>CP137678.1:6632043-7261043 GCA_037976565.1 Mesocentrotus franciscanus
AAAAGGGGAAAATAATGCAAAGTAAATAGAAAGAAAAATTATTATTATTATTATTATTATTATTATTATTTTTTTTTTTTTTGGGGAAATTTCCACAAATAATAATCGTTAGCCTTTGACACAATACAACACAATAATATGTGATGTTTACAAACCAATTTGACAGAGATCTCCTGTCCATCCGGGGTCGCACGAGCATGAGAAATTTGTTAATTCTATGTTGATACATGTGCCGTTATTCTGACACTGGTTAGGTAAGCATACATCATCTGAAAAGACAGTATGAACATAATTTACGCGGGATCTGATGACATTATCACTTTCGACACGAATTAGCGAACACTATGCTTTCACACCTTATGCTTATCGGCCAATGAACACATCAAAAATAAATGAATGATCAGGTAGTATTTACTAAATGTTTTGTACAAAATTGAAAACTTATCTTGTTAGAAAGCATTGAATGTATTACATTTATATTTTCAACTATTGTTCTTCAAGTGTTTTATCATCGTTTAAGTGGTCCTTATACTGTGTTGCGTTAAAAATAGTGAAATGCTTTGTAACTTCAAGGAAACGGCTCTATATGAAATACTCTGCGGAATCGAAGTTACATTTATCAGAATAAGGAATTTTTAGATGCGAGTGAATAAGTGACAATTGACAAATTCCAACATGTCACGAAATGGAAATTGATTTAATCGCTAAATTGTTCAGGGTTAAATAGAAAATGAGATACCTTCTTGGCAGAATTCTCCCACTCGTCCCTGTTGGCAAGAACATGTGATGTTTGTATCTCCAACATATTGACATACACCATTGTATTGACAGGGCATAGAGTAACAGAGATCAACTGCAATTAATCAAACAAGAAATCATTTTAGAAAGTGTAATTATATTCTACAGCTGCTTAATTCCTTTTGAGAAATTCTAGCTAATATCTGCACGCTAATCATTGTATAGGCATACGTGATTGTAGGATATTCTTGAAGACATGTGCATGTACATGTAATAGCATACATTGTAGTTTTGTCATTAAGAACAGAGAATTGATTACAGAACACACCTGGTACATATGAATGATATGAAGGAGTAGTAGAATTAGAAGTAGTAGTAGTAGTAGTAGTATAGTAGTAGTAGTAGTAGTAGTAGTAGTAGTAGTAGTAGTAATAGTAGTAGTAGTAGTAGTAGTAATAGTAGTAGGTAGTAGTAGACGTTATTTGATAACTTGTTTAGCATGAGGCTAATCTGCCACAAGCCTGAGGCCCATGAAAATGTCTTTAAATTATCAAATGATTTCTGGTAACCCCGTCAAAGTGTACTTCCCGTGCTTCCTAGGCATGACATGTTATCTACACTAGTCTTAATCTCAACCCACTTGGAGTAAATACAAACATGACAGGGTGAACTTTGAGAGTAAGCAGCTAAAGAACGAATCGTGATGATCCTCGTTAATTATATGAATAAAATCCAATGTTCAAAAGAATAAAACAAAATATATTACCGTGCAGGAAAGCCGAGTGATAAAATAATAGTTCGTAAACAAAACCGTTGAGACTGCGAAACGCGGATGGATATAGCGGAAATGCGATGGGGTTACAGGTGATACTAGGAGGAATAGCAACTGATCATGTATGATGAGATACGGGTATTACAGAACCGAAGGAGAAAGTTCAAGAGAGGGACAGAGAGAGAGAGAGAGAGAGAGGGGGCAGACTGAGATGGTATGGAAGAAATTGGAATATCAATCATCTCCGATTCAGTCAATCATCTCTTCCGTGGAAAAATGATTATTGCCACGGAAGAGATGATTGACTGAATCGGAGATGATTGAAGGTGATTGATCTAGATACAATACAATACAATAAAGTCATTTATATAGCGCTCTTACAAGCTAACTGTTGTTTCACAGCGCTTTACATACAAAGTTATAAAAGAATCTATTGTTGATCATGGACAAAGAGGAGAGTTTTGAGACACTTTCGGAATACATCCAGCGAAGGTGATGAACGAATAAAACGTGGAAGCTCATTCCAGAGTCGAGGAGCGCATGCCTGGAAAGCATTGTCGCCAGCGTTGGTGTATGTTCGAAGAACCTGTAGCAGGGTGGTGTCAGTACAAGAGCGAAGGCCAGGACGAGCAGATTGGTAGGGTACGATAATATGATGGTGAGCGATAACGAGATACCCCAAAACTTTCGTGAGGGAATTACAGGAAGATGATGAGGAAATACAGGAATATGATGATGGTAATGATGCTGGCGATAAACAACGATGATGATGATCATGATCATGAAGGAATGGAAGGTGATGCTGATAGTCGTGACGACAATGATGGCGACGATGAAAATGATATACGCTAATGAAGACAAACAAAGCGCTATACAAAAAGCCACTAATACTATATTATATCATCACTATTATCATATCTATTACATTATTACTTCACTACAGTAACTACGATCGTTATGTATATACTGTAAACATATTATCATAAAATCATACCTACGACAGTGATTATTATTGAAAATGCATTTGAAAAAAGAAATTGTTTACTTACCCTTTTCACAATTGATCCCTCTATATCCCGCATCACATTGACAGGTGTAATTATGAGTTAAAGGCATATACATGCATGTTGCTCCATTCATGCACGGATCAACCAATACACAAACATTCTCTGTATCACAAGAAGAAAAGAAAAGTCAAAAATATGAAGAGATTCTAAACGCAATTAGAAGTTCACTGAAATATAGGAGACGCAACTTTTACAAAGCGTTAGAAAAACACTTTAAGCTATGAGGGCGCACTTCCTCTTGACAAAATTAGGCACATTCATTTTATGATCTTCATACACTTGCTACTTCTCGTCCTTTTCAATATCCCTTCTCCCACTTAACTTTCTCTTGCTTATACATGTATTGTGTCTATTCTCATATTGAAAATTATTCAAATGAAAATGATGATAATGTTATCCTGTTTATGATCTAAGGAGTCCTCATATCCTCTCGTCAAGAACTCATGATATATTATGAAGTTGAAGAACAACCATTTATAAACCTGGGTGACCAGTTATTATTAGATGGATAGTTATTATTTTTATGATTATATTTTGCAAGCAACAGACAAAATTATTATTTTTGTGGCTAGGACAATAAAATCCGCCTACTTACCAAATTGACAGATATCTCCCGAATATCCGACTTCACAGCTACATGTAGTTTGTGATCCATTGACAGTACATACCCCTTCGTTCAAGCACGGTTCGTCTACACATATTGTATCAACTACAGAAAAAATACAAGTCGAATGTTATTATTACTATTATTATTATTTATTATACAAAACAATGGCAAGATTAATATACATAATAAGAATATGAGAGAACAAAAGGAGTTAGAGCAGCAAGTGGGTCAGGATCCATAAAAGTGAAATGCAACACTGTTGCCTGGAGGCATGTGCCCCGCACTTGCCATTGCCAGTACATTTACATCATTAAAAAAATCTGCATTGAATATTGCATATAAGTGAGCATTTACATCAAACAATCGAAGAAAAAAATGGTTAAAATTGTGAACAAAGGGAATGCATGTACGTTGTCTAAATAAGAACATGTGAACATTATGTTTTTCATTAATAACATATTCATCATTATCATGGCTTTATTTGCTTTCCTTTTTGCATCGTGCTCTGCAAGACTTATTTCAAATCACTCTGGAAGCGAATATGGGGAGGTAAATTCATAAAGTGGTGTGCATTGTAGAGGAAGGGCACGTTCTCCTTCTTCTTCTTCTTCTTCTTCTTCTTCTTCTTCTTCTTCTTCTTCTTCTTCTTCTTCTTCTTCTTCTTCTTCTTCTTATTATTATTATCATTATTATTGTTACTATTCTTTTTAATTATTATCGTACTTATTATTATCATTATTGTTGTTATTACTATCATTATTATTATTATTATTATTATTATTATTATTATTATTATTATTATTTGTAATTATTATTATTATCACTAGTAATACTTTGACTATTATCATCATCATCATCATCACCGTTATCATCACCGTTATCATCATCTGCATCGTCTTCATCAAAGACAAAAATATAGACTAAATAAATCTTCAGGTTTTATTATTTTTTTCATGCAAACAATATCTTATTAAATAGCATGTAATTCCTAGCATTCTTTGCCGTAAGAGGATTCATTTTCGCAGAGTTCTCTTAAACGAACTGTAAAATTGTTTAAAACCGAATTCCTTTACCTATGTCACATAATCGGCCAATCCATCCCGAGTCACATTGACAGTAAGACTGGGTACCATTGTTATGACAAGCTCCGTACTCTGAACATGGATCGGTTTCACACGGATTGGCTGGAGAGAAAAAAGAAGATTCATAAAGGGGAAAGTTGAGCTTTTAATAAATAGTGTTATTTCCTTTTCAGTCTCTATAAATGATGTATCGAAACTCAGGTTAAATATCGCCCAATTTGTAGATAACAATATTGATATTGCATTTTTTTCTTCCAAAATATTACAGCCAATGAACTATTACAAAATATAATGAGATTATCGATTCTTTTCTGCCCTTTCAAAATCAATGACTTGAAGTGGTTAGCTTTGTAAATCAATGTTTGGTAGCTCTCGGTAGATTGAAAATAAGTTTCCTGAATAAGAGATGAATGACAATGGGTAGTATTATTGTTCCTCAATTTTACAACTACAATCAACATCTATAAACTTATGTAACAGTACTCACGTATATCACACTGCCGTCCGTCCCATCCGAGAGCACAGGTACATACGAATGTGTTGACAAATGACTCACAATTTCCAAAGTTCTTGCAAGGATCATTTTGACAGTAGTTAACTGGAAATATCACAAAACAAATTATAACAAAAACTTTTCATCAAATCTATGATTGATTCTATAACACCATTGTGTAACTAAGTATGGTTATCATGGTCAGTCCGTATTTCACTGTTTCATAATAGTAATATATTGATAACAATTCATTTATAAAACGCCTTTTCATAAGATACAAAGCGCATACAAAAAAGAAAATAGTTACAAAAAACAACAAAAACGACAAAAATCATTATACAAAGGTAACCTAATTAACACAAAAAGAGAAATATGAAGAGAAGTTAGAAAATATGACTTTTCGGAAACTTCTTGGAAGCTGCGAGAGTATGGTAATTTGATATTTATGAATACCAATGTGCAATTTGTATGTATTTATACTTAAAGATCTTTTACCAAGTATTATTTTACACTATTTTCAACTTAATGGAAATATTCATGGACACCAGACCAGGGTCCTGTCTTACAAAGAGTTGCGATTGTTCCAAATAAATCGCAAGTCCTCTAATCAATCGCAAGTTTGCAATCTCCTATCTCTTATGTACATAGTTGCAATTGATATCAATCGCAAATAAGTTGCGATTAATATCAACTCTTTGTAAGACAGGGCCCAGGTATTCAAATAACTTTCATATTACAGGGGTAAAGACATTAGTTCCCAAAATACAATTTTCTTCAGGGGTCCCACAATTTTGAATGATATACCAAAAGAAATTAGACTGGGCCCATCACTGAATATTTTTTTAAAGAAAATTTAAATTCTAGTTATTACAGAAATACTTAACAGTGCACTAACCTATAATTTTGATATTTATCAGACAGATGAGTATTGTGCGTTTATGAGTATGGGAAATAATGTAGGTGCGTAAGTAAATTATTTCCTTTTGCTCTTTCTATTTAATAAGTAATAATTTAAATCATGTACATAGTTATTTTGATATAATCACTGGAGACCGACTTTTACATAAGGCCCACCCTTCCTGTCTTGTCTTCAAATAATTTGATTAATGTAGATGTGTAATTTGTTGTCTTCTTCTTTTTCTTCTTTTTCTTCTTTTTTTTCTTTTTCTTCTTCTTCTACTTCTTCTTCGTCTACTTCTTCTTCTTCTTATTCTCCTTCTTGTCTTCTCCGTTTATCTTATTTTCATGTAATATGATGATATTATTTTGCCACTTTTAAATGTTGGTTACCTTGTTTATTTTTAATGAAAGTAATGAATAAAGTGAACTGAACTGAACGATTTAATACAGGGGGTAAGGGGTTCCAGGTTTTAGGGGCAATAACTGAAAAACCCTATCACTTGTTTGTTTACTGATTCGAGGGAGAGTAAGTGCATTACTAGTGGCCGAGCGTGTATTGTACATGGATGTGTGAGCATGGAGTAGATCACCTACCTATTATTCTTCACTGATCAGGGGAACATTTCATGAAACAATTAGTCGGTGCTAATATCATTTTCACCGACAAATTTTATTGTCACCGACTATTTTCAAGGCCTCTGATTGGTCAAATTTAGTCAGCACTGACAGTTGTGGGCGGACAAATGTTGATGAAACGCCCCCCAGATATAACCATTATCAATCTCTAGTAACCTGGTTTTCATCATGCATTCTCTATCATTTTTTCTTCTTCTTCACACAGTTGTTGTTCAGTAGTGCATCGAGCATAAATAACAACACACGACCCTCTCCCATTTATTGCTACGTAGTCAATTATATTCGAGAGGGTCTACTATTATCGGGGGTATCTAAATCCCCTTTCAAGTTCGGAAATAATTTCGTCTCATGGCACTAGTTGACTTCAAACCTTCACGTCATAATAATTTATAAGGAGAATGCTGTGAAACGTCTTTATAATCGAGTTGGAAACTAGGTCAAATATTTATTTTAAACATGATGAGTACTTTATTTCTTTCATAATAGGAAGGTGATCTACTCCGTGCTCACACATCCATGTACAATACACGCTCGGCCACTAGTAATGCACTTACTCTCCCTCGAATCAGTAAACAATCTAAAGCTTAGCATGAGACAAATGGAGCATGCACACTTACTTGATGAACAATGCTCTCCTATAAAGCCTAGGGAGCAGGTACATCCAGTGAACCGTCCATCATCAGACATCTGACAGGTCCCTCCATTGGCACACGGATTGCTATCACACTCACCTATAATCAGTTAATAACATTCCTCGTTTTATCAGAGTGATAACACACTCATATATAATCAACCAATGGCATTCCTCGTTTTATCAGGGTTATATCACACTCAACTATGAGTAACCAATGACATTGCTCGTTTATTCAGGGTAATGTTACACATAACTATAACCAACCAATGACATCGCTCGTTTATCATGGTTATATCGCACTTACCTATAATCAAACAATGACATTGCTGGTTATATCAGGCTTATATCATACTCACCTATAATCAGCCAATGGCATTGTTCGTTTTATCGTAGTTATACAACACTCATCTTTAACTTGTGTTCTAATAATTTTCTTCTATATTATGTTTATAAAACAAAATGACAAACCTGTTATATCCATCGCAATGAATAAAGTAGGTCTCCGTTATAGCGGTTACCAAAGATGAATTAATTCCATATTATTAGGATGAAAGCTACACATTCATTATTTCTATAAGTAAAATAGAAACAGCTCCCATTTATGACAATTAGGCAAATTGGAACTTACTACTGTCGCAATTGATGCCACTCCATCTCCCCGTACAGGTGCACACATAGAGATTAGGATTGGTAAATGAGATGCATTTACCATCATGTTGACATGGGTTACTTAAGCAGACGTCTCCTGTTTGTTTGAAGAAAAGAAAAGGATAATACATGGAAAGTTGGAGAAAATATTGATTATAAAGTAAATCGAGAGTCACTCATAACAGCAATCAGAGATGCCTATTAGTGTAGTCATTCATTTTTTTCTTTTCCTCTATATGAATATATAAACTTCATTCTCCCGCTTGTCGTTATAGATTGATCCGAAGATGGACCTTTTCTTTAAAATGTCATGCAAAGGACCTGAAAGTGTAGCCTAAAAATACCACAGTAATATCATAACCCTCTCCATACTATTTAAAGGTATAGACCAGTTTTGGAAACGCCCCCTCTCAAAAATGAAATGGAAGCTCTTATTACCAGTCATGTGAAAGAATATGATTTGACTAACACGTGATGATACAAATTTTGCCGGGAAATCGCCTACTAATTGATATATTTGGTAAATTATCATATTGATCCGGCCTGTATAGATATCGCGAAGCCATTTCAACATTGAACATTTGGACATATATTTCTGTTTTTTTGCAAATTTAGATTTAAGTATTGCCATCTAAACCTCTGAAGGCAATATTTAAACAATATTGAATGGATATTTTGCACCCAAAACCCTTGAACCGCAATTTTTACCACTACCGGTCTATATATCTTTAAGCAGTCAGCTGTTGAATAGAAATGGGGGAAACGGCTAATTGATGATTGGTATATGATATTAAACAAATTAACCTCTACTTTATAGTTATGTCGTTTCGATTAAATCATCAGTATGTTCCTAAATTCCAAATTCTACCATTATCGCTGTTGCTGTTGCTGTTGCTGTTGTTGGTGATTTTGATGGCGATGGTGGTAGTGAAGGAGATTTGACAAATCATACTGAATAATGTGTATCTATTGACCATGTTTCCAAACCTCACCTAATTGATATAGAATACTGATCTAGCAGTAACCGGTAATAATAAGTGGATGACATATGAATTACTAAGGCCATCTACTTTTTGTTTCCTTTTTCTATTTTCCGTCATCAGATTTCATTGGGACACGTGCCCTCTGCCGCTGAAAGTCTGCTACTCTGATCAAGCCAAAGAATGAACTTACCATCAGCACAATTAGGTCCTGAGAAACCTGGTAGACATGTACATGTGTATTGACATCCTGCAGATTGTCTACACTCTCCTCCATTCAAGCAAGGATCGTCAGCACATGGAGGCGTCGGACACACTGTAACAAGAAATAAGGAGTTCGAGGAAATCATTCAAATTGGCATTACCGCTTCGTTTAAAACCAATGTATGTATGCAACCTGTAGTCTTTTAAGCATCTACCATCGTTATGGTTCCAGAGGCATGCTTTCATCAACAGATGCGAAAACCAGTGCCTACTAAATAATAAAATTGGTTGGTGCTTAAAAGGACCAGAGGTTGTGATTACCCTAACCAATGAAAGTTCCCTGTATCATATCAATGTTTTTGTTATTTCCAGCAAACCTCTTCAACAGAATTTTCTCCTGAGGACGACAAAATAGACCAGTTTACTAACATATTCAGATTTCTGGATGTTTCTTTTCTGGGGATCTAGTGAAGAGTTATTCCATTAACCTTTTATTAATGAATGGTCTACAATACTTGAAATCCAGTCTGCATACGTCACTTGTTGCTATGTCGGACAAGCCTCGGGAAGCTTTCAGGTTGTCAAGAAAAACTATTGTTTAAAATGTATGCATAAAATTTGATGTAGCAAATGTTCGGCATATCCGACTGGTAGTCTGCTATAAGCACGCACCGGATTGCCTTTCATATTCAATAAACGCTGTGAATGATTTTACTATATACTTTCTTTTGTAATTATCTATGATGATGACGATGACGGTAAAGGTCGATTATTAACGCCTTTGTGAAGTTAATTATTGAAAGGAAAGCCCATGAATACTTGATGAAACTGTACAATGTCACCGCGTGCTTAGCTATAACTGCTAATATTCCAATATCACGAATTCCAAATATTCGAGCTTAAAACATCCTTTCATAATGAAATACATGTGTATTTCTTAACAATGCACAAAATTGCTACTAAAAATAATCTTGTGCAGATCGCAACTTGTGTGATAAAAGGTACTCTAACATGCAAGATTCAAATTAGCAAAATCAAAGCATATTTACACCAATATCAAGTAATATTCTGATGAGATTGTCCTGAAGATAGTGAGAAGTAGGTCTAAACAACTGTCGGAATTAGAAACACTAATGAATGTGTCTTAATTTAATAAAACGAGTATTATGGCGTTAACTTAAAAGTCAGGGATAAATCCAATAAATGCGAGCACAGTGAATCTCTCAATCATTTTATTCTGTTTTAGAATATGATGTGCAGTACCTTGTCCCCATGATATGGTTAAAAACCGTCGGTTATCCGGTCACCCACTTTTTAAGCATTCCATGCCGGATAGATATAATATAACTGTGGTTACTCAGCGTGACCGCCGGCTTTGAAGCGAATTAATTACGTCTTGATTAATGTGACTAATGATGCATGTCATAAAGCGGTTGAATTTCAGCGGTTGTATTAGACTTGAAAAGACTTGAATGCCGGATATTTATACATATATATATATATATGTAATATAACTGTGGTTATTCAGCGTGACCGCCGGCTTTGAAGCGAATTAATTACGTTTGATTAATGTGACTAAACGATGCATGTCCTAAAGTAGTTGAATTTCAGCGGTTATATTAGACTTGAATAAATATGTTTAGTGTAGACCCAGGGAGTAAAAAAAAGAAGAAAAAAAAGAAACAAATTAAAGAAAGTAGATCCTGATAACATGATAAGTTGATCACTTCAATAAAGTAGCTTCCTCTTGTTTTCAATGTCATTAATAGTTCTTAAAGGATCGAGGATTCAAATGTGTTCCCGGTCTTTATCGACATAGCAACAACAATGTATTGAAGGACGATTCCTTCCCATTCATGGTGAACCCTTCACTTCACATCAAGATTAGCAAGCATGCAAAGTGGTTCGATGCTCACCGTGGCTCTAGTGTCCTTTGGCAAGACATTAATCTAGTTTGCCACTCTCACCCAGGTTAGGTAAGTGGGTACCCGGTCATGCCGGTATGAAGAAATTCCCTTAAATGCTTGCACACCTGAACATGGTAGCTCGGCTGTTAAAGCCAGGGTAATAATAGGATTGTAGGACCCTCAGTAAAAACGGTATCGTTTCTTATGAGACTTACCATGGTATAACAAGACGTTATTATTTTATTTATTTATTATTATTTATTAATATCATTATCATTATTAGTATTATTATCATTATTATAACTACTAGTAGTATTATCATTAATAGTGTCATTATTATTATTATTATCATTATTACTATTATTATCATTATTATTATCATCATAATTATTTATTGATATTATTATTAATAGCATTATTAGTATGATTGTCATTATTATTATCATTATCTTAATTATTATCTTGATAATGAAGATGTGGAGGGTGTTTCCTTGATACACGTCTGCTTCTTTTTATATAGGCTTTACTGAAAACACTTGTATTCAGCTTGTATGCGTGATATGATATTGTTTATAATTTCGACATCAATTTTCATTGAAAAGGAGAGCCTCAGGGAGATTTTATAGGGTTTTTGGTGCGTCATACTTCCGAAATTGTCAGGTGGTTGCAACACATTTCTAAATGTTAACTGATGCTCCAGTCATTCTCGGCATTATATTTTTTAGATTAGAATCATCATCATTTATGGATATTTTAAATGTAAATTGCATATGAAGAAGTGTGGGTTGGAACCAATCGAATAGTTAATCAATTTTAATGTACCATTTTCGTAATATAATGACATTTAATCACAATTCCTTGTTAAGTGCCTGGTTACAAATTATTTCATTCAAGCGTCAGAATACGAATTGCATACATTACTTGTTGCGAGGTTGAAAAAAACATTATGGCTTGTCGTACCTAACAACACGTGATGTATGCAATTCGAATTCTGACTAGTGAAATACAATAATTCGTAATAGGGGAATGAAATAATTTATAAGGAGGCACATTTCAAAGATCTGTGCATTAAATTTGATTATTTTACGAAAATGGCCCATTTATTAATATTATTACCAACTTGGAATCGATGTTGGCAGTAACGTATTGAAAAGCCGATGCGTATTATCAATATTATTCATTTTTAATCATCTTTTCTCAGTATGAATGCCTATCGTTCAGTGGTAGTCGATGCGGAATATTTCATTTCATCAGGCGCATCCTAGCCTGAAAACAACACAATAAACTATTTTAATAATGTAATGGAGGTGTGTATCAAATGAATTACATCATCACAACAATATATGATGGGGATGCTCTTGTTATCAAAGGGTTTGGTGAAGGGATCGTCTTATCGTCTGATTGACTTGTGGGCGAGTTTACTCATACTGTAATACCATGGTAATGATGTGGACTGGATGTGGTTGGTGGATCATAGAAATTCATAAACTAAATTTAGTTCTGCGTAAAATATAATTAGATGTTCCAATCATAGCACAAAAAGTTCTCATACATGTTAAAGATAAAGCTGATCAAGGGATTACGTTGTGAAAGAAATAGTCTGGAAGTTATTGGGAAAGGTTGTTTATGTACTACATAAGAATAGGTGCATACTGTGAGGTTTTGGAATAATCGAAATGGTGAGAAATTGAGAAATCTTGCTGAAAGTCAAAAGAACTGCACTCAGAAATGTACACACGGGACTGAACAGACATGGAGCATGAAAGTTTGATTAAAACATTCACATATTTGCTATCATAATTCGAATGCGAGGCCGTTTGAAGAGCACTCCTTTCAGGGGACATTTCTTCAGTGATATTCTTACAAACTGACATAACAAAATGAGAAAGCTCACAAATTATTCTTCACTTTCACCTGGGCCAACGTTTCATAAAAATCGATATCTATAACAAGGTCAGTAACTGTTAAAAACTACTGAAATCATTACATATGACTAGCTCTGAGCAAATTTGATACGGAAATGTGAAAGTTCTTATTAATAAGAAGAAAGTAGTGAAGCAGGCCAAAGAATTCATCATTCTCTTCCACACATTGTTCAATGATTACCCCTCCTGACTCAAGGGGCATACAAGGGCTACAAATCATTTCAAATCAATTCAATTCGATGTATTTATTTGTCCAATGTACGTTCAACATGGATATTTGTTTTGCTCACATGTAAAATAAAGGCTCAGACAAAGTTAACAAAGAACATATGAGAAAAAAAATTGATACATTTTGAGGATGACAAAATAATAAACATCCATAATATTGAGTTTCGTTTGGTTATGGCTTGTTTCGTTTCCTAAAATTACATAATTCAGCTTTCTTCACGCATATCTATATATGAGAATTATTTACCAATATATAGATAGAGAATTCAGTTTTTAAACTGAGTTATAGTGTATCGAAATATATATGATAAATGAGATATTTTAACAAAAATTAAAATGCTGTATTATATTAGCAAATGAAAACGGTGTAAATGGTTATGAATGATTATGAATGACTATATCATTTTCTTAAATAACCTTTTTAATTGTGCTTGTGAATTATTTCCTAGATACTAAGAATACATAAACGAGGTAGTTACTGATTTCAGAATAGTAAACGAATAAAACTCTCATTTCTAGCCTTAAACCTAGAAGTAAGAGTAAAAATAGATCACAATAAGGACTCTCCATTGTATTTGAAAACATACCTTTAGATTTTTTTGATAAACATTTGTCTGAAACGAATCATATTGTATTAAGGAAACATTTTCCAGATGATTCTGCATCTAAACTGAGAATTGATACATTGCAATGGATAAGGATAACAAAGAGGTGAAATCTATGATGTCTTAAAGCCCCTCTAAAGTGTTGGGAGCCCCAAATTTGCCAGAAAATTTAGGCAAAATTTCACTTAAATTGTATCATAATGTGAAAAAGGATGCCATTTAAGACACACTTCTACAAAGATTTCCCCCCAGAAATGTGTTTGAAGACAAATATTGATAAGAGAATACCCAATTTGGGTTTTCTGTTGTACGCAGAAAACCTAAATCTTGTATTCTTTCATCAATATTCGACTTCAAACACATTTGTTTTGAAAATCCTTGCAGAAATGTTTATTAAATTACATCCTCTTTCACATAGTGATTCAATTTAAGTGAAAATTTGCCATCAAATTATTCGGGCTCCCAAGAATTTAGAGGGGTTTTAATATTCATCTATTCATCACCATCATCATCAACGTCTTCGTCGTCATCAACATAAACATAAACATAAACATCAGCATCATCATCATCATTGTCATCGTCATCATCATCAACTTCATTATTATCATTATCATTCCCATCATTATTCGTCTCCTCCCTCCCATCCTCCTACTCCTCATCATCACACCTCCATTTTCGTTGTCATCATCATGATCATTATACATCATCACCTCCTTCACTAACATTGTCAATATCATCACCATCGTTGTGAAGGTGATGCTTTCGAGGAATTATGATGGATAATTAAAGTATAATTTTCAAAAAAACCAAATGATGATCATTTGCATAAATATCAAAGAAGAAAAAGATAGAGAGCATCAAACCTTTGAATGTAGTCAATTGGTTGCCTCCCCAATACTTTCACCCTTACTGGTAGTTTATCCAAAGATACAAGGTTCGATACCTACCTTGGGTTCGTCCCAGTGTAACCATAGAAACCAGAAAAGATGAGATTATGAGATGTTGTGACGTTGCCATTTTAGCCATACTGCAATCACCGAGCACTAATCCTAGTCTGATAAGGTTCTATGCACAATGAACTTCAGGACGTAGAGCTCACACCGTTTAGTTTGTGACAAAAATTATTAATTTGCGAAATGGACTCTGAAAGAGTGCTTGGTTGATTTCGTCAGCTAATTAGCACAGCGACATGGCACCGTTTCATTTCAATTGGCAAAGAAATTTCCTTAGATGATTAATCGATCCTTGTGATGATAATTACGGTGGACGCTTTCGTCGAATTCATTGTAGTTTATATTAGTTGCTCATAGCAATGGAAGCACAAATTAAATCATCGTTAAATCGCTAATTGCATTCATTTGCAATTGTTATTCCTAATTCCTATTTATGTCCGAATTGTCGTCTCGTAAAGAATTAAGTAATTCATAGCGGATACGGGGGAAGGGGGAAGGGGGCGTCGGGGCATGGGGTCATGGGGGATTGGCCCCGGCGAAACCAAATCTAGCATACGTTGAGTGCACATGAAATACCAATAAGAAATTGGCTAACTAATTTTTGCCCCTTAGAAACTATACCTGCTTTTTAGCAGTGATTAACTTTATTGGATTTGCACCTGAAATTTTCTTGCCAGTCAAACCCGACATTTTTTTTCCGGGCATGTACCTGCCCCCCCTCTTGCGCCCAGAGAATCATGGATCCGCGACTGATAGTTATTCCCCCTAGCAAATGTAACTCCTTTTTATAATAGTGTATATTTAAGCAGGTTTCTAGGACCTATGTAGTCCACTCTATAGGTCGAAATTTTCTCCTTTCTATAAATATCAGAAATAAGACGATGAATAAAAGTAAGATTCCATCGTACCAATACTTAGTGGGTAACCCCTCTTAGAAAAAGATCCGTCATACTAAGGGGGGGGGGGAGGGCAAAAACAAAATTTGGGTTTTTTGAGACATGAGATTTTGTAAAAGGTTGTTCGGTATCAATGTGTTCAGGGGACCTCCTGCACAATTTCTAGGTGGACTACCTTAAATATTTGCTGCTAAAAGAAGACAAAAATGGTGGAATTTTTCAAAATGGCCGCAATACTTTTAAATAGCCATAAATCATTATGGGATATCCATCTTAGTGTGGGGCTCAGTTTTGTGTGAGCCCGCATGGGTTCTTTTCCACAACAGAAAGGAGGAAGCGAGAAGGCGTTGTTTACTGTTTGGTAGCTCTGGTTCAGAATGCCCCTCTGCTCAGAAGCTCTAAGTTTATTCTCTGCTCTTTCCAACATGCATGCATATGTATTAACTTAGCAATTAAGTATAACAATAACATCCTCATCAATATTCAAAAGGAAGTCAGTCATATATCTACATACTAAATATTCAACAATAACATCCTCATCAATATTCAAAGGGAAGTCAGTCATGTGACTACATACTAAATATTCGAGAAAGTGGGCCAATCAAAAGAGCGGGTGTGGCATGTCATGTGACCGTTATGGAGGGAAGAGTGGTCAGGTGACAGAAGAGGAGGGAGAGGGATTTCTAGTAACCTGGTGCTAGAATGAACAAAGGAAATAAATGTCTGTGGCAGGTGAACATGAAAGGAAGAACATACTTGGTGGTGAATAGGGACACAGAGTCTATAGAAATTAAAGAGGCTAATTAAATGAAAACTTTTAGGAACCCAAAGTGACCTTCTAAGGTTAACTTAAGGTACAATATAAAGCCCTACATAATATTCCTTCTCTGGAGGAAAATGTCCTCATTTTTCAAAAATATATATATATAGATGTAAGTAACACAATACATATTATCAACATTAAATATGTATACCGGTAACACATTTTTTTCATTTACAAAACCAAAATTTAATTTAAGTTGGAAGATTGCTTTAAATTTAAGGCTTCTCATCTTGTTCAAAATTAAACATAAGCAAATCAATCTGTCAATTTTTCTGTTTCTTTTTGTTTGTATGGTAAATTCGAAATTGAACTGGTTGCTACCAAGAAACTTAAATACTCGTGTTCCAGAATTACACAGACTTTTTTTTTTGGCTTTGCTTTAACTTTTCAAATTAGTTCTGTATCTTACATTTTCAATTACATGTGAATATATCGAATGCACTTTTTTTTTTTTTTTTCAATACAACTCGTACCAAATTCAGTACTCTTCATATATAAACTAATAATATATAATATTATAATATAATAATAATGAATTGGCTCTTTCCAGTTTCAGGTTTGTTTCAAAATTTCCTGCCAAATACTATATTCTTTTTCCAAATTAATATCACTGTTTCTCACCCTATATATAAATATATATCGACGACAAACTTTTTTTTCCACAACGTGAAACTTTTCAAAGCATAAGCATGTGTTTATGACAAAATATATACAACTGTATATCCATATTTTACAATGTGATTTAAGCATCTTGCCAATCTGACTACGAATTTTAAGATACAAATTAACATTGAATTTTCTCCTTTAAACATGAATTGCATTGCTCATGTTTAACTTGTCTCATATTAATCACTGTTCAGGTAGTGAATTATTTTCTGTACACATACATATTCAGTGTCCAAATACCTTGCCTAATTTTGCTATTTCTGTAACTACAGTAAATTAGCAGTGTCCATTTCACTATAAGTGTTAATATTTTCTTTACGTCTTTTAGACGAAAAGAACAGTCTACGATGTTAAATCACTTCCGATTTTCATCAAATTTCACTAGTTCATGTACATGGCGTCCCGAGCGCGTCCGATAATTTGCCCTGTGCTGTGCTGGTTCCGTTTGTCTCAAAGTAGTAGAGTTGGGTTGGTGTGTTCCCGCCTGGGGTGGTAATGTAGATGATGTACGGAGTTCGGATATCTGTAATGCGGTGACGTCCTCGGGGCTTAGTCTGGAGTCTGGATTCGAGTTCGAGGTTGAGGGTTGGTTAGCATCACCGGGCCGCCTTTCTTGGGGTAGACGCTCATCCGGGCAGGTAGTTTGATTTTGCGGGTGGATCTGGCTGGGCCTGAGTGGTTGTAGTGACTGGTCAGTAGATGGATCAGACTGGTTTGACCCTGATGGTTGGTCAAATTTGTCTTCACCATGCCGGCTTGTGGTTTGGTCCGACTGGTTGGCCGTCTGTTGTTGGCTCGGTTCATTTGATTCTAATGGTGGATCAAATTCACCTAGCCTGTGAAGGAAGGAGGATTGCCTGGTTTCTGCATCTGGTGGTCGATCTACCTGTTCAGGGGCCCATTCAACATAGGCAGGTTTACGTGGCTTGGTGGCAACTGATGATGAAGGAGGTGGTAGGGGAGGAGTTTTGGTGTGCAGTTTTGTTGTTGTAGTTTGGTGTGGAGGTTGTCTTCCCTCAAGTTGGCCTCTAGAGCGGAATATTTTCAGCCGGTTATGATGTACCACTTTGCTTTTGCTTCCGTCATGGATATCCGTTATTTTGTAGGTGAGTCCATCATCTGACGTGGAGATGACCTCATATGGTCCTTTCCAGTTAGGTTCAAGTTTGTTTCTGAGATTTGTGGGATCGTGGAGCCATACTATGTCACCTATTTCATATTCAGTGAAACGTGTCTTGTAGTCGTAGTCTGCCTTTTGTTGTTCTCGAGCCCTTGTATTTTGTTGATAGGCATGTGAAAAGGCTTTCTTCAGGCGCTTCGTTAGTTGAGTTACATACTCTTGTGGTGATGCGTGGTATGATGACTGAGGTGTGGGGCAGGTTACATTCACTGGTGTTCGAGCTTCTCTGCCATGCATGATATAGTATGGTGTTAGTCCGGTGCTTGAATGGGTACTTGTGTTGTAGGCTAGTTGAACTTGAGGGATGTGAGAGTCCCAGTCGTTGCCTTTATCGGCGAGATATTTGGCAAGTTGGTCTTTGATGACCCTGTTACATCTTTCAACTATTCCTGCTCCTTGAGGGTGATAAGGGAGGATCTAGTCTTCTTGATGCCAAGTTTCTGACACACTTCCTGTACAACTCTGGACTCGAATTGTCTCCCTTGATCGGTGTGAAGATTTTCTGGTATCCCGTGTTCTCTGATGTAGTCGTCAAAGAGATGTCTGGCAACAGTCTGTGCTGTTTGATCCTTCATAGCATATATGTTGGTATATTTGCTGAAATGATCCACGACAACCAAAATGTAGTGGAAACCCTTTCTCGAAGTAGGTAGTTCGGCGATGTCTGCAACCACCATTTGGAGAGGATGATCAGTTGAGATGTTGTGTAGTGGAGCTCGATATTTTGGGTTAGGAATTCGGATCGACTCACAAGCAGCACATGTCTGACAGAAATTGCGGATGTCTCTTTGATGAATGGCCAAAAGCATGTTTTGGCTCGTTGAAGGGTGCGTTTCAGGCCAAAGTGTCCCGCAGTAGGGTCTCCGTGTAATTGTTCTAGTACAGTAGGGACTAATGATTGTGGCACAACAGCTTGGTATGTGATGTAGCCAAGATTATCTTGTATCTTGCGATACAAGATGCCATTGTCGACAGTCAGCCGATGGTAGTCCCACAGATAGCGCCTCATGTGAGGGGTCTCTTGCGAATTTCTCTCGCTGTAGGGTGATAGCTATCTTGTAGGTAGGTTATGACTCTTCTAATGTTGTCATCTCGTTGCTGATGTTGACGGAGGTTGATTTCTTGTCCCGTTAAGCTGAAGTTTTCTGCCAACTCAGGTTGAGGTAGTTCACGCTCGGACTCCTTGGCTGGTTGGCTTGGTTTATTAAAACTCTGATTCTCTTTCGTCGGTCGTCGTGATGAGGAACGTGTCTGTACCATGTTGTACTCCATGGGGTCGGTAACCACAGGGTGAGCTGGGATGGTATCTGTAAGTTTGGATTGTTCCTCTCTTGGTTTGGGGCTTGGAGGTAGTCGAGACAAGGCGTCTGCATGGCTGTTCTGTTTGCCTTTTCGATGTTTGATGTCGATGGCGTAGGCACTAAGTTCAACTATCCATCGTGCTCGTCGTCCGGATACATCATCCTGGATAGCAACTTTGTTGTATCCCAGGAGTGGTTGATGATCAGTCAATATCGTGAATTCTTGACCCCGTAGGTAGTGCCTGAAATGACGAACAGCTGAAACGATCGCCCATAGTTCTCTATCATAGGTTGACCATTTCTGCTGTGTACTAGAAAGCATTTGACTGAAGTAGGCGACTACCCTTTCTCTTTCTTCCTGTACTTGTGAGAGCACAGCGCCGACGGCAGTGAGGGAAGCATCCGTTGACAAGGTGAATTTCTCTGAGAAATTTGGGTAAGCCATTAATGGTGGATTGGTGAGGGCATTCTTCAGGGTCTTAAGTGCCTCGTCACATTCTCCAGTCCAGGTGAACTTCCCTCCTTTGCGGGTAAGGTTGGTCAGAGGTGATGCAATCTTTGAGAAATCTTGGATGAAGCGTCGGTAGAAGGACGCCAAACCCAGGAATGATCTAACCTCAGTAGGATTCCGTGGTTGAGGCCAAGCTGCGACTTTGCTGGTATTGCTCGGGTTAGGGAGTACACCTTCTGTACTTATGATGTAGCCCAAGTAGCAGACTTCTTTACGGAAGAACTGGCACTTGGATGGTTTTGCTTTCAATCCAGCTTCTCTGAAGCGTTGGAATACCTCTTGTAAATTTCTGATGTGTTCGTCAAAATTCTTTCCAAGTACGATGCAGTCGTCCAGGTAAATAAGGCAGGTAGACCAGTGGAGGCCATGTAGGACGGCTTCCATTATCCGTTGAAAAGTCATGGGTGCATTGACAAGACCAAAGGGCATGACGTTGAAGTGGTAGAGCCCTGTTCCTGTTGTGAATGCCGTTTTCTCTTTGTCTTGGGGTTGAGTGGTATTTGCCAGTATCCACTTGAGAGGTCCATGACCGAGAAATATGTGGATGATGAAAGGGCGTCTATAGAGTCGTCTTGTCTAGGTATGGGGTGTGAGTCTCTCACTGTTACTGCATTAAGAGCCCTGTAGTCGATGCAAAAGCGAAAGGTACCATCTTTCTTTTTGACCATGACGATGGGACTTGCCCATGGGCTGTGACTTTCTTCGATGATTTCCCTTTGTAGAAGGTCGTCGACTTGAGATTGGATTTCAACTCTCATAGCTGGTGATGTGCGGTATGCTCTTTGGCGAATGGGGTTTTCAGCTGTTGTATGGATATGATGGTAGGCGACATCCGTCTGGCCAATGTCATCTGGCGAAGCGCTGAAAATGTCTTGATAAGTGGACAGGAGCTCTTCAGCTTGGTCACGTTTGCTCTTGGTCATATCAGCCGGAAGTAAGGATGATACTTGGACTGGTGAGGTGGATTTGTTGGTGCTTGCGACTACGTTATCCGGGAGCTTGTATTCTTCTTGTGGGTCACCTGTCATGGCATAGAATTGCCCAAGATTGGTGTTGGCTGGAATTTCAATTGGTTCCTGAGATGGGTTGATAAGGCGGATGAAAATGATGCCATCTTGTGGTCTTGTGATGCATCTAGCACTGGCATAATTAAGTTGCTGATCTAGTTCTGGTTCGAAGATGCCTTCATAATTTGATGGGATGATGTCTGCCTGTATTGGTGAGAGTCTGCCTTGAACATGAGTTTCGCACACAGGAGGAATGGGGGTGTTTCCCACCAGAAACACGTTGCACTTCAATGGGGTTTGAAGTTGGTGTTTGCTGACAAGGGGTATGGTCTGTCCCCTCAAGCTGAATGTTGACGTTGTAAGCACCGCCTTGGTTTTGCAGAAAAAGTCCCATCCTAGTATTGCTGGATGTGTAATATTTCTTGCCAAAAGAAATTGGTGCTTCAGTGTAGTACTGCCCAAGTGCACTGTGGCATCAATTCTGCCAATGATGTCGACTACCTCTCCGGTGATAGATGACGCTGGGATTGGGAACTTGATCAATGGGCTCCTCTGAGATTTAGGGATGGATTCCCACAGTTTGGTACTGATAAGGGAAGTGTATGCCCCCGAATCTATGTACGCCAATCCCACCGCTGCCACCAGTTGTGGGGCTCAGTTTTGTGTGAGCCCGCATGGGTTCTTTTCCACAACAGAAAGGAGGAAGCGAGAAGGCGTTGTTTACTGTTTGGTAGCTCTGGTTCAGAATGCCCCTCTGCTCAGAAGCTCTAAGTTTATTCTCTGCTCTTTCCAACATGCATGCATATGTATTAACTTAGCAATTAAGTATAACAATAACATCCTCATCAATATTCAAAAGGAAGTCAGTCATATATCTACATACTAAATATTCAACAATAACATCCTCATCAATATTCAAAGGGAAGTCAGTCATGTGACTACATACTAAATATTCGAGAAAGTGGGCCAATCAAAAGAGCGGGTGTGGCATGTCATGTGACCGTTATGGAGGGAAGAGTGGTCAGGTGACAGAAGAGGAGGGAGAGGGATTTCTAGTAACCTGGTGCTAGAATGAACAAAGGAAATAAATGTCTGTGGCAGGTGAACATGAAAGGAAGAACATACTTGGTGGTGAATAGGGACACAGAGTCTATAGAAATTAAAGAGGCTAATTAAATGAAAACTTTTAGGAACCCAAAGTGACCTTCTAAGGTTAACTTAAGGTACAATATAAAGCCCTACATTAGAGATGTGATAATAGTGTCTATACCTATATTTTGGGGTCGAAAACTTTATATTGCAAATAGTAATCCAAATCCGATTATAATTTTTTTTCTTCAATTTTTGAGCCCTCCACAGGCTATTTATTATTAAATAATCTTCACACAAACAAACAAATCAAATATATGTGCATGTTCTGATCATGGAATTTCACAATTCTTTCATTTTCTTCGTATGCTTTTTTGTTCAATATCCGACTTCATAAAATGTGAAGTAGAATATCATTCTGCATTCTATATCCTGTTTTCAGGGGAGTAGATTATCTCAATCACAAGAAAGAAGGAAAAACATGAAATTCCATGATCAGAAGGCATGGAGAGTTGTCCACAAATGACGCCATCAAATTAAATATCGCCCTCTGGTGACAAGTTATTTCTTTAGCTTTAACTTCCTTATACCTTGCCTGATTTTGTTCAATTTTTCACTAATCTTATTCAAATCGTTTAAACTTTACAATAAAGGTAACTTAGAATGAAGGTTTTGGTTCCCTTTAAATAGTCTAATCGGATTTGTCGACACCAAAATTACATCTCTGAGATGGATATATCACGATTTACGGCTAATTACACTTTCTGGCGGCCATGTTGGATTACAAAATAGCGGCCAACTTCGGGTTTGTTTTGAGTATAAGATTACTCTTAACCTTTATGATAATTCAAAGCATACCAGTGAATATCCTGACCTCTAAAACATAGCTTTAATCTTGTATAGTAACTGACTGCCGCTCATTTTTAAGAAACTGACGGCCATTTTGGACGCCATCTTGGATTTCCATGTTTCCGGGTGGCGTATTTTTTCTTTACACGACAACCTGTGATTTTACGGCTTTAATTTCAATAAAATGCGCTCCCGAAGAGTTTAGCTAGCTAGCTAGTTTAGCTACGAAAGCTTGGAAAGAGGTTATAAACAATTATACTTTGATTATTTATTGCTTTGCCTCACTATTTATAAAGGCAAAAAATAGAACTGAATAAATACTGAGATTTAAACCCACAATTCCGTTGTATTACGCTGTCCTTACCGATTGAGCTAACGATGGGGTGATGAAAATTGGGTTTGCATGATTATTATAACCCTATCACTAACCCTAACGTTTACCATGTGCGCATGCGCAGGTTTAGCTAGCTAGCTAGACTCTTCGCGAGCGCCTTTATTGAAATTAAACCCGTAAAAATCACAGGCTATCGTGTAAAGAAAAAAGAAAACGCTTCCGGGTGGCCATAACGCAATGTCAGTGGTATGAATGGATTATTCAACCCCTAAACTCAACTATAGACACCACAATCTAAGATGGATATATTGTGATTTATGGTTATTTAAAGGTATTTGCGGCCATCTTGGACGCCATTTCAAAAGTAACGCCTTTATGGGGTCTGATTTTATTAGATTTTTAGTATGTTATTCTTTGCTGTCAAACACAACCAGAAACCGTTGAAAATCGTTTTGTTGCATTTTTTGGGGGTTGGAGTATTTTGACAAATTGACCCTACTATAGGTTTAAAATGCTGAAAGAGTATTAGTGTAATAGCGCCATCATTCGTCAAACTTACCAGTACTCCCTCACCCCCTTAAATCGGGAGGGAAATACGATACTTAGTTCATCCAGTTCAATAATGTGAAAACAAGACTCAACTCAAAGAAAAACATACTGTTTAAGTAATTGCCTGCTTGACTGATTGTTTTATTGCTTGCTTGCTTGCTTAATGTGTGGTTGGTTGATTGATTGAGTGAATGTTTGATTGATAAATCGATTGGTTGATGAATTGATTGATAAATCTATTGGTTGATGAATTGATTGATAAATCGATTGGTTTGATGAATTGATTGATAGTTCAATTGTTTGATGTCTGTTTTACCTGATAATGTCAAGGATGACATGAAATAATTAATCCTAATCAAGGGACTGGATGATTGAGGATTTGGCTTTTTACAAAATAAGAACAACATCAACGGATTAATGGGTGTACATGTCTTTATTCCAAAGGTTAAGTATTCAACAAAAGAAAAACGAACACTTTCATAATATCATATAATTACGAAATTGCATAAGTGGGTTTCTAAGACCTATGAAGCCTACTTTACTGCTCAATTTTGTCTCCCTTCTATAAATATCAGAACTAAATCAATGAATGAAAGTAAGATTCACATCGTACAAATTCGAAGGGGAGTAGCCCCCCACGAAGATTAGTGATGAAATAGAACACTATTTCATTTTTGGAATTATGAACTTACGGAATAATAAGCCCAATTTTTGTTTTCCTGAATTATAAACATTCGGAGAAACGTACCTTGCAATGCATCTTCAAGCATTCCACCAAATGCTCGGAATTCGAACTTTGTTAATTATGAAGCGTGCATTGAGTGGCCAAAGAGCCTAGATCAACACATACAAGACATGAACCACCCCCTCCCCCTCCCCCTCCCCATGGAAAACAAAGAGATAAGGTGCTCCTCTCCTGTCCCAGTGCCTGCGTTATACCTTGGCACCCCATTCAATTTTATCATATATTTCAACCTAACCAATAAAAATACAGTTGTTCTCTTCTTTCACTAGCTAATGATGCACGTATTTCACCTGTCCTCTAGCTCAATAGACGGGTGTACAGTGAAGACCTGTCGTCGTAACGTCTCTATCATAATGATGAGTATTAGTTAGCCACTAAATTGTAGCACGTGTGATGCATACACACATCATTACTCAGTCGTGAAGGGTTTTAATAATGAGCAACTAAAATGCAATTAATATGCTCCACACTTTACCACACGGCTCCAATTAAACGTGAAAGGTTTTGACGATTCACAGCAACCGTCATAAGCGATGAAAGCGTCGATTTCATAATAATTGGTTTGCGCGATGCTTCTTTCCCGTTCTCGCTATCTTCTTCTGTGCATTCTCGCCCTTTTAATCAGTTCGGAGTTTAATCTTATTTCGTGAATATTTGTAACTCGTGAGCATCACTTTATTCAATTTCCATGTGTAAGTACTAACTGTCAACGCACACATTAAGCCCATCTATCGTTCTTACAATATCGCGCCTTACCCACCTGGCTATAGGCTATCTAAACAATGGTAATTTTCAGATCACGAACTCATGAGTCAAAAGGAACTGTGTTCAAACAAAGAAGCTTACCTAATTGATAGATAATCAAATTTAGAAGAGTGAACGCTTTTTTTCAGGCTACATAGAACTTGATCAAAGGATCAAGAAATAACTCACATTTGACCTTCATTATTATGATCAAGAAATGACTCACATCGGAGCCCTCATCAATGGAATCAAGAAAATTACTGACCTTTGCTTATTGGGACATGGATCAAGATACAATTTTCCTTTGACCCTTTCCTGGTATCATGACGGGAATCACCTTTGACTCCCGCCACTGCACTGGGATAATAAATCATCATTACTCACTAGAAAGACATGCAGATCGCATAATGAATTTGCCTCATCACAAATTAATCATACATGGATTGATTCAACTACCCGTCTTAAATCACCCTTGTCCTTAATTTTTTTCTTCTGTTATCTCTTTTTGTGATCATGTGAACCTTGGATGATCTCATTTTGTACGGAAACCTCAATCATGCATCGCCCTTATCCCCCTAGGTAGCCTGCCTCGTATCCCAGGCACTCATATCCGCGTATGCTGCTCGACGTGTCTCCAACTATTGTTTTACACCATGACGAATTTACTTCAGTTTTAGATAGATATCTCCCGAAGAAGGGGTTTTTGTTACTACCCTTTTCCTTGTCATTCCATTGCCTACTGGTTACGAGTGGATCCTGTATAAACCTATGGGGAATATGATAATTCAATAGTCAATGGATTAACATGTGTGAAATGCTTGGTAAAGATGGAGTGGGTTTGAAGATCATAGCGACCTCTCTGATGATTCTTGCTTAAGATTTTTAACACACTATCACATAAAATCAATCCACAAAAATAAAATGAGATAAATGGCAATTAGGTCAATAAGTGTTAAAATAAATCAAAATTTCGTGCATGATGTTAATTCAAAGAAATTACATTATTTTGACCATGGAAATAAATTATATTTGTTTTTAGAATCAAACACGCGATAAACAGGAAGTGGGCCATTATCAATGGTAAATGCATATACCGTAAACAACTAATCTAGATTGAAAGAGAAAACAAAATCCCACGAGCATTATGTGACAGCAATTGCAAATAAATCGTAAAAAGAAAACTTAGATTAAAAAAACAATAACAGAAATACGTCAACACTGATAACATTATATGGTTGACCATTCATTCAATCTGTTAAATGCATCTTGTTAAAGTACGAGTATTTACATGAAAATGATTGGCCAGGAATAAGTTCTATCATCCCTCGAATTGGTAGTCAATCCCAATTTATTATTTGCAGACGTCTATTTCCCATGGGTTAATGACTAAAACAATGATTTCACTTTTTAATATTATTTCCGCTTCCAATATTAATTCTAAAAGAGTCCTGTGCAAAGACGAGAAACAGTCAACACTTGACAATTGTAAGAATACCTCAATCATTTCCTATTCGGGTAGACAATGCCTGTTTGAGGATTATTCTCTTAACAGGTCGTAAATAGATGCAGTTATTTTAGGGGATCCTACGGTGAATCATGTGATTAAAAAAGAGATTTCGTTTTCTTTATTGGCGACAATTTGTGCAATGACGCGGGGGAAAATAAAGAAGTTGTCCACTGTCTTTGAAAGGACAGTGGATATCTTGCAGCACTTAAAATGCTTAGTATTATCAAATAAAATATGCGAGTCAAGAAAGGAGAGAAAAGTCATGAATAACAACAAAAAACACGTAACCAAACAAACAAACATACAGAACCAATCTTATAACTATAATACATTCAATCAAAGTCAATTTCACTGTTTTTTTTTAATTAAAGCGCTACTGCTCAGGTGTGAATTTTTTTAGAAATAAAGGTGTTTTGATACATTTTATTTACTTATGTGTATTGAAAATACCGACGTCTTATTATTATTATCATAATGTTTCTTTTAAAATAAAAAACGACAATGTGTTATGAAATATGAATATAAACAAACCTAACTGAACTGAACTGTAATATAATGTCCCATTGTAGAAATATGTACTTGGCATCATCAAAGCTATCTGATGAGATTAAAGTCATATTTGACCTTTGAATTCTTATCTTAGAGTGACCACATGGTCTCATGTGATGATCAAGGATAAAGATCAACAATAGCCTTATATCACCATGGTGATCACTCTCGGACTGATGTGTGAGGTCAATCAGTTTTATCTCATTGAAATACCTTTATATTTATAGACCAAAGCTGTTAACGTATATTATTTGCACTTCATACAATGACATTGGATTTTGCATACAAGTTTCTATTAAAATCCAAACTGAAATAAATAATGTATGTTAAATTTGATTAAGAATGAATAATGCCTGCTTTAATAATAAGCAAAGAGTGCCAATGGTATCGGGTGTTTGCACGTGTTGTTGTTGTGTTTTCAGCCACCTTTGGGCTTTTTGACAATTGTTTTTTTACGTCCTCAGAAACCTGCAAGTATAATCATTTCCTAAATGAGTCTTTCTTATTTATGAAATTATCAGTCAGAGTATTCATTACCACAACAAATGATTACTATACATGTAGTACAATATAGGATATCATATTCTGGAATTTATAGTGCTATAAGCGCTTTACAGAAATATTATAATCGCAATTTTGGATTGAAATGAATGCACATTCTTCAATCGCCGGAGAGCATATTCCAGCCAGGAAGAAGTTTTACAGACAATTAATCACAATTATCGCATCCTACCGGGTACCAAAGTGCCTGAGTAGAGAAGCAATGTAGATCAAGTGCATTGGTGGCTTGCCGGCGATCGAACCCACGACCTTCACTTTTCCAGTCAAGTCGGTATAAACCACTCGACTACGACATCTCTACGATATCATTTCTTATTATCATTAAATTATCGAATGCCTCCAAGTTCATAATTCTGTACTGATTTTCGTATTCCCATAGATGAATAGCATTGTATATGTACCATACAATGAGGGGAAGTGTTTGTTCATTGTCCCAGACATACAGACAAACTAGGTCGAGTCACATTTTGAAATAATCAAACTGGAACTCGATTCCTCTATATGACTAATAGTTACACTGGCCAAAAATTGTCGAAATCCTCATTTCAAGTCTGGCATTTTTACGAAATTTGTTTTCTACAAATCCCGCAGGAGTTTGAGTCATGGGCAGAACAGGATGTATATTTGTTGTTGTTGCTGTGTTTTTTTAAACATTTGATCCTACTATGTTCATAGTTTGTACTTTTTCGCTCTACTGGATTAAAGTTTCGGTGATTGCTAAATTGCGTCTAATGAGATGATAACATTGTATACAAAACACATTTGCATGAACTCCGATTGTCTATAACGCAGGACACGAATTTTGAGGTTACACTCGTAAGCAGTATTCGGGTCGGTAAATTGCCAGTTGGACGAAGTGGGTAGTGGACCAAGTGCTACTGGGCCAAATGGCAATAATACCTTCTGATCGTGATGTAATAGATGTTGACGAACTATACATCATATAGTATCCTTTACACAACAATAATATAATAACATAGAAATACATAGGAATGCAAACAAATATTATCATCATTATTATTATCATTATTATTATTATGATTATGATTTTGATCATTATTATTATTATTATTATCATCATTATTATTATTATTATTGTACATTTTATCTGGCAAAGACAAATTTAAGAAAACGGAGAATATAAAACAACATTAGGGTTTGAAGTGAGTCACAAACAAACATTCTAACACAAATATATTTATTTCTTACCATAGAAAGGAAAAGTGGATTACGAAAAGAAAATAAATAAAACTGGGACGCATATTATCCATGTGAAAGGAACCAAATTACCAATTGAAGGCCATTATATATAGACAGAAGGTTATTGTGTTAGTTGAGAATAGGTATATGAAGTACAAAATTGATGAAAACATTTAGAAACTATTAGAGAAAATAAGATGAAATGGTGTGAAATATAAAACATGCATGGGTATAGGGAATCAGTCAAATCAAAGCTTTATTGATAACTGAGATATATTTGGTATATATTTTAATAAAAAAGAAGAATAGTATGAGCAGAATGCATTGTATCACTATTATGATTTATGTTACTTAGAATAGAGAAAACTAAATCATATCAAAATATTGTGATTACATTTAATTTCCCACTTAAAAATATTAAGAATTGCTTGAGAGGTGAGACTGTATTTTATTTTAGATTGTCGAAATTGAAAAACATCATGAATAAAGCTGAAATGCATTACTTTTATTTGTATATGGAATGTTGTCTCTATTTGTTATATTTTATATTGTTTGATTAAATTTCATCAACTTTCTCTTCTATATTTTGAATATATCAGTCTAGCTTGATATTTTTCTTTTGTTTGTTTTTGTTTTTTTCCCAGGAGGGGGCTGTTGGGGGTAGTGCCCTTCAACAAGTAAGCACACTTAAACTATATGAAACCCGAATTCGAGGGGAACAACCACAAATTAGATTTTTGTCTGGGGGAAATTGCCAAGGGGTGGGTTTGTTGGTACAGAGGGAAAGAGAAAGAGAGGAGGAGCCAGAGAGACAGAGACAAAACGAGACAGAGAGAGACAGTGAGAGAGAGACAGAGAGAGAGAGAGAGAGAGTCACTCCTCCATGTAAATCCCGCTACTTGTAGAATGGGGATCTTGACAATAAGGTTTGACTTTTTGAACTTTTAGGGGAATTTGGTGCTAGGATGCATTGATTTCCCGTCACTATTGTTCCGTACTGAATCACCGTCGGGGAATAAAAGAACATTCTCCATTAATAAGAGATTTAAGAAGACGAACAGGTGTCTCATAGATCTGACCCTATGTGGATAGAATGACCGGGTGCGCTAGTGGGCACGGGTAGGAAAGCCTCCCTCTTAAAAAATGTCAGGTCCAGGTTTTATTGGCAATGACATTTGAGTATCAGTTGCCTCTTCGAACGACTACACACGTACACATCATAACACGATGGTGCAATTATATGCTATAGTTATAATGGCATGGTGAGGTTTAGCCTAAATTCATTACATGTAATATCATGATGAGCCTGTATGCTACTAAACTTTAAACCTGACATTTGACCAAAGTCGAGTATAACGTTGCACCAACCATGGTTGAAATTCATCTCGGGTTATGAGATTTATATATATTATAACATACACAAATACCAAAATAATAAAATATCAGTTTTATTATTAAAAAAAAACCTTATTAATAAATGGATTTCTTAATATATTTCTCAGGGTGGTCAGAAATATATATGAAATAATAATGTGGGGGGACAATAAGTATCACTTAAACTTGAAGGGCAAGTCCACTCCAAAAATAACTTACTTTCAATAGAAGCAGAAAAATCAGACAAACCAATCAAAATAGGTTTGAGCAAAATCGGATAACTAATAAGAACGTTATGAATTTTTAATGACATGAAAAAGTTTGAAAATCACAAAACAAATTGGCAACTCACTCATGAGTCTGTGACGTCATTGCCTAACTATCCACTAATTATTTTCTTTATATTGATAATATAAATTTCCAATTTTCCCCCTAAAAATCTGATTTCCTCACACCAGCATCCAAGTTATATTGATAGTAATATGTTTTGTGTGGATGCACTAATATAGAGTAATTTTCTTCAGTTAAATCATGAAAAATGTGAATTTTGATAAATAATTTATATAAAAATCAATGATTATGAATACACAATATTCAGAAAATAGTATCAATTCTTCAAAGTTCATAAAGATTTTGTGAAATGTCATGCACGCAATATGATACAAATCATATAACTTGGGCAAAGGCACGGGGAAAATCAAGTTTTGGGGTATAAAAAGGGAAATTAATGGGATAAAAATATATAAAGCAATTGATAAATAGTGAGGCAATGACGTCACAAACTGATAACCAAATTGGCAATTTGTGTAGTGGTTTTCTAAGTTCCATAGTTTTTCATACTTTTGCACAAAATCATAACTTCCTTATTAGTTATCCTGTTTTACTCAAATTTTTTGGGCTCTGTTTCTCTTAATTTTCTGCATCTCTTAAAGCAAATTATTTTTGGAGTGGACTTAGCCTTTAACCATATGGCAATGAAGAGGAAAGGAGGGGCATTTTTAAAAAGTTTTGACGGATTGGCGTATAGACACGCATATTTGTATCTTGTAAAACGTGGATGAACTTTTCATTACCCTCTTCCAATTCTAAATGATAATGAATGTATATCTAGGCCGCTATAAAGATGGCATTCCATACCTAACCCCTCCCATCTATGTTGCTACATTATCAAGATGCATATGTATGGCATTAACAAAATATATATGTAAAAAATTTAAAAATCAGCGATTTTTGAAATGTCTTGAATAGGCCGGACGGATCAGGCCTACATGCCGCTAATTGAGAACCCATGGTTTACACATTCACTTAGATCAGACAAAAACATTATATGAACATAATTATTCTTGCATCTCCATATTTATATGTAACAATCAGGGCCCTGTCTTACAAAGAGTTGATATCAATCGCAACTATGTACATAAGACATGGGAGAATGCAAACTTGCGATTGATTGGAGGACTTACGGTTGATTTGGGTCGATCGCAACTCTTTGTAAGACAGGGCCTAGGATTATGAAATGGACTAATCACACTAAGATTGTGTTTCTCATTTCTGAAGCCTGCCCTCTCCCATTCCATGTATACCAACGATGCAGTGTTTTAAAACTGAGTTTCTCGGAATTATTCAAATATCTACATGGTCCACAATATATGCTATTGCTTCATTTTCTATTGCACAGAAACTTGCATTATTTTTTCCTACACATCTATGCATTATGCCAAAGTCCTATTATTCATGACAAAAGGGACAAAGCTGTGCAATATCGATGAGGGCAGTTTTAAGTTTGCTTTTGTTTGCTTGCATTTTGTTTTTTAATGTGAAACATTCCAACCTCAAACTTTATGATAGACAATAATAGTGCATCTTACAAGTCATGTTCATCAATAACGCAGGCCTAAATGGCCAATGGGCATACTTTTTGTCAAGTAAAATACAAATGGATAATATTTTTCTTCAAACAAAATGAATACAATCATGTAGGACAATTAACGGTAATTTGTTATCTCTGATATTCTTTGAGTGCATTATTTGGTCACCATTCAGAGATCAGTCAATCGCGTAGCGTGGTCCATTCATTAAGGGGGTTGGTATAATGGGGGAGGGGTGGGTGGGGGAGGCTGTCTTATAATGCTGGTGGAAATGCTATTAAACTAGGTTACCGAAAGTCTGAGGGTGGGGAGGGGTCTTCGTCTTGGATGGGTCCTACATGTATGATCCTATTTTCGTGTGCCCTTTTCCTTGCCCCCACCCCATTTATCCCGTAGATACGCCACTGGAGTATCAGTTAAGTTCAGAAGGCAATGCAATACGCGATTGACTTTAACCTGTCAACATACTGACACCGGCCACAAATTTATAACAGTAATTTGAATTTGACATTTTAATTTTCTTACCTTTCAAATTTCTTGATAACGACTAGTGGCAGACCAGTCATGGAATGTAATATGAACATGCGTTGTGTATGATAAGCATCGAGTACGGATACACAGCGCATGCCCAATTGAGGCTCAATATGAAACATCCTTTCGCGACGTCTCGCTATTTCAACACCATGCCAACGTGACGTCATAACTTCGCAACTTTAAGGTGACACGTGACCAGCTACGGTGAGAAAATCCTATGCGCGCCATGGATCATGATAATAATAATTTGTCTAAAGTCAGCTTCGGTGTAGAAATCATAGTTCTTATATATGCGCTTTGGAAACTATTACTATGTACCTTAAGTTATGCAGAGGGTAGGAAGAAATATAGAGCACGAATTATTCAAATATTTTCTTCCCCCCCCCAACTACATACCAATTTTCCGCACCTGAGTGTGAAAAGGCCAATGCATGATAAGATAACTTGTCTCCGGTCATAACACACCTTGCTGGCATTCGAGTTCATAACCTTCTAACAAGATGCACCTGAACTACAAGCACCGAACAGCTCATCACGATAGGATGAACACTCTCTAACAAAATTTGTAGCCTTTCACTAGTTGTTCATGGCTTTTGCGTTTCTATCTTCATAGGATTAAACTGCAAGGACAAATATGGGACGAATAACTTAAGTCCTCAAGAGCATCGTGGCTATTTTTGTACAAAGCTATCCCCTCTCTTACTAGTATGACACTACGAGAAAAATAGAAATACACTTTTGCCTATAATGTTGGAATAAAATGTTCTTACCTTTTTTTTTAAAATAAAATAATTGTGCCAATAATTTATTTATTCTTGATATATAAAGATTGTGCCTTCCTAGAACTTTATTGATCAATACAGTTCTTCATTTCTTGAAGAGAGGTAAGATTTTTTTCTCTCCAATTTTACGGCAACAGTGTATCTCTCTACACCTCAGTGCTAGAAAAATGGACTTGCAATTAAGTAAGTTAACTTTCTAGATCGTACGACATAAGTTCCGCAGTCAATTTCTATAACTAGACGAAATTCTTAATCTGATACTCTATCCAACACAACTCTCAATGATCTAACCCTAACCCTTTACATCTAGCCAAAAATCCCAAATAAAAACTTCAATCTTAACTCTGTATCTTTGACGACATAAAGCCTTGGTCTGAATGAATGTCGGATCACCAGTTTGTAATGATTTCAACGAGCTTTATAATCACAAAACGTAGATGAATACCAAGAAAAAGATACACTTACACAACTTTTTTTTCATTGGGGGTAGGGGAGGTAAAATTTTGTCGTCGGAGCAAGCCGAATAAAATAGAACAAGGAGGAATGAAAATCCACTATTAAAATACTATCCTTACAGAAATCCACAAATATAGAATAGAATGGCAATTTTCATTGAAAAAGTTAGAAGGGTGTGATCAACATGGCCTACTAAAGCTCGCACGGTTAATGACCAGTAAAACACCTTTAGAAAACCTCTGTAAAGATACCTGTCATTACCTGTAGCTCACGGGTAGAATTAATTCTACATCCGGGCTACTAAATTGACTTGTACCCTCCAGATGCAACTCAATTCTTCCGTTCTTCCTGAACTTATTTATCATCGATATGTCAACCCTTTGTGTGGGTTTATGTGTTCCTTCCCCTCCCCCTCTCCTTCTCTCTGACTCTCTATATGTCTCTGCCTCACCCTCTGTCTGTCTGTCTCTGTCTCTGTCCCTGTCTCTCTCTCTCTTTCTATCTCTCTCTGATACCCCATCCCGGTAACATCAACGATAACTACGACAGACAGACAGAATAATGAAGAAGAAAAACAAAAAACAAAACAAAACAGAAAAACCTACCTGACTACGAATGATCGGTTTTGAATTTGTTTGGAGTCGGTTTGGTGGAGTGTCTTACACCTCCGTCATACCGCCAAACCGACTTCAAACCGACTCCAAACCGACTACCTACCTACTCATTCTTGGCCATGCGGGTAATGTTATTTCTCTTTGTTCTGTCTGTTGTCGGTCTCGTCGATGTGACTGTGGTATAACAAATCTTGCTGTCCTCCTGTAAGCCTATCTTCTTCATCTTTTCTCATTTCTCACAATGTCTGCATTTCTTTATCATGTTTCTCTGCCTTTATATCTTTCTTTCCCTCTCTTTCGTTTGTGCTTTGTCTCTTGCTCTCTCGCCATGCTCACCGCTCTCTCTCTCTCTCTCTCTCCACCTACTCACGTCTAACCTCTAGATATTATCCACATTTCTTTTCTCGCATTTATTTTCCAGGAGGAGTGAGTGTGTATAGGGGCCGTCCAATAGCATGATGACTGTAAAATCTCAAAGGTATTGGATATCAATGTTGCTCACCAATTCTTAAGTTAATGAAGCTCCAGCACCGACTTTGCCCGAACCCAATACATAAAGAGAGCGATTTTATGCTTATCCAATCACATTGATCTTTGCATCCTACAGAGTTCATCTTTAGAACATGGGTGGAGAGGAGCTATGTAGATAAAATTGCCTTGCTCAATGACATAAGTGCAGTGCCGGGGCTCGAACCAACGACCCATTCAAGTAACCAAACCACTCGTCTGCGACACATCTACTTATAAGTTTTCCCAGTGTTCTTTATGTATTTCTACGGCACCTGTTCGAGATTAAAAATAGAACTATTAATCACCTTGATCACTCCAAAAATAAAATCGAGAGGATTCCACATTGTCCAAGTTTAGGAAAGTTCAATGTTTTAAAAAATGAGGTAAAATTAGATAGTTTATCGAGCCAAATCCCATCATTTTCTCTCCTGGAGAGATTCAGCCTTCAAAAGTTCTTTGTCAAGTTATTTAAGAAGCATCCTCAATATTTTAATCTAATTTAATATCAAGGGCACCAAATGATTTGTGTTGCTTTACTGACATTATCTTAATATTAAATTTGCGATGTATCTTGTGGGCCACCAAGGTTAGGGATGAAGGAATCAAATCAGTTCTTGTTCTAATGCTGAAAACATATTTGAGTAATATAAAGAGACTATTGTATAATCACGTATTGGACAAGCTTACCATTATAGTTTTGTCACCATTTCTTACTAGAGCGAGGATTTCAGTAATCCAGGAAAACTTGCGACTAGCCGTAAGCATCACCATTAGCGTGATCAAGCCTAATCCAAGACCAGACGCACGAAGTGAATAGCCTGCTGCGATCATCTATGACTTATCGCGCGATGACTGAAGACTAGGCTGCGTTAACCTGCAACCATTGCCAGTCGCTGCTGTGTTTTTGTATGGTTTCTTTTAAACAAAACCTCTATTTGACTCGCTGCACGCGTTCAGGTTTAATCGCAAGACCAGTCGCACGAAATCAAAGCCTGCTGCGAGGATCATTTAAGACTTATCGCACGATCACTGAAGACTAGGCTGCGTACCCGTAAACATGCAGTCGCTGCCGTTTGTGTGTGTTTTTTTAATCAAAACCTCATCCGACTAGCTGCACGCGTCGCCACTGTCTCGATCAGGTCAAGTCACAAGACCAGTCGCACGAAATGAATAGCCTGCTGCGATCATTTAAGACTTATCGTACGACCACTGAAGACTAGACGGCGACAACAGTACTGCCGTGCGCGATTATACCTGTTAGCATCTAAGTATTATCACGAGACCTTAGCAGTCGCATTCTGGTCGTAGAAGAGTCACATGTTGACGCAGGTCCCATTAGTTTTGTGGTGTAGACCACTTGATGGATCTGACTTTCTGAATCTGAATTTCTTGGATTTTTTTACGATTTCAGAACATGCACCCAATATTTATAGTCTAACGTTCACTGATTTTAAATGTTTTGAAGATATTTTCTGCGATAAAGTTCATAATCCAAAAAGACGAAAAACACTAATCTTATGCTTCCTGTGGTAGAGCCATTCGTATAGGACTCACCCGAATCACTATTGTCCCGTCCATGTGTCATTCTTAACCCAATATTCTAAACATGGTATGATTTAAAACAAAACAATCTCAAAGGCTATAATTCTTTCATTAACAGCATAAATCATGCCTTAATAAACAATTTTATGCTTCACTTGTGAGCAAATGTCCGTTTTCGTGACCGTCAAGACATTTTATTAGTTGGACAGTAACGTGAGTTTTGTTGATAGAGGAAGAAAAGAAGAAAAACATGTATTAATCGTGATGTATCACAGTCCCCCTTTTCCAGTTATTTTCCTCTTCACTCGAAGGGAATGAGAAAACTAAGGCATCACATTTAATGTCTTCCATCAGAATGTATCCTGCTATTCTTGACTGTTCCAGAGCTGAGCAGACAAGAAATGAGAGATAGCCTAATTAATCGTTCTTAAAGAATCGTCAAACTAAGTGTTATAAGAAATACGAATAAAGCACATTACGGCTTTGGCATTTGATTTGCAGCGTTTTTTTTAAATATAATTCTTTTGAGACGTTTTTACCGCGGCATTAGTGAACGAGGCTTATTTTAGGTTAAAACAGATTCTCCTTGAATCAGTGTGCAAGGTCAGTGTTTATTTAAATACAATGATCCTGTTGGCTTGTTCAGATATTTGATATTTTTCATTTTTTTCATTTTTATTTTTTCATTTCCAACTAAATACAATACATAATAACAAATGCAATGAAAAATACATACAAAACATAGTGACATTTATAATAAACAAATCTTAACAATAATTTATACATTTTGAAGAAGACAAAAATTGTAAATTTAACTGCATTTATATTTTGAGGAAATGGAGAGGTCCACTGAAAAGCAGAGCTTGTAAATTGTGGACCCCTCGGATAATAATGAGTGTGAAAAGAGTATGATGATGATATCAATGGATGGAACTCTTTAATCATATTATATGATGAAAACGATTACTGTCTTTCGTTACGATAATTTGTTCTGAATAGGTTTCAATTTCATAAATATTAAACAGAACTTGCAGGTGTATAGCTTTGAATTTTGACTTTTCAAAGATGCTTCATATAAATAGCGGCAGCATTCTGTATTGCCGGGACAGCCCCATAGACCGACCAACAAGATTGGTCTCTCAAACCTTCATATATCTCCTGAGAAGGCCAGCAAGATCGACATTATTCGTGTGCTGTAACTCCAATCGATTTTCAAAGAAGTATCTAGAGGTAGAAAGAAAGCATAAAGCTGTAACTCATTACAATTTTGAAAAAAAGAACAAAATGGTCCTGAGGAATTAAAAAAAAAATATCTAAAAATACCTTGGCACTCTTTCAAATAGAATACCAAAATGTATCAAAAAAGTCATGTGCCACCTCATTATTTTGAAAATTAATTTGAATACTATCCTAGCGCTCATGGCAGGTATTTATTAGAAAGGAAACGCTTTGAACAGGCTGTGAAATGGTTTAAGTAAGCGGCTGTTCATTTTTTTGTCTATATTTTGGGAACTGTGACAGATGATGTTGGTGGCTAATCATTCAGGATAGTTAGATCCGGTAACTGTCAAGGGGAGCTGGGCTGTTAAGAGGCTGCAGAGGGGAGGGTAGAACAAGAGGTATGGGTTTGGAGAAAGGTAGTACGAAATGGACCCCAACGCACCTGGGAAGTGGTACAACCGTTATTTTCATTATGTCATTTATATTATTTTAATTGTATTTCACTACAGTTAGACACTTCAGCCGGAGACCGTTCTTCAGAGTGTCCGTAGAACAGGATAAAAACATGGCATACAACAACATAGAAAACATATGCATATACACATCAAATCAACTTAAATATTCATTGGGGCTGATCAAATCTGCTCTCTATTTCGTATTCAGCGTATTCAGCGACAAAAGCGACCATCCACCCCATATTTTTTGTTTTTATTTATTTTTCCTAGTTTTCCTATAGTTCAATCTTTCTTTCTTTCTTTCTATTTTTCTTCTTTTCTTTATTTCTTTTTTCATTCTTTCTTTCTTACTTCTGCTCTTTTGTATGACTGCAGAGCCCCTTCGAAAAAAGTATCAATACTGATGAAACTATCCAGAATAATTAAGTTTGTGACATTATTTACATCAATTTACATGTATTTTTTTTTATAACTGTATGATATTCCATCTTATCTTTGTATATAATCTGATGACGATGTAAATAAATGCTAATTCAATAAAGAAAAAATAATATCATATTTCTTGCTTTCTTCTTTTTTCGCATACCCTCATTTCCTTCTTCTTCTCTTCTTCTTCTTCTTCTTCTTCTTCTTTTCTTTCTTCTTCTTTTTTTTTTCTTCTTCTTCTTCTTCTTCTTCTTCTTCTTCTTCTTCTTCTTCTTCTTCTTCATCCTCCTTCTTTTCTTTCGCATTCACCAACATCGCCGTCATCACCATCATCATCATCATCATCATCGTTCTCGTCTTCTCTTTCTTCTCCTCGTTTTCCTCTGTTTCTCTTCTTTCTAGAGCATATAGTTTTTATTGTCATTTCATCTCTTTCGTCAATATCTTCTTCTATGATCATTTATTTCCTAGTTATTTATTCACAAAGTTGATGAAGAGAGACAACATTGCTCTACTTAAAAAAGAACACCTTTTTATTTCGTACAGAAAGTGTAATTTCATCTACATAACGTATTTTGCTCCGAAAATTGACACTTTACGATATACGTTGCATTTCAAAGTAAACAGGTATACACGTTTCTTTTTTCCATACGTATAATGTGAGATAGGGACAAGTAGGAAGAGTCCTGAGCAAGTCCTTCCAATGCTATTGGCTAATGAATATTTCCAGCTCATATACAGAAACCACATTTGAACCAAACGAACCATGTGTATAATACGGTACTTTATTTCGTCACCTCCTTTTTGAAATGACAGAGCACCTGACTTATTGGTGGCTTTATGACGCATTGCCATACCATAGGATTATCACTAAAAATAGATCTACATTCGAGTCCATATAAGGGAATGTTATGTTCGTTGGCAATCTTGGACATGTTACAAAGAGAGTAAAAACCAATGAAAGTTAGAATCTCCATGTTATTACGAATAGTAACAAATTTATTAACGAGGGGTAAATGACGCTATGATATTTCAACTATTGAAAGCATGAAATATTAAGCATTACCCCTTTATATCGTGTTAAGAAAGGCATGTTTTGTTTTTATAACAGTTCTTGGCCTAAGTGTCTTTTGAATAGAAGGGAGAACCAGTACAAGACTTGGTACTTCAGCACAAAATATTTATTAAAAAACCTATCGAGATCACGGTGAGCCCCCCCAAAAGAAGTTCATGTAAATAATTTGGTAATTTCATCTTTAAAAACCCAGTGTATATAATTATAATGTTTACAATCCCGGGTCTGGCCCCAACGTTTAAAATCAATCAATGAAAATAGAACATGTAATAATATTTTTATTTGTAAAATGTTTTGGTAGAAACACTGAAAATTGGATGGTGAGTGATGAGATTAAATCAGAAAAGAACCCGCATTAATTATGGTTATCTCATACCACCCCTATTTATAACTAGTGTATCTCGTTGTGCTTCAGTGATTTTAGGGCTGGGGGGTGACACGCGTAGCATTGCTCCATGCTGTCTGGGGCTGTCGTATTATCAAGCAGTCTGCTTACAATGACAGTCCTTCTTCCACAAATAATTTTATAATGTTTGAGGAAATTTAGTATTTATGACAGTTTATCATTTCGTTTCTGAAAATAACAATTATTAGGCCCTATATATATTTGCTTAATTATGATTCATTGTCAGAAAAATATTTATTGTACTTTATATTATTATTTTGTTATCGAAACACTGTGTACTTACATGAAAGCAGAAGAAAATCAAATCAAATCAAATCAAATCAATTCATTAGTGTATATCGTAGTTGGATGGTTTGAACTCCACGCTGGGTATGGAAGAAAAATGGTTTCGGGCCTTAACATGGTACTTACGTCCCTACACAAGGCATTTTTATTAATAGTGCTTTTCTACATCCAGGCCCCGTCTTACAAAGAGTTACGATTGATCCAAATCAATCGTAAGTCCTCCAATCAATCGCAAGTTTGCAGTCTCCTATCTCTTATGTACATAGTTACGATTGATATCAATCGCAAATAAGTTGCGATTGATATTAACCCCGTTGTAAGACGGGGCCCAGGTGTATAAAAGGATAATTTATAGGAAACAAAACTTGGTTTAGCGGAAGGTTTAGCGGAACGTATATAGACTGCAAGTGCGACAAAGCCCGTAATGTTCATGTAAAATGAAGTAAAGTATAGTAATGATATTAAATACATGAAGTTACATTTCTTGTTAACACTTATCCATATTAGGTAGCGCCAAGTACTACTATCACCTTTGCTTTAGCCCCGCTCAACTGCAAGAGGTGCTGAAAACATAAAGGAATCACTTCCCTCCAGGTACCTAATTACCAATGTAGATTAATGTCTTATCAAAGTGTCGGAGCTGGGCTCTTACAACAAACCATTTGATCCAATCCATCGACGCATCCACCAGATCACGTTTTTACGAATTATTTAGGTATATAATATAATTCATCTGTTTATTTGCAACCATTTTGGGTTTACAGTCATTCTTATACAATTAGCAAACAGGTGGGAATAGTTTCTTGACCCTGACCCATGGTTAGTCTTAAAGTATCCCAGGTATAGGCACGTGGATGGATTGAAAATAATAATAAAGATTATATTTCCAATTGCCCTCTGGTCATCCCTCATTAGACCATAGGGACCAATAACCACCCTATTCGTTGAACGGATCTTCAACTACGTCAGAGAACCATTCTCAGCGGAGAAATTAAAGACCAGAAATAATCAGAATTTGACTGGAATAGAGAGTAGTTGAAGTGAAAGCATAGCAACGCTGCGGATGTCATGACGTCACGTATCATCTTTATATGAAACCATGGAAATGAAAATCGGATTTAGTCCAGTCCAATCAATCCATCAAACATTATCATTCAATGATGTTCTAATAAAATAACAATGAAATGATATTTTACAGAGGTACAGTTGGCGTTTTCTTCCTCCCTCTCTCCCTCCCTGCCCCTCCCTCCACTCTCTACTACCCCCTCTCTCCCTGTCTCTCTCTTGCTCTCTCTCTGATTTAGCACACATCCATACATGATCTCAACAAAACCCTCTATTCCTAAAAGAAAGTAATAGAATAACAATAATGGATATTGGTGATATGTTTGTACGAGACTTGCTCTAGCGGAAATTGCTCCTGGTGAACTTCCTACGGCTACCGAATTCTTTACTTCAACCCAGGACCCAACTTTATACCTCACCCTAACACTAAATCTATCCTAAAATACAATTGCAACCCTTAACCTAACCCTATAATTATACAGATATTGACTGGTAGGTTGTGTAATAATTCTCTGGACTGCCGAACGGAGTTATATTTTCCCTAGGGATTATATTTTCCCGATTAAAGTGCGCATCGCTGAGGAAAAATATGATCACGAGGGAAAATATAACTCCTGTGCCACCCCAAACTGTGATATTACACATCCTACCAGTTATTGTCTGTTATATTAGAAAAGGTGTATTGCCAATGACCCTGCAGGTTCGTTTTGCCCCTAGGGACAGTTTTTATTTGAAACTTTTGCAGTAATTCCACAAAGGAAGGCAGTCAGATGAGTAAGGAAGAACAATTCAAGCTTAGCGACGTAAATTATATTCTTAAGTTTTTAATTTCTTACTTCATGACAAATTTTACATATATAAATGCATACTTTATTACTTTCTCTATTTCTATATCCAATAAACGTGCAGCAGAAATGTCCTTTCTACCGATTGCAGCAAAGTTGTGGAACCAGCAATACCTACTATTGACTTGTGAAGAGAGCTACATCTGTCGATGAGGTCAAATTTCTGATTTTTCTCAGATTTTTGATAGAGAACAAGGGATTGTTTTTTCTAAACTGGTCCTATTGAAGTGATAAGTTATTGTATAAGAAGCATTTTAATTTTAAAGGGTCAATGTGTGCAATACTTTGCAAGTGCAAAGAATAGGCGAAATACTTTTTGGATCGGATTGGACTAGATTTACTCCCTTAATTCGAAATGCTCCATGCTTGTTCTTCTCCGTCACCTATACCGGGTTTGTTTCTGTTTCCCGTTGAATCATGACAGACCTGGTTTATATAAACAGCTTTCTCCCAGGTAAACGAGGGAAACCTGAATCATACCCCCTTTACGTAACCACACTATGCTTCAATTCATACTGATCAAACCAGATAAGAAAGCTAGAGATGTAAACCAAATGTGTATGATTCTAGAGAGATCTTACGAAGGGCTATTATATTTGTATCTTGCAATGCTTCTTTAGTAGTTTTTAATATCGCATAACTCAATTGCTCTGTAAACACAGCATGAATACACAACTATGCCAATAATTAGTGAGAGGGGGAAGAGAAGAGATGAAAAAGAAAAGAGGAGAGAAAGAGAAAAGGGTGAGCCAGAATGACAGAGAGAGAGAGAGAGAGAGAGAGAGGGGGGTCAGAGGAAGATAAGTATAGTTAAAGATGGATTGGTAAAAGAAAAAAAGGTAAAAAATGAAATTCTCTAATATACATGTATATATTCAAGCCTCTTTTTTTTGGTTGCTATCTTTATAGAAGCGCAAAACCAAGTGGTGGTTGATTCATTAGTTAAACTGCTTCGCAAAGACCACATAAACTGTCTACTCAATTATTTAGTCATTATCTCGGAGGGCTCGTAATATTAATGAGTCTATTGAAACATCGGATGTGGTACGGCCAAACCCATTTATAAAGAGCAACAGATAAGAGATCCCGCCCTACAACACGGTCAGTTCCAAAATTATTAAAATGAGATGAACAAGTTCACTTAATCGAGAAGAGAAAATAGAGCTGACCAGCGATTCTAGAAATAATGAAAGGGAAGTACCTATCATTTCACTCCTGAACGAAGGAAATATGAAAATATGTTCTTCCTTTTATTCAACTCTTTCAATCTCTCTGATTTGTTTAAAGTAAAAATTGAAATCCTTGCAATATATGGGTCCCTCCTTTGCGGTTCTTGTTAATAATGCTTTAAACATATCCGAATTTAACAATGACAATCATTATAGAGCTTTTGACCACTATTTCAAGAAAAAGAAAAGATCAAATAAGAAATGTACAAGACTTCAAAATGAAATGAACATCAGTAGATCATGAAAACAAATTAGCAAATTAGTCATGAGTCTTTGACGTCTTTCTCCTCACGATATTGCCTTAAAATATAATTGCACTGCAAATCTCCATTTATCAAAAAGTTATCCCTTCATGCTTTTAAATTATTTTTAATTGATAATAACATGCTTTTGCTCATAATAATACACGATAAATGTCTTTATTTCAAAACATTTAAAAGTAGTATTTTATATTCTTTTAACACTTTCTTTGTCAACCTTTCTCGAATTGAAGATGGATGTTCATCATTGTAGTGAATTGAACACATGAAATATATACTGAAGGTGAGTATTTTTATATTTCCTTTCATTGCATATATACAATTTACTTCTATTGTCTGACGCTTCGTTTTAATTCTCAACATTTGACTATTATTGGCAAGACTGTATATTTAAACATTCAAATATCATGAACATTCAAATGATGACAAAGAGAAGGATAATTCATCCTTCAAGCGAATGTAACACTATATCCAATCAGCATAATGAAAGTGATAATATAGAATACAATCCGCGGTCAATCACTCTCATCACATCAATCAAACTAACAATATCCATCTTGCCTATTGCATGAAATGAATTAAAGCTCTTTTCCTTTTTACTAATGATGAGCATGGTATGCGGATGCATTAAACTGTTAACACATGTTAAGGAGTGCCGTCTCTGCCGTCTGCATAATTGAGCAATTGCTATTATTTCTGACATCCTCTTATGGCGGGAAGGAAGGCTAATGTCATTTAACTCCGGTTTCACCATCCAGTAATTGAGGGAAACAAATAATAATGCTTTGAAAGGTGTGATAGGAAAATAAACAACGTTTGAATGATGTTTACGTAATTAAGGCACATTTCTAATCGTTGTAGAGCATCCTCTAATTAAGCTGTCTTATCTCGTTATTTTGGAAATTCTTTGCCAACATTCGTTCGAAATACGATTTACCAAATGTCACCTCCGTACAAATGATTTTACACCATCGCCATTCCTGATAATGTGCTTTAAATGGTTTCAGTCCTAGATAATAGTGAGTGAGTGCTGCCACAGAGAAAATTCCTGGAGTAGTGTCATTATTTTTTCAAAAGTGATGAATGAATTATAAACCAACAGGTATAATAATAGGCCATATCATTCAAGTAAACATCACTGTATTGAATAGACCGGTTTAATAACATATTCAAATTTATGCATACTTGTTGAACACAGGTTGTTCTTGATAACCCGAAAGCTTGCTCGAGTCTTGCCTGATATAGCACCATGTAATGTATGCAGACTGGATTCCGAGTACTGTAGTTCGTTCAATGATAACAGGTTAATGGAATAACTCGTCATTAGGTCCCCAGGAAAGAAACATCCATATAAAATGTGAATATGTTAGTACAGTGGTCTATTGAGCACGGTGCCATTTTTATGAAGCAACCATGACAGGAGAGTAGTGACGACTTATATTTAACTGATACCTCAGTCACACTGCCGAAATAACTCCACATCGAATCCAAACCGACTAAATTTTGGCCATTCGTGGTAATATAATTGTTTATTCGGTCTGTTTTTGTTCCGATGTCGGTTTCGTTGGCATGATTCAGGTATTAAGGCCCCTCTAAAGTGTTGGGAGCCCCAAAAATATGATGGCAAAATTTCACTTAAATTGTATCATAATGTGAAAGAAGATGTCATTCAAGACACATTTCTGCAAGGATTTTCAAAACAATTGTGTCTCGGGCGAATATTGATGAAAGAATACACAATTGAGGTTTTCTGCGTACAACAGAAAACCTAAATTATATATTCTTTCATCAATATTTGTCTTCAAACACATTTTTGGGGGAAAATTTTTGCAGAAGTGTGTCTTAAATGACATCCTCTTTCACATTAGGATACAATTTAAGTGAAATTTTTGGCGAGTTTGGTGCTCCCAACACTTTAGAGGGACTTTAAACGGTTGCCCGAAGTTTTGGGGCAACCAGAATAGAATGAAGGTATGGAGATTCGGCTGGCTAGTTCGGGAAACCTAACCGTATTGATAGTTGTGGTATTATTTAAGAAAGAAAGTGACTGTAGGTAAACATAATTATGTAGAGGAGAGACGGAAAAGACGAATGCGTTATTTTATTCCTGGGGATAGGTAAGACGCGGGATAGATATGGATAACATGCCTCACATAGTAATACAACATAATACTTTTGTTTTTGATGACTAATTAAGGTCAACCGAAAATTTTAATCAGTCAAATGTGGTCAGTGTCTTCCTTTCTTTAAGCTATAATACGACGTTGATGCTGGACATTGGCAGTTAGATTTCATTAATTAATTGACAATGAAAACTAATTTGTCAAGGAATTGTGAAAAGTATCAAATAACGGACAGAAACACACGTGGCTGTAATTACTTCAATATGGCCAGTTTCCTTAAGCAGGTCAACTGGTTGTGGTAAAGCAATTTATTTGTGATATAAATCAACATCTCTGGCATAAATCCAACTTTACTGAGCTCTATACATTATGATCTTAAAAGACGCTGATAACCAAAATAACAAGAAAAACCATGACCACCACTACCACTACCACGACCATCACCACCTCCACTACCTCTACCACCACATCTACTACTGAAGAAGAAGAAGAAGAAGAAGAAGAAGAAGAAGAAGAAGAAGAAGAAGAAGAAGAAGAAGAAGAAGAAAAAGAAGAAGAAGATGATGAAGAAAAAAGAAGGAGAAGAAAAAAGGAGAAGAAGAAAAGGAGGAGGAGGAGGAGAAGGAGAAGAAGAAAAAAAAGGAGAAGAAGCATAAGAATAATAATAAGAAGAAAAAGAATACGAACAACAACTACAACAAAAGACGAATAAGGAGATCAACAACAACAACAATAACAATGACAACATCAATAACATCACTAAGACCAATACCCCAATCGAAAAACAAAGAAACCCGTATAAAGTGTGTCAGTGTAGGACAAGTGAATTTGATACCTTGTTTTCTCGGCGGTTTTTTGTGGAAACATGAAGAGGAGGTGACTAGAAACCAGGTAAACTGGCATTTTATTTATGACTTTGCCATTGTTATTTCTTAGATTTCAGTAGCAAAAATATCAAATATATAACAATATCGGGACAGGCCGAAACAATTAAAGGCCCGGTCACACAGCCCTCCACGGGCGTATCGCGGCCGAATCACGGCCAAAAATTTCTGCCCGTGAAGCAGACGCTGTTGGACGCTTTGAGGTCGCGATAAAGACGCGATACAGCCGTACTTTACCCGTCGTTACACGCGGTAAGAAATTCACACGCGGTTGGCCGCGCGAAAAAGTTTTGGGCTGCCCAAAAATTTAGACCGCGGGTAATCGCGGGCGGTACACGTGGTACACACGCGGTAAAGACGCGGTACAGACGCGGAACGAACGTGCTAGGACGTGCTACGGCCGCGGTTAAGACGTGGTTACACGCGGTAGGACGCGAAATTTTAGCGGGTAATCGCGGGTGGAGCACGGTCATAGCACGTTTGTTCCGCGTCTGTACCGCGTTGTTATCACGTGCATTAGCGTGTACCGCGTAAACAGCGCGCCCCAATACCGGCCTAATCACGTTCAATTGCGTCTTGTACACGTCCCAAATACGATTGTCCACGGCCTAATCGCGTCCGTACAACGTCTGATTTTAGGTATATAAAAAGCGGAGTGGACGACAGCTTGCACCTCCACTGTGACTCCTGCCTTGGGCTTCTTGGCGGCCTCCACTGGCACTGGGCTGCCTTCATCTGCTGCCTTCGCCCTCGGCTTCTTGCTCGCACGCTGCTTCTTCTTCTTGGCCGAGGAACTCGACGTGGGCTTCTTCTTCGGTGCCATAGCTTGATCTTCACGGGACTGTGTCTTGAGCGGTTATGATTTCTACAGCCCGGTTCGGCTGCTTTATTATACCCGTGGTAGGCCGCGGTACCGCCGCGCTTCACCCGCGATAAGGACGCGGAACAGTCGCCGGCGTCTGTTCCGCGGGCATACAACGGGTAAACCGCGGGTAAGCCAATTTTGCACATTTTCCACCACGGGCAACCGCGGGCAAAAAAAATTCGCGAAATTTTACCCGCGATACAGACGCGAAAGGCTATGTGACCGGGCCTTAAGGAGGGGACGAGAAACCAAAATTATTTTTTATTTGGCCATAAATATGAATTTTACATAAAACCAATGGGACCGAAAATGCCTCACTTGTCCTAAGAGGGGGTCAGAAATAGATTTCTATAGTTTTCTGGAGAATAAGGAGGTATAACAGGCATACACATACACAGCTGAAATGCTCTTGAATATCACGATGTACTGAAATCCGATGTTTTGAGCCTGGATGATTTCGATCGTCAGGTGTTGCAGGTCTCAAGAGATTCTGATGTTTCGATGCAGGCCAGTGAGATGGTTTCATGAACACCCGGTCTATGAGTAATTAATCGTGACCCCATAACTGCCTGAAAGGTCACGTGGAACACTCTGAAAACGTCGACTTGCTCAGATTTTCAGGGGGGGGGGTCTAATCACAACACCATTCCTAGCAGTTATCTTCCCTGCGTCAAGTTCTATCAACTACTAATTCGTAAACTTACTTTCATCTTCAAAGAGTGTTCTTCCGGCATTCAAACTTTCAACTATTATTTACAGGGCAATAGTCTAAGCTTCTGGAATACACGATACCATCAATTTTAAACAAACAGGACAATTTTGTGATTGGCTCCATGTTTATCCCCCTGAAGGCACAACTGAATGAGAGATATTGCTCTACCATTATCATCTTGAAATGTGGCATTTTCCCGTTTAAATTCTTCCCTTAGGATATTTTGTGTAGGTCTGGTAACATATCCGAATACAAATATCACTGTGCCTACGTGTATATTATGCGCCCATGCCACAGGGTCTGATACCTCATTTTGGTCATTCGAAACCCCTAATAACTGAAACAAATGTCACATATTTGGGCCTTCAAAGAACTGATGAAACGAGAAGGGTAAACAACATTTACTGATAAAACAATAATACATGGTATTTTTTAAATCGCGTTTTACGAATGTTTCAAAGCACTGTACAATAATGAAAACAATAAATGAACTTTTACAGACAATATTAAACCAATCAATTACATCATATGGCTTAAAAGCTCTTTAAAATATTAACATATATAACTTACGGTGATTAAATATACAAATATTAACATACTGTTATGACCATAATGATGGTAGAACACAACTGCATGCTCCGGAACGCCAGTATTTAGTACTGATTTGGAGGATTTGTCCGCTAAATTTCTTGAATTTTGCGGCTGGTCTACTGTATTATTGTATAGTATCACAAATGACATTGGTTGTGAACTTTTTGTGTAGCTCACACTTATATCCCAATTTAAATATTAAAGATACAACAGTTAGTGCACTTGCAGGATCATTTTTTTTACAGTGTCAATAACCTCGACTCGACTCTATCTTGTGAAGAAATTTGATATTCGACTTGGTTTTACACTAACTAGTAATTATCTGAGGGTAGTTCAATGATCTTCCCATGAGAGATAGTTTGATTTAAAAAAACATATCAGAAGGTAATATCATCATTTATTGCGGGGGCAGCCCTGGGCCAGAAGACAAGATACAGAGCAGAAGAGATGAAGGTTTCCCAATCGTTAGAAGATAAGACCGGATTTCTTGGTCTAGTGGACATTTTGGTCAACTGCACTGCGACCAGAATAGAAACACGGACATGAACGAGAGGACTCGGTTACTGTGTATCCCATTCAAAGGTATAACAAGTAACAATATTAAAATTATTGTATGATAGAGGTAACATCACCTGTTCATGTCCTGAGTTGACCCTATAACTGACATTCATCTACCCTCCCCCACTGACACCCCTCATCCACCCACACCCACACAACCCATCGGCCCTATGCCAAGTCAGGACAAGGAGAAGTGACCACAATACCGGGATATGGCAGACTATTAATAGTTCATGGTGAGTTGATCATTCGAGGTTATGTTTGCTTGGTCACGATTCCATGTATTCATTAATACTGGAGATTATCGTTGTTTGCCATGGTGGTCATTGAACTGTATCATTTCCAATAATTATATTCACATTGTGCCTCAATCATCAGAGGAAGGTGTGATTTAAAAATAAATAAAGTTGAGTACTGACGATACGATTACATTGTGAAAGTATCTGGAGTGTGAGGATTTGGAAGGATCAACATGAAAATAATGACCTTGATCGTGATAAACTTCACACGCAGTGCACACAGAAATAGGTATATGGGACATGTGGCATGACTGTTTGGTCCAAACTTGTCAGCTATTCCTCCATCATTTATAAAGCGTGACTGTAGGGAGATGCAATATTTTTATATCATTTCTCAAGCTCTTTTGCCAACCCAGAGTATTATTTTTTGTTTACTCCAAGACCTTTTGCAATTCCATAAGTGAAGCAATCCTCCGTTTAATTTGAAAAGAAAAGTTTCATCACTGTTTAAAATCAATAAAAAGAAATGAGAAGAAATTTAGAAAAGCTTCGAAAGTTAACATTTGATGTTGAACACAGGTTAAACTGTATGATAATCTTGCTACAATGTATCTATTGTCGACTCCCTTATCCATGTTAATTGTTATCACAAGGACCGACTGAAAGTATCGTTAAAAAGCGGTTAAATATTCATCGATGTTGGTGTGATTAAATAATCAAAGGGAGGTGATATTTTCAACCCCTTTTTTAAGTGAGGGTTAAGATTTATATGAGTGATAAATATCCCAGGTCTCACCTAAAGTCATGTGCTATTATATCGTGACCAAAATTCAACAAAGTATGACGTTAGGACGTGTCTTCTTAGTGAAGAAGTGTTGACAGTCACGTTGCTTTATCAGCGTCCAACCCTCGCATGTCATCAGCTTTAGGGAGATAACTACGCTAGAAAACTCGGAGGAGATTAATTAAGAATACCGAGCCCACTTCCGTACGCTCTAGGATGTTGTAGACTTGTATCGGCCTAATGTCACAATATTATCAAAACATTTCACAACTTGAATATTATCGTCAGTATAATGACACTGGTCCACAAGTGCCCCTTTCTTCTGGACCTCCACAGGACTGGTTGAAGATTGCATTAACCCTATGGTAAGTTTGTCAAATTACTTTCTTTTCTCTAAATATTCGTTATCATAAAAGTACGCATTTCATTTCATTCAGTATTTTTTGGGTTCGTCGTGGTCATTATTTGGTGTTCATGTGATAATGAAATATTATGGTTATTTGACTGATGGTCATCCTGTGTTGCCATACCTCTATGATCTGAATTAAAGCGTCTATGTTTCTAACGAAATGTCTGAAAGTGACTCGGTACCATTGTTGAAGGTTGATGAAAAACTGCGTAATTTTTGTATGAAATGTTACTTATTTTATTCTTTCTACTGTACTAACCCTGTACTAACCCTCTAACATGCAAAAGAACCTTTAACAATTCTCAAACCACAAAGATATTTATGGTTTTCTTTGAAGGCAACAGTAAATTCCCAACCGTTTTTTCCATTAAAATAAGACATGAGACAGGCTTTTTAAAATCTTTCAACTCTTAAATGTCTGGAATGGTATATAAAGCCAATTCATTGATTTGTGACGATTTTCGTTCACCTAAAATGTAATTTAATTGTAATAATATAGTTGGGAGAATTAAGGAATCGATCAGATCAGTTTTTTCAAATTGTTATCATTAATAATGGTCTGTTTTCACTTAAACTTTCAGATTATCTTTAATTTTACATCTAGCATTTAAGTAACTACCTTAGCACCATTTTTTCTCATCTGAACAAGTTACCAAGTCCCTTTAATACTGAATTTGAATAGGCTTTCAATAAAGCGACACATGCCCTGGTGGCAATCGCTCCGCCGTCAATATTTTACTAATAGAATTTTCAACTTGAATCCTGGAGCAAACACTATACCTAACTCTGACACTAACTAAAATCCTAACCTTCAAACCGAATTACAACCCTAACCCTAACTTTGTATCTTTCACGAGATAATCTCATAGCATATTATGTTGGTGCACCGGTTTTTCCATGGACAAAGTGTAGTTAAAGAGTCCATGGTTATGGTAAGACGGTACTGTGAAATTAATTGCCTCATCGGAGTGAAGAACTATAAGTACATTTGATAAACTGCATTGAAGCTAATAATGACCGTTGCCTATATTGATAATGCTATCAAAGAATACTCGTAGGCACAGCTGACACCATAGTTGATATACATGTGTCAGTAATAGTTATATGGAGGAAATCTTCTTGATCCTGTTCATTTACATTCGATCTTGGGGTCAGGTCGAGACCGAGACTTCGAGAACACCTGTCTGGCCTCCGTCTCTGGCTGGCGCAGAGGGGGTGTGTTAACCTTACCTCACGTTTGTAGCTAAATTAAGCAACTGCTGGAAGCACGCATTATAAGCATCCTTAATAGGCGATCAACTGGTTATATAAATGAGGTTGTGGTTATTCTTCGAGGAAAGATCATCAATATTGGAATAATTTGTTAATGAAAACAGAGTGGGGTTTCTTTGTACTGCCACACCCAACATATACAAACAGGATATTTGACATTGAAGCAAACCTCACAACAAATAACTAATTAAGCCATAATTATAGGGAGAGAGCTCTTAAGTTTGTTAATTTCTTATTTTGGGGCGTACATGTGTTTAAACTAATACCTCAGCCTTGCCGCGACACAAAACAGAATTCAAATTACTTGTTTCTTGATGCATGTTGACTATCCAGCCATGGAACAAATATTCTTAAGTGTTAAACCATTTAAAATCCGTCTTATTTTAAAGTTACGTTTGATTAATATTAGTTGTGAGACTAATTTAGTTTACTTTAAAACAGTAGCCGGTTCAGATGATTAAAAATCGGTCCCCCTAGGGCCCGCCATGTGATCAAACTACATGTAAACTAAAAAAAAGCTGAAAACAGACTTATTGTAAAATGACACTTCAGTTTTGAATGTGCAGAGTTGGCCTGCATCCTATAGCAAAAATGTTGGTACAAAAAAAAAAAAGTCACCAATAAACAAACACACACACATACACACACAAACAAACAAACGAGCAATCAACATTCAAACAAGTGTATGAATATCAATTTCAGGGAGTTTATTTTTTCTGACAGAATAATGAGATCCATTGTCACAGAAGCTTATGTTAATTTTATTATAATGTTGTGGAATAGTTCTGGATTTTTCAAAAGTCTTGACTATCAATTAGTTTCAGTCACTAAGGAAGAAGTTAAGTATATAGAGGAAGAGAGATATAAAGATAGAGAGAGAGAGAGAGAGGGGGGTGGAGAGTGTTCGAGAAAGAAAGAGAAAGATGAATGTGTGTGGGGTGAGAGAGGGAGAGGGAGGGGTCGAAATAAAGGATAGATAGATATATAGCTTTGTAAGTGGAAATAAACAAATAAATATAGATATATAAATAGATAGATAGATAGATAAAGAGAGAGAGAGAGAGAGAGAGAGAGAGATACAAGGAAAGGGGGTGACAGATAGATGACCTTGAGAGAAACAGAAAATATCACAATTTTTGGATAAATTTGAGCCCCCAGTCTTCTATTGAGTCATCATATTAGAGGCCTCTTCATCAAGTATCATCGTGACAGGTGGAGTGATCGTAAGATTTCCGATAACTAATCACTCTTTCATGATCAAAAAAGCGAACCTAAACCTATAATATGAAGAACATTTGAGATATCCCATTTGCTTACCCTGAGCTTATTTCTCATAGATTAGGAAACCTGATCCAAGCTTTATAGCGATTCTACAACAAGGGTTATGACATTGCTGTGGTGATTATCAATTCTATCATGTTAGATGTCATTGCCATTTGATGGGGGTGCATGGATTCAAACCGTATCGGAAAATAAAATGTCACGTGATTTGTGTTATGATATGGTTTTCAAGACAAATCTGCATTCTACACTCAGTAGACTAGGACTTAAGAGAGCCCGAAGGAGCCAGCTTATCACAAATTCATTTACTTCCTTGATTAAAAAGTAAAGTCATAAATGTAATTATTCTAAATATGTTATTATAATCCGGATCAGGATCGTCCAGTATATAGGCTTAAAACTAGTTATCAACATTTCAATTGACAATGTTTGGATTGTAATGGGGAATGAAGTATTGCTTTGCATGAATCTATTTCAAATCACATAATATATTTATATTTGAAATTTCTGGGCTAAATTTGTAGGCTAAACCGTTTATCATTCAGAAAATAAAACAGTTTTCTTTTTTATATCTGTGTTTTCTGAGTGCATTACCTGCAAGCTCTTTGAAGGGTTATATGCTAAACCATTCAATAACAATGGTGATGATATTACGAATCTACTGGGCTTCATACAAAGTATCATAATAGCTTCAGCCGAGTCGCCATGCCATGGCGCTATAGCCTGTTATCCACATTTAACCAAAAAAAGAAGAAGAAGAAATTAATAGTAAAAAGAAAGGCGTTGGTGATTATAGTCAGTTCTTGACCGATTGCCATAACAACAAAAAACAACAACAACAATGATAGCTTTCAAGAAAGTTTTGTTTTCATATCGGGTACCCATTTACTTCACCTGGGTGGAGAGTGGCAAATGTAGATTAACATAGACATTAGTGTAAACGGTGTACACAACATGCTTTGTTTTAGAAAAATAATCTGATGAGTACTTTTTACAAATAAAGTATTTTCATCTTCCTGTGACCGTAAATGGATAATGATTATCACAACCTTCATGAAGAGTAGGCCTATATTAAGACTCAATTTACAAATCAGATGGGGTAAACCGCTTCCCCATAGCATTCAGAGATGTCTGATACTCAGAATACAGGTATCCCAAGAGATACTGTCTGATGTAGGCATATTCCAAGAATTAAATTATATGATAATGTTTATAATCTTGACATATCTTTATCACACGTTTATGTGGTAATCTTCCAACTAAACTACTCGTAATAGCCTGCCACTCACTTGACAGAGTAGGAAAGGAAGCTATGCGCATGCGCATACATATCCTAGGTATATCATCGACAGTGTTTTGGGGAAGAAGCAGAGTTCATTTCTGATCGCACACTGAGTCACATCGCCAGTCAGACAACGTTCATCATTACTGTGTAAACTACATCTCTCACTTCACTTCAAGCGAATATTATCTGAACAGTAGAACATTTCTTAAAACTGTTTGTGAACATTTGTTCCTTTGGTCAACATTGAGAACTGTATTTTATTCAATTATCGAGGAATTTTATTGTGAGACAACATCGTATTTACAGCGAATGTTTAAGAATGAACTATTTTGAAGAAGATCTGCCTGTTAGACATCTATCACATTGAAACAAGTATATTACAGAGCAAGTGTGATTGAATGATTGTATAACCAACGTGTCATGGTAGAAACCTTCTCAATGTTTTGAGTATATTGTTTGACCGCTGCCACGTATACCATGGAATCACCAAAAGGACTAAACAAGTTCAACGGTGCGAGGTTCGGACAACATGCAAACTTTAGATCTAATTTCAAAGACGACTCTTATATGGCTCATCATAGTTTGACGAAATCAGCAAGTAAGATGACTTTCATACTCATAATATTCTCAGTTCAACTTAAATTTTATTCTAAATCATATCAAATTGTATGTGAATTCATACATCGATTATAACATTGTGAAATGTGATAATTATTCGATAATTCTACTTGAAGTGACATTGGTGTGATGAAGTGTCTGTTTGCAGTGGTGCAGTCAAAGTATATTTATTATTCTAAATGAAGATATGATGGGGCATAGCAGATATTCTTACAGCATTTAAAGGGAAGCTTATTTTATTATGTACGGTTGCACTTCGCGTAATATTGTCCTACAATAAGAAATCCATACACGAAGGAGAATGATAGCATATATGGTATGGATTGATATTGCTTTGCAAAATGAGATAATAATTAATATCTTACATCTAAAAAGTGCATGTCATCAATATTTCGCTCCTCATAAAAATGTAAAATCATGAATTGCAATCGCTTTCTGGAATCCTCACAGAGGAATAAGTCGTAGTTATAGATGAACATCTTACCACATGACACTTTATACCGTGCCGAGGCTTGAACCCACGACCTTTCATCTCTACTAAAATTTTCTAACCACTCGACTGTGAGTAGTAATACTTCACCCATTCTGAAGCGGGCAAGGCGTATGCTTACATGGTATTATAACCACAAATAAATATAAAATATAGAAATGACACAAGGTTACCTATACTCTTCACACTGTGACAAATTCCTGTATGTCAAAATCATTCTTATCTATGACTTATGAAAGCCACTCACTGGCATAAATCTCTCTTGATATCTACTTCTAGTTTTTCTCCTGCCATAAAGAAATATTGGACTATATTTAATATAGATAAGGAACTTCCACACTTTGCTCTTGCTAAAACACATCGAGTTAGATTTTATTCGAAACATACTATAACCAATATCAACATAGACAAACGTCCGGTAGCACTTTAGATATCTCAGTGGTCTAAAATATTAACGCGGAGACATTTGAGAATCTATTTTAAGGACTGAAAATTTCAAAATAATTCAGGATTTAGTCCTGACGCAATATCCCTTCATGGCTTGGGATGTTTGGAAGTCGTTCTGCGAAGAAACTAAGGTGGAAAAAAGCAGCAGGAAGTATTTACTGATCCTGCCTAGCTTAAAGCAAAATATCATCATCTTACCTAATCTGGAATGTAGTGGTTTCACACACTGGCTTTAATTTAGTTGAAGTTTTAAGTAAGACAACTTCATGAATCCGTTAATTACATGAGATTAATGTCATGGTCGGGTGTGGTTATCCTGTGGTACGCTCCAAAACATTAAACCTTATACCAAAGGAGTTACTTGACAAGCTTGCCTAATAGTGTTTTACACATACTAAGGCCCAGGATATAGTCACATATAAGTCTCCGGGGCTGGAAGTCTTAACATAGTAGGGCTGTGCCTTGGACTTCTCAAGTGGCGGGGTAATTGCGTAGAATTAAACATCTCCGGCTTGGCGGATTTGGCTGTTTGACAAGGATTCGTGAGGACATTCCCCACCTCTTTCCATTTGATTTATATTAGCTTAACACACGCGATCAACATGTCTTATCATCACTAAGGAAAATACGCGACTTATAATAGCCTGCTTCGACGTTCACACTGACTCTGCTTTCCTAGAAATAAGCGATTTATTTCTTGAAGAGGAAATTAATCTTAGCCAAGGTGTGTTAAGCTCTGGTGACTATTAATCCAATTTCATGGAATAGATAACGTTCCCACTTAGCCAACCTTATATGCAACGTAATGCTACAACACCGCAGCAAATTATGCGGTTGACTACAGAATGACTTTGGTATCTTGTATTATATGCAATCAATCTCTAAGTAACAATAAAATACATTTAGTATTAAAACTAAATTATAAATAAATCCTAACTTCTCATTCTGTAGCTATGTGCATAAGGGATGCGATCACGTTGGATACAAAATAAACAATAACATGACTATTTAACGCTTGTACATTCGAAATTTCACATATGCCAAGTCTGATTTTGTGGAGCCCCTTTCCAAGCGATCCATATTGAATAGTTTTCATACATATTCATAACTAATTTCAATGTTTATAATAAATAGATATTGATTCTGAATGTTGTTTACCTATGAATTTCGTGGAATTACTATTTTATTGTAAATATTATCGAATGTTTTTGTTGTGCGATTAGTATTTGAAAGCTTAGGTCTGCATTGATGTCTACAGCTTCATACAGATATTTCTTATTTATCGCTTTTTGTTATCTTGCCAAATTGTTAGGTGATATAATTATGTAGGATTTTGTATCTGTAATTCTGTATATGTTTGTTTGTTTGCAAAACATACCAAGAGTGCCAACTGACATATCAAAGTGCTGCATTTTCCCCATATTAAAATTGGACTATTTTGTTATTATCAAAGTGGATCCCAAATTTACAGTATAGACCTCTTTAATGCTCCATGGAGCAGAGTGCAATGTGTTTGCACGTGCTCATGATATCAACGATGTCTATAATGAAAAGAAAGTGTAAAAAGGAGATAATTAATTGTAATGTACATGTATGTTAAGAAAACATTCAATATTTACTGTAATGTTCTTATAAAGCTGAAATATAATATCGGGTTTTTTGCAAGTAATTTCATCATATCTCTTCAAGACACGATAACTCAACGTGTCATGTAACATAAATTGATTTCTTTGAAACGGGTTTTAATTACAAGTAAGAGAGTAAATAGAACCTCCGCAGGGAAGAATCTTATTAACCTTTACCGAGTAATTCAGATATAGCACAAACATGACAAATATAGACATAATTATATTTAACGAAATTAATAGTAGTAGTTAGTGAAAAGTTGGGTGAAAATTCAAAGGAAAGCAAAATCTGGATATATTCAATATCAAGACATTTAGCAACCTGTCATATTCATTGTCCTGCTCAAATGTTTAATAAGACCGTTTTTTTAAAAACAATCTTTGTTATTTTGTTTAACTTGCAGGGCGCCCTCAGACTTCATTTGTAATCCAGACGAGCCTTTACGTGTTTGTTGCTATGGTGATTATGGTGTGTGCACTGATTCATCTCTTCATCTATCGACGTAGAAGGTAGGAGGAGTATTTTAAGTTACAGCACAACCCTCTATCCTTTAGACCTTTCGAACTTTCGTCTCAAAGACACACCGGTTCTTACAGGAAAAATAAAATAAAGTCCGGCTATGATGAGAAGAAAAAGATTCTGTAATCGAAAAGAAAGAGAAAGTTCCTTGAATCTTAAGCAGTAATAATCTTCATGTTATGAATAGGAGAATATTGAAATACTGTACATATTATGGAAAATCTGCCTAAGGCAGGATTTTATTAAAAGGGGTAGGGCGGACTATCGTCTCCTTCGTGACTTTCCAGTTTCTAAAAATTAGCAGCCAGTGATTGTGCTTTGATTGCATATTCGGAACAATAACACTTGAAAATGAATAGACAAATTAAGAATTTACAACATGTACCCGAATGCTTTTTTATTTCACCCAAGCCGTGGGTCCCAGGTTTAATAGAAATTTCTACAAAAGTAATTCAAATTATGCGGTTTGACTGAATTCCGTAGTGTCAATAGTCCGTTGAAAATTCTCCATGAACATAATGAATATTTCCTACGATACAGGACGTCTGACATAGTTCTTAATTCATCACATGAAGTAATTATGACTACGTAATGCCTCTATTTAAATTTTAATCTACATGATGTAAAGGTGAAGGCAATGAAGCCAACAGAACAGGATTTTGTTTATAAGTGTCGTGACGAACTTATATTCCACTCTTTCAAATTGCCTCGATATTGACTACGAAATACTTGCTACGGACCTAAATCATGATGTTTAAGAAGTTGGAAAATGATCCTTCATAACATTCATTGAACTTGCGAGTTGATATAATAGGGAAATTTCCCGTCGATACACCTATACGTCACCGTCTAAAATAACATATGAACAAGTTGATAGAGTTGTATCTTTGAAGAAACTCTTTTCTGACCATACACAGCAGCTTTTCCAAATAAAGTTGGTGATTTCCTTTTAGGCAGGACACTAAATAAGATCTTAATACTTTACGAGACAGACTGTCAAGCACTCTTGAGCATCATTTCATCTTTGATCAGAGAGATCTTTCCGTCACTGATCCAAGTCTTCAGCCCGTGTTTCCGCTTCAAGATTTATTTGACATTTATAGAATCTTGGAACTCAAATTTTTTGGCATTGGTCGTGAATAAAGACCTTTAGAGGGTCGTGTCGGGCTCAACTTGGCGACTAGAAGTTGATAATGACTTTGAATAGTTACGAGATATTTTGAAAGGAATTGCAGCTATTTTGGGGACTCGTATGTCAAAATATGGCCTTCACAACATTTGATTTGAAATACTAAAATACGAAGTTATTCTATATCTTCAGGGTGTCGTTCAAATAAATTTAATAGGAAAAGTTTCAAAGAAAAAATACTGCCAATCTACTGACGAAATACTAACCCAAAACACAAACAAACAAACAAAAATGAATTCATATTCAAATCGTAGGTTTGTTTACAAAATACAGATTCATATAATCTCGGCATAATTACTGGCAATCATCCTATACATTTACTGTTTTAAATAAAGACATGCCTGTCCGAATAAATATAGGTCTTAATACAAATATAAATGCATGTTTATGAGTCCTTTGTTAGTATTAATCTGGTCATGTTTTTTATATGAATAATATGCGATTGTAAAAATGAAGCTCCTTTATTCGTATAATAATAGATTTTAATGTTGATGTTTCTCCCTATTCAACTTCAAATGTTTTCTTTTTAGTTTTAAACCTCTTTGTTTTTATTTTCATCCTTTACAGGAAGGCTAAGAAGAAGAAACACATGTATGAGAACACCAAACCAAGTAAATCTGGCCGCTCCTTTTTAGTTGAACCCAAGCTGTTTGAAAGGAAGTCAAAGACAACATCGTCCAAAGTGAATAACTCCGAGGTACATTACAAGGAACCAGCAAAAGCACTATGCTACAGCATTGTCGATATCACTGACAATGTATCGATGAAGGAACACTTCACCCATCATCTTACAGAGTCAAAGACAGTGCCAATGAGGCAACATTTTAACCACCTACGGAAGTCAGAACCCGACTTGAGGAAGTCGGGTGACTATTACGAGAGCATCCAGATTCCTCCCCAGGACAATAAAAAGGGATTTGCCTCAAATGCGAAGAGCAAGGCCAGCGAGGCGACGGCGAAGCTGAAAAAGTTTGGTGTAAATAAGAAGACAAAGTTACAAAGGACATTTCAGTCATTGACAAATCTCTGTGTGACTAATTTAGACAGTTGTGAGGATCTTACAAAGGGGAAGGATACTTCGAAGTGTGATTACAATAGATTAATGACGCCCCCATCACAGTTGGGTCGATCTGTTGGAAACATCTATGACACACTTAGTAGACAAAATCCTTGGAAATTAGCAGCGAGGGGACCTGAAAGATACGAAGATATTGAAGTTCATATTGCAAAAACCGAAAAGCCAGTGAAAAAAGATGACAGAAAAAGATACCAATCCATAACTATACCTAAGTATTGTCCTGAGAAAGGTCAGTATAACGAGGGACGGTTTCCTCTGACAGGACTAACTGGATCAAAAGCTCCAAAATGGCGCTGTAATAGATTCTGGAGACAAAGTAAATCGTCCGAATACGACCATGTTCAGATGAAACTTCCAATGTCTACCAAGTCTAGTCATAAACCATCGGTCGCACCAAAACGGTTTACTCCCCTCTATTTCACCCTTAACCCCTCTATGAGACAAACCTCAAACAGAACTCATTTCAACAACATTTAAGTAAAACGCTTTCTCGGCTATTTATTAATTAGTTACTAGATCCTCCTGATATATGTTCTTACATCGTATGCAACCTTGTATGATTACGATGAATGTCTGTTGTCCACGAGGCGTCATTTCCCTGACGTAGGACAGCGTTTATTATGACTGGTACCGTCTATGGTGTGCCAAGTAAAAGGGACATGATCCAAAAAGTGAAGGCAAATGAGCAAGAACAACATCCCTTTGAATTAAAGGTGTTTGGGTTGATGGCCTTCACAGGCTTGATTAGCGCATGTAATAACGCAGTCGAAATGACGCCTCATGTGCAACTGCAATAAGTGATTAGTCATAGTGGAAAATCACCGTCAGACAGATAACAAAGAAGAAAAAACTTCAACAATAGATATGTTTGACTCACTGCCAGTCACCTCGAACAGGTAAACCTTAGCTTAGATACTGTTGCCAGCAGTCTTTTATTGTCTTGTTATGAGACACTGTTTTACAAGAGATCCTCTGAAAACAAATATTGTTTTAATTTTCGAAAAATTAAAATCTACCAAATCACACACACGCGCGAGCCCACAAACTAATCAAATAATAAAACGTAAAAACAAATGATGACAGCACGTAATGAGAGACAGAACCTATTTTCTAAAGCATTTTTACTCTTGCTATAGAAGAAACATGCCTATGCATGATTTCTATACGTTTAGTAGTTTAGTAGAAAGACTGATTTAATGGGATCAGGTGAGGGATTTGCCAATGACGTCAGGTCGAGGGTTTTTTGTATCATGTTTAGATCAGGTTCCGATGAACGATTTATAAAAGCTAGGAACCCCGACAAATTTCATAAATGCTCCACACACAAACAAAAAAATCATCCAGGAAACACATGGGACAACATGTAGAAACACACTCCCAGACAAAACTTGTCCGAGAGTAAATGAGTACCCACAACAATTCACACATAGAGGGCGTTTATATTTCAGGTTAAATTGGAATCCCAAACAACAACAACCTCACTCAAGATACTCCATCCTCACAGATTGAAAACACTGAAGATTACAAGAAGTACCTTGATGTTCAAATTTCGACTTCAATTTCTTTATAAAGGTCACTCACGAGTTATTTTGTGGTCAAAGGCTAGACGGGGAATGACATGATCTAAAATTGAAAATCGAGTAATAAACTTGATCTGTATACTTTTATTATACTTCAATCTGAAGTTCTCTGATCAAGGTATATAGGGTGTCCTTTGGAAGCTAAGGTGCGCAAATCTCAACACGCGGCGTCTCCGGTGCAGACATAGCGGACGGATATTAACCCCGGGTTCAATGGCTGCCCACCCTCTAACTCACAAAGAACCCCTTTACGTACCCCACATAAGATAGGTATTTAGACCCTCAAACTCACTGGAGACATATATCTTGTTACTTTGTCTACATACATAGTAAGCAGATCGAGTGTAGTGGTCTATAATACCTATTCTGAGTTTACAATGTAGGTCTCCAGGGATAATTAACGTTTTTGTATTCACTTTGATCATTGTAAAATCATCGCAATTCGACTTTGCCGCAATAACGCATCAATAAATCATTTATCTGATGCAAACATTTATTATACACTCATATCTATATTTATTTCATAAAATGCATAATCTGATTAATTTTACAAGTAAACCTTTCGCACTTCCACTTGTATAAACGCTGGCAAATAGATGTTGCCTATAACTAAAAATGTCCTTTCAATGCAAAATAATATTTTTAAAAAAGTGTCAAGTGAATGCAGAGTTGCTCAGATTTATAATAATATGCATTCTTTGATAGACAGATAGAAGGCTGTGAACAAGATGATTATTGACGTTCATAAACAGCATACTGTGTAAAATAAATGACTCTTGGCTTATTTTAAAGTACCTCGGGTAACTTTTAAAGGTAAATAATGTCATTATGTACTAACGGACATTTACATAATTGCTGGAAAAATATAGTTTTTTATATTTTGATGTTGGTAATGATAACAAGTACAGTTCGAATGATGTCTTTGATTATTTAAGACGGAAAGACGTACGACGCATTGTGTAAACAAAATATTTGTGTATATTAACATGGAAAGTACTTTTTTAATCATAGTTATTGTCGTATTCTATGTGATGTATTGACGCATGCATTTATGTCAGATTTTATCAAATATATTAATTCCCATTTATGTCTCATCTTGGTGAAAAGTTAATATTATCTTAAAGCAATAAGAAAAAAACATCCATCTCAACAAAAACTCGAACTGTTTCATTGTGCTGTAACTCAAGCATTTGAAGGATTTTGATAGCACTCCAATTACATGTGTTTGCTTTCAAAACTATAATTATACCTTTGTGTTGTTCCAATTAGACTATTAAATTGCAAAACCAAAATATAGACTTGATTATAGCATGTTAAATGCGTAATAATCAAGCAAGTTCTTGATGTTGGTGAATATATTATTCGAAATATTGTTGTATTCTACAGATTATACCATTATGAAATTGTGTGAATAAACTTTCAAAGAACAACCCGAGGCTGAACTCTTGCAATTTTGTCTACACATTGTTGATTATGTACCAGAATTAGGAGGTAGAAAATAAATCTATTTACTACACTAAATATCTTTTAAGATTATGGAAAAATGCGATTACAGAAATAGAGAAGAAATAGATACACACTGAAATAGTATTGACATGTCAAAGGACGATATGAGATGGGAAAGTATTTAGGTGGGATTCGCATCAAGTGTGTGTGTGTGTGTGAGGGGAAGCTAACAAATAAAAGAGAGATACAGAAAAACGGGTTAAAAGACAGAGAGAGAGAGAGAGAGATGAAAGAGAGAGAGAGAGAGAGAGAGAGAGAGAGAAAGGGAGAGGGGGAGAGGGGGAGGGGAGGTGAGATGGATGGAAAGAGGATGGAAATAGATAAATATCTAGAAGGGGTCGAGAGGGTGGGAGAGACAGGAGAGATAGATAGATAGACAATGAGATTGATATAGGTACATGTAGATAGGTGAAGATATATATATATATATATATATATATATATATATATATATATATATATATATATATATATATATAGAGAGAGAGAGAGAGAGAGAGAGAGAGAGAGAGAGAGAGAGAGAGAGGGATGTGGTAATAACAAACAAATAATTAATATATATATATAGAAATGAAGAGAGCAAGAGGGGCCTCCTTAAGAGTTCATGATGACAACAGAGAAATTGGTGAAGTAGAGAAATACAAGAAGACAGTTTTAGAACACCGAAAGAGAGAAAGATACACTGACAAACACAGATATAAACAGACAGAGTGAGAGTGATAGGGAGGGAGAGAGGGTTATGGATAGGGGAGAGGAAGATAGAGAGACTGAGAGAGTGGAAAGGAAAAGATATAAAACAGTAGTAAATATAAAGAAGGACAAAAGAGATTGGAAGAAAAGAAAAAGGTGAGAGACATGGGCATTTTGAAACTAGATATAATGTAAATGGTTGAAGAAGATAAAGATCATGAGGCGAGTGAGAGAGAGAGAAAAAAAAAGAAGAGAGAAGGAGAGAGAGAGAGAGAGGGAGAGAGAGAGAGAGTGTGACGGGTAGGGTTGGGTTTATTAAAGAGTGGTTGCTCATGTTCTTTGTTGTGTGTTTTTTTTTTTAAGCAATACGATTTCCTGACGCATTGATAATTGCATATCCAAAAACACAAAATCAGCAACCTCAAGAAATTATCAAAGACGAATTCAAGTTAATAAAAACGAAAATAAAAGCACATGTTTAAACTAAGAGGCATCATAGCGTAATCCAGCTGTGTACCTGTATTATCATTACCAATTATATTATAGGAAGTTTACCCTACCAGTCTGCAAGGAATATAAGCAGAGATAAATTAGCTGCGGGAAATGAACACGATTTCTAGGTTATGACATTGGGTTATTGCCAATGACCCTCTACAGGGAATGACGCTGAATTTCTCGTCCAGATATCCGTAGAAAGTCATTAGCTTCATTAGATATTGATGTCTTCATCAGCTAGCCTATAGCCTAGCTCCCAAGCGCGTTCACTATTTCTTTATTATAAAACACATAACCAGCTTTCACCGAGGGGCGTCTACCCTGCATGCCCTAGGATGTATGGTGAGGGGAGATTCCACTTCGCTAATGAAATAACGTTGTGTATTCAAGACAACGTATTCTTCTACATGATTTCTCCGCAAAGAGAATATATTCATAAAGATGGACGTCGAATCATGTCCAGGCTAAGACGTTCTCATTTTTATTTTAATGGACAACAGGATAAACTCCAAGAGAAATTAGTAAATTAGAAATGTAACTGAATATGGCAAATTTTGATGAACTGGCAAACGTAGGAAACATTAAAAAAAACGGTAGATAAATTCACTGTTTGTTTAAACACCGTAGACACTGGACAGGTATACGATTAAATAATTTAACGTAATACTATTACAATGCATAGTTGAAAGTATCTAATGACAGATCTTACGCGCAATCTCATCACATTACATAATACCATTCAAGGGCAATCGAACCTTTGTAATGATTTCATTTCTATGAAAGCAGAAAAGTAAGAGAAACAGAATTGAGAAAGTTCGAAATAAATCGGACCGTAAATAAGAGATATATGAATGTTTGATCTATAAGAGCACTAAATCTTTGCAAATCTCAAATTGGAAATAAACTATCACGTATTCAAGAAATGTGTGTTGAAACAAATGGGAGAGTTGTCTTGCACTACGTCTCAGTGACATTACCAATTCAGCAAATTTGAAGTGCCCATACATATACGGATAACGACTTTCAAAATTCCATAGGCCTAACTTTTTTTTTTACCAGTCTACTTCTCCGATTTTCTGCTTTCCTTTAGATTAAATCGCCTATTAAGTTTGAATTTTCCTTACAAATGGGAAAGTTGTCTTGCACTACGTCTCAGTGACATTACCAATTCAGCAAATTTGAAGTACCCATACATATACGGATAACGACTTTCAAAATTCCATAACTTTTTTTACCAGTCTACTTCTCTGATTTTTTCTTCTTTCCTTTAGAATAAATCGCCCTTTAAGTTTGATTTTTCCTTACATATTACCTTTAATAATCAGTCTCTGTAACTGAGGACGTTGAATGTACACTGTATATATGAATTCCACATATCTTTTACACGTGTACAACTGTACATAACTTCGAATACAAATACCCGTATGAGGGTAATCAAAGAGCAGTAGATACTTGTATAGATGATTTAATAAATTCGATAGTCTGTGATATCATGGATGAACCTAATCATCTTCACATAAAAAGTAGACACTGGATAATGAAGAAAAACGCTCTTTGTCTGTCATCAGTAGGGTTACAATCCCTGGTTTCGATCGTAATAAAAATGCAGTGTCATGGCTTCAGCCCATGCTATAACCGAGAATACCTCAAGGTGTCATCCATTAATTTGTACCATTCTATCTCTCGTCAGTAATTTGACTTCACTTTCTCCTCCTAAAAGATTATATAAACCTAATGGTTTTCATGTGCAAGTGACACACCTAGTTTGTCTCGTTTGTAACACGATGGCACAGGCATAAACATTAAAACCCAAGGCCATTTCCATAGCCTTGTGGAGGGGTGGTGGTATAGCGGTTCATGCACTTGACTCTCAATATAAAGGTCAATCCCAGCGCGACACTAAAGTCATTCGACAAGGCATTAATCAACATTTGCCAACCTCCACCCAAATGTTTCAGTTGGGAATTTTAGTTTGCTGAGCATTGTGCATGTGTGAGCGTCTGTAGAATGGCGCCTGGCTGGAATACTCCTCAGGGTGTGGAGAATGTGCATTCACAGTGTGAGGACAAGCCTGAATCCGATGACTGGGTAATAATATAGCTGTAAAGCGCTTAGAGACATCGTCGCCGTATTGAGCGCTGTAAGCCCAGGATATCATTATTACTGATCACCACCCTATGAAGTGCGAATATCACAGATTACACTGACATATTATTTAATAGGAACAAGATTTCTACGGGCAGTGCAAATGGGTTTTGAAATTGCTCTACCATCTCTCGTAAAGAGACAGAAATAAGCATGAATAAAACACAAGACATTTACTTCATCAATATTTCAAAGAGTAATAATTAGGGCTTGACCTGGTGTTGATTTAAGGTAAGTTTTCTCTTTATCACTATGCGCGGGAAATTAAGTAGGATTAACTCTTCAAGTTAGCTGTCAAGTAGCTCGGCTTGATATCGATACCTTACCGATAATGAAGGGATCCTGCCGCACGCCTTCCAAGGTAAACAGGATATTACATTTTTATGAGAGAGAGAGAGAGAGAGAGAAATTTGATGAAATGTTGGCTGAATGAGCTGAACGTGGTCAATTAAGAATTCATACAGCCATGGTATAATATGGGTCACTTCGTCATGTTATAATTTGGATGCCAAGTTTGGACTAGCTAGGTCGACGCAACGGAAAAACCTCGGTAGACGTTATCTTAATAATATTGATACTACTACTCCTACTACTACTCCTACTACTACTACTACTACTTCTTCTACTACTACTACTACTACTACTACTACTACTACTACTACTACTACTACTACTACTCTACTACTACTCCTACTACTACTACTACTACTACTACTACTACTACTACTACTACTACTCTACTACTACTCTACTACTACTACTACTACTACTACTACTACTACTACTACTACTACTACTACTACTACTACTATTCTGCCCCCCCCCCCATGACAAAACGGCATAACATACCATTTTTCAAAATGCATTTTTTTTTGGCTTTTGGTACTCAATACATCATATTACACATGTTAAACCATTTTTTTGAATTTTTAAAGTGTCACTATTCATATTTAATTAGCATGTCTAAATGGCACAACAGCATGTTCTTCTTATAAACCCATGACAAAAGAGCATAACATCACAAAGCACCGTGCACTGAAGCAGGATGCACTTGAGTGTGCAAGGAGACACTAGTAACTGTCAAAGTTTGTCCGTTCATTGTTAAAGCAGTAACACCACAACAAAACAGCATAACAGACATTTTGAGCGTAAAATGCGAGATTTTTCTAAAAATAATTGAGATTTTACAAAAAATTAATTGAATCTTGTAAGACATGCCAAATGTCTATTCAGACAAGTTGAAACATAATTTATGCAGTCACAAAGTCTCTAAAGGCTTTTAAAAGAACACGTTTTGCCTTATATCTCATAAACTTCAAAATGTCTGTTATATGCTGTTTTGTCATGGGGGCAGTATTATTACTACAGCAACTATTAAAACAACAACAACAACAACAACTACTACTACTACTACTACTACTACTACTACTACTACTACTACTACTACTACTACTACCATTACTACTACTACTACTACTATACTACTACAACAACTACTACAACAACTCCTACTACTACTACTACTACTACTACTACTACTACTACTACTACTACTACTACTACTACAGCAACTACTACTATGAGAAAGGGAAACAACTTACTTACCATATGCACAACCAGTCTTACTACTCTTATCATTATATGGGAAGGTTGTACAATTAATGAGTTAGTAGGTGAAGACTTCATTCAGTCACGTATTAACATCAAGACGATATTTAAATTCTTGTTTAATTGTATATTTCAACACAGTTGTACAGTTACCAGTAAAGCTCAAAATTAAAGTTCCACATGAACTTTTAAATGAACATGCTGAAGTACTGATCAAGAATTGTAGGTCATCTAGAAATTAGCAATGTTGACAACTTTAGCTTGTTAACACCATCCGGGTTATTACTGAATCCCACTAATGAAAATGACACAATGAAGAGTTAGGAACATGTAATCATAAAGCCTTGATAGATGGGTAAAATACGACAGCAAGAGATAAGACTCCTCTCAAAATTCACTTCCGCTGTGCGCTAAAATACCAAGAAATTCATTTTTAGACAGGACCGTCGTTATCCAAGATATTAAGTGAAATATATACAGGTCATAATGAGAAGATAGGTATGAAAGATAGATGACATTTGACTGAGATATATGAGCTTAAAGAGAGGGAATGTCGATAAAAACTTGACATTTTAGGAATCTTAAAGTCTACAAATTTCTCGGTCCGTAATGTGTCGTAATGATAAAGACTGGTATGTATTTTATCAAGATACGAGGAAAAGGGGTGTTCACTTTGGAAGACATTTTGAAATTTGTGAAAATATATCATGACTCTAATATCCTAATTTCATTTAGATTGTGATGAAAACCCCCCGTTCACGTGGACTTTTTAATGAGGATACTTCAAAGTTAACGAATTAACCCACCTTTTGTCACTGTAGGCTGTTTGATAACATTATGTTTAGGAAATTCGCATTTTTTGTAAGCAATATTATCTCATGGAACAAACATTCCTCATATTCTATCGGTTTTCCGTTTACTATTTACTCTTCATTACAAATTTGTAGCTATCAAGCGCTTATATACATCCATAGATGATACAGCCTTGTTGTGTACTTTTTTGTAACTCTACAACAACCTGCTCTACAGTTAAATAATGATTTCTCAATGAGTGTTGTGCCATGGATATACTATCGACAAAATGTTTATATATGTATAAACATTCATAACTGTTCATTCATGTATATTTTTATTTGCTGTTGTTGTAATTTTACCATGTACTTTGTCACTTGTCTACAGGGCTCCCTTAATAGGCAGGCATTGCGGCTGTGAAGGGACTACCCTGTATTTCAAAGAAGGCTGAATAAATATATAAAATAAATACATAAATAAATACATTGTCATTGCAAAATTGGATGTGAACTACGCCTCCCATAGATGGCGCTATGAGATAACACAGAGTAGTGTCCCTTTATAGAGCAGAGCCATCTGAGTCACAACATGGCGTATATTCTTTTATTTTGTGCTTGCCCAACAAAGCAGTAGTCGCCATATTGTGTCCAACTTGAACCGGGTTGGCCAAACTCTCCTAATCAATGGCACTGACACAGCGTAGAGTACCCATGTACGTGTGGGTACTCTAACCATGGACCATACCACATGCTCTAACACAGAGCACTGGCACAGATTAGACCACTTGACACCAACTTCATGTAAATGAGCTAGTGAAGTAAACAAAATTTCCCGACATTTTCCCCTTTAAATTATATACTGAGAGAATTCTGCCAGCCTTCTAGGGGTGGAGGAGAGAGGAATGATTTTCTAACCAAAATTTCCCGATCTTTTCCTCACGGGAATCCCATCGGCCGGAGAGGGTCCAGGGGTGTCGGCCTATAAGATTTATTTGTATTGATCCCCCATATCATGTGTGTGTGTGCGTGTGTGTGTGTGTGTGGGGGGGGGGGGTATTGCCCGAATGAATTCGCATGTAATGTAGCAAATGAAAAAATTGAGAGAGACATAAAGCACCCTACGATCACCTTGACAAACAATGATATACAACATTCTATATTTCAACAAATATATAGCTAATCTGCAAGCGAGATTTAAGAAACAATCCTCAATTTCATAAAGTTTTTAGTAGGAATCATTGTGCTGTTAAATATTATGTTTAGATTTATTAGTACATCCCTTATTGACGCTACTTGAATTATTTGATAAAACGCGTTGATATATTAAAGCGATCGCAAAGGCTTTCAAATAATCCCCCTCATGACATATTAATCCGAACATGCTTCATATAGGCAATACATACCGCGGTGTTTTAAAATAGCCCTAAGTTGGTTTCTTGAAAGACTTTGCTATTGTGTCTTTAAAAAGGGAATCCGACATTATACTGGGGCCACATTTGTTACTATCTTCATGATATGACTAGTACATTTTTTGTCAAATTGCTTGGTTAGTGACGGCACTATTATTATTAAAAATGTCATCGTTAACAACAATCAGCATCATTGCCAGCATTAGCATAATTAAAAGGCCTCGATCTTAGCGCCTGTCATTGGTCTATATATAGGTGAACCCATAACAATAGACCTAACAAAAGTTTCATGTAGTAGGTAGGGTAGGGAAGAGTGCATAAGGACTGTGTAGGATCCTCTTAAAACCCTACGCCATTTTAAGGTTAGACCATAAACATACATAGCTGGTCCAATTAGACCATGGACAATAATTGTGTGAGGGGTAGAGAAGGGGTCCGCAATAACGCCTCTTAAAGACACTTTCAGTCATTAGTAGATGTTTCAGATGTGCATTGACCATGGACATTGTTAGTGAAGGGGATAGGGAAGAAGTGCATTGTAAGCCCTCTTTAGTCCAGTCAAATAAGCTATTTATCCAAAGCAGATTGCAAAAGAATTTATTCCACCGCAGTAATATATTATGAATAATCCTCTAAACAACATACTAAAAGTGTAGGAAAATCTAAGTAGTGGAAAGCAATTAAATATGCATTATATGCAAGTTAGGTATTTCTTTATTACAATATTCATATTTTAAGTACTAGATTTTAAGGGTTTCAAGGCTTATAGTTATAGTGATGTTGTTAATGTCAGTGAATACAACATTTTATGAATAATTCAATGACTAAATATTTACATAATATGCAAATTAACATCGGCTATGAAAAGAAATTCATATTTTCATAACTTTGCAAGTATCCGACTGAAACAATTCAAATGCCCCAAATTATGTTCTCAGCGTTATTTAACATGGTAGACACGATTTGATGACCAAATTGTGAACCCAATTTAGAAAATATTCAAATAAGTATTCATCATAAAGAAATTTAAATTCATATTTTAACAAAACTTTTAGTATGTGTTTATAGGATTATTATTAAGATCACTGCGGTGAACTACATTCTTAGGCTTATACCCCCTAAAATTCGTTAGTTTGACTAGACTTCTTTTGCATGTAAGGACACATATACAGGACTGCAGGAATGGCAGGGTAAACCATAATTTTTTGAAAATCATAATAAAGATAGAAAATTTCCGTTCACCATGGCAAGTTTCAGTGAGAGGGATAAGGACAGGGGTGTATGGCAGCCCCTCTTAAGACCCTTTAAACAATTAGAAAAGGTTTTAGATGTCCATTGCCCATGGGTACTGCCAGTGAAAGGGGTATATGGAAGGGGTGAATTATAGGCCATCTTAAGACCCTTTAACCCTAAAAAGAGGTATAAGATGTAAAATGACCGTGGACACTACCAGTGAGAGTGGTATAAAAGGGGTGCATTATAGGCCCTCTTAAGATCCTATGTAACCATAAATAGAGGTGGTAAATGTCGCTGATAATCAGTAAGGTGTCAAACTACTCACCTCAGCTAAGAGATGATCGACTTCATCTCCGTAAAATGAATAACTTCCTCTAAACCTAAACACCTGTCCACACTCTTACAAACTAAATCAAGATGAAAGAAACCTGCATGCTTGCATCATGGTTATATTTAACATCTTAAAACGGCTTTTGATAGATATTATCCCCACTCTCTCTCTCTCTCTCTCTGCCCCTCACTCTCTTCTTCCCCCTTCACCCCCTTTATTTTCATGTGTAATAATGGTCAAGTCTCGCCCCTTTTTCACTCCCAAGCTCTTTCTCCCTCCTTTTTACTGTTTCTCTATCTCCCCCTATCGACCCCTCTTCCATCTCCCTCCTCCATTTCCTATCTCTCTCTGGCTCTCTGTCTCTCTCTCTCTCTCTGCCCCTCACCCTCTTCTTCCCCCTTCACCCCCTTTATTTTCATGTGTAATAATGGTCAAGTCTCGCCCCTCTTTCACTCCCAAGCTCTTTCTCCCTCCTTTTTACTGTTTCTCTATCTCCCCCTATCGACCCCTCCCTCCCTCCATCCCTCCCTCCCTCCATATTACCTCCTATCTCTCTCTCTCTCTCTCTCTCTCTCTGTCTCTCTCTATCTATCTCTCTCTCTCTCAGCCTTAAATTAACGAATAGGAGTACAGTCAAAACCTGTCCTATTGGCCACCTCTCGATGAAGGCCACCTGTATATAGTGGCCATGTATTTTGTCTGCCTCGAGAAGGAAATGTGTGTTGTAGCACCTGCCTACAGTTTCTGTTTCCCTTGTGACTTTTAAAAATAGACAGGTTTAACTGTATATACATTCGCCAAAGACTTATACCAAGAACATGAAGAATACACCTGTGCGTTGATAAGCCTTAAAGTGTGATCCACCCTCATTTGGCCTTCACTTTATGTTTAAAATAGTCCTCTGACGGATTAAACTATTAAAAAGCTAAATACGTGGGGTATAATTTTAACTAAAACCATTCTACGGAGCCTAGAGGGCATGGACGTGAAACTTTGACAAAGGAACACACATGGCTTCTGAACTAAGATTAAACATTTAGAAGAGAAATGCCTTAAATATTATTTATGAATATGAAGGTAGGCTAGGTATTCAGACAGGCGTTAATACTTCTTAAATCATATGAATGCATATTATGCTTGCAATGCCTTGAGAAAGCAAGTTAATTCTTTCATTTTACCAGAAAGACGATTATATTTATCCCACGGCATAGTGGTAAATTTTTCATCAGACTAAATGAGAAAATTCCGTTTCCCTCTGACAAGCTGCTTCAACAGTTCAGCTACCACCTTTAAACTCCACGAGAGAAATGCAGGCAGATGGTAATTGTGATTTCCCAAATTAAGATGGCCGTCATCGGGTGGTGTAAGTGTGTGACCTTAACATTGAAATGTGAGGGTTTATCAAGGAAACCACAAACTTGTTTGCTTCATCGGCCCATCCTTAGTTTCGCGGTTTGTCTTGTTTTACAAACTCTTCTCCTTCTTCTTCTCAGTACCCTCTCTACTAATTAAGAGCACTTCCAGCTTCCCCATCCTCTTCGACCCCCTAGGCTCTAGGGAAGAGGGGAGTGGTCATAAGAAGGGTATACATGAAGAATTGAAGATAGGTAGAAAGGAGGGTATACTGAAAGGAGAAAAAGAGAATGATTGTGAAAAATGCAGGGTTGAGATATATGAACAATAAGACAAATGCAGAATGTGAGAGAGAGAGAGAGAGAGAGAGAGAGAGAGAGAGAGAGAGAGAGAGCATGAGAGATAGTACCTGGTAGATTGAAAGGGGATAGAGAGATGTATAGGGAGAAGAAAGATCAAAAGAGAATGAAGCAAATAACAATATTGGGAGATAAAAGAGAGTAAAGAGATGCTCTATTTTATAATTATTTTCTACTCTTCTTGCTCTTACTAACTCACATAAATATATTGATTTGCTCAATACGCACACCCTTTTGGCGTCTTTAATTGACCGTATAAAATGACCAAATAAAGACATTCCGTGGTTGTTGAGTGGATAGGGTTCTTACGCACTTTCGAGGAGTTGTACTTTTCTTGCAAAGTCCACGTACACACTAATAAGGGTTAATGAAATACGGAAGTCGAGCGGTCAGTGTCAATTTAACCAAACTTTTCACATCACGTAAGGTCTCTTTACTCTATATGCTACGCTTCACACGCGAATATGAGAATCTTAATTGCGAACGGTCGTGCGAATATACAGATACCAATCTCGCACGGAATACAGCCATAGGGATATATTCAAGCGTCACATATATTATTGACCGAATTAAAAGCTTCCAGGATGTCCCTTCTTGTTTCTATAAAAATGAAAATTGGCTTTGATCTCTGCATTAATTAATTGGAATGACGTGGCGGAAAATTCGTGTTGATTTTTTTTTATGGAACACCAATTAAGAGGAAAGAGTGAAAACACTCCTCCTACTGGGTGATATTTCCTCTATCACGCCGTACCTTCTATCCAGTAGTCTAGTAACTAATTGAACGAGCAGTGCTAGAAATCCATAATTAATACCAGTTGGAAATTCTTAAAAGAAGAAAAACTGCCTGACTGCATATGATATGCTTACAAGCAAAAGTTAACATTTAGAACTAAATTAGTTCATTGTAAATATGACGGTTATTGTATATACAAACTGTAGATGTTAAATAATTTCGGCATAAAATGATAGAAATGACAGAAGGAACAAACGTCAAAACACAGCACGCACATGCGTGTGAAGCCTTTGACATACAGGGGAGTGTTTCACAAAACTTAAGTTGGACTTAAACTATGGCAGGACGTTCATGCCACTGTTTGCTCTCACCATTTACTAGCATTGGTCTCTCAAGGGATGTACAAATCGCGATCACAAATCTACAGAATTTACATTTTTTGATAATTCATTATTGAAGGAAAAAAATATAATCTAAAGATCATAATGGTGAGCGCAACCGGTAGCATGAATGGCCTGTCATAGTTAAGTCCAACTGAAAGTCGATCTTAGTCTTTGTGAAACACACACCTCCCTGATGTACACGCACAAATAATTTTCAAATAAGCAACAATATTCCGACAACTATAGTAACCACTGGCAAAACAGCTCCCGAAAGCCTGAGTTTTTTTCGAAAAACATCCTTCACTTGATATTTGTGTAAGCAGCTTGTAATGATTCATAACCTTGACGAAATTAATTATGATAACAGAAAAAGATACAAAAAGAATTTTGACGGAAATTTGTCTTCGACCGGCCGACTGATTTCATGATCTACGTAAATACAAGATCTACTCATTATGCACTTTACGTGATAGGCACACTGCCACACTCCTTGCTACATGTAAATACTCATGCTTTCTCCTTCCCCCCAAAATAAATAACAACAACAATAACAACCATTCCTAACTGATTGTAGAAATACCCTAGAATATAATCTAACTCGACATGAAGAAATTATATCTATATTGTCTTGATCAGGTAATTACGATTACTCCTTTTGAAATAAAAAAGGTTTCAGACAGGAAATCTGCAGAAGATGCGTCTAAGAATTGCCTTTGTAAAACCATGACATAATGATATTCAAACTAAGTAGATGATTCGGTCTCCCCGCATACGAATGAACTTAGGAAGCAACTCGGGATAGCTAGATACACATCGTATATTCGTAAAAAACTCGGCGGGAAGCAACTCGTGATAGCCCGGTAGGCCGGTTCCACATCGTTTACTCGTTAAAGAACTCAGAGAGCAACTCGGAGTAACTCGTCATAACACTATTACCGGCTCATGCGTATTTTTATATATTTTAAGAATTCATAGTACAATTTGGAAGGGTGAAACTGCTGGTAGCTTTACTGATTGTCTTGTGGGGATAAGCAGTATTCTTCCCACGCATTGCCTCAATGGAAGCATCGGTCCCATAGCTTCCGGTGCCTATTCTAGGCAATTTTTTTTTACTGTGTTTAGAAACACTGGGTATGCTAATATATGAGGGAGCGTAGCGACTGCCGCATAACATTTTGATTTTTATATGCTGACAGTTTGCATGTTAGAGCACTAAAAAGCTTCTTATAATCGCTGTAGTGTATAATAAGAACAGGAAATTTTCTCCCTTTTTTCCTTCTTGAAAATACCTGTTGGAATTATGACGAGCACTGTCTTTATGCGGGACGGCTGGCACCCTCACAGCCTTACCTGATCAGGGTGCACTTTTGAACTCGGAAAACGCTTATACCAAACCAATTGTCACTCGCCATACTCGTCTATAACTGGCGTCAACCTCGTGGACAACTCAAGATAACTAGCAATAAACTCGTAGTGTCTGCTATGTGCTCTTTAATGCTCGTACAATGCTCGAGTTGAATCTAAAGTAACTTCAAGTTGGGAAAGTTCCTCACGAGCTCTCTACGACTATTGAGAGCATATTACGATTAGAAACGTGTTGAGCACGAGTAAGACCGACTTGGTCAAAATGTGAAATATGTTAAAAATTGTGGAAACCTCTCGCGACCTTGTGCAGAGTTGCGCCGAGTTACGCCGAGTCACCACGAGTTTCGGAGAGTTATCCCGAGTCACATAAAGAGCTCCCCACGATTTACCGCGAGTGTTAATTTGAGTCAACTCGCAAATGCAACGGCTAAGTGGGTTTACGGGAGGGCATTTGGAAAATTTAGTCACAAAGGCTTTCGGTATCCTATTAGGTGCCCTTTCTCTCACGTGTATGCGTAGGTTAACGTCTTGCCAATGACATCATAAGCCTTGGCTCGAACCCACGACTCTCATAATTATCTTCAGCCAAGTGTTCAAAACACTCGACCAAGACACATCCACTTGATAACTGACTACATTAGCATTGCGGATAATACTTTTGCGCATTTTCATGAATAAGGAGAATGAAGAGCCATTCGTATAACTTCAGAAAGTGTCTTTATTTTGTAGCCTCAATAAAGCGGACAGTATCAAATTATACCGAACCAATTCACAAGTATAGGATACCAAAACGCTGTATCATCAGATTATTATAAAGTGATTTCATGATTTCCAAACTTCCTTCTGATATTTATATTCCTTCTCATATGGCTCAGTGGTAGAGCAGTGGTCTCGTAACCGGGAGGTACCGGGTTCAAAAACCTCGGAGAGGACTTAAAGCCGTCGGTCTCATGATTGCTTACTTACAAGCATACACATGCTTTCTTAGCAGTCATGTAAAACAAACAAATAAACAAAGAAACAAACAAATACATGTATTTGTCTCTCTGTCACTCATTTTGAGCTTTCTGTCAAGGACATTTGATTTCCTATCATGCCTATCATTCATGACATGGAAAGAAACAGCATTCATTTTTATTTTTCTCAAATTCATGAATTATGAAAGTGACATCATTAACATTTTAATGTCACATACAGAATGACAGTTGACTTAAGGAGAATAGTATACATGCTTTATTTTCTCAAGAAGGGCGAGGCGGCATCAACACAATATCTGAATGATAACCTATACTACTCACTGTCACGCGGTATAGCTATAACGATGTGGGTGATACGGTTCTCCCAAGCCTGGAGTAGAAATTTGAGTATTTATATACTGATCTTCCTCAGGCGGGCCTCATCTTCCATCTTACTTCAATATCATAATGAGAATGAGTCACATGATCGTGTTCCATATTTCCATACTCTGACATTTACGATAATTGTTGGTATTGAGTTCTCATTATTGTGCCATGCGCAAGGTGAAGAACATGAAAATGTATCCTATATCGGTATAGATGGAAATGCCCCCAGTAAAAAAGGACAGTCAATGAACTGTTCAAGGACGTATAGGTGTATAGATTGAATACTGAATCTGAGGGGAATGCCCTGACAATGATTCTTTCTCAATTTATATTTCACATTTAGATTGCAAAAACCACGGTGTTAATGTATGACCACTATACGGTATCTATACTTGACGACTTCGGCAAAGTGTTTTTGATGCAATCGCCCTGTTTTGTTCATTTATTTGTGTGGTTAATTTATTTTGGTTTTTACTTTAGTTTGTTTTCGATGAATTGATTCAATTTGTTGTTTGTTTTAACACTGGTGTGGTGTTGTTGCATGCAGGTGCCGATATGGTACCCTGGCTATCATAGAGAAAACCTACATTTGGAATATTGAGTCTACAAATTAATACATGATCGAATGAGGGTAAGCATAGAGAGGAGGAGTGAGGGAGAGAGAAAGATAACAACGCAAAACAGTAATTAGCTCCTTATTTCACGATGAAATATCTACCAAGATTCTAGGACACCCACCCCCTGGACAGCCAACCCGGATAACCACCCCTAGGATAATCACCCTCTAGGACAACTACCCCGAAGGACAACTTCCCCCTAGGGCAACCACCCTCTCTAGGGCGACTACCCCCTAAGACAACTACCACCGGACAACTACCCCCAAGACAACTACCCCCTAGGACAACCATCCTCTAGGACAACTACCCCCGGACAACTATCCTAGGGTGTAGTTGTCCGGGAGGTAGTTGTCCGGGGGAGTTGTCATGGGGAGTAGTCGTCCTAGAGGGTGGTTACCCTAGGGGGAGTTGTCCTAGAGGGTGGTCATCCTAGGGGTGGTTATCCGGGGGATGGATGTCCAGTGGGTAGGTGTCCGGATACGATATCCAATATATGGACCAAAAAGAATGAAAGGTTCATGAAAAAAATGAAAATAGACCAGTGCGTTCATTCTAAAATAAACAGAATAATGAATAAATGATAAAATGAAACATGATTAACAGATGGCGAAAAAAACGTTGTTTCAAAATGATTTGAGAATTTAAGAAACAATTTATTATTGGTCGAAACAAGCTTTGTGAACAAATTTAATTAAAGGAAGGGCAAGGCATACCATTCCCGCAGGATAATTTTTGTGGTTTTTTTATTTTTCCGTTAAGAAACTTGGGGGATGGAAATGGCGTATATTAACCTCATCCCCAAATAAAAAGAAAATAAAACGAAAAAAAAAGGAAGAAAAAATCAGAAAAAAAATCATGCCAGGTAAGAAAATCAGATTCCGTTATATAAAAGATGATTATGTGATTAAAATACCATGAAAGAGGAAGAAAAATATGGAGAAAAGACGAAATTCTTAAAACATTTAATGACAGGACTATGAGGTAAATAGATCGAAATAATGAGAGATGAGAATATCACAATAATAGGAGAGGAAACGAGAGACAGAGAGAGAGACAGAGAGACAGGGAGAAAGAGAGACAGGCAGAGAGAGAGAGAGAGAGAGAAAGAGTGACAGAGACATGAAAAACATGTCACTTAAAAGTAAATCCGAAACATTCATACACAAGAACCATAAACATAATTTTTGAACTCTTCATAAAAGCAAGATTTGCATTAAAAAAAGGCTATGTGAGAAAAGATAGGCGGAACAAAAAACTGAACGTGGTTGAAAGTAACTGAAGAGAAACATAAAAGGGAATATTTGTTTTGCCTGAGTGCGTGGGTTGTTTTTCAACACGAACGTTTTGACCTAGTTTAAGATTGATACACCTAATTTGATTCATAAAGATGGAGATTGAAATATTAGCAACATGATGTCCTTTGGGTAAAACATGCCCTATTTATGAGAAAAAAAGTATCTTTTCTTCGCTGTGATTCGCGTCCGGTAAAAATGAGGTTAATATGTAAGTGTCACTCCTTTCCCTCTCTTTAAAATGTTTATCCCCCCAGCTTGAGAGTGTTATAGTCAGTGTAATTTGATTTATCTGCATCACTCGCCTTCTCTTCAGCCTTTCACGGGTAATTGCTTTAGTTTTTAAGTCCTGAAGGCTTGACTAATGTGACAAGAACATAACTAATACAACCGTGTTAGTTTACATGATAAATGAAAGACCTGACGCACATTCTTGTTCGATATAAGTATCGATTCAACCCCCGCCCTATAAACAAATAATTCTTGGTCTTACTCCTTGCATGTAAAAAAGGACAGCTGAAACTTATTCGCGATTCTCAGATATGTAGCATGCTTCATGACGCTACTATGATTATGTCTCTCTTTGTGCGAATATGTTTGAATGCAAGAAAAAAAGGGTTACAAAAATAAATATGAGTCAAAATATCTCGGGTATCATATTTTGTTTTATTGTCGTCAACAGAACTCATTTGCCTTTTCGAATAAAGTTGGTTATCAGTTTTGAATTAAATGATATCTTGGCCCTGTAATGGGGATAGTGCAAATGTAGATGCCATGCCCGACAACATCATCATTTAATATATACATTTCTCTCTATACTCTAGCGCCATCTCACGATAACTAAGGATACCAAACTGATGACAAAATAAGTTCATAAAGCTGAAGACATTGTAAGTGTTATGAGGACGGATATACATGATGTAGGCCTACAAGGGCAGGGGGGCTGCAGTTTCCCCGGATTAGTTCCGATATCGAGGCAACCACCATCTGGAATATGTAATTTCGATAATTTTTACTATAAATAGAGCCATAAATTGTGGATGCCTTGCTTCTCTCGCGCATTATGTTGACTAACTAACACAGAGATACAAGCAACGTAAGACGAATGGACTAGATAATATATATATATATGATGTTATAAAACACCGACATGATTACTATTCAATAGTTGTCTAGACCTACAAAGTTGCATGTTTGTTTTGATAAAGACACATTCAATATTACTGGAAATCAAAATACCCACATTAAGGTCAATAACCTATTATTAATGATGATTGAGTGATTGGTGAACATTGAGACAAAGGACTTAGGGGTGGATAAAGCACTTTGGCAGGTGCACACAATATTGTGGTCAGAAACGGTCATCATTAACAGGATACATCACTTAATGTTTTGTCGAAACAATTTGTAAACAATTATGAGACAGGGTATGAAAGTTTAGGCCGAACTTATATTGTGTTTGTTTGGAAACACAGAATTTAAATAATTAGATGATTGAATGCACGTATACTATATACCTATCACTCTGATCGACCTCTAATTTGATTGATTAGAATGGCAATCGAGCATTATGAGTTCTCTTCTTTTTCTCCTTCTTCTTCTTTTTTCTTTGTTTGGAGCGGGGGGCTAAGTACGTGTATTTATTTCATTTTTTCAGTATAAGGCGTCTGGCTTTGATTTAGGAGAATTCACATACCTGATACCTTTATGTACTTATTTTGAACTTGATGACAAGACTTATGTCCTTAATAACATATGGGAACTCGTAAAGGAGCTTCGGTAGATGTGTAACTCAACACCCCCTCCTCCCACTCAATATTTGTGTCGCCAAATTTACGATCTTATCAAACTGATGAAATCAAGGCTCATTTTGCCAAACTTCAAAGTCGCAGTACTAGAAGAGGGGGTCTTGCAATCATTTTCATGGGGGTGGGCTTGAAACCCAAGCCCACCTCTAAAACTTTAAAACATCTTTGGCTGCTTGTTTGAAAATTTGTCCGACATCCCACATTCTAAATATTCTAACGACGCCCCTGGGAATTTGTATTCAGTACATTGAGATCAGAGAAGATTAACATTTCCCGATAAACGAATTGCAATCAAGATTGAAAAGAAAAGAAATTGCGGCGATATTAAAGTCTTCATTATTTTTCTTCTCCTGGGAATGAATTTTAGTTTCATTTTCAACCAGGATTCTTTGGAAGGGCGGCGTTTCAAGAGAAGTTGCAAGAGGAAGTATGCCTCAAATCCTTCAACCGCTTGAATGTAGTGCCATGACGACGCCAAGTCCCACTGTCCTGTTTCTAACTCAACTACGGTTACCATGGTAACGTATTCGTCTGCTGATTTGTGATAGGGCTTGTATTCCATTTCACCAATAAACAACGTGCCTCAGATGTAAAGAGACCATCTTAGAGTTACCATGTTAAGCTACCCTGGTAAAACACCCCATGTTCATGATGAAAAATGTTTCTTATTAAATCATATGCCGTAATTTTGTTTCTCGGCACTGGAGGGTAAGAAAAAAGCAAAATGAATTCATTTGAAATATGACGATTCATGTGAGCAAATCAACACTAATCATCGTCGATAGAAACAGCAAACAATGTGTACACACGACAAGACAGACCCCTGAAACTTTTATTAACAATTTATTTTGCATACATGTAATATGCCAAATAATTCTTCATAAAAGTTTCAGGTCTCATAATATTTAACACTTGACTGGTTCGCTTCTAGTAAGGGGACAAAAGATTACGAGGTGATGCAGGGAACAAACTAGAGATTTATGTCTGTGTTTGCGTGTGGGGTAGATGTGTGTTTGTGTGTGTGCATGAGACAGATGGAGAGAGAGAGAGAGAGAGAGAGAGAATACATAAATAGAGATAGACGGAGGGGCGATATATCATATACAATTACAGGCAAAATGCTGGAGAATGGGGGAAAGTGACAGAAAGAAATGACGAAAGAGGGTCAACATCTGTCTTTAGAATCTCTTCGAAATATATTTCATTTATGGGCCCATTGCATACAGTCAGCAACTAAATTATTGATACCCCTTCCAAGTTTTGAAATTTTGATGAAAAATTGATTTGTCCCGATTCGTGTTACTTGAGACATATTAAAGATTACACTTAAAAGTATTCAACAAAGGCCCGAATTCAACCAGTCCACCTTTCATTTTGAGTTACGAAAAACACATAAAATGTCAAATTTACAAGGGGTATGATTAATTTAGTTGTTAACTGTATATACCCAACGATGGTGTATGACATTATGAATTCTTTATAGTTTTTGGCTGTAGTATCGCTATAGAGCTTTCAAAGACCATTTTATTTTTAGAGTTAGACCATCAAGGACTGCCGGTAAGGTGTGCAAGTCCGTTTCTAACCTGAAGATAGAGGATTAGTTAGAAGTAGCAGGATGAAGCTCATTATACTTACCAATCATGCATCAACCATCATTACATGTGGTTTCCTATGTCACAGTCTTCAGCACCTCAAACCAAAGAAGCTCTTTAAACCCCTGTCTCCATAGACCATGCACACAGGGTGTGGCAGTGATGTGGGCATCTCACCTAGGTAGAATGAACTCAAATTCACAGGAAAACCTCATGCAGGCACCCTTGATACTTCACCTTTCGATTGATACTCATTCCCTTAGGAAATAATTCAACACATCTTGTATCTTGTCAAGTCACTCTCAAGAGTTACGACATCAATAAGACAAAAGCAATAGCAAAGCATAGAGCAGTGCTACGTGTATTATACATATTCAAGTATAGGCACATGTACATTTCACCAGGGGCTAATGTCGCCTGCCCGATTTTAAATTTTCTAGTTTTGCGAGCGAGCGATTGAAAATGTGGCTATTTGTTATAGTGAATATGTAATCTGTCATCAAAACATTATAAGATAAGATTTAAAAACTACGAATGGACTGCCTGAATATGGGGAGACGAGTGCTCGAACATTTTTCTTGGGCATCAGCCCCAGCCCAATGCCCCCCTTAGTAGTACGCCTTTGGTCACGGGAAAAATGGTTTTTATTTCACCCACTGATTCTTATATAATTACTACCTAGTCAACCCCTAACAATTAATACCACTTACCAATCTACAAAGCTACTTGCCAAACTTAAATAATTACCTGCTGGTTGAAAATTGCCGCCTTAGGCTAATACCCATTGATAACTGCAACACTTGAATATACCCCTTAACCGAATTGTTATATATCGACTAGAACAACAATTAACTATTATGCAAAAACAGGGAGGGTGCAGGCGGACAATTCTTTGCTTTTTTTTCTCGAAACGACGTACGCGCACATAGGCTTATTTCTTTGCGTGTAACTCAATTAGGCCTTTAAAAAAAGACGTTGTATTGCCTTTTAGGTGCCAAAACATGGGTCGGTCGGTCGGAATCTTTTTTTTTGTAATCTTTTTTTTGTTATTTTGTTGCCCCACTGTACTACTTGTAGCTACTTGCTCCCTCTATATAGAAAACAATGCCTAAGCGGTGCCCGTTGGTCCCCCATTTTTTTCTTATGTTAATTGAGAGCTGGGTTGATAAGATAACCACCTGTCAGTGACCTGTCAGTAATCCCTCCTGGCCAAACTAGTGCAGACAGGCTTTAATACATATTTTTTTAAATTCATTAAACACTTTTTCTCTAAAAAACGGTAACAAAAAATTCCGACCGTAGATTTCAAGATTTTTGGGTCGGTCGCAAAGGGCAATACAACATATTTTTTAACGCCTTAACACCCCCCTGCGCCTATGTTTGTGCCAGTCAGCACTCGTGGCTAATTAAAGGTTAAAGCAAAAGCGATTCGTCTGTTCGCGCAACCAGCGACAAATGATCCTTCAAAACTTTAATCACTTATGGTGATGGTGCCATTCTCGACGGACCAATGTCTGGATGCTAATTGTCCGGACTCCGGACTCTTTAGTCAACTAACAGGAGATACATGTAGTGGTCCTTGACTGGATGATCTCATCCAAACTCCTACCCTGGATCAATACAATGGATTGGACTATCTCGTGGTATCTGACTCTGGCGTATCCGGACCTTGGTATCAGGAGGGGCAAAATATCTGAGCTTACGGGGATCTACATGTGTATAGCCCGGTAAGGAAACAACTTTTTGAGGGAAGGGGTAGGGTATCACCCCAAAACCCAAAATATTTATTTTGGGAAGAAACGGGGAATACAAATGGAACTGATTGATTGAAAGTCTTACATCCTTATACAAACATTACAAATGAATTGTGTAGGCTGTCTTTCATAATCTATACCATAGTTGGAAATCTGTCTGGAGGGGCAAATTGCCCCTTGTCCCTCCTTCAGATACGCTAGTGGTATCTGATTATACACGAGGCGACACTCACTTAAGATCTCAAAACAATAGGAACGGAAATGTATGTCATGTATCATGATCATCATCAAATGAAAGATATTATGGCTCATGTTCCTCCTAGAGACCCAGGTTTCCATGACAAAACATTGTAGTTTATTTGTATAAAGTGATTCAGCTGTAGCTTCAACTTACCCTGATGGTCAGGTCCATCCATATAAAAGGCTTATAACTCCGTTCGTCTACTGTTTGGTTATTAACCATATAAAACAGTTTCAACAAGAGAAAGGGAGAGAGAGAGGGGGCGGGGGAGATATAGAGATAGAGAGAGAGGAGGGATAGAGGGAGATAGAGAGCGGGAGAGAAAGAGAGAGAGAGGGGAGAGGGTGATAGAGAGAGAGAGAGAGAGAGAGAGAGAGAGAGAGAGAGGGGTGATAGAGAGGGAGATAGAGAAAGGAAGGATAGAGAGAGAGAGAGAGAGAGAGAGAGAGAGAGAGAGAGGTGGAGAGGGGAGAGAGAGTGTAAGGGAGAGGGAGAGAGAGAGAGAGAGAGAGAGAGAGAGGAGAGAGATAGAGAAAGGGAGAGACGGATACAATTTGATTTAAAGAAACAAAAGACGTATTATATCTATTAATGATGTTTAGGTGTCGTGGTATAGTGGTTCATTCAGTTTACTCTTATCCCAAGGGTTGATGGTTCGAATCCTAGCCCGACACTAACGTCCTTTGGCAAGACACTAATCCACATTTGCCACACTCCACCCAGATGTAAATGGGTACCTGGTAGTTTCTGGGGTGTTAATAATTGCAAGGCCAACATGAAGAGCAGTTTCCATAGTGATGTGGCTACCCTGCGTAAATAAGACCCAATTATTATTATTACGTCTAGGTAGTCTCTCTAAAATTCTCTCATTATTCCATTGGAACAAAACAAAAAAGTTATTTGCCAAAGGACAAATACATATTGCGTAAATCAATTAAGTAAACTTTTTTAAAATGTATATATATTTTTTTCAAATCATGTACTTATTCCATATAATATGTACCCATCCTTTCATTTTGGATGTCAATATGCAGCTAACACTCATGAATCTGATGCTATGTCAGATTCAATCTGGAGCAAGTCCATCAGTTAATAGTAACCTTTACACAGACATTTGAATTCATTAGTAAGTTGGGTTTCGTTGGGATGATATCTTCAGCTACCAGTACGAACATTTCAGTTCATGTACATCTGTAGATGGTTAATGACCCAACCAGGGAGGTGTTCCCTGATCCAACCAAGGGGTGTGCCTGGGAGTAATTTGAAGAGAGATAGCTGACCCCTTAAATGACCTTGCAGATAGTTGTATTTGACAGGGAGGATGATATCATCATGAGGTCATCCATTAAATCATCTCTCCACACAATCGAATGGTATGATGAATAATGACAGTCACTCTCTCTCTATCTATTAAGTCGTCTAATGGTCATCATAGCTTTTTAATAATCACATTATTAGGGATGACACACCTCATAAAAATCGTCTCTATGGAGGATTATGTTCATTCCATACAGATAAAATAGATTTATTTTCTATAGTGTCTTTGTGGTATTGCCTCTCTAGTAAACTCCTTCAAATGAGTTTGTTTGTTTGTGTATGCGTGTGTGTGTGTGAGTGAGTGTGTTTTACCTTGTCTTCAGATATAGAAAATGATTACAAATTTTGTGGAGGAGGAAAAGAACTTAACAATCGAGGAAGGCAGGTTATCGTTGCATCTAGAAAAATGGGAAGAATTGGAAGTGAATGTGAATGTTAGCAGATAACCTTGCTGTGTGTTTGGTGGTCGTGTGTGTATGTGAGGGGGCTGTGGGTGTGTGGGGGTATTCTTGCTAGGAGTTCATGTTATGTTGTGGTGTGTACATGTATGTGAGTGTGCTTGTGTAAGTGTGTAGATGAGTTGCAGATGGTAAGGGGGTCTTGTTTGGGGTTGGGTAGTAAGGGAGGGGGTTATAATTTATTTCGTATCATAACTGATTTCATTCAATTTTTTTTCTTTTTTTCCGATCGTAATTTATGAAATATACATGTATTAAGTCGATTAAATTATCTTATTATGATGAACAAGAATATTTTGAAGAATTGTTTGTATCGTTTTGATATTGAATGAAATAAAAAATAAAAATTACGGAAAACACAAATTGTTTGGGTTCGATTCTTGAACCAATCGTTCAATGAAAGAAATGTACATGGTAAAAAGAAGAAAATGCATTATTAAAATAATTTATTTACTTTTCAGATCATAGGGGGTTGAGGAAAATGAGAATTTTTTACCGTGTCTTCGAAACGGAAATCAACCATTCAATAAAACAAATTAGAAATAGCAGTAATAAACAAAAAGCACAATCAAGTTTTCAGATTATGAAGGTTTGGGAACATTCGTCTATTGTTATCATCCATATAATTGAAGATGAATGATAATAAACAATAAGATCACGTGATGTGATGAAGTAATGATGAGGATGGGTTATGCTTTGCCCTTTGTGTGTGCAAAGTCTAGACGTACAGATGACTCATTACGAAGAAACGTCTTAAGAACAGCCGGGCAAAAAAAAATGACAGCACCACAAGAAAGGAAAATAATCAGACAATAAATCTGAAATTAAATTGTTAACAATTTTAGCGAGACCAATCCTTGAAATGCATTTAATATTTTATATAATAAATAAACAAATAAATAATATTCCGCTTTTATATAGCGCTTAATACAATGTCTCTAAGCGCTTTACAGATATATTATTACCCCGGTCATTGGATTCAGTGCTTGCACGCACACACTGTGTGCACAATCTCCACTCCCTGGGGAGTATTCCAGTCAGGCGTTAATTGGCGCTTAAAACTGTTTAACCAACAATGACGGTCGCATCCTACCGGGTACCCATATAACACATGGATGGAGAGTAGCAAATGCAGGTTAATATCTTGCCAAAGGATATAGTGCCGTGTCGGGATTCGAACCCTCGACCTTCACATCTTCAGTCAAGCGCCTTAAACCACTCGGCCACGACATCGGTTCATCCAGAAGTCATATTAATGAAAAGCTAGGTCAAATGATTTTAATATAAAGTCTATTTGATTTCACCTCTCCGATTTCATCCCCGGCACATGATAACATTTTATTTGAAATATCCATACCGTACACGCATCCACATCAAGCTACATGTATTTATTAGCAGTTTGGTACAGCGACCAAATCCTGAGTGTGTCGGATCTATCAAAACATTAAGAGGGAAAACATTGGTCATCTAAAGTAAGAGCTGCAGGGTTCAACATCACGTCAGTAAGTTTACAATCGAAGTGAAATTAATGCTCCCCATGCAGTGAAGAACTTGCATTGTAATGTGTTGAATAGTTACCTGTGACCAGGATAACAATACTACTGTAACACGTGTAACCTTTTTTGTCGGTTGTAACCGGTAAAGCGCTTTGCAAGAAATAGTTATTATTAGTAATTCTTCCTTATAGATATTGATATCGAATTAGAAGTCCACTCTTTTTCACATGGTACTTAGCATAAAGATAGAATTATGCGTGAGTACATTTTATCTGTAGGCTACTCTGTTTGTTTAAACCATGTGGCATCCCGACAGGTAGGCATTTCAATAATACGAATATTATAGAAACATGATGCGTCCTTTTGTAAATGAAAATCATGTAAACTTAGGAAGCCTAGTATACATGTAGATTTTGACATAGCAAAGTTGGAACGTCATTAACTGGATATTTATCAACGCCCCGTACATGGAACGACAGTAGCAGAGACTGACTTTACATAATCAAAATGATAAAGATCATCTCTATGGTCCCATCATTTAATTTCTCTTCCTCTTGACAGATAATATGATAAACTACCATGAACCTTGGGTTTAAGTATTAGGATGTGAGTAATGCAGGAGATTCGATGAAATATGCTCTCTAGAGGCGAGTAAGGATACATTTGGTAAAATTCGCAATTCTGGATTTTAACCACAAGAATTATAGATAAAAGATATAAAGACGGTTATACACAGACAAACATAATCCAGACATAGATATCATAAGAGAGAGAGAGAGAGAGAGAGAGAGAGGAGGGAGCGGAAAGAGAGAGGTAAAGAGAGAGGGAGAGAGGAAGGAAGAGAGGCAGAGAGACGGGGGGTTAAGGGGGGGGGGGTGATTTGCAAACTTTTTTTGTTTGTTTAATATTCCGTATCACAATGTGACCTTGCGATCTTTTGGGGATAAATTTTGGCAAATTTTTGGTCAAGGAAAGAGAAACGTTTTGCATCAATAGACTTGCAAACATACGACATAAGTATATACATGTAGTTATAGCATAAGTCACACTAGGTGTACACTCTAAAAACTAAAATATTAAATCTCAATTTAATATCGCCGAGGAGTGACCACTCTTTTAAAATGTCAGATTGATACTTTTAACATGCTGGATTCAACCTTAATATACTGTTGGATTCAGCATGCTCAAAGTGTTAATATACCACTTTGAAAGAGTGGTCACTCCTCGGCCCTTTTAAATGGTTATTTAATAATTCAGTTTTTAGAGATTACGATCGGTTGCCGACTTCTGACAACCATAAATATATGCCACTTATGATCTTTTCCCTTGCTCTTTTCTTTCAATGGAAAATATAAAACAAACTGATTCTTATTTTTGTGAGACAGCAGTAGAAGCAACAAAAGAACTTTCAAAGTTTCAGAAAATTGGTCTTCGGCGAACATTCGGAATTTGGAGATTTAATTGACAACTGACCGTTTATCACTCGTCGATCAGCTGCCGACCTTTCCTCAACCAAATGTCGCTCGGTAATAAACGGCAAGCACTGGGGATCCGTCGGCAATCAGACTGAAAACAGTTGCCTACCCTTGGAAAACCAAGAAAACTCTTTCCACTACCAGTTTGGTCAGCAAAAGGTTTTCGATACAGCAGTGTAAACCTCTAGCCGACCAAATTGCTCTGGAGACCAATGACTGACCACTGACTTGTAGAAGACTGCCAAACACCTTCCTACGACCTCTGACAATTAACTACCGACCAGTGGGTTGCCGAGACTCTCTACCGGTCGTACTAAGTGTAACTTAGGCTTTAGATTTATCACACCATCCAAGGACATTAAATATATGATGATGTAATATAACAAAATCTATTAGACTAATGAAAGGTTTGTGAAATATAAATATAACAACACATATATGAATAGATTGAATTTAGATCAGATTGTGAAATCTCAAATTGACGTATTTTTCATTTCGTTTCAACACTAAATTGATATTATCAACAACTTTCAGTTGTCTCATAAAATAACTTGTTAGTGTTAGGATTATAGTCATTATGATGGTATGGATAACGTAATGGTATTTCCATCTACAGCAGCCTTTCCAGTTGTAGAAGAGAAAAAAGTTGATTATTTTGTAGTCTTTATGTCGCAAAAAGAAGAAGTGTCTTTACATTACATCGTAGTAACAATATACATCGGTTCTAAATTCGAGACCCCTTTTTACCATGTTTACATTGATTGTTCGAGAAAACAACATTTGAACATTGATAACTATCTTACAAATCAATCGATTTTGTTAAAACGTTCACCAATCCATTTATAATATGTGTCTGCCTTCATTTAAAGTAACTTGCTATCAATGGTGGATCAGCCGACATTGAAATATAATGAAGGCGCAACTAAACTCCTAAGTGGGAATAAAGAATTATCACTGTAAGTCACATCAGGAAATGAGCTACCTTTCACCATACAGCATGGCGTATCCTTAAGCAGAAGACCCGTAGGCTACTTAGAGAACAGATCCACCTTGACAGATGAAGAAAATGTTATGCGTAGTGTCTTTCGTTACGTATTGCCCAAAGCATAGTAGAGATATTGTCTACGATCTCTTGACGTTGCGATGACTGAGAATGAAGTCTGAATGACATATTAAATGACGACTGTTCATATGACGTGAACTCCTACCCAATAAATATGATACTAAACCCACTGTTATTCCATATTACACCAGGCTACACCTACCTTCTTGATAGCCCCAGAGCCTGTGTTTTTATCTTAGTTCTATTTATAATGATGTTTAAAGTGAAACGCCAAGCACATAAACTACTTTTCTGAAGAAGAAAAATCGTAATATAGACTAATTGATCAGTCTTAAGGGCATGACATTGTGACCTTTCACGTGATATATGCAAGATAAAATACCGACATCTGTAAAGGTGTTATAGTCGAGTGATTTAAACGCTTGACCGAAAGTATACGAAGGTGTCTTGTATCATGGTCACATCGCTCCATGAAAGCCCAATTCCAGATAACCCTGAACAACGAAGCTTACAAAAAACAGTGTTCACATTTAACTGATAAAAGTTATCATTTTTATATGCAGGATGATTATCATGATTATCTCATACTTTCTACATCACTTTCGTATCGCGATAGAGTGATATAGGTAAGTGCATATTAACCGAAGCCAGTAGAAGCAAAATGAAACATGAATATGAGAACAAACAAACAACAAATCGTAAACATGATCGTAGGTTTAACAAAATTACCCCCGTCTTTCCGACGTTTCTTAGCCCAATGACAAATTAATATATAGACGTAATGCAGGGACCATTCGTGGGTTCGGTTAACAAGTGGAACGAATCATAATGATTTCTAATCAATAACTCCCAAACGCAGTTAACTATACATATTTTTCAAATGCGACTCACTAAATTAAAGAGCAAACGCACTTCTACCCGCAAACGAGAAATAAAGCGAATACGATAATATATAATATATGATATAGAAAGATCATCTATTCACATCTTCTACCCTTCCACTTGATATTAGGGACTTTTAGATTTGCACGTCGACGTAGTGGACTGCAACGTCTGCCATTCTTTCAACGCACTGGCCCGTGCCCGGCAGTGCCTTAAAAGGACGTCACGTTACCTTAAAAGGATGTCACCGTGGCAGTCCACGTTCTCGTCGTGTAAAATCTAAAAGTCCCTATTAATTTGACATCGGGAACCTGTCCCAATTGTGTTCTAAACAGCTCTTGCAGCATTCATGTTTACGTTGATCATACAACGGGGTGAAATGAATGGTATATATATATATATATGTTTCGAGCTATAAAGGTCCATGGTGAATTGAAATAACTTCCACAAAAATTGAGGCGTTGATCTTTTTTATCATCAATATGAGATTATCATAGAGAAATAATTCTTAAGGAAAGATGCTAAAGTACATCTGGCATTATACATCCTTTGTTTCGAGCCCTGTCCACTTCGGGAATATCAAATAATTTGTCACCATGAATGCTTAATGCTTTTCCTTTAAAAAAAGAACAATAGAAATGTTGTCACCATATGTATTTCGATTGAGAAGATCAGGAAATGAAGGAAGGAACTACTACAATGTGATTCACACCCTAGAACATGAAACAGTTTATCTTACTCTCATATCTAAACTCCCTTGTCTTAGATTTTCAGGATGACAAAACAGTTCACTGCATACCTCTATATTGTGCCTAAAAAAATAATAATATGTAATCGTGTCTTTTATGGAATAGTTTTTTTTTTTTTTTTTTAAATCTCTTACGTACTAAATGGTTATTTGAAACGTACAGGGTCTTTCAAATGGCATTCTTATAAATTAATTTTTCTTGATTGTAGTGATTCCTTTATTTAAGAAAAATTGTTGGAACTGTAGTTTGAAATTGAATAGCCACAAAAAATCGATTATTTAGTAGCACTAAAAACCAAAAATACCCAATAGCGCTATTGGGTATTTTGGGTTTTAATCACAGTATTCGAAGAGAAACATAACAATTGATACACTCACATTATATTACCGAGGGAATAACTATGTTTTAAGGTTCGATATACTAAGACTAACTATAGCATTGAGCTTTCGTAGACAAATTTAGAACAAATATAGTTTAGATTAAAGTCCATCTAAACTGGTGGAACATTTATATTTATAATAAATAATATCCGTATTTTTTCTTGGCATCCCCTAGTATTATATGAAACAAAACAACGACGACCTAAAAAGGAATACAAAAAAGCGAAATCCTCAACATTCATCAACAATTTGGCCTCGAAAATTATTTTATGATTTTTTTAAATAAATAAAACAAATGGAATGAAGTAGATTTTCACATTCATGTTTTATGTAAATACAGACAAGTAAACATGTGCTTGCAAGCTCTCAACGTTTTCATTATTGTCAAATATAAAGTCTGTTTATGAGAATAAACGATGATGATTTCGTTCACATTAAAAAAGAATCTAGGATGTTTATTCCACTTACATGATTCACAATAGGAAATAAGTAGCATCTTTATATTTGAAATAGCAACCCAGCTTTCTTATCTTGTTTGACATGATCTCCACTGGGAGCCTGGAATCGATCTAGTCCTATCTCTTTCATCACACCCTTTCCTATCGTCAATGTCACCTTCAGTTTCAAGCTTTTGGGATACTTTGAAAATAATAAATATCAGCGTGATTCATGAATTCTTAGAAATTCTGAAGATATCATCATGGTCATCATGATATTTTACATGTTTATGGTGTATCAAGACTGATAAAAGAACGATAAATGCAAATCCACCTGAGGGAAAAAAGAATGAGCCGAATCATTTGTGTTAAAAACATCTTCTTGTATAGTGCTCGTTGATGCCCATTTTACGGCCTATCAGTGGGGTATAGCGGTGAAACAGGTTATTGTGTTTTCTCCAGTAAACGTATATATTCTTCTCACATTGTCAATTCAACATTCGTTGCTTTCGGCGACATAATTTGAAGATGGGGGGGGGGTGTTACTCTTCAAACACCGTCTCAAACGACTCCTCTGTCTACATGTAAACTAATCGGACAAAATATCACCTAGATCATTGGTAGATATCAACCCACCATCATAGAGGGTTGACACGTACTATCACTCGGTTGATAGTCACTTGGGCTGTAATAGTCACAAATACATGTCACAATTCATGTACACGTACTTGTGCGAGAATTGATGTTTTGGATAACCTTTGCGGATAAGATTGTAATATTAATAGTAATAGTAATTGTTACCTTGGCAGTAGGTACCATGCATCATATCTAATAGGTTTAGTCGAAAAAGTTCTTATATTACGCTCTGTCACCTAAAATATTCTTCCTGTATTTTTTTCTTCTTCATATCGAATTAGGTTTTTAGTTTATCACAGCTCGACCGGACCTCTATAACATAGCAACCCGAAGAGGCCGTGTCGAAACTTGTTCATGTATCCTATACCATTAAATGTAATATGCACTTGGGATACTTCATTCAATTATGCAATATGGCTGCGACATTTCATGGCTACAACGCGTCGAGATCTTGATTGTTGTTTCCATTCATGAACAAAAGGAACCATATGGACGAGGCGGAGTGGGTTTGCGTGGAGGAGGGTGTCCTCAGATAAATCTTACACAAATTTAAAAATGTGGAAACTTGAAACTTGATATTTGGGCAAGAAACGTCAGTGAAGACTCCTGTCAAAATATTTTTTTGCACTTAATAGTAAGCAAAGGACAGTGCTACTATATGTAAACATGGACTTATTATATATATCTATACTTAAAACAATGTCGGTAGAAGTAAAGATCAAGGAGTAACCAGATTGGTTCAATGCGGCCTGTGGCATTTACAACATGTCTCGAACATCAAAAGTATAATATTTTTACACACAAACATTATATTTAAATTGCAAACTTCTGGAGACACCCGTCCGATACACAGTAGATATCGTTTTTCTTTAGATCACAAGGTTATTGCTGATATTTTAGATTTCAAGATGATAATGTGTTGGACACCGTTGCTTACTATCCCACAGAGACTGACTAGACAAATACACATTCAAGGTACAGTATATTGTTTTTTTTTTCATACAGTTGTGGTATATGTGGCTTCCAAAGTAAAACCCTCAAGCGTCCATGTTTAGCCGCTGCTTTTCGCACGTAATGTTTGACATTTTGGCAGATGGTCGTAATATCCTTGCTTTTCTATTATACATGGCATCATTAAAATACAAACCTCTGTTAAAGGGACAGTTAAATTCTTGTTTATAAAGACCGCAAATGCCTTCAAAGAGCATGGTTATTGCACTTATTCTTATTTATGACATTTCTAGTGCCCTTTTAGGACCTAAAATTGCTATGAAGGTAATTTTAGACCCCAAAATGTGTGAAATTTAGATTAAATCCGATCATACCAATTCAGCTCCACTTTCAAAAAAATACGGTGACAGTTAATTAATTACTTAATTAATAATAACAATACACGGCCCGACTGGTTGTGCGTATTTTAACCAACACGAACAAGCCAACAAAAAGCAAACATTGGCATTGGCTGGAATAAAACGTATGAGGCGCTATCTCGAGTTTTCAACGGCTGGTTTTAAATGATTGAATATTTGTGGGGCCCCACAAATATTAGAAATGGTTATATCTATGGATATTTCAGCTAGGCGTTGTGGCGTGCGCCTGTAATCCAGCTAACAGTGGAAGTTACAAACTGATTCAGCCGAGGACGCAGGTTCGAAGCTGAGTCACGTCTTTCGGATGGTGACGTTTAAAGGTCGGTCCCCAGACGTAAATAATCAAATCTGATTGATACACGTCTGTAAAAAAACCCAATACACACACACTCTGAACCGATTTTGATAAAAAAAAGTTGATTTTGTCATTTAAATTGTATGCTCTTTCAAATTTGACACTCAGTTTTTCATTATCTCACAACAAAAATATTTTGTGTAGCACCCTCTATACCAAAATTAAACTATCCCTTTAAAGTTGTAATAATCTGAATCAATCTCAAGTAGAGGTGGTGTTGTGGTCTAGTTGATACTGTGAACCACAATGAACGGGGTTCGAATTCCTGCTGCAGCACTAACGTCTTTTGGCATGAAATTAATCTACATTTGCCACACTCGAGCAAAGTTCCGTAAGTGGGCACCTGGTAGGATTTATTCCTTGAATACACTGTGCTACGATTGCCAGAGCTCAAGTCGTGGTAATAATATCCAAAGTCCTTTGGAAGCGCATAAGTATAAGTTCGTTATATCAAATATCATATCAAACTTTGATATGCGCTCTACAACAACTGCTTATTATCAATGCCCTAATATGATGTCAGGTCAATGCACACAGTCACCAACGGTGGAATACTTGCACTCAATCCTATCTTTGTCTGAAACAGGGCCCAAATCTGGCCTTGGTATAAATAGACAGAAAGGCCGGTAACTCCCTCATGGCTTCTTCGCGCTTCCTTTTTAATGGCATTGCTCTATTTTCTGTAATAAAAAATATAGAAAAATGTTCTGACATGTATTATACCAATAATAGTCCAGATCAAGAGTCCTAATGTATGTAAAGCGAAACATTTGGATCATGTAAATCACTATATGACATTTCACTCATCAATATCATAATCACATTTTAACATGTGTGTCCTCCAATATGTCACATGGTATTGTATCACGTGACAGTGCAGGTACGGGTACCTGTGACGTTAATCAGTTTCATCGCTATTTCATTCTGTGAAAAAAATTGTTTAAAATTAGATTTCAATTTTATCCGATTCAAAACATATTTCTAATACAAATCTTCTGCCAGACAAGAATACAGTTGTAGAATGTAAATCCAATTGCTAAAAAGAGTCTTGAAGGATACCAGGATGATCAAAGGATTTCACTAAGCTCTTCGTCTTGTTCGGTGATCTTATTAACACCACACTTCGGTTTCTTAAATCTGAAATGAATCTTTTCGATCTCCTGCCAAGTGTGTAAGATCAAAAGTCTAACCATTTTTCTAGGTATATGAGCAGTCTATATTTGGCATCGAATCTTGGAAGTGCAACGGACTATCAATTAAGATAAGATCTGAACCACCCTCGCAGTTTCCCACCAACCCTAAAAGGCCTGTATGCGCTATATTTAAATATCCATAAAATATGAAGTCCTGAATGTATTAATACATCACATGTAACTTGGAGAGGTGTTATAGTCTAGTGGATATGTCTTCGGAGCGTGAATCCCGGGTTCGAATCTTTGCCGTAACACTGATGTCCATGGAAATACATGAATATATATATATTTGTCACTCGACCAAAGTGAGACAAATGGGTAATTGGCAGGAATTTATCCATAGAGCAATGTAGTATAAGTCGTACTAAAGACGAAGTAATAATACTGAAGCGTCAGGGGTGCAATTTGTTATTATTGTTATTAATATTATTATTATTATTAACAGTATTATTACCATCATTATCATTATTTATCTTTATCCAGATAATCACCTTTAAGTCGAAACCATTTATTCAGTTCCTTAAATAATCTCGACCTCTCTTCGTAAGTCTTTATCTTGTATTTTGTCCTTCCTCTTATATCTTTGCTCCATTCTGTCGTGTGTGTGTGTTTGTGTATGTGTGTGAGTGGGTGTGTGCTTGTATATGTGCGTGTGCATTTAAATTTATATTTATATTATAATGTACTTATATGTAGGGTCACGATTACAAGCAGTCTTGCTTCTCAGGGACCCTGACCATTATTACTTTTGTATGTTGTTATTTGATATTATTCCTTTTTGTATTGATGTTTTTGTATATTTTGTTGTGTTTAATGGTCAATAAACGAAGGGGCTTCCTTCCTATTCAAACTAATTCAAACTATTTTATTAAACAATCGATATTTCGATTGTCCAATACCATTTGTCTACACACAGTCCTCTAGTTGCAGAGTGTAGACTCTGCAACTAGACTGAAATTTTTGTGTCCCCACATACAAATTTCTATGTGCTCTCAATGTCAATTTGCCAAGTTTCATCAGTTATCATTTAGTCTATTCCTTGGGCTATTAGTTCATTATTAGGTCATTATGACTACTGAATGTTTGATCTTATATTCAGGCCTATCTACGAAGTACAAAGTGTCCTTTATTTTAAAGGACATGTTGTAATGACACCTTAACGTATCATTAATTTTTAATTAGACTGAAAGGATTTTACACCAAGGAGTTAAAACAATATATACATCATAACCCAGAAATTAAAATCAGATTATCATACAAGTGAATAAAGTGAAAATAAGACTAATGCGAACTTATAAAGAGTAGTCGAAATGGGTGGAGACAAAATCCGCTTTGGACAAGGTTAAAGATACTATGTCCCTTTTGCAGCCAACATCAAATTCTGTAGAACTTTGCAGGAATTATGAATATGTCATGTATGTCCTATCTGTGAAATTTAATCGTTAGCAGTGTCCTAATATTCAAATTATGCAAGGAAACCCGTTTACTTGCTAGACTTCACTGTCAGACACTATTGAGTGACTGACTGGCCTTTTTCATCTTTGGTAATAACATACATAAAATGAGCTGTAAAGGGGTACATGAGCATTTGTCTACATCAATAACCCACTTCTTGTAATGGCCAAAATTAAACTGATTGAATCTTTGCGCAGCATAAAACGTACGACCATTCGGTACAATGGTCTGAAAAATCAGACTATTACTTACTGGCTCTATAGCTCCTAAGTCGATTTGACAACTAATAGTCGTTATTTTCCCACTTAAAGACATTTTCAAGCCCCCTTATTATTAGGGAAGTTCTAAATTAGTATTGTCTTTCAAATGCCATTGGAATTTAACCTTTTCATTTTTTTGGCCTGCAAATGGGACATAGTACCTTTAAAGTAGGACCAAATAGCAATTTACCACTATTCTTCGTTGATTGATGGGTTCTAAATACAGCAGATGTGCTGAAGCTGCTAACTAGAATATGTGGTCGTGAGGTTCGAAGGGTATCTAGACAGTTATCTCTTCACGAAAGCAATGGAAGTGAAGAAGAAGAACCACATTTCTAGTCGTTCCATCATGGATGTTTGATGGAAAAAGAAAGAGAATCCTGTGCTTTGTCTGGATTATAGTTAGGCCGTAGAGATCGCGTGATGACGTAGTTTTGTGGTATGTTGGATTTAGTCACTCTATTCATACCTCAATCAAGGGCTTCTTCTTAACTGAATTATCCCAACATCCGCCCCTTGTATTACCCTTCTCAAACATGTGCCAAATCCGAAACAATAATAACTCTCTTTGTGAGGAACATCATATTCCGAACGGCAGACTACATTAAGCTACTGCTACTGTGCTACTGTAATTCTTCAGTACGCCTAAAAGTAGGTAAGTTTGAAGATTTCATTTTGTACGTTGGAGTTTATTTGTTCCAGATTTATATTACAAAAATTTCAGATTCATAAAGATTAAAGAGTAACAAAACAAGAAGGGTAGATAGAAGATAAATGAAGAATAATGTACAGTAAATAAGCAAAGTGTGTCGAGGGAAGAGCAGAGAAGACATGCAATATAGACACAATGTAAAATGTTAGAGCCTAAATGATTCCAATGAAGCGATTGCAATCAAATCTCTTTAGTTCGGTGTACAAAACTAACAACACAAACTATGTCATCAACTAGTAAGAGCACGTCACAGTGAATAACGTTTGCTCGCATTTTTCACAGATTGACCACTGTCTGCAGTGGCGCCCTATATACCCATTTATTTGTTGTGACGTCATGATGTTATGATCGCAAGAGCTGTGGGGCTCATAGGACACACTTACGAATACGATGTAATGGAATGCAAGGGGCAGACCATTTGAGAACTTTGGAGACGATAGACACCCCCTGATAGATGTCGTGAACGGTAGCGCAGGAGGGAGAACGTAACTACTTCCTAGCAACCTAGACAATCTCAATGTTTATTTCTTCTTCTGACATCGTTACTTATTGAAGTGCTTTTTAAAAAAATCGTTGTCAAACCCTGAGACATTAAATCCAAAGGAGAACATTTCCTACCGTTTTATGAACAATTTCATATGATGTGGCTACCTCTAACTACTAAATGGAGTGTCATATTTATTTTTGTTCATTGGCAGAAATATTAACTGACATATTGTTATGAAGCAGCAACAGCGGTTTGGACTTGAAAATGGCAAAACAAGAGGCACCTGAAAGTTTGTTTATGAAAAACTATGTACAGTGATTCGAGATCAGCCTCACTGTAACTTCTTCACTACCGTCATCGTTAACATTATCGTTCTCATCATTGTCCTCGTCGACTAGGAGCATTTCGAAGATGTCAGCATTGTTATGGATTACGTATTTAGTGCTACACCTCTCCGTATTCCTTGTATCAAGTGAGCTTCAACCAATGATTGGTGAGCAACGCATGAGACCAAAATGTGAGTACAACTAAAACTTATCATAACGTGGGAGAAAAGTAAAGAAAGAAGGAGAGAGAGTTAAAAAAAAATGACACGAAAATTTTTCATATATCCAGAAATATCCATAATCATTTTCATTTTGTCATGTGGTAAAATTGTCACTAAATTTCCTTCGACTTACTGACTTGCATTAAGCTTTTAAGTATAAACGAATAAGAACACATGTCTGTCTGTACACTTTACGATTCCAATTTATTAATTTCCCACCTTTCTAATTAGTCTAAATTAGCACAAATTTATTGGTTTCCCGCCATCAGTCGAATCATGGAAAGATCGTGAGGTTGTCACTCAACTGCTTAGACTTTCTCAAAGTCTGTTTTTATACATTCCAATCACCAAACTGTTGTCATGTATTACGGTAGTGATATGTTAAACTGTTTTAAATTTTGACCAAGTTATTGTGCATGTGTTTGAAGACTAGCTTTATCCATAGAGAGCTTAGTATTGTCTTTATATCAGGGCACTGTTTCATAAAACTTGTTTCAATAACAAATGCTAAATTTCTTTGACAAATTTGCTCTCAGCCAATCAAAGGCCACGATTTCAGTAGCTTATAACAGTTATTGTAACTTGTTATTTAAAATAATTTTCATGAAACAGGGCCCTGGCTGTATTTATGTACCTTCACATTGCTGTAACATAACAAAACCTCTTTTCTCTACATCCATATGGTGTATGAACGTTCGACTCTTCATACGCATTTGTACCGTATACTTTCTCCCTTCCTCTCTAATCTTCCTGTCAAATCCACTTGACAAACGGTTGCATTTGAAGTAGCCATCTTGTTTTCACCATGGACCCTCCATGTTTTCACTGACACTCCTCGTTTCTATACCTTGACTATGAAACATGATATAACTGTTTGCGTGGGGCCTTAATAGATCGCTTCCGTCAAATGGAGAATGATATTTAGAAGAGAACAGTGTGGACCTTGGTATAGGCTTGGACTGTTTATATTGCTGATGGTTATAACTCTGACATGTCAAGGAAGCCAGAAATAACTGATGCCTTCATGTCGAAAACTCAAGTTATATTCGACAGGTTAACTCGACCTTTATCATTTTTTCTTTCTCTGTCGTCTATCACGGTTTAATTGACAAAGGCCTACACTGGCATGACCGGTCACGTATATTACTGCTTTAGAGTTCTCGTGTATAATACTATAATTTGTTTATAAAATAGCAATAGAACCAGGAAAATCTCATTGTTATTAAACAAGAAATTGATAATTGATTCTTTTTAAAAAATCTCATGTTGGAAAGTGTGTCCACGTGTCTAATTAAGGTCGGTATTTTTGTACGTCTGCGAAACTTATTGCGCATTTTTAATATTAGTATATCAAGTAAAGCTTGATATTCGCGATTCTCCTTTTCTCATTATGTTTTGTTCTCTTAAAGTGGAGTACTAACAACAAGAACCTGACAAATATTGAGGATTCTAACCGTGATCTAGATTATCTATGAATGCTTTTTTGTCACAATCATTTGAGTTTCAATCGAGAGGTTGAGAGTTCGAATCCCAGCCCAGTTCTGACGTCATGTGACAAGACATTAATCCACATTTGCCACTCTCCACCCAGGTGTTAATGGGTACTGTTATGCTATAAAGCGCTAAATATTTGGCCACTCGGCTATGAGCGGGATAATAATGTTGAAGTGCCAAGAGCTCCGTGGCGTGATGGACTTGAGCGCAATCCAAAAGGCCGCCATTATTATAAGTTGATTATACAATAGACCGGTTTACTAACATATTTCTGGATGTATCTTTCCTTGGGACCTAGGGAATAGTTATTCCATTTACCTGTTATTAATGTATGAACTACAATACTCGACATCCAGTCTGCATATATGTTGTATTACTTGTTGCTCTGTCGGGCATGTCTCGGGCAAACTTTCACGTCGTCAAGAACAACCCCTGTTTAAAAAGTTTGCCTAAAATTTGAATATAGTAAACCGGTCTATTAACTATTAACTTTTTTCTTTTCTTTCTGTGATCCTATCTTTCAATTTCGTACCATTAATCATCTTTTTAGTTTCCTGAAAGTCATCTACGAGAATATTATTTAAAAAAAACTTTATATAGTTAAATGGATGTTCAGAGAGTAATACACGAACAGACAGATTATTGCATTCACTAACTTGAGAATGAATACTACACTATCAATTGCTGGGTACCTGTTTATTTGATGGCATGAATTTATACTTGCTGAAAACATTATCAATGATAGTGTTAAAAGGGTTATTCTGACCTAATTATCAACGCTTTTGATTCGCTATACAAACGTTCTTTCCTGATTTATGACACCCCGTAAAGGTTTCAACATTTAATTTGTATGTAATTTATTACCGACAGAACCCGATGCTCCTCGGACACATACATGATGTAGTGATTGATGTGTTTATGTGAGTTTATTGCACCTGTGAGAAAGGAAAGGCCCAAGGAAACCACACGTGATAATTCTCATCTCATCACATGTTCAAACAAGGCTATAGCCTTCAGAAACTGTCTCTTTGACATGTTTTCTGTCGTCAATATTTTTCTTCCTTCTCAATCACACACTTCTTTATTGTCTCTCTTCATTGGAAACTTCTTTGAGATCTTCTCCTTTTCCCTTTCTTTCTCTGTTTCCCCCCTCCCTCTCTCTCTCTCTCTCTCTCTCTCTCTCTTTCCTTCGCTCTAACCCCCTCCCCACTCTCTCACTGTCTGTCTGCCTCTCTCTAAACATACTTCTTGCTATAGTATTCTCGCCCTAGAAGCTCCTACTCCTCCTTCACATAATCATTTTCTGTCCACTATTTTATGTTTAGTCCTTTCGTTTGATCGTCTATGTTTCTCGAATCCCTCTGGCGGTAGCTCTATGTTCCGATACACTTCCGTTCTGACAAATGAATGTTCTGGTAACTAGTATTTCAGAAGAGAAGCCTCGCATTAAACTATTTTTTTCTTCATAACTGTGACATTAGATAAAACCATTGCTATTATGGTTATGGCGCTTAAGGACAGCCAAGAGGGAATAATACAGAATATACACTACTATGAGGTCTCAACCACTGTGATAGTGCCGTTTCTTTGAGTCCTGCGCTCCTCAGAATACATTACAGGCACTTCGACCCCTTATTCAACCAAAGTCTCTCAAGGCGGTATATATTTGTAATTTCTACTCAGAAGACATTTGCATTGCCATAGCTTGGTTTCTGTGGAAAAAGAACCAGTTAGCATCGGTCTTCAAACATCCTCAGTTAGGTCTGTGTTGTTTCGTCCTGATGAATATCATTTTAGTAAAAAGCACCTTTTTTCGCTTTGTCAATATAATAATTTTCACTGAACAAGAATGAATACATTAATCAGCATGTTAATGCAATGTGAGATCAGTTTTGGCGCCTAGAGACATAGTATTAGGCGCGTTAAAAAGAAATCACTTTATTATTATTATTAGTAGTAGTAGTAGTAGCAATGAACATCGTAATTATGCATATCCTTGTATCATAACCCCCTGCCATGATTAATTCAAAGTAATAGCCATGCAGACCCTCAAAACATTTCCGAGTTTGCTTGATTATGGTTCTAATAAATATTTGCTTACGTCAGAATAAAATGAAATGCGGAGGTCTACAGCGGAAAATAACAAAGACAAGTGTCCTCTCGCTCCTTGCAGGGGCGTAGGTAGGCAAATTCATCTGATCTGGAACACTGATTTTATGATTGAACAGGGGAGGTTCTGGAAGATGATTGGATTGTTTCATCTTCCCATGTTGCCTTTCTCTCCCCTCTTCTCTCCCATCTCCCCCCATAGTTGGACACTCGAACCCCCCCGTGCTTATTCGGTCTCTTCGCCACTCGTACGATTTGTCAAATGTCACCCATGAGGTTATGTTTGATCAATTATATCTGACAGTGATTATCAGGTCTCTCCTATGAAGGGTGGCAAATCATAATGAAATGAAGGATCCCGTAGTGTTTTATGGAAATGAAGCGTAACGTCATGTCTAATCTAAAGGTCTTAAAACTTCCGGTTCAAAGAAAAAAAAGTACACGATTGCTTCTGGACTCTTCAGATCTCTTCATTTTGCCGGATATTACTAGAGCTTAAAAGTTTACCCGTTAGTCAATATATGTATTTATTCCCTCAATACAAACATAAGAAAGTAAAGTTTAAAGTAAATGTGTGCAACTGTCAGTATTTGGTTCAGAGAAAAAGCAGAAACGGTCTCTTTTTCCAAGTCATGTGTGTGACAAAATAATGAGGAATTATTTATTTTATTCATTTATTTATTCATTTGTTTGGCATATAACGAGTGACAGCAGCCCAGGCTGACACGTTCACTGTACAAAGTAATAACATTATTTTCAAAGTCATTTTACATTACAATATATATTAATCATATTTGAGGGGGAATACATGATTAATGATTAGAAAACTATAGAGTTAGTAGAGTTGCGGTTAATATCCAGCACTACATGGTAACAAATCGCACTCTGTTATATTAAAGTTATACATTCATACTTGTGAATTTGCAAGAACATCTAACGTACTGCATAGTTTGATAAATTGTACAGCGTAGATGTGGATACGAAGAGGGGTGGAATAAAGAAAGGTCAAGAAAATGATTCCGCAGTAGAGGGGGAGAAAGAAGGATACAATTGAAATCGTGAGAGTAGTATTCACACCTACAGAAGTAATCAGAAAACTGAAACATGAAATATTCACATAAACAAAAAATATCAGATACAATACAATTACTACTATGAACGCTATTACCATGACTACACCAGAGTGGTATTTGCTCTTACTTCAATCACTTGCAAACATACAAGATCTACCAGGACGGCACAAATGGAAGCTCAAACAATATCATGAATATTGTAGCAAGTGTATTCTCAGACACTTTAAGATTTAGGGCTAAGCATACTTGTTTATGAATCAGATATTTGAGATAAAAACCGTTTTAATGTCTATATTAGAAATAAAATTGATCATATATCACGTAAAACGTTGTACCTGTTAAGAAATCGTTGACATTAACTCATATCCAGCTGACTTTTGTATATTCTATAATTGAAATAAAATTAAAACTCTTTGAGTTTTAACTTTAGAAAATCTAAGGAAACTACTTCAAAAGATATTTTGAAAAATACCGTTTTGAAATTTGGACTGGTATTCACCATAGCATTTGGTATCACATGTACTAGACATAGGCTATTTCACAACACTTTTCGCTACCCTACGTCATTGATCATTCAATATGACGTAATTTGAATGATGTTTTGTGGATGCACAGTGGGTATCAATTATTGGTTTACATGATCTTACTTCTTTCATTGTAGTCTTAACTATTTAAAAAAAAAAACACCATAAAACGTATTCAATTTTTAAAATACGTTTCAAGATTATTTCAGGATATGTCATAATTTACTCGAAGAAAAAAATCAACGTTACGCAATGCAAACTTTAGTTTCACAATAAAGCGGTGTTTTAAAAAAAAAGTAAGATATCAAGCAAACTGTCCGAATTTAATTTTTCAAACATACATACATATATTCAACACATGCACGCTCTGATTTTAGATGCTTCGTTGTCCGCATAATATTGTAAAGCTCAAGAATATTCTAAGAAGAACGCCTGGTCATTTATGTTAAAATATTGTTTTTAGAAAGCTGTGAATATCCCTTAGAGTATGGGCAGGGTTATTCATCTTGCTTTGATTTAAACCTTCCTCTCTATCAATGACGTTACTAATAAGCCATGCCAGAATGCGACAGGAAGCATGAGATGAAAAGGAAATGAAATGATAGAAGATGGTTAAAGATTATTACTGTCTTTCTTTTCATCGATCTAGGTCAATATTGCTTTCGGAAACTGAACGAGACATTCGTATTCTTAGGATCACTATGATCTAGTTATGGTAGCCGCAAAAAATAAAAATAAAATACATTCACCTCTCAAGAACTGATTAGACTTTAATATAATAATATGGAAGATATGCACAGTTGCTTTTAAGAAACGTTAATCCTGTGTCTAAGAAACTAACAAGAGGAAGCATAACGAACAACTGCACATCAAGCGTATTCCCAAAACAATGAGTGTCAGCACAGTCTGTTCCTACATTATGTCACAATGAGACAACATCGTGTATCATCAAAAGTAAGGTAGTACAACTCGACGGAAGTAAATAATGAATTAAATCAATATCCATATTATCAACTCAACGACAGTAAATTTAATATTCTAAATCAGATTTAGGAAGTCTTTGTCTGTATGGGATAAGTCATTCATCACATACATATTTCCATCATGACTTGTGATTTATATCACTTGATAACAGGCAATAACTATGGAAATGAATTCTAATAAGCTTCTAAGGAAGTGGTTACTCTCAGCTATTACATAATTGCTGATCTATTGTTGACATTTTAAGAAAGGAAATGCCATAATGCTTGATAGCTTCATACCAGACGATAGACGAATGCATTAGGACAGCCCAACTCATGATGGGCACTTACGTATTTGAAGGAGGGTAAGGGGGACAATTTGCCCCTCCCGACAGATCACGGAAAGAAAAATGGAGCCACCTATTTGTTACTGATTGTACGATCGCACTTGGAAACCATGACAATCTAGACACATTCCTGAAAGACGTACTTGCTTTGTCTTCCCAAGATACGTCATCTTGGACGTTATCTCACCCCATCCCCTCCCCGTACGTAAACTAGGACCCTAGGTCAAAAGGAAGCTGAGATGTTTAGCCCCTCCTGAGGCCAAGTCCTGGATACGCCACTGAGGGTGGATATGATTGCAATGAACTCATGGAAGACATGGCTGTCTCAGAGACAAACTAGGGTACCTATTTCATCGAACAGGAAAAGGATAATATAAATAAGGAAATATTACAAATTTGAATCATAACTGTACCATATCTTATTCACGGGGTCATTACGGCGATTCCACTTTTGTACATGAAAATTATAAAACAAATGCTTAAATTGGGCAGAGGGTTATGAATTTGTTTGTATAATTACGTAGGATATCTGATTTCCAGCTCTAATGCCGGATATTTTAATTTTTTGTCACCATTTTCAACTTTATTTGGGACACATCAAAATAGGCCTGCATCGGTCACAAACGAGAGAATTTGCCATCTCATTTACAGTTATCTTATCCAATTACTTAGAAGATGGGGGTACGACTGTTATAAAGATGGCTAAAAGGAAAGGGGCCGATAGATAGTAAAATGTTCACAGAATGAATTGAAAACAGGATATGATATTGAGAATTCAGAGTGGATAGAGGAATTACTGTCTGCCTGGCTAGCTTCACGGAGAGGTTCCCTCGAGAGTGAGGTTTTCCGCCCCTCAGTTCAATCTCGGTTCAGGGCTACTAGCTACTAGCTTACATCTGCACGAATTTACTGTCTTTCTTATTTCAAATTAAAAGAAATACCTTTGTAAATTTAAACAAAACTATCGGAATATTACAACGAATCAAACACAATTGAAAAGATATATTCATTTATTTATTCGTGATTGCTAAATAAAAAGCAACCATGTACCAGTTAAAACGGTCGAGGTGACAGATAGAAATATCTAATTCTTTTGAAGCTCCACCTTTAAATATCATAGTATCACTTACCTGCATCAAACAGTAATGTCTAAAAATTTAAAAACAGGTTGAAGGTTGAATACACATTGTACGTATATTATATCTTTACAAACGAACCTTTGTAAAACTAATCTTCCCTTCCAAAGTTATGAAGTAATTGATTTGATCTTTACATTCTGATAGGTGTGATTTGGCTTTGAGCAATATCAATGTTGCCCATTTCGTAAATCATATTTCAATACTTTCTATGCAATTTAATCGAAGAGACTACTCTGTGAGATATTGTATTATTGTATGTTACCCGTTAAATTGTGGATCTTCGCTTTTTTCAACCATGCATACCTAAAGATAACATGACCAACCCCTCCCCCACCCCTCGAAAGAGTAATTTGCATTAAACAAATACATTTTTGCTTAAGTATATATCATTCGACCATAATTATATAGTTACAATCTACGGTTTTTTCTACCTAAACTTTTCAAATGCTGTCTAATTTAGAATAAGAAGAATGCTTTATAAACATCAAGAGAATTTCTATTTCTATATTTTCTCTCATCTGAATAATCACCATACGTGTGGCCCAGTTGACAAAGCATGTTCATGTCAGTATCGAAATCAAATGATAATTATGTTACTTTGCTGACGATTATAACTTGATCTTGGATCTCTGTAAACACCCAACCCTGTACTCCCAAAGGATTGATGTGTATATTTATAAGGTTTTATACTATAAAAGGAAATTATACATGTACAGATCTTAAACATAGGTCATTTAAGGTTTATTAATAAAAAGCGGATGAGAACAAGTTTTTCGAAGGAGTGGGACTGGTTCATGAACATGTGGGTGACATTCAATTTTTAAGTCAGAAGCATAGATCAGTTAAATCAATGTCTCAAACGACTGTTGATAATCAGCAATTCGTCCCTATCAATCCTGCGTTGAACATGATTAATCCTTCCACATAATATACAAGCTTCGAAGAGCTGTCACGTTTGCAAGCCTCTCCCTGTATTCTAGGCTTCTAAAATGTTCCAATCAATTTACATGCCGCTCTTTAGCAGTCCGATGTGAACCGATATGAAGGAATTAAAAAAGGCTGGGGGTCATAAAACCTTATTAACCTCTTCCTACCGTGATTTCAACTGTTGATATTCCAAGGTGCAGGGATGTTGTATTAACCCATCTGATCCTTCAGAACATAACACATGAGCTGCCTAGAGAGGATCCTTAAACTGACGGAGAGCAGTGTAGTAACACATGGTGCTATTAACGGTTTATTTTCATCCTTTTTTTTCTTCTGGTAGGTTCAGGCTGGCTTTTAGATCTATTTGCCTTTACTTCGTGCAATGTCGCCTTTCTCAGAATATATTACCTTGCGAGTTCACTAATTTCTTATGTTACATGTATTAGAAATGTTTAGTTAAACTTGTAATTTTTCTTAAATATATTAGTGATAATAACATCATCTGAGCAGCGGCGAATCAACTTGATTGGCCTATTTGGGACTCCCTTACAGCGACTGCTGGTGTGACCAGCTATCAACAATTATCTGTTGATACCTGAGGCTGAACTGGCTATTGTTCTCAATTGCACAATATATACAACAACAACAAAAACACACCGATGAAGCATTCACCTGCGATTTCATCCCTTTAACCTTCTCAGTGACGTAGTTATCGGGTTCACGACCCCCACGATCGAGTGGTTATAAAATACGAAGAGATAGCGTGGAAAGAGGGTAAGACAAAGGGAGAGAGAAACGGGACGAGAAAGGAAGACACCTGGACCGCCTCCCTTACTACTATGAAGAACAGCGCCAATTAATCAATGACTCTGAATAGAGGAATATCGCATGCATTTCGTTGTTCAATATTACATAAATATTCAACTCCGAATTAAGATGTCCACTAGTGCCATTATATTTCAACCTCGGCCTCGTTCAAATTTAACATCTCTCGGGAAATTCTGAATTTGTCGGTTATTCCTTTTTCGAAGCAAATAATCACTTGTATATTAAAATGAGGTACTTTATGACCTGACATTGTCCTTTTCTCACATTAGGCTACCGGTTTTCCTCAAGTACATGTGCATTTGCAATGTCAATAAAACAACCCTATTTTGTGAGTAAGGGATTAGATGAAATCATGTCGTCATCGAAGTTGTACAGGTACTTTAAAACTGCACAAAGCGATAGTTTTCCCATTTGTTTTACTACTTTTTTCATCAATATTAAGTTGAGAATAACGATGAAACATTCATCATGAATAGGAGTGGAATTTGTGTAAATCTTCCTTACCGGTACTTGTATTTAATTAACGGTTATTATTGAAAGCAAAAATATTTTCTGGTTACAAACATTTAAAGCAAACTCTCGTTCGTCTTTTTGTGAAGGTGAGCTAACGCCTTGTTTACTAATCAGTAATTTGAATTACGCAATTAATTAAAAGCTAGAAAATGATCAAACGTGTTCGTCTAAGGTCACTCCGTGGGTTGGTCAATCCTATTAATTAGTTCAGTGGTCAACAATTTCCGTTCTACTTGGCAATGAGGCAGGCTGTGTGAATATTGTCTTCCAAGAAACTTGTAGGGTTTGCCAAATTTCCACTACGTCATTTTAATTGTCTCTTATACATTCCGGTTAGGATCAATGACCTTGTAGGCTCACAGTGTTTTGTAAACATGTTTAGATACTAAATCAATGTACGTAATTCCACCTCCTGCCTTGAGATGATCTAAGGGCTTCATTTACATCGCCCAAGAAAATCAATGGACCTAGCCGTGTGCCTTGAGGTACGCCTGCTCTGGTAAAACGTGAGGATGAAAGCTGACCCCGGTAGCCCGCTGAGTGCGTCTCACGAATAACTAAGACAATGAAGACAACCTTGAATATTAGGGATAAATTACATAATGATTAATACAATTTAAAGTCATTAAGCATGTTAAAGATGGCTTGATCCTGCTCATTGGACTGACGCATTCTGATAATATTTTCCACCCCTAATATATACAATATATGAAATTATGGTCGTAAAGCATGCAGTGGCGGAGCGTACGTCTCCCCGCCCCCACTATTGAGCAGGCATTGGAACGATTATTGGTGTTTGTGGGGGGGGGGCACCGATCTTGCTTAGAAAATTTAACTTACAAGGGTACTGATTAAACATGTAGGATGGGTGGGAGGTAGTCCACGAGTCTTCTTTTCTCGTCATTTTCACTTTCCCTTCTTTCTTTCTTGTTATAGACGGATTTTTGTTTTAATCTGATGTTTAAAGTTTGCATTCTAGACGCTTGCAATTCTTTATTTTGATTGATAATTCATGGTTATTGTTTCTTTTTTAGGGAAACAGTACTGTACATTCAACAATGCAATACGATGTCATCCGACCATCGTAGCCCAGTCTGCATCAGGTATCGTCAATCAAGGATGGAAAATATACAGGTCACCAAAAACTAAAGGTAAATGTACTGAAGGTGATATAAAAGTTCATTCACTTGACTCTCAATTTAGGGGTTGAGTGTTCGAATCCCAGCAAGGCAAATGGGTTCCTTAGGTATTAAAAATTGCATGGCCGTCAAGATGAACAATATGGAAACTGATGAAGCTGTCAAAGCATTACCTTTAACATGTACAAAACCTAATATAGGCCTACTTTCATAGTGTGTGTGGGCGTGTGCGTCTGTGTATGTTGGTTTAAATAATATAAATTACATTTATGGAATCAACGATATATAAATACCCAAGATGATAACGTTTTACTTTAATAATTCAAGTGGCGAGCTAATAGCAAAGCATTCAGACTAGAGGTTAAGATGTGTTCCTTTTATACAAACACCACGTGACGTACGTAGTCCCAACTCTCAGTTTGCAGTTTAGAAAGACAACATTGGAACGGATAATTCCAATCATTTAAATAAACGGTTTTCCATCCTCTGGTATGACTCAATGTCATTACTACCTGCTGACCGCTTCAAATAATATTTTATCAAACTCCCATCGTATTTACTCCTTTGATGAACCAGATCAAAGCAGTTTCAAAAAGGAACACACCAATTAAATCACCTACGGCAATAGTGTTTACATGCAGCTACAAGTAGCTTTTAATCTAAAGGATAATTTTTTAATGGGCCTAAGTTTAAAGGTGCTTGTATACTGATCATTATAATAGCTTATTAAAATGGAGTTTTATATATATATATATAAACATGTATGTAAGCGTATGTAATAAATATCTAGAAAGTATAATAGGTTAAGAACCGTATTTGTCAATCCTTATTTTTCTGTAACATTTGTCTTTGCCATCATTATATTTGTTCTCTACGTCGAATTTAAAAGAAAAGAAAAAGAAAAACAGGAAGGAAAAAATGCGATAGATATTCAACTTTTTGTTGGTTTTATGAAATGGGGCTGCTTTTATTAGATAATCTCATATGCGAGAGGGTGAGTGAGAGAGAGAGAGAGACAGAGAGAGAGAGAGAGAGAAAGCATCTATGAATGTTATGATACTGATAGTGTGATAACTTGTGGTAGCTGATGTGTTCTTCTTTGGCTTTATAACGTCATAAGAATAGCTAACTTAAAGAATTATGATAATGACATGTCCAAGTAATGAAATGCGACAAAAAAAAATAAAGTTGAATTGTCTGAATATATGTGTTTTAAAATGATCGAATATTTTAAGGTTGCCTACACACATCATTGGATTTGATGCATGCTTTGTATGTGTCATTTGAAGAAGAAAAACAAATCCTTGAAACTTTTTTCCATTATAAATATAATCCAATATAAGTGATGTAATTCTTTCAATTTATCTTCTTTTTTTCTTCTTCTTCTTTTTGTATACTTATAAATTTATTTAATCACACTAATAAATACGAATGAATACATTTGTTAATTTTGTATACCTTTCCACAGATTACTACGTCGGTATAACCTGTCCACAGAATTGCTGGCAGAACATTCGTGTATATTCCAACGTACAAGCATACAATGGTGTTGCTACTCTCACATTCTATTATTATATATGGGAATCGAAACAGAAAGAAGGAGATGGATTTTTACCACAGCTCCGTATAAAAGGTATCTACACCTACACCGGCATTCGTTTTACTTCATCAACAATATGTAATGTCTTCGTTTACAGGGTTCATTTGCTAACGAATTTCCCTGAATGTAAGCAAAAAGATGAGATATTTCAGAGGAAATACATGAATATTGGTGAAAAGTGAACGAATTGGATAAGAGAGAAGAACGTTGGAGATTATCAAAAGTTGATTTGACTACGCATATGGGACTTTGACCACACTATGAAGATCAAGTGAAGTGACTAAATAAATATGTATTAACTTCGTTCGAATGATCTTTTGTGTATAGGATATTCAGGATTAAAGAAACTGACAGTGGGACACAACACCTTCAATGAAACTTTATAATGATGCACTGCAAGACTTCTCGAAAGTAGAATATTCTATATATTTTGTCTGAAATTAATAACGTTGTTGTATCAAATACATGGGGCAGTGTAAGGATGTATAAAGATGCATGCTTTCCAAGTATAAGATAAATACGGTAATAATACAATTAGACAAGAGAGGGCGACATGAGACTAAAATGTTTAAAGAAAATTATTTTTGTTCTCTCCCTTTGATTACAGGATGCGATAATGAGGAGATATGGAAATCTACTGATAATCCACAATCACACGAGACAGGGGAATGGCTCGGGGTTATTGTACCTATGTACTGCTCAAATATCTTCAGCGTAAGTATTGAAAAGATCGCAAAGAATTTCAACAACAAAAATAAACCGAAGACAATTCAAAGAGCCCTGTATATCATTTATTGATACTTGCGATCATGACGATCAAGCGATGTTCTAGAAGAAATAAATTGGGGAGAGGGGGAGGGGGCTTTGGGGGGCTTTGGAAGAAATTTGGGTTTCTTGCATTAATTGTCTGCATGTGCCTCGTTTAAATGAGGGGGATAAGCCCTCAAGCTCCGATCTAAAAACGCTACGGATGACGATGTCATATTAAGTAATTCGAGCATGATTTATAACGGTCAAATGATAGAGTATTGCTCTTAAGCTGATTTCTTGAAAGCCGTTGCGATCTTTAAGACAATATGGGGATATTTATGCCTCAACAAGATTAAAATAAACCATTTGTTCACATAGTATTCCATCATTTAAAATAATTGTATGAATGTAGATTACAGCCGCCAAAACTTCGTTGATATAATTATAATTATGTAACTTTCCTTGATGCATGTTAGTGCAGTACAAACTGATGCTATATTTATCTTAAAAATTGGTTATTCAGTCAGAGTAGTGTTTAGCTTTGAAAGTTAAACCAAAACTGTGGGTTAATCACTTTCATCGTTTCAAGCTACCGCGTTTTTTATTTTTTGTTTTAATACTACCTATCTTGTCACTGGCTTCGGGCAAATAAAAGGGAGTGCCCTCGCGACGGACTTGGCAAGGTTTACAGGGCAATATACTCGACTGCTCTCAAACTGGTATCTGATTACATAGACAGGGACTAGAGATATGACCCTTATTTAGACTTCACACTTGTATACATTTCATCACTAAAACTAAAAGCAGCTCTGTAGAATCCTGCAAGGATTACAAGAATCTAGAACAAGTCTGATACGTCGTCTATCGACCCTTACAACTTGTACTGTGACGTCAAACACGCCAAGGCAAGATCATCTTGTCTGCATCATATTGTTCTGCCATGTCAATAAATACTATTGTTTCAAGGGAGAGTGTTGAAAGGCTACAATTACTTTTGTTGGGTAAAGCACTATTGTCATTACTGGGACAAGATTATGTTACTGTACAAAAAATGAAAGCTCAATGAAACTCACCATCAATATCACAGAAGCCATTCCGTTTGAACATTAACCTGGTCCCAGATAACCTAAATCCACTCCCAAATAGATTTCTTCTTAGCAGTGCACGTACTTTGTCCTACAGCATAGAAGTTTCATCGAAATCTCTTGAGCATGACGTCCTTTCTGAGAAAATAGACCGATTTTCTAACACATTCACATTTAGGGATGTTTCTTTCTTGGGGACCGAGTGACTAGGTATTCCATTAACCTGTTATTAATTAATGATCTACAATACTTTGAATCCAGTCTACATATAGTATTTGTTGCTATGTCGGGCAAGCCTCGAGCTAGCCTTCAGGTTGTCAAGAACAACCTTTATTTAAAAAGTTTGCATACAATATGAATATTTTAGTAAATCGGTCTATTGTAACTTCTGAAGGAAACTGTAAAAATTACAGTTTCTTGAGAAATCTATTCATATATTATACGGTGACGGTCACTAGATTGGGCATTAGTTTACTGTTACCAAACTTTGGATGGCAACAAAATAAGTAAATGTCATGATAATATACAACTTGCCTGTGTTGCACATTTTACAAATAATACGATTGTACATGGTAATCACAACATGCTTTGCTGGGAGATGGTAACAAATAGATAATCAGAGTGAATCTTGGCCTCTAAACAATGGGGAAACCGTGTCTCGTGTGGGTTTCTTATATTGTTGTCACTGTATCGTTTTGTTTGTTTCAATTTTGTTCTTCTTATTTAAGAGCTATAGTTTCCCTGGACCCTGGACCAGTGGAATGAGCGTATTTGTATATACCTACATTTTCTTGGTTAAGATCCATATCGTATGGAATATCAGTAGACACATTATATGTTTCGTTCTCTCCTGAATATAAATATATATATGTGTCTAATGGTGCTATACTAGTGCCACAGTATTCATAAAAAACTTGTATGTAACTATAATTGTTTGAAAAAAATGGTATAAACATACAAGGAAAATAATCAGGCATATTATACACTAATATTCTTTCGTTAGCAAAGTGCAAATCATTGGCTTAACACTCAATCTTCTGGGCTACCATAAACACATGAAGGAGCAATCTAGTTGTTATATCTCACTGACTTGCCTAGGAAGTCCGCTGCTTGGCTCCTAAAATATCATTTGCTTACTCCCAAGAGGAGCTAGATAGGCAAACAAAAAAACACCTGCACCAGAACTTGAAGAGAGGGTCTTCTTGCGATAAATGCTTGTCAAGTTTCTCCAGATAGCTCGACGGAAGATCCAGTATACCCCTTTAATGAACCTGGGGAATCCTATCTTTAGAACGAATCGAAATCCCCTTAAAAAAGAAGAAGAACCAAGTTACCGCGTTACAGCGTTCAATGTTTTTGGTCAGATATTCGTCGTATTCCAGGAATGAATCTGGAAAATGATTTTGAGACAATGACCCCGTTTCCAAGTTGAATCACTGATTCTAATCTTTCAATGTTTTTGTAAGATATCAAGTGACTGGTATGCTGTTGTTTCTTACTTAGCAACGATATCAAATGTTTTTTATAAGAATATCTATGGCATAAACACCTAGGCCCGAATTCACAAAGGAGGTTTACATTTAACCCATGGTTTAAACCCTCATTCCCATGGTTTAGAATTAGCGCAAAATAAGCGCAACACAGTCATGCGGTACTATATTAGACGCGCGCAAGACAACGTACGCTTAATTTGCGCTAATTTTAAACCATGGGTTATGTAACTGAAGGTTTAAACCATGGGTTAAATGTAAACCTCCCGTGTGAATTCGGGCCATAGAGGTTATTGACACTTTTATAGCAACTAGGCATGACATCCACTCCACACTCGCCGGAGTTCAGTTCAATTATAGAAGCATTTGCTGATAATGTCTTAGGTGAAATCAAATTCTAAATGAATTTTATATTTTTGCAATCTCGACTAATAGTAATCAATTATGTGCATTCTGAGACACACAAAATAATAATTGCCATTTTGATGTTTGATCACATCGTTTTCATTCAGGAATGTCTGGACGTTATTAGAGGATACAGGAGATTTGCTAGTACTTTGCTTTTTAATGGTACTTTCTAAACGGAAATCTGGGATACAACGGATCGAAATGGGCCTGGAAGGGTGGGGGTCTACTGGATGTCCAAAATCGTGGTCATTGCCCTATCATTATTTTTATAATCAAATGAATAATCTCTTGGCACTCATTATTCTCATTATTATTTCGAGCGGGATTGGTTCTTAAAATGCAACTGATGTACATGTATACGTTTAATATCTGATTTTATTGCAGTGATTTTGCCCCTCTTCATTCCTTAAGACGTTAATGATTCTTTAATTTGTGTCCCTCTGCTCTTAATTTCACCGGGTCATACGATTGAGGGGCACCCCTCCCTCTCTCTCTCTAAGCGCTACACCACTGCCCATGTCTGTCGGTCACTGCTCATCCTGTTACAGAAGTAAGAGAAGGAAACCTGTCAGTCAAAGATTCAGTTGATGAATAACACCAGATCAATGATAATAACTAGTGACGTGCTAATACTTGGAACATATCCAGTCTCTACGATGTAAATAGGATGAATATTCTAAAGGCATCAGGCTACCATATCACTGATGAAGTTTATTCTGATTGGTATAGCCATCACTTGAAGAATGATGAATTATAATGTTACCCCAATGACAAGAATCACATTCTTGAAGCAATATAATAATAACAACAATATCGGATATTTTGTTTCGTTTACATCGCACATATCCACGACGCGAGACGCTCACAGCACTCTAATATCACCTAGGATCTATCTAGTCTACCGGTTTCAATGCTCACAGCATTCAAGGAATTATTTCTAACCGGTACCCATTTAATACCTGGGTGGAGAGTGGCAAGTAGATTAATGTCGTCCCAAGGAACACTAGTGCCACACCGGGGCTCGGACCTATGCCCTATGCATCCCCAGTCAAATGTTTAAAGTGACTTGGTAACATTGTTGAAGGTTGATGAAAAAATAGCGTAATTTTTGTATGAAATGTTACTTATTATATTCCTTCTACTGTACTAACCCTCTAGCATGCAAACAATCCTGAACAAATTCTCAAATCACAAATATATTTATGGTTTTCTTTGAAGGCGTCACTGGTCAACACCTTCTAACAGCAGATTCTCCCAACCATTCTTAAATTTTCCCAACCGTTTTTCCATGAAAATAAGACATATGACAGGATTTTTAAAATCTTTCAACACTTACATATCTGGAATGATATATAGAGCCAATTCATAGCTTTGTTACGATTTACATTCACCTAAAATGTAATTAAATTGTTATAATATATTTGGAAGAATTAAAGAATCGATCAGATCAGTTTTTCCCAATTGATATCGTTAATAATGGTCTGTTTTCACTCAAACCTTCAGATTATCTTCAATTTTAGATCTAGCATTGAAGTCACTACCTTAGCACCATTTTCTCTCATTTGAACAATGTTACAAAGTCCCTTTAAAGCCCTTTTCTACCACAAGTCTACAAGCCAAGCAGATTAGTTAGTTCATATGTGTGAACATTAATTATAGAACAAATAAACGATCAACTAAAACAACATCAACAACAGAACATCAAACTTCGGTAGAACCCCTTTGAGCTGCATGTCTTTAGATAGATGTACTTAAAAGGCCATCTTTCAGCAGGATGAGTCAGGATGTTGAGCCTGTGATGTCTCATCGAGTCCTTAGTAACCACTGGAGCTTAAAGGGCAACTATGGATCCAGAATAACTTGCTTCCCATGACAAAAGAATTATTAGATCAATAGCCCAAAACAAATTTTAGATAAATTAGACAACTGTAAATAATAATAATAAGAATGGTGGCTTCTTATATAACGCACATTTCCTTCACGTCGTGACTACTTTAGCGCCTCTATCACGTGTTTATGGTGTGTCTCTTATCTTCTCTATTTAACGATTCGTTTTCTTCCGATTTTTATTGTCAGGAGAAGTGACACAACGTTTATAATCACTATAACTCTCCCCTACCTATGACGCTACAGCAGTACAAAACCCGTTATAATTTTGTGATTATTTACAAAACGCCGATTTTACCTCTCATTCTAGAGAATATAATGTATATAAAATGTGTGAATTACGCTTGTAATGTGTTTTTCAAAACATTCTCCTGTTGTTTGTTCTGATAGATTATCTTTGAAGGCATAATGACCTCTGGTGGACAGGTGATTGCAGTTGATAATGTGGTTTTATCGGATGGGAGAACATTTACAAGTAAGTAAAACAATTTTCCATCCTTATGAACCTTCATCTTATACTCCTTAGAAAATCTAACAAGCATGTTCTGTCCAAAAATAATGAAGAAGATAGATCTTGTTTTTAAAATAAATTAAGAACAAGGCATTGTTAAAAGCCACCATAATTATGAGAATGTCCTAATAAAAAACTTTACTATATAACCAAATCAGTCGCTTTGTTAAAAAAGGGAATACGGATGTCAGTCAAAGGGTATTACATGTATGTCCTATTTGCAGGCCAAAAAATGAAAAGGTTAAATTCCAACGGCATTTGAAAGATAATACTTATTTAGAACTTCCCTCAAAACGAAAGGGCTTGAAAATGTTTTTTAGTGGGAAAATAACGACCGTTAGTTGTCGAATCGACTTTAGTGATTGCAATCCATTTAGTAATAGTCTGATTTTCAGACCCTTGTACCGAATGGTCGTACATTTTGTGCTGCGCAAAGATTCAATCAGTTTAATTTTGGCCATTACAAGAAGTGGGTTATTGATGTAGACAAATGCTCATGTACCCTTTACAGCTCATTTCATGTATGTTATTACCAAAGAAAAAAAGAAGTCAGTCAGTCACTCAATAGTGTTTGACAGTGAAGTCTAGAAAGTAAACGGGTTTCCTTGCATGATTTGAATACTAGGACACTGCTAACGGTTACATTTCACAGATAGAACATACGTGATATATTCATAATTCCTGCAAATGCAAAGTTCTACTTCTACATAATTTGATGTTGGCTGCAAATGGGACATAGTACCTTTAAGAGGAGAATATGGCACTCATTTGGACTGTTAGTTTACGTTTACTTTTTTATTGTGCGCCTTGGAATAGAAGTTCTAGATAAGCTGCACTATACATATACCTGACAGAAAATGATAGAGACTCTGATCTCAATTGAATTTGAGACTGTGAAATACACTCGTTTGTCTTTACCACTAATACTTTTGATCAAGTAATAATACAATATTTCGTTTCTAGACGTTCTTCCACAGCCAGCTATATCTGTAGTTCACCCTACGATCTCATCCAACAACCCAGTCATACCACCACGAGGAACACGGCCAGCAGTACGACCACCCGTACGACCACCATATAGACCTACACATCAAATACCACATCAACCACCAGTCACTCATCAGACGACCATAACGGCAGTCTCGATAACCAAACCAACAGGTATAGCCTTGCTCTTAATTCACTTTTATTATATTTTTTAGAACAAGATCTATCTTTAAAAAAAAAAATTATCAAGAAGCGTTATGCAAATTGAAATAAAATGGAACTTAGGTCTTGGTTGGTTGAATGGTTTATTTTACCTTACTGCAAAGAGAGCATGTGTAATTCTTGTGAGTTAGCAACTAGGGGTCTAACGACTTTAATTTCTCTTCGAGGGGCTTTACTCCAAAAATTGAAATGTTGTATCTGTATCTAAAAGGGTCGAAAAGTGACTACTTGTTAAAATGATGGATTATCACTTTGAACATGCTGGTTATGTTGCGATTTTGGTTTCAGGTTGAAGTAAAGAGATTGGTAAGTGTTTTAACCTGACCATAAAGCAATCGTGGCCTGAATACGAGTCATAGAACCATTTTAGATGGAAAAAAGACAATGAATGCGGAGGCAAGTTGGCTCAGTCGGTAAAGCGTCTGCCTGTTGAAACAAAGATCTCGGGTTCGAATCCCTGCGTTGTGTGTTAACGTCCCCCTCCCCTTGTTTCATAGACGCAGGCTATAAAGTGGAAAACACTCTGTCCCTCGGATAGGACGTTAAATGGAGGCCCCGTGTAGAGGAGAGTCACCACCTTTGCACGTTAAGAACCCACTGCACTATTCGTATAAGAGTAGGGGGAAACCCCGGTGTAGTGGTCCACCAGCACAACCCCAATCAGTTATACCGGGAGGAGCTAGAGAGCCGAGGGTTGCAGTAATTCAGTTCGCTCTTTCAACTATGATCATGATGATTAAGACTAAAATACATGTAGACAGGATCAAATTCTCTTCATTTTAATTACAGTTTCGTCTGCTAAAAACGGGACTTCTGGGCTCGTTCCCTCCACGGCGATAGAGGGCGGAGCTAGTAGTGGGAGAGGTAAGAACTTTTTTTTTCTTTTTTTTCCTTTTTTTGTTCTATAGAACGTGCCTCCAAAATGAAGAAAATTGGTCTCAAGAGGGCGACATTCTGTGCCATATTGAAACGGTTAGCTGTGGTCAGGCTGTAGTAGGTCCATGCTTCAATGCAGGAAGCTGTGACTATGTTCAAAAACGTGTACAGAAATCAATAAACAGAGGCAGAATCTTTCCAGAATAGGGGAGAATGAATTTTGAGGGGTGTAGAATTCTCCGCGTAGACGTTGAAAGAGGTTGGGAAAAGTAACCTGAGCTTCGTAGGGTAGCTCCGAGTGGCCATTTCAAGTTTGTTCCTTTAATTTTAAACAAAGTATAACATTGCTAAGTACAAAGCGACTTCATCGAGCTCCTCCTTGTAAATATTTGCCTGGAAGTTTAAAGAAAACATACATTATATGTCTATTACAATAACAGCACGACTTTAGCAATTTTGTTCATGACAATGAAGGAGCAAAATATTGAAAAGATGAGGACCTCACATTTTAAAGGCTTGCTGACATACACTGGACAATATGCGTGTATTTGAATAATTTTGTTGTATCTTATAATTATATGTTTTTGTTTTGCATCCTTAGGACATTTCTCAGCGATACCCAAGCTTCTAGTAGCCCTGGCTCTTTGTATCTGTTCTCTCACCCTCTGTGTTCATTGCATCATCTATAGAAAACAAAAGTAAGCATTCAAGTAAATATTACGTGGAAACAAATAACATGGGTATCAACATAATTTCTACACCATAATCACGACAATGCACAAAGCTTTACGATCAATTGCAAGCTAAGGTTGATCGCAAATAAATGTGGCAGTTACAAAGTTACAACTTACATATTCAATTTCATGAGATAGCGTTTGACAGTTGTGACTAGAACAAATTAACGATAAGTGTGCATTATATTTAAGAAACTAATATATTATTGAGCAAGAACAGTTCTGAATTAATGTATTAGAAGATAATAATCCTTTGGTTATATTTCAGTTTTTATGGTTTTTCCTAGTGGAGTTCACAGAATGAATGGAAATTAAAAAAAAAAACAATATATCGACTGAAATCACTATATATAATGATACAAAAGGCTATTTTGGAGACCCCAGAATAAAACCAATCGGCAATTTAAAGTTAAACCTAGATGATCCTGCTGCCGATCGTCAGACATGACGCAACATTATTGATGGCACGGGTCCACTCATGCATGTCATGACGAGACCGATCTAACCAACCAATCAATATTTAGATTAGAAACAAGTCATTTATTAATTTATGGCGTTTTTCCGATCAAGGAAAAGAGACATGTTCTATGAACATCCTTCTTAGTAAAATTTTGTCTGACTGTCTCCCTCTTCCTTCTCTCTCCCCACTCGACCCCATCTATCTTCCTCTCCTTCACCCCTGTTTCCTTTTCACATCACACTTCCCCTCCTGCTCTATCTGAATTTATTGTCTTCCTCTAAATATAGGAAATGTAACAACATGAAGCAGGGAAATCCACCGATAGGACAAACCCCCATATCAGGTCAGTTATCATCTAGCTCATCGGTATGTGAGATCGTCATCACTGATCACAGCAGAAACTCTTGGGCCATCAATCGATCCGACGGTCCTGACATCCCTGGTCCATCTCATGGTCTAACTGTAGACCACCTCACCACCAACCACCGTCCAAGACTAGCTACCTGCACTCTTGGATCCAAGGCTTTTAATAGCAACTTTAGCCGTCTTAATAGTGAACTGCGTCCATCCGGACGAGCATGTAGTCTTCCGAGTCGACCCACACCGAACATCTACGAGTCAATTGATGAGGTCAAAAGTGGTCTCTCATCTCATCCCTCAAATTTCTTTCTTAATCTCAGTAAGAGAAGTTCGTTTGTTAAGAAAGTAGTTCACACACTTGAGCTACCATTCAGGAAGAATCATCTGGAGAAGTCTCGAAGTTCTGCCTTGGTGACTAAGGATAGAAGCATGTCTGATGTCACAGCCAAGGCAGAAGCGACAAAGAACCACAAGAGGGCTTTCAGGAAATCGAATAGTCATTCTGGTGGCATTCGCTTCTTCCCAACCAGCCTGTCCTCTCTGAATTCACATAGTGACGTCAAACCTTCACAGAATCGTGTTAACCTCTCACCATTGCTACCCAAACGACCACTGTCGAATATTTTCGGGAAGCATTCATCAAGGATGCCTTGCTTTAGAGCAAGTCTGAGTAAATCACGCAGCCATTCTGATGTAAACACTGTGGTTTCTGAGCGTAAGCCTCATCCGTCGGGTGTGTCACCATACTCATGCTCTAAGCTTCCCAACATTTCATTTCATCTCAGTGACTCCAGACCGAGCGCTCACTTTGCTAAATCCTCTGCTGAAACATCTCCTAATCAATCTTTTATTGAGGAACCAAACGAAACAACGTCATCTTCACGGATATCTGAGCATTTCTACCATGATCTAGACAGTCAATTCAGACCAACAGTCTCAGCAAACTTATATCATGTCTTAGATCCCACGTCATATGAAACATCGTCGTCTTCCGAAGATGAAGACTTCGACAATAAACAATCAACCGTAAAGCGTAACACGGTCCTTCAACGCACTGAAAGTGGATACACGGTCGTATCCAAGAGTAGCTACAACTCAGACTTTGAAAACTCTGTTGGTAGTAATCTATCCAATATCCACGCCCTTGATAGGGTGTACTTTAGACTTGAATCTCTGGACAATTCTCAACATGACATCGAGTCTGAGTTTGGGGCTCGAGATGGCCTACTCGACCACGAGTTCGATATGAGCTGTGATTTACAAAGACGTAGTCATAAGATTGGAAGACGAGTAAGTGATCTTGAGACTACGTGTACGCTGTCGATGTACGAGGAAAGTGGTCGACTTCTGGATGAGACTGACATATCGAGTACCATTGATGACAGACCAGATGTACTCAGAGGAGTTAGAGCTTAAGAATGTACCATAGACTATATTATATATTTTATTATTATGATAATAATGCCTATGTATAGAGGTGAAACAACATGTATTACGTAGTACACGTATAAGGACCATGATGAGGATGTGCTTTTGTGTCAGGAAGTAGGCACAATTAAAATGTTGGGTTGATTTAAATGTAATACAAAGTTTTGTTATGGGGTCATGAATTTGGTTCGAATGAACATATTGGAAACATATGCGATCCTACAATATTCAATGATCGTTGTCGCTGTTGAAATCGAGTCTAAAGTGATGAAATTGTGAATAATAAACTCTTTATGTTGTATAGCTCCCTCTCAAGATTGATATTACTTTAGCTTCAAAACAATGATTCTTGACTGCCATTGTATGGCCGTAGACACTATTTGAAATTTATCGGGAGTACCGAAAAATTTGATATTTTAATTTCTCAAAATCCTTAGCGTTTTAGAGCCGAATCTTTTCAAAGTTGCTTATTCTAACACTAGGTTTCACAATGGTAATGCAAATTTTAAATTTCATAATCCAATCCTGTTGAAAATATTACCAAAACTTCATATTCGGAGCGTTCAATCAATACATCATACTACATTGATTTCTTACGAATAAAACCACGGTATTTATCCAATAAAGGAAATTTGTATATTTCTATAGTATATTCTAAAGTACACGAATGGGTTGATGTTTTATTTAAAGTACATGTATTCTATTAACTAACAAACACTGTGAAGCTGACCATTGTTGTTCTATCAACCATAACGGAAGTCCATCCGATTAGCTGCAACAACTTATGAAATGTAATACATCCAAAGTGATAACCGACACAATTACATTATTGGTACCACAAAGTTGTCAAGAGTGAACGTTTGTCAGTATAAGCCACATCGGAGATACTATCTGCGCATGGGCAGATAAACTTAAGGTCATTTTGTATAAAATTGTAGAAGCCATCGAGACGACTGGTCGATACTTGGTCATGGAAGTTATGTAACCATTATTCATGTATGCACCGGCCGTTCATTGTATGATACACATGTGGAAGTGTTCTTTTTAAGAGGGCAAAGAAGCACCTTGATCACCGTGTGACTTTGGCAGTGATTTTTCTAAAATGCACAGAGTGAGAAGTCTCCTTGTGTAAGAGACATGTGGGTTGTTGGGGTCATTTGTATATACAAGGGGCTCATTTAGAACTTTTTTCTTCACCTGTCACATGCTTGATAATGAGAGCAAAATCAAATTCATGGTGCCTGAGAATAGTGAGCATCTTGCTCTTCATACATTAAATAAAAAAAATATATATATATTAGGGATCTTAAAACCATCTGTATCTCAGCTTTAGTTCTTTCTAAATGTGTTTCTTTATGACACAATAGTCGAACGGATGAAAAAAGATGACTTTAAATTAAAATTGTTATTACTTATTCTTAACATAGACCTCAATAATTATATCTTATGTTATGATTATCCCAACTAAAGCAATATGTCTGTATCAAACTAAGGTTTGTTGTAGTTTATCAGATTTAAATGTTAAAATTTATTGATTGTATGAATAGGGGTCCGTCCATACATACAATCAATACATTTTATCAGATTTAAATGTTAAAATGTATTGATAGTATGAATAGTGGTCTGTTCCTTTTTTTACATTTGTATTTACCTTGCTATATAATATACATGTATCTGTTTACGTAAAATGAGTGTTTTGTACATTTCTGCATATCTGATGTAAAAAAAGTATATATATATTAAATAATCCATCGTTTTGAACGATTTATCTGTCACTGAATGATTAGATTAGAGTACTGAACAGCTTACAAATTCTGATGATATTATTTAACAAAGTTTGTGTATTGTATTTACTCGTAACAATAATTATAAAGAAATCTTTCAAATGGAAGGAAATGGTTGCGTTAAATATTTCGCATTTTTGCGGAAGATAATGGATTGAAACAAACAATTTAGTGTGGTTTCTGAGCAAAACGCAATTTATGTTTTAATATAACATGGAAGAGCGTCATCTCTTGACTGATCCTTGCTAGGGTTCATGAAGATGTTCTAACATTGTACCCATGCTATCATGTAACTTGAAGTAAATAGTACAGTGTTTTAATTGGCTTATGATAGTCTATAGACCACGATTTAACGAAAGTAACAATCAACATTCATTGTAATGTGTAACTACGAAGAAAACTGCTGATTCTTTTTCTTTCAGACATTACCACCATCTGATGAGAATGCTCTCAGATACTAATGAATGTACATTACATGACTATATTATAATATATATAATTAATGTATACCTGCACATACAATTTGTTTGTTAATGTATGGTATTGAATGTATATTTGTGCGTCTATTTTACCTTGTAGTAAGATACCTTGGCATTAAATAAAATAAATTTGAATACCAATAAAATCTAATTGATATTTCGATATTCTCTCTATATACAAAATAATCATACATTTACGATGGGTGCCTGTCTCTCTATATACAAAATAATCATACCTTTACGATGGGTGCCTGGGGGAGGAGGGGGGGGGGGTGAGTAAACAATGCTGAAATGTAAGGAAGAGTCAGTAATGTTTAAGACTTAATGGCTTCCCAAATTCATGTGCTAATATCTTGAAATTTGAATATAATGCTCCGATAATTTTCCTCTCCTGGGAAAGTTCCTGTAGGAATCCAAGCATAAAATTGTCTAAGCAATAAAATACTACCAGACAGTAGAGAAATCCTAAGTTATGCTCTTTGATTGTCTAATTTGGAATCAACCACATATTTTAGGGCTTTCTTTACTAAAAGAAAAAAGCAATATAGGGGATAAAGGGAGTTATATGGGAATAGGGAAAAAAGGAAACACAATAATTGTAAAGAGATAGGGGCAGGTGAAATAGTTGTTGGGCAGATGAAAAGACATGAAAGAGAGAAAAAATCAGAAGGGAATGACGACATAAATAACATTAATAGGAGAGAAAGGGGCAAGCGGTCGGAGAGAGAGAGAGGGTAGGAGATAGATAGATAGATATATAAAGAAAGATTTAAACAGACAGACAGAAGTGGGGAGAGAATTGAACAGGTCTAGAGAAAGAGAGACGGGCATATGGTGCTGCATTTAATCTCAATTGAATTGTTTCTGTGAATTAAAAAATACCTTTCATAGTCTTAACGTTAATCTGTATCGATTCCATCAAGTTATTTTACACAGGCCTATAAATCAGAACATCGAGAACACAGATTTGGTGAGAAGCACGAGGGCGTTTACTCATTAGTAAGGGAAACACCAATTTTCTAATGAGAACCCGTGCAAATTAATTCATCTAATAAAGGGATGCGGCTATTTACGTTATCCCTCGATACACTTATAAGTAATGCACGTTGCAGATATATAATTAAGGCAAGTATAAGTGAGAGAAAATACTGATATTTTATAAAACATGCTATTTAAAAAAAAATTACTACTCACTGACTATTATGTACATATTAGTGTACAATTAGATTAAACAAAGTCGTTGGTTATTACGTCTTGTTGATAAGTAATATATATATTTTTAATAATGCATTTTATTTCACGATTGAAATCGAGTGAAACCTGCAACCATAGCTAATTCGTCACTACAGCATATTAAAAGTATTATTATCACAATTGGAGGTAATAGGAAACATTCCCGACATGGAAGACTTGTACAACTTGTCCACTGTTAAGATCGTTTCCAAGAGTCTTCTAATATAGAGAATCAGTCGTAAATAATTATGATATATCATAAAACTGGTTCATTGAAGGTTCGCAAAGAAGGGTTCCCAGGGACAACTGATCATTTAAAGGTACTATGTCCCATTTGCAGGCCAACAAAATGAAAAGGTTAAATTCTAATGGCATTTGAAAGATAATACTAATTTAGAACTTCCTTCAAAAAGAAAGGGCTTGAAAAAAAATTTTTGTTGGAAAATAACGACCATTATTTGTCGAATCGAGCTTAGTGATTGCAATCACTTTAGTAAATAGTCTGATTTTTAGACCCTTGTACCGAATGGTCGTATGTTTTGTGCTGCGCAGAGATTCAATCAGTTTCATTTTGGCCATTACAAGAAGTGGGTTATTGATGTAGACAAATGCTCATGTACCTTTACAGCTCATTTGGTGTATGTTAAGCCCCCATCACACCAAAGTAGTTCCCACTACGTTCTCGAAAATGTTGCCAAACGGGCTCAAACTGTGTGCGAACGGAGCTGAACGTAATAGCAACTGTTTACGATCTGTTTAAGGACTTCATGGACGGGCTTGGACTGGACTAATGTCTATAATACGATCCTAGTTCGTTCATTAACAGTCCACAATACGTCAAACTCGTCTGTACCCGTCCATAGTCAGTTCATATCAAGTTCAGATCGGGTAAATTTGACATTTCCAAGCAGTCCAAACCATTCTTACTAGTTCGCAACTTGTTCTAACTAGTTTATAACCCAACCACCCCGTTCAGAGAGTCCTCATCTCGTTCTTAGTGCGTTCGAACGAGCTTCTATCGTGCGTGTGCAATCCCGTCCTGGTTCGAGGGCTATACAAACCCAACGCGTTCTTGCTAATTGATGCTCGACCACATCACGTTGTAACACGTTCCTAGTAGGCAATTCCGTTCATAGTACGGCAATTCCGTTCGCAGTACGTCTATCTCGTTTTAAGTCCGTTGTCACTCCGTCTAATTGCAGGACGGGGAACATTTTGAACAGGCTCAAGTTCTAGAGCACCCTTCCTGTCCAAGCCAGTCTGAGCCCTTCCATGAGATTCTTAAACAGATTGTAAACAGTTGCTACTACGTTCACTCCGTTCGCACACAGTTTGAGCCCGTTTGGCAATATTTTACAGAACGTAGTGAGAACTAGTTTGGTGTGATGGGGGCTTCACTTGAATGTCTTGATCTGCAAAGCTTGAAGCGTTGAAGTTGAACAGGAATGAGGAATGGCGAGAACGCTGGGTCTTTATAGTTCCCGAGCCAGGACGGGATTGCACACGCTCTAGGAGCGCGTTCGAACGCACTGAGAACGAGATGAGGACGAGTTGAACTGTCTCTGAACGGGGTGGTCGGGTTAAAAACTAGTTAGAACAAGTGGTGAACTAGTTAATAATGGGTTTAAACTGACTACGGACTGGCTTGGACTGCCTGGAAATCGCAAATTTACCCGATCTGAACTTGATATGAACTGACTGTGGACGGGGTACAGACGAGAAGGACGTATTGAGGACTGTTTATGAACGGACTAGGATCGTATTATAGACATTATTTACACCTTCTGCCCCGACCACAACCCGTTTTACGATTTTCAAGGACGTTTCCAGAACGTAGTGAGAACTAGTTTGGTGTGATGGGGGCTTTATTACCAACGAAAAGTCAGTCAGTCTCTCAATAGTGTCTGACAGTGAAGTCTAAAGTAAATGGGCTTCCTTGCATAATTTGAATACTAAGACACTGCTAATGTCTAAATTTCACAGATAGGACATAAGTGACATATTCATAATTCATGCAAAGTTCTACAGAATTTGATGCTGGCTGCAAAAGGGATGCAGTACCTTAAACATTGTTCCCCTATTTTCTGAGAAAACCCTGGATATTGTAGCCGAACACAGACCATCTGGCCGTGGGTTGAGGTATGGGCCTCCTAGATACTTCCTTGAATCCCATGTATATGGTTTGTTCTGACTGACCAGTCCCGACGGTTGCCAAGACAGTTGTCATCGAGTTATTCTTAGAATGACCTTCAGAATAAATTCAATTATAGCATTTGAACAGTCTATCTCTTTTCTATTTCTCCTATTCAGAGTCAATGGGATTTTCTGTATTTACAGACAAAAAAGTCAAATCGATTATAGGAAATGTGATTTATGCTTATTGTGCCATATCTACAATACTTTCCTGACATATCAGCGTTAAGCTATTTACCATTAATTAATGATTAATATTGTAAAACCATCTTTCCCAGTTCAAAAGTGAAAAAATATCTTTCTAAAACGGCATCACATCACATTACATTAATGACGCATCCTTTCAAATTCAAATTTGAGTAAAATGTAGTTTGACAAAAAAAATGTAAGAAACACTTAAAAAAGCTACAACTGCTTGATGGTGCCGCACATAATGGAATTATTTTGTTACTCGATGCCAGCTTATGTAGTTTATTTCAATTCTTGTTTTGAGGGTAAACCAAAACATGTCATTATAAACTTTTGAGAGCTAAGTTCATATCATTCCTGTCCTCTCATAATGCCCGCGTCACACTGTCCCGAAGTTGACTCCAGAAGGACACACGAATATGGAATTTTGAATTTCGCACGAAGATGGCCCCGAACTTGGTCAAAAGCCAATCAACAGCCGAAGCAAGTACGATGCATACAGAAGGGTCACACGATGGCACCCGAACCACACACGAAGGCAACACGAAAATGTGTATTTTTATTACGTAGTTCACCCGCAGGCCACACGAAGGCCACACGATGGATACACGACCCCTCTGTCCACACACAACATTTTCCGTGATAAGGCGTGATTAGTTATACCGTTTCGCGATAGTTATACCGTTTCGGGATAGTTATATGATGAAATTGTGTGTGTGGACGCTTACTAACGATACGTCGTATAACGAAACGTCGTATAACGAAACGCAGGTTTGGGCATCGTTTCGAACTAGAACTCAATAACTAATCACGCCTAATCACGCTTAATCACGGAAATGTTGTGTGTGGACGGAACTAGTCTAACTGGGCGGGGCTTAACGCGACTCGGATCGCGCGCGTAAGGAGACCTGGGACCCGTATTACAAAGAGTTGATATCAATCGTAACTTATTTGCGATTGATATCAATCGCAACTATGTACATAAGAGATAGGAGACTGCAGACTTGCGATTGATTGGAGGACTTACGATTGATTTGGATCAATCGTAACTCTTTGTAAGACGGGGCCCAGACCTCTCATTTCCGCTTCCATTTCATGACCGCAGTAGTAAACTGCGCACCTATACGACATTTCGTTGTAGAGTTTTGGGATTACTTTCTTGTGTGTGTGGACACCCTGGAATTTATACGATGATTCTTTATACGACGTTTCTTGTGTGTGGACACCCTGGAATTTATACGATGATTCTTTGTACGACGTATCGTTATAGAGTTTCGGGATAAATTGTTTTGTGTGTGGACACGCTGGACGTCGTATTGAGAGTACGATGCGTACGAACTAGATCACAAAGGCGTCAGGTGACCTCCCGATGGTATAAAACCTTCGGCCGACCGGTGGAAATTCAATTGTTGATCGTAGATTATTAATGCTCTGAGTAGGGGCTACGGAACGACTTCCGAAGTGGGGGGCACCAACAAAAAAGGGCGAAAATATACAATTTTGTAGACATTGGTATATACCCTTACATTGTGATCACATTATCTGGGATGCTTTTTCAATATTTGTCTCTCTTTATACATCATAAAAGGTATTGCTTAAGCATCGTACTTTGCAGTTGGGTGTAATGGTCTGAATATTCATTTGCGAGCGAGCGAAGCGAGCGAAAACAAGAATTTAAGATTTGTGAGGTCGCAGTGCGAAAAATTACATCTTATAAAGAGAAGAAGAAAAAAATCCTGATGGGGTTATAAGCACATTCTCAAAACGAGAGACTGAAAATACCTTTGATAAGTAACATTGTTATATCATCTATAAATGCGAGTGAGTGTAGTGAGCGAGCTTTGAGGGAAATTGCTTTAAGTCGCTTTAAATTAGGGGCACGTTTAATGACGAGAGGAAAAGGGGACACTTATTGAAAGGGATAAAATACCTATTAGAAAAGAAATGAAGCACGTGTCAAAGTACAAAGGGTAATTATCAGAGGTGAAAATGGGGCACTTCTTACACCTGAACAGAGGCACTCACCAGGGATGAAAAAAGGCACTTATGAGAATAGTAAATGGGCATTTGTCGACGGAAATGCATCCATCAGATTTATGAAAAATGGTATAGGTCTCGTATTAAAAAGTAATAGGGGCACGTATCATTGTTAAAAGGGAAATTAGCAGAGGTGAAAAGGGGCACTTATCGCACCTGTGATGGGGCACTCACTAGAGATTAAAAAGGGCACTTATGAAAATGGAAAATGGACACTTATTGCAAAGGAAAATGGTAACTTGTCGAATGAAAAGGGGCACGTGTCAAAATAAAAGGGACACTTATCATAGGTGAAAAGTAATACGGGCACTTTTCAAAGTAAAATGGGCACTTTGCTATATGTAAAAAGGGACACTTTTGGGGTACTTGAAAAAGTGGGGGAGGGGGAGCGCCGCCTTTGGCTCTGAGGCTGGCATTATATATGTCCGCGTTACCATGACACCTGGGAAACGCTTGAGCTACTCAAATTCGGCTGTCTTCGCCGACACCGTGTTCCCATCTCGATGTCATCGTACTATAATACGATGGCTACACGACGGCATTTCGAGGGCTTCACGTAGTCGTATTGCATTCCTCAGACGATCGGTCAGCTTCTTGTTTCCTTCGTATTGTCTTCGTGAGGCGAAAATGCCCGATGGCACCGATGATCACACGATGGCCTTACGTAGGGCAACATGGACACACGAATTCAACACGAAAATGAACCTTCGCAAGGTCTTCGGGCAATTTTTTGGCACGCCAAAGATTTTGCCATCGCTCACGAAGTTGCTGCCGGAGCCTGAAAAATCCAACGGCGGTCATACGATGGCTTAAGATGCCCTCACGAATGACCCGATATGGCCCGATGTCTTTACGATCAGAGCCAAATTTGAACATTTCCTTCATCGTGTGTCCATCTTATGTCAACTTCGGGACAGTGTGACGCGGGCATAATGCATATTCGACGATCCGACATTCTTAGTGTTTTGTCTCGTCAAAGAAATATGGTTAGGGCTAAGGTTGCAGTTGGGTTAAAGGTTAGGTTTAGAATTGGGTATAGGATGAGGCATAGTGTTTGGTTCAGCCGTCTAGGGTTTAAACTAGGAATTAGAGCAGGGAATTGACCAAGGAGCAATCGTCCCTGGGGAATGTGTCATGTTAAAATTAATGTTGTCCCACATTACCGAGCTAAGTTACATAACCTCTAGGTGACACAACACATGTTCCAGCAACGTTTGCTCTGGGAATTATTTCGTAAAAGACAGTGGGATAGTGTCACTGCACTTCTTGTCTAGGTTAGGCATAGGATTATGCTTAGGGCACTACAGTCATCCTCTGAGCTTGAGTTATTAGAAGACATGGACATGTCCAAGGGAAGACAACCGAGTTGCCTGGGAGCCGATTTTTCGTTGATAAACATTCATCCCACTGTAAAGCTTAAAACTGAACAAACTATAGGCCGTGACATAAAATGACTGCCTCCCGATCCAATGGTATTACCTTTAAAACAAATGATGTAAGCCTCAGGGGAGATAGCGAGCCATCTGGGTGTCATCATTTATCTGTTGAAGGCACTGCCCTATTGTCTTTGTAAGGATGATACTTCCAGTATGATTCACAGCAGAATAAACGCATTTGTCTTATCGTATAAGCAGGTGAATTGAATCACAAAAGTGGGTCAATGAGGCAACAATGGAGTTATATAAATGTATTATCTTCGAAGAAAGAGTTATTGTGATGAAGTTTAAGCAGCTCACCAAGAAGACGAGTAATGCGTCATAATAAACTGCATGTCCAAGTGAATACTTATATTTCTGCAAGATGAGTATCAGACTTTGAGTTTCACTTCAGTTTAGTTTAGCTTTCATTATTCACATCTGTTCATCATAAACTTCATGAAATGAAATCATACATCATAATGTTGGACTATAAATGATAACATACATAGCATAGATCTAATAATATAAGAAAAGAGGAAAAAAGGTAATACAGAGTATTAAGTTATACTTACGGTACGTAAAACATTTTTTTCCTTTATGTGTATCATTATATTACTTGACAAAATTTAGGACTTAAAGATAAAGTTGAGTTTTGGTCATGCGATTGCATTTTGAAAGAAACGGTGTGGAATCGATCAGATCATACATATAAGTATTGGTGTGTACTGCAAGGTTCTGGAGTCATCAAAATGATAACAAATTATGCACAGTATTGGTAAAGTAACAAGCACTTTACACAAACATGTGGCATAAAAATCGGGCCTCATTTTAAAGCTGTTACTTGTCATATATAGAATATGAAGGCATTTGAAGATGCTCTTCAGGGAACATTTTTTCTCTGATGTTCTTCCACACTTGCATAATAACAATGATAACGCTTACAAATTATTTTTCACCTCTCCCCAGAAATCAACTTTCTCTTTAAGTTAGAATATCTACGACTTACAATTCCCACCCGTCGACACCGACGACGACGACGATGACAATCTGCTCTTTAAGCTTGGCTGATCAGACATTGTTTAGGTTGACACAAATAAGACCCGTTACCTGGCAAAACAAGTTTCAAAATCTGCGAGATTAATGCTTCAAAGAGGACATTTACCCTGGGGAAAAGCAACAAAATTGTTCACTATTTCTCTATTAAAGGGTCCCTGCCAACCAAATGCAAGTTTATTCCTGTTGGTGTGTGGTCCTGCATACATCTCATATTTTGATATGTAAACTTATGAATGTGTTTCATAGATTTTTAAATATTTTTTGAAATATTTGTTTTTCAAAGTTGCTATTAGCTCCACCCCAAAAACCTCCAGATCTCATTCCCCTTGTGACATCATCTGTCAGTCATCAATGAGCTAACTTGAGAAAGTGGTATATAACTTTGCCGAAGTTGACCATCTATTACAATACGTAATACAATAACAAATTAACAACATACAAGTTGCTATTTCAGACATGCTGTATCATCACCAGGAAGACAAAGGCAATGATGATGTATTGTACATGTATGAAAGCATGCAATTCTATTATGAGCATGTGCTGAGCTGGGGAAATTACATACCATTGTCTATTGTAGAATATTAGTTTAGTCTGACATGTCTGACATAGCAACTTATATGTTGCTATTGTTTGTTGTATTGTAACAGGTGGTCAACCTTGGCAAAGTTATGACTGACAGATGATGTCACAAGGGGAATGAGATCTGGAGGATTTTTAGGGTGGAGCTTAGCAAGTTTGAAAAACAAATGTTTCAAAGAAATATTTAAAAATCTATGAAACACATTCAGAGGTTTACATATCAAAATATGAGATGTATGCTGGACTACACACCAACAGGAATGAACTTGTATTTGGATGGCATGGGCCCTTTAACATTTTTTAAACAGAGATCATTCAAATGTTTTCCTCTTTCATTCCGTCTTTCCTTCTGTAACGTCCATTTCTCTCTCTGCTCTCTCTGTCTGACTCTCTCTTTCTCTCTCTCTGCCTCGCTCTCCTCTCTCTCTCTCTGTCTTTCTGTAGCTATTCTACCCCCTACTGTCTGTCCACCCTCTCTTTCTTTCTTTCTCTCTCTCTCTCTCTCTCTATTTGTAAATTTGCTTCTCTATACTGGCTTTACATGTATCTCTGCATTTCTGTCTCTCATTAATTAACGTCCGAGGGACATGGATGACATATCGAAAAAGTACTGTCGTAATAGAATGTGATTACCGTATTAAAGATGTAATACAGCAGCCCTCTATCTTCTCCAGACGACTTTCCTTTTTGCTTATAGAAAAAAAGAATCGGAGGAAGCTACTGCATGCCCTTGTAACAAAAATAGCATCACCAGGTGAAATTGCCCGGGTAGAGCGTTATGGGACATTCTCACTACACCTTCCTGCAGGCACTCTAAAGTCCCCTTGAGGTCTTCCACTGATTATCCTTGCTTTTCATGCAGGAGTCTGTGTTTAGCTGCCGGTAGTCCGTTTCGAATGTCATGTCCCACTTTTACATGAAATACACATTTGCCATAAAGGCTAGGCCTATATTACATTGGAACTACAATTTCACATAATTGTTATTGTTCCGAAACATTTTATTTAAAGATACTATGTCCCTTTTGCAGCCAACATCAAATTCTGTAGAACTTTGCAGGAATTATGAATATGTCATGTATGTCATATCTGTGAAATTTAAACGTTAGCAGTGTCCTAGTATTCAAATTATGCAAGGAAACCTGTTTACTTTCTAGACTTCACTGTCAGACACGTTCGAGTGACTGACTGACATCTTTTTTTTCTTTGGTAATAACATACATAAAATGAGCTGTAACAGGTACATGAGTATTTGTCTACATCAATAACCCACTACTTGTAATGGCCAAAATTAAACTGATTGAATCTTTGTGCAGCACAAAACGTACAACCATTCGGTTCAAGGGTCTGAAAATCAGACTATTTACTTAGGTGATTGCAATCACTTAAGTCGTTTCGACAACTAATGGTCGTTGTTTTCCCACAAAAAGCCATTTTCAAGCCCTTTCGTTTTGAGGGAAGTACTAAATAAGTATTGTCTTTCAAATGCCGTTAGAATTTAACCTTTTCATTTTTGTTGGCCTGCAAATGGGACATAGAACCTTTAAAAAGCCGTAGACTCGTTGCATACGAGGCGTCATTTGGCTGGCGTAAGACTGCGTCAATGATAAAGATAAATCGGTAGCGGCATAAAGGGACTTGGTAACATTGTTCAGATGAGAGAAAATGGTGCTAAGGTAGTGACTTCAATGCTAGATGTACAATTAAAGATAATCTAAAAAAATTAGTGAAAACAGACCATTATTAATGATAACAATTGGGGAAAAACTGATCTGATCGATTCCTAAATGCTCCCAAATATATAATTATAATTAAATTAAATTTTAGGTGAATGTAAATCGTCACAAAGCAATGAATTGGCTCTATTTACCATTCCAAACATTTAAGTGTTGAAAGATTATTAAAAGCCTGTTTTATGTTTTATTGTCATGGAAAAACAGTTGGGATAATTCAAAAATTGGTTGGGATAATTTACTGTTAGAGGGAGTTACACATTGACGCCTTCAAAGAAAACCATAATATCTTTGTATCTTTGTGGTTTGAGAATTGTTTGCAGGATTTTTTGCACGTTAAAGTGTTAGTACAATAGAAGGAATATAATTAGTAACATTTCATACGAACACCAGGCAGTTTTTTCATCAACCTTCAACAATGTTACCAGTTCATTTTAAAGTAATTTGCGGCCCCCTCATCCAACAGTCCCACTGCATACATAATTTGCGCTAAATATTATATTGCCAATGAAACGCAAGCAAATTATTACATCACATGGTCAAAAGTGATAGGTGACTCGATCAAAACTCCCTGAACATTATCAAGATCGTAGCAGTCTCCTTGTATAACAACGTATAACAGCATGTTTATATGGACGCAATGAGAACGCAGTGAGACCGCCATATATTGCAGCCAAAAACGCAATCCGAACACCATGGACGTAGTTCAAACGTAGTTTTAATATAGCTGGGCACAGCCATTGCGCTTTTTAGGAAGGTCAGTTCGTCGGGACAATGCGAATATTTTGAGCATGCCCAAAAGGGCGCTGAAGAGCAAAGTAGAGTCTATCTATCTAGCGATCTACTGAGTTGCGTTGATGATAATTATCGAGATCTCCAAAAGCATGAAAAGTACTCAATGCTGAAAAGCAGCAGCGTGACTACAATCGTCACACCATTGCGTTTTACGGGTTGGGCGTCCGTACAATCTGTAGAGTTAATTTCAGTTTTTTGTTAAATCACCTACGTTATCGTCACGTCAAAGTTGCGTCAGTACAGTGAGAGAATGACCGTTGCACGTACGTCGTCATTTCTAATGCGTTAATTTGAATGCGCTTTTTAATCCTATGAAGCAAATAAGCCCATAGGCCAGTAAATTGTTTCCACTTATTAAAGAATGTGAATAAGAATGGATAGTGGCATATCCATGATTCCTTGGTCGCGGGTAGGGGCGGCGGGGCGGTGGTTCAATACTGTCCGAAATAACAGACAAGCCATTATCTGAATCAATGAATAACGCAAAGCTTGCTCGTTTACGTTATATAAAGCAGTGGTAGTAAACAATTTTAATTTGAGATTATGCTTTTTCACTAACCAAGGCAGGATAGAAAATTGGCAATTCCACTAAGTTTATCCAGAATGAAAATAGTTGTATGCTTCAAACAGTCATGTATAACTGTAACTATTCCCCCTTATTCTACTCAAATTAAGCCCCGACGCTGAGTTTAGGCTTTTGCCCAAAATTGGGTTAGACAAAAGAAGTTAGTGTGATGTCTAAGTTTTTCTTCCGTTAAACATGATTTTAAACTCCGGGTCGGGTTTAACTGAATTACTAGAATACGAACCTTTGCGATTTGTGAATGTTCAAAGCACGTGGCTTGACACCTTGTCAGAGCCATCTCACATCCCCTTCTTACTGACCTTGATGGATTGGCCAGGAAACAAGGGATTAGTTCCACTGTCCTCACAAAGCTCAGCAGATTAAAATTAGCTGCTCTCCTAAGACACCATTGTGACTTCAAACTGTAACCAAGAATCAAAGTATCATCTGGTCATTATTGAATTAGACATTAAACAGGATTCGACAGCATATGAAGAGGGAGAAAGGAAATGGGAATTACTGGTATTTCCTTTATTCGGATGTATTTCAAAAATTCAAAAGTTGTACGGAAGGTTATAAATGCCATGAAGAAAACGAAATAATCCTTTCGTCAATTCGACTTCCGTGTGCGAGAATAGATTTCCGATCTCGTAATTCGATTTCCAAGAGAATAAAAGACAAGAGGACCAGATACTATCCTTGTCTTCCTTTACTCGTCTTAATTTGAATCGACCTACGAGATGTGTGGTCTCATCAATATGATCCAGGATCCAGTTCTTCTCTTCTCCAAAAAAAGTTGACTTATACAACTTTAAAATTACCAGATAAACGAGCCAACCTTTTTTGTTTTGTTTGGTTGTTGCTTATCAGAGATTCATTTATCTTCTGCCCACCCGTTTACCCGCAATGGAATCGTGTATCCGACCCTGGGATACTCTGGATGACATTTACTTGAACGATAATAATAGCCTCTGCCAGTTTGTGAAATTCGTCCAGCAAAGCTAAAGCGCTTTAGATTGTGGGATGTGGGATCGACAGGTTTTATTACATGTTACATAATGTAGGTCCAGAAAGAGAATGCGCAACGAAGAGAGTGATTGTAGTGGATATGTCTATGTAGTCTTTAGTAGAAATGCCTATGTAGTCTTTAGTTTCTCGGCACATCATGAAAGGGAGACGGAGAAGAAACAAAATGTCAATAAATCAACAATAAAAACCTCCAAAGAAATCGGAATGAAGAGACAAATTTGAGGGAAGATATCGGATAGAAGTAGGAAGGAATACAAAAGAGAACTATCGGACCCCTAGTTTTAGGCAAAAAGGAATACGTGCCTCCGAGGGGCGCAATAATAATGAGAGAGTAGTGGCGCCTCCATGGTAGAGGAGGGGAGGGGGTGGGGGGTTGGTGGAGTGGAGGTCACACGAGTAACGGTTGCATAAGGCAGTATCTCTAATGGATATCTCTATTATTGCATGGCAGGTAAAGGCGCGTTTTAAACAAAAGATATTCGATTTGCAATTTGCGAAAAAAAATTGGTGTGGTTGTGTCGATATCACGAAAAACAAAATAAAATGACGTTTCTCTGTTTGAATATTTTTGTGTACATCCTGTTTAAAAAGAATCCAATTAATATTGTATTAGTTTTTAATGCCAAAAAATGTTCTTACATTATTATTTGTCCTTCAAAAACGGTATAAACTTTTCGTGAGTTTGTGTGATACCCACGTTTGACATCGGGAATAACACATTTAGTCTACCAAGCAGATAATGAACAAAATGATATATAACATGTTTTCTTTGCTTGCGATCTGACAAATTAAACACCCATTTGAAATTATTTATATTGTATGCTTCTTACAAATAAATGAATAAAACGTTCGTAACGCGTAGGTTTGACATTTTCTTATTACTTAGTCAAGTTAGAGATATTCATATATATGCGAAAACATTTGACAATTCTGAAAACCAAAATGAAACACGGTTGCTATTCAAGCTAGTCTATGTGCTCATTGAGTCACTATTTTGGCCGAAGGTGACACATTTAATAGTCGATTAAATCAGTAGATCAGCTTTATGCTCAAAGACAGGGGTTAGCTGACCCATGTGCATCATCATAATTAAATAACCTTTATAATCTTAATAAGAAGGGAAGCGATTAGTACTCAATCTTTGCGTGGATAGGATAAGATGTGATTCATTACAATGCCCCGGTAAAAGAGGATGCGACGCAACGAAGAGGGGGCGAAGGAGGGAAACAAAACGGGGAAAACGTAGATGAAGAACAAAACGATCAATTTCCTCCATATCCAGAAATACCTAGCTGTCAGTTTGTGTGAAGGCATTCTTACGATTATAAATAAGGCCATACAGAGTGAAAATGAAGGATACAAAGAAAGGTGAGACATATTTAGGTCTAATAATACTGTTAAGTGACAACGAAATCAAATGTAAATTACTGTTTTCAAGTTGTTTTCATTTTGTTTGTGGTAAACCCTCAAACTGCCTGAAGCCTTATTTGGTATGTGTAGTTCCTTCATTATTATTTCTATGCTCAATAACATGGTTAAAGGTATTTAAAAATAAGGCAATTGAGGGGGTGAGAGACATAGGGGAAGATAAGGCTATAGCTGGGAAAGAGAGTAAAAGCGGTGTTAGAGGTGAAATTAAAAAAGAAAGAGTTACATGTATAAATCTAAATTTAGACATAGTAGAGAGAGAAAGAGAGAGCGCGCGCAATCAAGAGAGAGGCACAAACATGCAGTACGTCGTTCAAAAGCTACTATCTACTCAAGACAAACATCACAGAAAGCAAAGAGGAAATTCATGAGTGGGTGAAAGAGAGAAGAAAGGAAAGTGAAAGTGACTAGTGGCGCAGAGGAAGCGTTAGAAAGAGTGCGTTTGTAAGGTTTGCTACCAGCATGTGAGCGTAGGTTAGCATGCATGCAAGCAGTGATCGTGGGTGCATATTATTGAGGCATGCTCCATACAGGCGTAGACGTTAAGATGACAGACTTGTCTTCAGATTACGCTCACTCAACTCATCACCTGCCAGTTACATTTATGCGCCGATCCTGAACCAAACGCACAAGGTTCGTCGAACTATTATTTTCCTTATTAGAGCTGATCAGTTCATGCAGATAGCTGCATGTTGCTTTTCTACTCTAAATTGGAAGTGGACTGCTTGGGCTCATTTCTTATCTATTGTAATATTTCACTGTAGTCCTTGTCATATGTTAGACCTGGGATAACTTAACTGGACTCGTCACTCGTGACCATCATGTCTATAACCGTGAGAGTCCTTAGAACACAGGATCTATAGCATCTCCGTTGGAGCTATGAAACATCATTCTATGGGTCTCTGTCTCCAGTTTGATCGAAGAAGGACTAGATCTAGAGAACCACTGGAAAGAGCTTGTGAAAGAGATCTCATGTAAATCATTCAAGAAGTGAACTGTGCATTCAATGGGAAAATCTTTGGTGCAATCATCATGTTGCATTTACCAAGCAGTCTGTTATTGTGGACGATACCATGGATTCTACCGCAGATCAGAGGAACTGTTCAAGATAAAAGTAAGTGTAAGTCCAAAACCACCAACGTTATTTTATCAACATCTTTATCGATATCTTTAACGACTTTTCCGTGTCTGATGATAATATTGTTTCAAATCCTTATGTAACTCTTCACTTTGCAGTAAAAGTCGAGTTATTGTAAACGGTATCGTTTGAAATTCAAAATCGGTTTCTTGCAGTCGTGAGACCTACTACTGTAATTACTATATATTCCTTCAAAATATTTAGATGAAAACAAAATATAACATGATAGCGATAAATCATATTAGAGGACAGTCTAATACGAGGTAAACATATGACTGTCCTTTGAAAGGAAATAAAAGGCTATTTGGTAGAGCGTACTCTAAATTGATGTTAAAGGCACTATGCTTAACCATTTACAGTGTTCTTTGGTTAGCGTTCACCGGTTTCATTTCTCTGTAACATACTCCGTATCACTTTACAATCCTATATACACGGTACAGCTCCCTCTCGATTCTTTCCATTTAAATGCATACACGTTCACATTCATATTCGTCTCGAAATGTACGCGTATTTTATTTAAAAAACACGCCGCAAACATTTACCAATAACAAGGTTGTGGTCGTATAAAACACTACCAAGATTCCGCTAAAAGTATCGGTTAAAGTTCCATGGATAAATTAATTTTTAAATAAACCACAAATCTGACATAATGAATCTATTCGGAGGACCCTCCCTCCTAGCCAGATATTTAAATCTAAAACTAAGATACAAGTTGACAGTTCTTTTGGAATAGGATTAGTGGATTTTTGTAATCGGTCCATTCCACGACCCTTCCACGTATGTTCCAGTCATTGCTCATCTGGTAAAGTTTGCTTACTCATGTTATCAGGTTGGTGTTCTGCCCAAAACAGATAAAGGTCGTATGAAAGTATTGCTACGTGACAGGTCAGGCTGTCTTAATAAATTAAGCTCGGTCTAATTCCTATCCATATTATACTGATCTTACTTAACTGACAGAAATATTCTTGTTACCGTGGCAACTCAGGTGCAGAAGGAACTCTTTCTTCACCGCGGAACATACTTCAGGAAAGCGTTTCGCTACTAAGTTCTCCACGAGCCATTTAATTATTATCCGCTGTTTATTTAAGATTTCTGTTGGAAAAACAGCATCTTCATATACAAGCGAAACAAAACATTCTTCGTTAGTTCTTTAGTGATCAAGAAGTTTGTTTTAAAAAGGATTTTTTCTTCTTCAAAGAGAGAATCCTATTCAATTATCAAATGAAATATCTAGGACGCATTCTCCTTCTTAGCTATTAAATCTATTGCGAGTGTATCGTCACTTACCTGTGTTATTGCGGTGGGTCAATGTGTCTTTACCATTTAATGTAGCTAACTCGTCATAAAAAGGGATAACATCAACATTACTGTTCGACATTTACCAGGTACCTGTTTAAGTTGATTGTAGGTAAGAGGTTTATGAGTAATCGATCAAATTGCATACACCCCCGCATATAATTCCTAAAGAGTTATATCCTGGAGGTAATGGCACCAAAAGATCTAATTCCAAGAAAGTCATATGAAGAGCTAGCATGCAAAAGTTGCTTCCATCTTTCACCCGATTTCGTGTTTCTACACCGGTTAATATATCTCTTAAATGAGCACATAAGGCACGCAATTTCACATTAAAAATGTTGCAGGAAATGTTTTTAAAAAAATAATATCACAATTAAGTTTTCTTTTAAAATGCATTATTTCCATTAAATCCCCATGCTTTGCTCTGATTGGACGAAGCACCATAACTTGCAGTGTCTTGACTAATCAAAAAGCAGAATAGAGACAAACTGTTCTTGCCTGATTGTGTGCACTACATAATGGGTAAATTTGTAAGCACACATTTGGTTTCGAAATTGTATTTTTCAAATAATAACATACGTACATGAAAGTCACTATCACTCCTATGTGAATTTGTATTTACATGTATGTTGGAACATGGTAGGGAAGGTTTAGACTGACTTAACAATGATATAAACTTTCAATTTTGATTTAAAAATAAATCCAGAATGAATATTTAAAAAAAAATAAAATAAAATAAAATAGTCAATGTATGCAGGATTTTTAAATTACTTTTTTTGTAGTGACCTGAAGTGATACTTCTTTCATATACTACAAGCACTTTGCAAATATAGAAAGGAAAATGCTTTACAAAAAATGTAAAAAACTCATTTACTCGACAGTTGCTGGAATAGATAAAGCGCCTTTTCCTTGAAAGCTCTTCATATACCTCCTTATTTCATCATATACGACTGTCCTCTAGCTTAAAAATCTTATACTTTGGTAATTTATCATTTAAAACATCTGGTTCTCATATGATCCTTCACTTCGACTTTGTATCGCGTACTACTCTTATCTGGTCCTCGAACAATGTTAATTTATACATTCTATACAAACCGCATCCGAATCCAGGAAAATCTTATACAGCGGCATTTTACTTTAAACGAATTGCTTCCTGTACTTTCGTATGTGTTTCATGGTTTTAAAGATCCTATGCATCAGTATCAGGGGATTAACAATCGTTTCTCCCTGTTATAACTCACATCTGAATCTGTATTCATTTACAAGCTCTTGAATTCATATTCTGGTGCCTAACATAAAAATTGCTTCTGTTCCTGTTTTACAAATGCAAATTCGATAACATATTCATCAAATATAACTCTAACTTGAAGACAGCAAGAAGACGGTGCTAAAGCTGGCATGTAATGCATTATTTCAAGGATGGAAAGTGTTTAAATTCTTATGCTTGTTGAATAGATCCCTTATACATGCGTTTTCAACATGTTAATTTAATATGAAATGAAACACTGTAAATTATTCAAAGAAAGAAAAAAAGTTACAGAAATTTGTTCCTGCGACGTTTGCTACGGGCTACATGTCGTCAAAGAAAGTTTAGGTTGTAATTATGATTGGGATTAGGTTTTGGCATAATACGTGTTGGAGTTGGACCCAGTGTTGAAGTTACGAATTCGATTAGAGTTATGATGTGACTGACAGGCGTTTATCCCCGGTGCATTTGCTATGCAACAAATAGAAACAGTTTAAAACGGCGCCATTTAAAACACTTCTTTTTTCTTCAACAACCAGCATATTTACAATTAGCATATTTCTTTTACAATCAGAATCTTTTACAATCAGCATCTTTTTCAATCAGCATATCAGAATTAAGGTTACGTAGTATGAAAGGCGGACTCTGATTGGCTAATATGCCATGAGAGTTTGTATTGGTCTGGAAAGTTTGTAACAGCGATATCAGGTTCATTCGTCCGTACCTGTTTGCATGCAGAAGGGTGATTCTACATTTACAGTTCTCATATGGATCCAGAATGCATTTTGAACTGGGGGTATATTTATGTCAGTGGGATGAGGGGGAATTAGATATTGACTTTCTACAAAATGGCGCCACGCTGTTCACTCAGCGAGCTCCATATGAGATAGGGCGAGGTGGGATACAATTATTATTGAGATCGACCCTCCCTAGAATGAGGTCAGGAAACCGGGGCGTCGTTTTACAAAACCGTTATAAGTTCAAGATCACCGACATCCTATTATGCGTTAAGTTTAATACACCCATATAAATGGGTTGTCGGCGAACTTGTACTTCCGACGGTCTCCCGAAACGCTGCCCGACATTCTAATCGGACGGGATTCGATCTAATTACTAAAACTAGAACACGCAATTTAAGAGTCTTTCATCGGAGGATGAGACATCTATGGAGTATTTCTCACAGCAATCGGACGATGAAAACTCAGTCTACCAGGCTAAGAACAGGTTTCACAGTGAGTGACTTACAGCATCATCAGTCATGTGTTTGTGAAAACTCTATGTGAGCTAAAGGAGAGTGAAACTTAACCCGCTGACTTCTGAATTATTTCATACCAATAGGCATTAATACAGGGGTCACCCGGTCCCAGTAGGCAATGGGTTAAGACTCATCTTTGTTTTGCACATTGCATGATCTGTTTTCATATACGAAAATAAATAAATATGAATAATAATGGAATAAAGTTTACAAAATCAGGTGCGTTTTTATAATAAAGTCAATTAGAACCAAATCTGGGAAGACTTTTTAATGATTTCTCTGGGATCCGACAGGTTTTATTTCGTCAAAGGCTATAAATTTCACAATGTTTTTCTTCCCTTCAAAATGACTAAACTTTCAAGTTTTAAAAGATGTATGACTCGGGATAGTCTTTTCTTTTTAGAGGACCTGTAATAATATACTCTCCATAATATATTTGGAGAAGCACCCCACAAGGGTGAATGCACTTGTGAGAGAAACAGAAATTAGGGATATTTTTGTACACGACAAACGGGAGAGTTATCTCTCACTACGTCACAACCCACTGACAAAATTGCCCATATGAGATATTTCAAATATTCATAACTTTCTTATTATTGATTCGATTCCTTTCAAACTTTCGCCCTTTTTTCTTCTGATTTTCTGCTTTCATTCAAATGAACCTATTACAAGGGTGGATTACCATTTGAGTATGTCCAATCATTTTACACAGTGCTTACGTTTATGAGGTATCTTTATACGGCCGAATTCGCAAGGGTTTGGTAAGAACTTGGCAAAGTAGAGTTCGTCGGGAATTTACTTTTTGACAGATGGCTTCACAAGCCGTATCGAATCTTCACTTTATATTAAAGTAAAAATTAATTAACAACAAAGGCTAAATACCAGCCCAACACCGTTTGTCATACTGCTTCTAGCGATGTCACATTTGCTTCTGTCAGACTTCAATGATAGTGAATACAAGCCGTGCCTGCTTTCTGACAAATTGCCTTAATTACAATTCTGAACCCTAGTTGTCTGTCTTATTTATTTACTCACATGTATTGGTGACTTGCCTGCATTCTCTACGATTTTAGCCATGTCACGAACCCGTGTGATACCTTGTTTAGGAGAGGAAATTGGTGGGTATTTTTTTCACGAGACAGACTAATCACGGTATGACCGACAGAGACAGTGATCTTTGATGGGGGTATGTTTGGAATATCAAGTTAGGCAAATAGACACACCCAAACGAGCGTAAGAAGAAAATCTCACAGACGTACACAAAAACACTTTGGGGATTCGGGACGGAAGGCATTCATAAGACATGTACGTCATTGTCTAATCAACTGATCAGACATGCTAAGTAGAACATTCATCTGAAACATTAACAGCACATTTATGTACCGGTGTATGCATGAATGTTTTGATTTTAAAATTTGAAGTAAAAAAATGGTTAAAAAAAAAAAATTAACAAATCAATAACATATGCATTCATTTATAGTCAATATAATGAACATACATATCATTTTTGTGACTGGAGCTAACAAATAGCAACACGCTTATCGACGTTGACTCCACAGTAGATCTTCCATTATATCACATTGAATCCTTTCATAAAATTTGTTAGCAGGTCTATTTGCTAATTAATGTTCATATCTTTCAAGAAACACTATTTATACACTATTCAAAAATAATAAGAAATGAAACTAAATAATGTAGCTAAATCTGAACATAATTTTCAACGTAAAATTATTTCTATTGTAATTACATAGGTTTTTAGGAAAAAATTGATGTTGCTATAAGAAAAGGACATTTTCAAGCTCCAGCCCTCATAATTTGTTTGTGGGCGATAGATTATGAAAGACCACACCTTTGCCATACTGCTAACACTTTGAGATAGCTGACCTTAGGAATTCTAGACGATCATGGTAAAAGGAGGGCGGGGGTGAATTGGTATATTTCCTAAGACAGAACTGAAATCATATTTGATAATCGGGATATATAGCTATCAAACATATAAGACTGCTTGTTAGTGACTCGGTAATATGATTGAGAGCGTAATATATACAAATCCGTTATTATAAACGAACGAATGGAAATTAAAAGAAAAAAAATACATAATATTTAGGAAAACAAACAAATAGTGAATGCTGTCCTTAATTATTTGCAATGTAAACAATATTAGAACTAGATTCACAGAAGGCACCATTGAAGAGTTTAGAAGCTTTGGGAATGAGCCAGAATCTTCCAACTCGACCGTGTCGGCCAAAGAAAGTGAATCTTCTTACGACAAAACTTTAAGAATATTGTTACCACTAAAATCATATCTTATTGACATTTCCAAAGATATCAGTAAATTTATCTGCAGGCCAAAGACTGTGTAATCTCAGTAATGAGATCATTATTATTGTTGTTTTCAACATTATTACCATCCTCAGCATTATCATCATTATCATCAAGTTTTCAAGAATTAATGAGTGAAACAACTGTTGTTTTATGTATGTTGAGTAACATATTTCGTTTTATCGTTGACGATTTATACCGAGACACTGAGATTCACCAGTCCACTTAATAAGGATCGACCTGTTAGATCACAGATACAGGTACCATTGAGGTTTCCGGGAGATCCCTTAATTTAATTATCTTACACCGTATGGAGAAGTGCTATGAGAACAGACTATGATAGACCGGTTCCGGTAGGACCTGGTCTAAGGATAATATAGACTCTCCACAGGTAATTCGGGACGGGGGCTTATGAGAATACTGTTGAGATGGTCGCCTATCTTTCATTGGTAACAAAAATAGTTCCAGTCGCAATTTCTAATAAAAAAGTCTCAGAAAGATTTCCTACCACAAAGGTCATGAGGGTTATGCGAATCATGCATCTGACGGTTCAGAAAAAACGCATGCAGTACATATCTATACGGCCTGTCAAATCAGATAAGTGAATGCTCATGCCATCTAAAGGAAAAAAGGATACGTGAACAGATAAACGTCTCTGAAAGAATACGGGAAAATATTTATTAGATGATAATGATAAACATTTTGCCTCACATATAATGTCAAATGATCGAAAATAGCTAACATACTATCCACCTTCGGGAGACACAAAATAAGATCGAAATGCTTAAGTGGAAATAGAAATATATGTCACCGAGGCATTTTGCACTAAATCAACACCCTTCATGAATTTAATGAATTTCAAGACCTAAGGTCGTCGAGTATATAATTTATTAATTCGATATCTTCATTTCATTCAATGCCTTCATTTAAAAAAATATTTCTCACTTAATCCTTGAATTGAGCTTCAGGCTTACACCAGAGCTCTCCTATGTCCCAGACGGTATTTCGGCCTGAACTTAGAAGGTATTTCATGCATTCAGTTGTATATAGTTCAACTAAGGGTCAGCATGACCCTTCTCATTCATTACTGATAGGAGATCGTAACAATTTATCTCTTAATTCGATCAGAAATTAACAATTATTGAGAAGCCTGCCTACGGGAGCCGTAGATCATCGACCTAGGATTCCTCTTTATGCAGCAACTTTGGAAAGGAACTCAAGCAATTCATAACCATTTATTAAGATTGAATGATGAAGGTAAACATGGTTTATCCAAAAGAGTATAATGCAAGTCCATATACTTAACATGTTTTACATTCAGTGACGGTTGCACATGAGGTGTCATCCTCTGACATACGGCTGCTTAAGCGACTGGTGCCGTCCATTTTTGGCGCCGTCGATCTTTGAGGCCCCAATTTGAAGGACATCGTACACAAAGTAAATATTAACATTACAAACACTACGTTTCATGACTTTATAACGCAGCTATCTACTTATAGGGTGCTGATGATTACATCAAAGCTACCTCGACAAGCAGCAAGTGCAAACTTATCTCTAGAGCAATTTTCGTGAGGTGGTGCAGAAGGGTATGTCGCTGATGTAGCTATTGAAAAGCATCGAGGCGAAGACAGACCCTCGAGAAAACTCATTAGCCAGTGCCATTGTGGTCCTAACGTGGTTACTCATGGGGGACCTTAATTTCACAAGCCTTGTTTTCAACCAAGGTCACCTCATCTTTCTATTGTAACGCCAGATTCTGTCAACTTTTATATTCATGTCATATTTGTAATGTGTGTTTAATATGAAAGAAAGATAAATAAAACTTGAAACTTGAAGCTTGAACTTGAAACTTGTTACAAGGTTGCATATTGTTCGTTCGGTTTTTGAAGATATACGATGGTAACCGGATATGATGTGCTTAGTACTTGAGGATCTTGGCATCCTTCAGGAGGAGTCTATATGATGATGCTTCAAGCGCCAACAAATGAATAATTAAATAAAACAATAAAACAGAAAATAAATTACTGCGCGTGTAGTCTATCTCAATGCTAGTACCTACATTATGAGCGACATAGGTCGTTTGCGATATGGACCATCAGCTGATTATCATGGCTTCAGTGTGGCTACCCCTGCAACTTTCGATTTTTTTTTCTAGGTTAAAGTCCTGCATTAAGTTAACCTCTGGTTCTATACGGAAGACAGTAAGGATGTTCGCGATGATGCTCTTTGATGATGTTTATCTGACTTCTTGTTGAACTTCTTTTTTTTGTAGGTCACTTTGGAGTTATGAAGTCGTCTTGAAGCAACTGCGTCGGTTGAAACTTGTTTTAAAACAATGATTGGAACTGTTCCTAGACGCCTCAATAGATTTAAGGGATCTAATACTTAGCTTGAAATCATAATCTTTCTTACACCCTCGCATGTGCTGTTGTCTAGCTGTAGCCTATGCAAGACCTCAAGAGCTAAATCAGCATTTAGGACACTTTTACCTTCGTACTAATTCAGAGACTTCTCAGTCTCTGCATGGCATTCAGCAATGTGCGTAAGTCTTCCGCGATCCGCAGGAGATGCAATGTTTAGCAGATTCGGGCTGGATCATATATCTTTGTTATTCACCGTAGCTTGTCACGGGATGAAGGTCACCGGTCTTTTGTTTAACATAATAATTTCTTGATAATTAATTACAGTGGGTTTGTTTTGAGTAGTGTATTTTTTGTAAATCCTCGAGACTGGTGTTTGGTCTTAATATGCAGAAATTTGCCTAGGCCATTGGATTCAGTCACAGTGATAAATGGCATGCCATGAATATGCGTCTCTTATAAAGTACAGTACTAACATTTATTCAAGTATATTTTTTTCTCTCTGTGAATGTACTAAATTTCAAGACTTTGTCTCACTTGAAGACGAGGCGGGAGGGGAAGGGGGTCAGATCAAGGTTTCGGCATGTGAGGTGGTCCCTATAATCCCTTTTTATGAGGTTAGTTTTTGTTCTAACGATCAAATTTATTCATTAAGGACTAGCTAGTTTAGCTCCGGTTCAGACACTTGGATTGGTGTTGAAATGGTTAAGGTATGAGTTTTCTTGGCTTGTGATATGTGTGAGTCATGACAGACCCTGGATTCAAGCCAGTCACTGGGGATCTTCTTTATCCTAGATACCAGGCTAAGGTTACTACAACATCAGACTATTGTTCATTATATGCCTTCCCTCTTCATATTCAACTCTGTTACCTTGACAAGGTAGATATCGCAACCATGTGGTTTATATCACGTGGCTACACATGTTGACTTTTAAAACAAACTATACCTTACGAGTACATTAATGGTTGATCTTATCTAAGTTAGATGACTATCAATATAAACGGTGCAAGAACTTTAATTGATAATAACCTTATCTAAGGTTTGGTGAAAGTAGAAACGAGATACGTGAAGGAAAAAATTACCCCCCAAGGGATTGAAAGTAAAGTGCAAACAAAACAAAACGCCTCTGAAATGATACTGAGATTGGAGGTTTACATTTCTTTATCATTCATTTTATTGGTTGAGCAGTATGGTCCTATCATGTGACGAATGTGTATGAACAGTGAAATTTCAAGGCATAAGTTTCTTCTAAGTTTCTTCTTAATTCTTAACCCTTTTACAAATATAATGTATTCATCCAACCTTTTTATTTATTGCCCAACTAGGAATGTAAAATAAGGAGAGAAACTAGCTTTTCCCTGTCGATAAATATCAAACACAATATCAGAATTTAGGTGGTTGGAACCGCCCAAGGCAACAAAGTGTTAATCACTATTTTAACAAGATGTATATGCTAATATAGTTGCGGTGATACGCCATTAACTCCGAAGACAATTGCTCTGGGCTGGCTTTCGTTGACAGACAAAGGGTTAGGGCACGTAGTTCTGTCCAGGGTTGAAGTTAGGAATTGGCCAGGTGTAGAAATTGACCACGGAGCAGTTGTTGCAAGAAGATGTATCGGACAATCATATTTTCAACAGCACTATTGACATGGAAGCAGCATACACAGCTCGTAGTGTGATTGGGTCGTACTCATCTCTAGCACTATATCAAGTGTCAGAGCGGATGTGCTATGACAATTCCTTCTTCAGGGTAAATATGTGTAACTAGCAAATAATTTCCGCCCTGACGACCTCCTGCTAGCTTCGACCGCTAAACCCTCGAGAAATCTAACTGGGACGCCCCTTTCAACCTCATCCTCGCCACCTTCCACCCTCTTCTCTATTATAATGCTTTCGAGCATTCATCTCCCCAAACTTTGTTCAGTACACAATATATTCATATATTTTCAAGAATTATGGCAAATGATTTCCTTTATGACTACCTCTGTTAGCTTCGATCTCTAAACCCTTTAAAAGATCCTGACTGGGACGCCCCTTTGAACATCATCCTCACCACCCCTTCTTCTTCTTCTCCGCCTCTGTTGCTTTCCGTGGTTAAACGCGATCACAAGGACTTAAAATATAACAAACAAGACATTTTCAATAACCTTGTGCGTCACCTATTGAAATAGACGAAGGTGACAATGACTTATCACGTGATTCGACATAAATTATTGTATAGGCAATACAGACGGGTATTGCAATTGTTCTTAAGTTGATTTCTTGAGTGTTTTTGCGATCGTGATTTCAGTATATGATAATACCCATCCAAGAAATATCAGAAAGATGTGCTCTTCTTTCCATAATACCTTGGTGATTATTCTGATTGATAGTGTTATGTAACGGTCAAACATCAAGGGTACTGCACTATTTTCCTCATTCTCTCTTGAGAGGTCAACTAATAATGCAACAAAGGGATGTGACCGGCTTATGACATATTATCTCTTCAGAAAACTTCAAAGAATCGCATATTGTTATAAGGTTGGTGGCTATTAGATGATTCAACCATTATATCCGATTCAAAGGACTTTCTTTCTTGAGTCACGTGCCATAAATAGCACTTTATACGGACAGACGAATACAATTTGACAGGTTCCTTGGGCACACATAGACGTTGGCAAGGGGGCTATATCCGTGCAGCTAAATCCGCTGGGATTACGAATTTGGAAATAAATCCAAGGTGTGAATCACAGTCTTTTCTACTTTACAGGTGGGCTACTGAATGATTGTAACACAGCTTTACTCAGCTTATCAACCTGCTTCACTTGGCCTTATTTCGTACTTAAAGGTATTCAAAGATCAGTCTGCCTCATTCGGCCAATTTATGTCTCCCAGATTTACATGGTTTTACATATGGCATGCTTCAACTTAATGTGTGCTTAAACTATTGTAGATGCATACATTATTTGATTTATAACTATTTACTTTGCCTTATCACATTAGGCTTAACCTTACTACCTAAGCTTCTAAATATACTAAAGATAATAATAAGAATATTCCGCTTTTATATAGCGCTTAATACATCTCCGATGTCTCTAAGCGCTTTACAGATATACTATTACCCCGATCATTGGATTCAGTGCTTGCCCGCACACACTGTGTGCATAATCTCCACTCCCTGGGAGCATTCCAGTCAGGCGTTACTTGACGGTCAAAAACTGTTTGACCAACAATGACGGTCGCATCCTACCGGGTACCCATTTAACACCTGGGTGAAGAGTAGCAAGTGCAGGTTAATATCTTGCCAAAGGATATTAGTGCCGTGTCGGGATTCGAACCCTCGGCCTTCGCATCTCCAGTCAAGCGCATTAAACCACTCGGCCATGAATACTTACAACATATAATCTCGCTACTATACTTGACCTTATCATAAGCTCAAAGATATCATTCTATATGTACTTCTATAGTGTATACGTATACAATGTAATCTAGTCAAAGCCTTTTCTAACATTTTTGTGAGGATTTAAATGATTGTACCACAGCATTACTCAGCTTATCAACCTGCTTCACTTGGCCTTATTTCGTACTTAAAGGTCTTCAAAGATCAAACCCGCTTTTTTGTCTATCAATCTGCCTCTTTTGCCCCTTCGAGGTCTTCCAGTAGAAATAAAACAGTTCTTATGTGCGTTAACCTATTGTATACCTTATTTTCCACATTGCCTTTAATTTCATAAAACACGCAAATGTAAATTGTCAATTGGTTCAACAAGTTCGCCCGGTGTTCTTAGAGAATCATTGCGAGCATTCTAAATGTACACATATGTACATGTACTACTGTCAAGTAATCTCTGTTTTACTTGTTTGATACTAAAATGGGAATCATCTAGTTTTAGATAAATTGTAAACTTTTATTTGGTAATCTATAACTTTTTACATGGCCTCATTACGTACTTAGAGGTGTCGTGATCTGGTGAATAAGTCACCGGACTTGCATCACATGTTTCGCGGTTCAAGTCCCGCCACGGCGCTAATGTCCTTCGACAAGACATTAATCTACATTTGCCACTCTCCACCCAGGTGTAGAATAGGTACCCTGTAGGATGCGAATGTAAATATGGTTGGATTGGCATGTGTGCGCTTGTAAAATGGTGCCTTTCCGAATTACTTCCCAGGGAGTTGAGCGTGTGCACTCTCATATGCGGATTAGCAATTGAATCCAATGACCTAGGTCAACCACAGACCACAGACTTTAGATGAGCATTTTTTTTTTTTTTTGCCTCCGAAAATTTGAAATTTTGTTTAAACCACCACCCCCTCCCCTTGAGCGCCAGGAGGGGCCCATCTTCTTTTTTATACAAAAAAGGGTGTTTTTACCTGTTTTTTCTAGGGGGGAGCCAGTATAGAAACAGCTAGTCCTCGAGTATTAAAGCAGTCGATATGACTTTTATATGCCGAATTAAAACAAAAATCTTCCAAGAATTCTTACCTTAGCCTTTATTGAGTAAAAATTTGTTTAAACATCACAGAAAATCTGAAACGCTGTCTGTTAATCTTCGCTGGAAAAATGACTTAAAGTTTCAATCATTTGGGAATCGCAGACAAAAAGCACTGTATGGCGTCAGCGCTCGCACAAAGACAATTTTAACACGTAAACCAATGGGAATCGCAGGAGGATGAGGATGAGGGTACAAATTTTTAACTATTCCCTGTGGGATATTGCTATTCCCTGTTAGTGGGGGCACGGCTTGAAATCACGAATCCAATTTCGACCAATCAGAAGGCTAGATTTCTAAAGTGAGGTATATAAAATATAATATTATCTGTTTCGCCTCGACTTGACAAAGATAATATTATCTCCCTCAATGCGACTTTGACAAAGACAACATTTTTACGGGCATAGTTAAAAATACTTTATTTTGGGGGCATAGTTAAAAACACGAGTTCACTTTCAACCAATCAGATGACAGTATTATGAAATATTCTTAAAGGTATATAATAGGATTTATATCATTGAATTTTTTCTTCAGAAGCATAACACAAATAAACACAAAGATATGATTTGGATATTTGGACAACAGGCGAGCCAGTACTTAAAAATAGCAAATCATATGTTGTAACATATAAATTTCAACAAATATATTTTGAATATAAAATACAAAGGCTCTAACCCATCTTCATGCAGGGTGCATCTAAATGAAGTGAGCGCGCAGATTTTCACGGTACGACTGGTCTCTTTATTGATAAAGGCATATCAGTAAAGAAAGACCACATATATTTGTCTATAGTGACTTGTTGTTTTTGTTGGGTTTGTAAGGCTGTCCAATCTGAAAAGATTATTTCCACCTAGTTATACTGTTTTTCGAGTTATTCATCAGTGATGTTTAGATGGCGCTGTATCTTTTTCCTCTAAAGAATTAAATTTTAGTTTATAAATATATCGTCTGGCCGGGTGTGGCAATGCAGCAGGCCGCGGGTGGCTGATTCGTTTAGGCCGGCCGCGGCCAGACGACCCACTTTAGACAAACCTCGCCTTCCATTCGGGAGGCTGCAGCCGGCGCATATTTGAGGGCAAGCCGCTGTCCTCCCGCCGGCTGCAGTCGGCTGAGCTCATGATTTCTAGCTTTTTCCGAGGCTCAGCTTCCATTCGGTAGGCCGCGGCCGGGCATACTTTCGGCCTGCCGCTGGCCTTCCGCCGGCTGCAGCCGGCTAAGCTAATAACAAAAATGCAGCCGGACGCATAAGTGCAGCTGGCTGCAGCCAGCTGGTATGTTTATTTTTGACGCCTCGCCTTAGTATTAACCGCTATAATGTGAAATTTAGTATTATTGTTATTATTATCATTGTTATTATTATTACTTAATGTGCTTACTTACTTACAAGAAAAGTTAACCTTTTAGATATATATGTCACTACATATTAATGATGCAATTTAGCTACTTTAGAAGCCTCTTTACATAATCAACCAGATTCTTCTTGATGTGTTATATTACTTATTAGATAATATTTTATCGACCTTCTCCCAAACCCATCCGGAGCCTTTTAGATGTAATGACCGCTTTACAAACTTGAATGGGTTTTCTTGATTCATTCAACTGTTTTAATATAAATAAAAGGAATATGAATATAGCTGCTTTCCCTGGCCCGAATCGGATGCTTTATACAAATCTACATGAAGTAATCTTCAAATTATATCTAAATTAATGTATAATACATCACCTAATTTTTTTCCTCGTCTAAACTTAACAAACTGTTTGAAGGCAGAGTTTCAAATCAATATCCATATTCTTAGATTTACTATAGACATAGACAGCATACAAACCTCCTCTCTTGCCCCGCTCCCTAAAATTGGTCTCCCCTCTCCTCTCTCTATCTTGATACCCCCTCTGTTCACTTATCCTCAGGATATTGCTGGGCCATTTTCTCCTTTATCTTGACGTGGTTTTGGAGAAATCTTTTATTTCTAATTCCTAGAAATATCTGGGTATGTGCTTCAGCCATTGACTTACATACATACTAGCAGTGATTTGGAATAAAGGGATTACATTCAGGGATGAACAGGGAGAGCTCAATTCATGTTCTACGGAAGGTAACTTAATCTTGGATCTAACAATGGCTTATGAGTGGGTAACATCTTTTGTTGTGTTCACCCTTTTATTGTGTATGGTGGATTGTGAATGCCTTCAGTCTCTAGTTAATAGCAAGTGGACTCTTTATACATGCAAATTTACTATGACAAAAATACTATGACAATTTGTCAGCTACTTTTCAACTCTCTCTAGTTATACGTGGAACATTAGCCCTAACCGAGGGCCTTTTCCTGTTGGTGATGAGAGCAACGATCATCCTATGATTTCTAAATTTACATACATGTACTACTGCCTAGGGATCTCTGTTTCACTTGTTTAATACTCAAGTGGGAACCTTGTAGATGTACTTAAATGTATATTTACATGTATATCGCATAACCTATAACTTTTCGCAATAAATATATTAATGGGGTAATATTTCAATTTTATTTTTAGACATTGATATATCAATTTGATAAGTATACATGTATATATAAAGTCAGCTTGAATATAGAAGACTTCTATATATTAATTATAACTATTTGATAGCATATTGGGAGGAGGGGTGTTTGCTGGACCTTAATGGCAACGTAATATGATATTTTGTAGTGGTGTCGTAATCGAGTGGTTTAAGCACTTGACGTGGGTTTGATCCCCGACACGGCACTATTGTCTTTTGGCAAGGCATTACTCTACATTTGCCACTCCATACCCAGGGGAGAAACGGGGACCTGGTAGGATGACGAAAGCCTTTGCGTTAGTAATTGACATATGCTCTCAAGGTGACCTTATGCAGGAATACTCCCCAGGGAGTGGAGATGGTGCATGAATGAATCCGGAGACCGGGGTAATATACATGTTTGATATCTGTAAAGCGCTTAGAGACGGTATTTCTTAAAGAGAAGGTTCATTGATTTACAAAACTAACTTTATTGTCATTATTGCAAAGGTGAAACTTTTATTGGACAAGGTTATCAAAGTTCAATGCTTGGAAACACTCGAATTAATGATTATTATCAATTACAAAACGCTTAAATACAGCCCCGGCATAGCACCTGAAAAGTTCTCTTCGATCGCTGCTGAAATGTGTGACGCCACATGTTGAACATGATTTTGCACAAGCAGACGATGTCCCATGACATCTCACACATTTTCAGTGCCTGTTTTGTCATCTTCTCTTCAGTTATTTCTTTAACTTCACTACCGTCAGGCTAAATGTTTAATCTACTGCCTCACCCTCAACCCCGCTCATAGTATTATTTTGATGAAAAATGCAGCGATAAAAAAATAAACAAAATAAACAAATAAATAAAAAATGTATGATACATGATTATACTTTCTACTGTCAGGCAGGCTAAGTTTCTAAAGATAGCAAATTATATGTCATGGCTTCCCTTCATGTTCCTTGTAACAGTCGTTACCATTCAATCGATTTACCCATTTCAACACGCCTTAACGAAAATAGAACGCGAGACTTATTAAGATGATTAATATGTCGCTCATTTGAAAATAGAGATGAATGTTTCATAGCATCTCTCGTCTGCTGGGAATCTGTGCTGATTATTCATTTCAGAGTCATCGAGCTTCTGCACTTAATCTTGGTCGTCTCTGCTGTTCGCTGATATCCTGCTTCGTCCATCAACACCAATGATTCTGACATAGCGAGTAATAATAATGGCATTCAGCGAAATGGAAATGACTCTAACGACATAACGAACACGGGGAGTTTCAGCATTTCAAAGAGGAGGCGCGATAATGATTTTGTCAGTTGGTAATATATTTTGTCGTCTGCCTCTCAATTGCATTGTGTTCTATCTCTAATATAATTTACGAATGTATCACAGGTTCTTTCTAGCCAGGTTAGCATTGTCAAAAGCAATTTGCTATGTCTCAAAGTCTTCCAACCTCAATTCTTCCTTTTTTAAATAATTATTGTTCAACGTATGTACAGCGATTCTATACCACATAGCTGTAACAGTTTTAAATATAGTATCATAAGTACTGTATATGTATTCCTCAGAAGAGTAAGGATGTGTGTATATCGTGTAAAAAAAATATATATATATATATATTTAAGTAATATTGACTGCCTTCAGGGCAATACGACATAAATCGCCCGAACCAAAGGTGAGGATGATATATGACAAGTCGTATTGCCCTGAATTAGGCAGTCAATATTGCTATTATTAACCACATCAGACATCTAGAGCAAACAAGAAACTCTTACTATCTTATACTCTTAAATTATGTAAATTACAGTATCCTACACTGCACAGGGTTTCCTAGCATGAAAAGTTGCAAAAATATCGCCAAACCAGCACTGTGCATCTAGTGCTTGACGAAATTTTCGATACATTGCAAACGGTGTGCCTTGGGAGTGATTATTACGTCACAATAGAGTGCGAGCAAAGTGCGCAGGTTCTCATACGCGTAATAGATACGCAAAGAAAAACCCGGATGTTGGCTTTACATTATTGCCCACTAGTTTAACACGCATTTTGCCATTGACTTTCCAGAATTGGCAATAATATTTGTTCATTGGTTTACTGTGTAATAATATTGACCGGCAAATTACACACAAAATCCCATTGACTTTTCTGAGCGGTCAATATTTATTTTCGCGCGTAGTTTTGTTGGCTTATCAATTAAACTTAGAGGGCAATACAATTTAAAAATTGCCCTGCCCAGATGTCTGATACGGCTTTATTGGTCTGATCTGATTTAATTTGCTTGATCTACGACCTTTGATCTGACTGCTTTAAAGGTACTATGTCCCATTTGCAGGCCAAAAATATGAAAAGGTTGAATTCCAACGGCATTTGAAAGACAATGCTAATTTAGAACTTCCCTAAAAAAGAGGGGGCTTGAAAATGTCTTTAAGTGGGAAAATAATGACTATTAGTTGTCGAATCGACTTAGGAGCTATAGAGCCAGTAAGTAATAGTCTGATTTTTCAGACCATTGTACCGAATGGTCGTACGTTTTATGCTGCGCAAAGATTCAATCAGTTTAATTTTGGCCATTACAAGAAGTGGGTTATTGATGTAGACAAATGCTCATGTACCCTTTACAGCTCATTTTATGTATGTTATTACCAAAGATTAAAAAGCCAGTCAGTCACTCAATAGTGTCTGACAGTGAAGTCTAGCAAGTAAACGGGTTTCCTTGCATAATTTGAATATTAGGACACTGCTAACGTTTACATTTCACAGATGGGACATACATGACATATTCATAATTATGTTGGCTGCAAAAGGGACATAGTATCTTTAACGGAAAAAAATTGAACAAATATTCCAGATATCATGAAACTAGGGGAAGATCTTCAAAAACCTTCGAGTACTAGTTGATAGGGATGTTGATGATGTCATAACAGCGTGATAGAACATGGTATGGTTATCAGAGATTAGAGATTAGGTTAAATCCTCATGCTGAAAATAACTGTATCCTTAGGGCATGCATGTAGACCACGCCTGTTTGGATTAGTATATATACGAAGTGCTGCTTAAGATACGGTAGGGTGTGAAGTATGGCATGGTTTATCTTGCAAAATAACAGCATGAAAATACTTTCTCTAGGTCCATTCTATCCACTTTTTAAATCCAGGGGACCATTCTCGAATTAGCTTTTACATAATCCTATCTCTATTTCATGTTCAAACATTATTAGAAAAGATAAAACATAGAATTTAATGTGAAATAGCATAACGGACTATTAATCACGGCGCAACTTAGGTTCAAATGTTTGTGACGAATTTAGTTTCAATACATGCTACATTGATTTTTTTTTGTTAATGTGGGGGCATGAACAAACTCAATTTCAGTGTCTGCATACATTTATTCATTAAAAAATATCCTTTTGGAAAGTAATTAAATAATTTGGCCATACAAATTATGAAAAAACATGTTACATCTATTGAGGTTGGTTCCAGAACATGCTACAGCCATAAAACTATGACAGAGCAGCGTGATCGACATCCATGTATGATCCCTCACTTATCCTCAGTCTCTCTCACAGTAGAGTGTGATTTGTTGCTCTCTGTGCCCTGAATACATGGGAAAGTGAAATGTTGGTCCCATGCTACGTCCCAGGCTACGTCTACAGATTTGACAATTTTTTTTTGTATTGAAATTGTCTTTTTTATTTTTGGTCACTTCAAGGTACATTGATATATTTGACAAATGATTCACACACCAGTGAAAATGAACGTTTGATTACATAATACATAATACATAAATGCATTGAACATTATACAGCTTATTAACATATCAAAATTCTTTCTTTTCTTATCTGACAATTGATATCCATTGGGCCATGCCCTGCCACCTGCTGTCATGGGCAGCTTTTTCTCATTACGTATAGCAATGTATCTCTCCATTTTGTACGATTTGATTAATAAGGAAATGAAGTTAGAAATATTTGGTTTAGCTAATTTGCATCTACTTAGGTAAATTGTTTTCTTTGCAATTATTAATATATGATTAAAAAGAATATAATTCTTCGACAATATACCAAGAATTACTGTTTTTTCGGTTAACATCGAGAAATCAAACATAGTCAGCTCTTTTCCTAGCTGATTCCAAAAGTCTTGTACTATTGTACATTTCCAAAACAAATGTTCAATCGTTTCATTTTCTACGTCACAAAAAGAACATAATGGGGAACTAATGACTTTCATTTTATACAATTTATAACTCAAGTTCAGAATATTAGTTAATACCTTGAACTGGAATTCTCTGTAATGTACATCAATTGTAGTTGAAATGATACCTGAACGAGCCAATAACAATTCTTTATCTGAAACATCATATCTATTCTTTAGTCTTAACGTACTGACTGGGCAGTCATATTTCTCTGCAACCAACAGATCGTAAAATTGTTTGCTTTTTATTCTGTTCAAAAATATCAACTCGGGGGGTAAAATAATATTGGAAGTAATATCGTTTTTAAATGGTTTTGTATAAACTATTTTAGGAATATTTATCTTTGAAAACGAAGAGTACAATCCCTGTATCCTAAAGTAATCATTTGCATCTAGTTCAAATAAACTTTTCATGTCATCTTGTTGCTTTAAATTGCCCCCTTCTGTGAGGATGTCACTAAAAAACACCATTCTTTTTATGAAAAGTTTTCGAAAGAAAATCATATCTGAGTTGACTTGTAATTGTCTATTGTTCCAAATAATCTGGAATTTCGTACTGTCCTCTCTGTTTCTCACATTGAGAGAATTCCATCTTTCTAAAATAGCTCGATAGAACTTAGGAATGTTTTTGTCTAACATTTTATGACCGTAGTTACAGTTAAACAGGAACAAACCACCGTAATTTATCACACACACGCACACGTCCCATCCACACCCACAAACCACCTCATACACCTGTATTTTGAAAGAGTGATTTCATTATCTCAGTACTCAGTAGCATAACATGACCATATCATTTTTACTGGCACATGCAGTTATCTATGGTATTTCAGTTAACATCTAGTTTAGACCTCCTTTTTAAGGTCAAGACGAACAAAGAGAGCCCAAACAATCCAAATATCTTGTTTCACAGGACAGATCGGAATCTATTGACCGGGATCTGTTACAACGAGTGTTTAAAAGAATAGAATTATGGAATATATTAATGACTCTCCATCATAATACCAATATTTCATTTCATTAAAAAAAAATATATATATCTTTGTAGATCTGATCCACTGTAACTTCGAGCAGTTGGACCTGTGTCCATTTGAGCAGGACCCAAATGATGAGTTGGACTGGGATCTTTACCACTCTCCTCCAATGTCACCTCTAATTCATGGACCTTACCCTGATCATACATACGGACAAGTCATGGGTGAGTATTCTACATGCAAGAAAAGGTTGAGTTTCGGTTAACGTGACAAATGATTTTGTGAGCTTTCTCATTCTTATATGCCAGTTAGGAACGATGTCATAAATTAAAAGTCTCCTCGAAAAAGAAAGCTCTTCAAATACCTTCGTATTTCTAAATAAGACAATATATATTTTGAGTAGACTTTCGTGCCAGATGAATGTGTAGTCCCATATAAACATTTCCCTGTGCAGTGCATACGACCTTCAGTAGAATTTAGTCGATTTCTATTCATTTTGACGATTCCTAAGCCTCACAGTATACATCATTTCTTGCTTACTGCATAACGAACCTTTCTCCAATTGCTTCCAAACGGTTTCATTTTACACAGAATACAATACCTGAACTCAACTTTATATTTAATCGGAAGGAGCATTTTACTCTGCTCTATAATACTTCTTCCTTGGAAAAAGTATCAGCCAATTTACATACTATTCTCATGTGTAATTTACATCTTTGTCTATAAATGTCCATGCTAGTAACGGGTTTTGGCGCATTCTAACCCAATGTTTGAAATGAATCATGCATTAATCCATTTATATGTTTTCATACACGAAACTAATTACAATGCATATTTGAGCTAAGCAATACATTGAGCAGTCATTTGCAACATGTACATGCATGGCCATGGATACCTGGTACAATTGGTCGGAAATAAAAAGCATGGTTTAACACATTTTGGCGATTTCGAGTTCCAAGAGATGATTAACATGAGACAAATCGTGCATGTAATCATATTGGACTAAATTCACTCTCAATCCATCCTTTATTAAAATCATCTTTCTAACATATTCTTGAAATCTTTATTTTGGTAGTTTTAAAACTCAAAATAATATTTTGAATTGATGTGATTCGCCTAGTCCTTCTCCAAAATACTTTTATTTGGACATTAGTGGCGCTCAACACGCATAGTATTTTTTTTTGCAATAACATGTTAAGTGTTTAAAAAAGGGCCTAAATTCATTCCTGCGTACCATCTTGCAAAAAAGAAGAAGAAGATAGGAAGATGAATAAATAAACAAAATAGATATATAAAATAGATAATATATAAATAAGTACAAAATGAAAGTGCATGGCAATATCGTTAGTGTCTATAATATATTCATCGATATGATTTCTTAATATTCACTTGTATTTAAATGTATGTACATGTACATAGTTATGTGTAAGACTAGTTTTTTTTAATGTCTACATTATGTTGGTGTCAAGCAAAATGCAGTCAAATGACGATGATAATAATAATGATGATATTAACAAACTTATGTGAAGGAATATAGTATATAGTCTGAATTAATAGTGATCACATCATTTGTATAACTTAGTCTCAGTGCAATTTCAATTATTTTATATAATGATAGTTTATTTACTGAAATAACTCTAATACATACATTAAATTCTAACACTAAACTGAATCGTTCTTTTCTAAGTTTTATGTCTTTCTCTTTGTTTCACTTGTAATATTTTCTGTTCGGCATGAGGTATTCTACCGAAGCCATTGTGTCAGTCTCTATTTCCTTTTCCATTTCACCCATTTTGTCTTTCTGATCAGGCTTTGGGGAAGATGTTGTGGTGGCTAACATCATATCTCGTCGATCAAGTTGAGTGATGTTCCCCTTTAATCATTCTTATTTCAGAGTAACGTATTTCTGTCTTGTTTCAATCATGCATTCATCCCTTTTCATTGCTTGTCTTTCATCTCAATTGTCAACTTGCATGATATTCTATAACATTAACACTTGCCTGCTTTATCAAAATAAAAATGCAAAAGAGCAAAATGGCATGTTTAATTACAATTTTAGAAACATTGAAACACCACCCCCTCCCCCGAAAAAAAAGAGAGAACGATAACATGCATCCGTCCTGCTGAGTAATATGGGAGTCTATATTATCATATACTGTCCTTGATCTTGGGATGGAAACGATATAAAATGATGTAAAACTTATATGTTGATCATTTTTGTACCAAATAATTGATTGAAGCCGTTTTATCATATATTTGTGAATTTATTATTTTATTTATTCATTTATTTATTTATGCATTTATTTATTTATTTATGCATTTATTTATTTATTTATTCATTTATTTATTTAATCATGCATTTATTTTTGTATTTATGCATCTATCTATCTATCGTTACATTGTTTCACTGGTTGCATGCTAATAAATTGTATAGTTTTAATGATTTCTGAACTCTGGGTTCAAGCTTTAGCATCTCCACAACAACAACAAAAGAAAAAAGACGAACAAAATAACCAGCTGAATATTTACACATTGAAGGATGAAAGAAGTTCATATTCAATATTACCTACATGAGTTCAGGGGCATCAGAGACTACAGAAATATGTTTAAAAGAACAAATTCTAAGTTTTATTTTCATGTTGTCGTTATAATTTGCTTTATGTCAATTATTCATTGACAGTTTTATTCTTGGTGATTTACTTACAGATTATAACTGAAAAAGAATATTAATGAATAACAAATTAAGTTGTCAGGAATGCATTAGTTATCTTTTTAAACTCAAAAGTTGGATAGATTTCTCTGAAATGTTACTGGAATGGACAATTTACCTAGAAAACATTTAGTATGCATAGAACACTGCATTTGAAATAACGGGAGAAAGATGAAAATAAAAGAGAGAAAAAGAGAAAGAGAAAGCGTAAGAGCAAGAGAAAAAGAGAGAGAGAGAAAGAGAGAGAGAGAGAAAGAGAAAGAGAGAGAGAGAGAGAGAAAAAAGGAGCGGATTTTAATTGGGGATGCAGGAAATACACATAGGAAAGGTGAGAGGAAAGTCAAGCTCAGGTCTTTGGCCTCTTATCAAGTAAGACAATCTTAACATTAATTTTTCATTGCCATCAGGCTGCTAACTGTAATGAGCGAGCGTCGGATATTCCTCTTAAACTAACGTGCTGAGTGAATTACTTTCCTGCAGTTAAATGCCTCGCTCCCTTAACCAAACTTCCGACTCTCTGCAGCGAGCCCGGTAGGTCTGAAACTTATCGACTTCAAGATTTGAGATTCAAAAATAATTATTTCATAAGGAAAATATCCTAAAAGAACAGGAACCTTGACCTAAATTTGCTTTAAACTACGCTGGTGGTCAGTGATCTCGAGTTAGATGCACCATGGTATTTTATGATTAACCAATTACCATTTGTTAAGATCGTAACAAATGCAATCTTTTTTGACGAAAAAGGGTCACTTTAGTTCAAAGCATGGCATGGGCATCAGTGGAAGTGGTTTCCTCACTGTTTCCTATTGTACATGACTTTGATACTTGAATGACTACACATGGGGAGATGTCAAAGCTTCCAGTAGTTGTACATACTGCAGTTGGCATTACTGCAACTTCAGTTAACAAAAGTTTTTTTTTTACCAGGCAGGTAAACAAAATGAATGAAAAGTACGGAAAATTGGTGATTCATGCTAACAGTGCTCTTGAATGTATAATATAACAGAAATAATAATAATAATAATACATGAGATTTATGTAGCGCCATTATCCATTTTAATTAAATGCTCAAGGCGCTTCAAAATATTAGGGATTACATTTCATCATGACAAAGAAATGTCTTCTTTCTCATTATTTTTTAAATCCTTGATAGCCAACGTGAGCGATATTCACATCAGCCACCCCGAGATTACACTGTCAAATTTCTTCAATCCCGTTCAAACTTAATTGTTGTTTGTTGTGGTGACAATTGACAATGAAACATTTCCAAATTATTGTTGAGTAAAATTTTAACCTATTTCTAAGTAGATGATAGATGGTGTATTTTAGTCACTTGTTTGTCTGTTTCAGTGGAAGTCTAATTAGCTTAAAATACTCACGTATGTCAGCGCCTGTACATTAATGAATGTTATTCATGTTCCTATTACTAAGAGTGACGTTTGACAATAAATAACATCACGACCCTAAAAACACATGTCAAGAAGTAGTTAACAAAATAGCTTCAAACTTATTTTCTAAGTAACTTGGAACAGGATATCTTGCCTAATTAACATAAAATAATTATTTTTAAAAGCCGGTGTCACTTTCGTTTCAATCCGGTCAATTGTTTCTTCTTACTGTTGTTAATGTTGTTGTTCTTGGCAGTTTTCTTCTTCTTCTTCTTCTTCTTCTTCTTCTTCTTCTTCTTCTTCTTTTCTCCTGCTTCTTATTACTAGTAGTAATATTATTAGTACTAGTAGCAATTTTATCTGTAGTAATAATGATAAGAATACAAATCATCACGATAACGATGAAAATAATAGTAACAAAAAATAATAATAATGATAATAATAATGATAATAATAATAGTAATAATACTGATAAAAATTGCAATAACTATAATAATATTAATAATAATACAAATAATAATATGATAATGATAATACTACTAATAATAACAATAATGATAATGATAAGAATAATAATTTTTAAAAAGATGATGGTGATGATTTTATAATCATCATCGGCTCATTATTTTCAATTTTGTGATATGAGTGATGATAGTCGTGTACATTCACATACATTTGTCATGACTTAAAAAAAGAGGCGTGTATTAGTTTCGTTAACACCGTGGAAAGTTTACTTGAATTAATGTAAGAAACACACCGAGTTCCTGTTTTTATTATGTTTGTTTAAATAAAAGCCTTATATAAGACGAAATGAACCGATTTATTAGAGCAATGCTTGTACTGTCTAATAGATTGCTATTGTGTAATGGGTGTAAACATCGAGTGAGTACCGTACAGAGAATGTAATAAGAGGTGTGACGGAAAGTAACATACATGTACTTCATTTAGATGACCTTTTAAAAGTTACATTCATTAATCACTCTTGCTAGGAATGTCATTTTGAATGTTGTGTGCACACTATAGCATAGTCAGTCTAAGCTAGCAAATGTTTATTTTTGGTGTAGAGTAATCATTTCTATAATTCGTAGTTACATGGAAGTAAGCGTTGCATAATTTTCTGGTTGTCATGGATTTAGAATGACCTTCAAGATACTTATGTTAGCTCTGATTTCCTCCCAGGAAAGACCTCTCTTCCGCCGGCTGTAAAGCGATGACATGGTACGCTCTCTCGTTATCTCTCTCTCTCTCTCTCTCTCTCTCTCTCGCTCTCTCCCTCTAGGACCTCTTACATATCACGTGATCATATGAACATGTTTTCTTCAACCTAGGACGGTATGACATTGTGAACCATCTCTCTCGCTTCGCTATCTATCTTCTATCTATCTATCTATCTTTCACTCTACTCCCTCCCCTTCCCCCTTTCTTCCACTCTCTCTAGGATCCTTCCAGATCACATAATCACCTGACTATTTTTTTTTCAACCCAGGAGAGTATTTGACATGGGACTCTTTCTTTCTCTTTCTATCTCTCTTCTCTCTCTCTCTCTCTATATATATATATATTCTCTCTCTCTCTCTCTCTCTATATATATATATATTCTCTCTCTATTCTCTCTCTCTCTCTCTATCTCTCTTCTCTCTCCCTCTCTCTCTCTATCTCTATATGTATATATCGATCTCTATCTCTAGGACATATGTACAGATAACGTGAAAACATGAATACGATAGCTTCAACCTAGAAGAGTGTTTTGTAAAGCAATTTTAAACGCATAATAAAAAGCCATTGAAAAAAACAATCGGAAAATCTTGGGCGTTAATGAAAGATATATTTTGTACGTCTTGTTTGAAATATATGCATTTATCGTTCTTAATTATGTTTTAGACTAGTATGAAATATTATTTTTTTTAACCCGCAATTAACGTATCAGAGCTGTAGATTAAAATGCCTTTTTTGAGGACATAAAGTTGCAATTTATATATTTTTGTATTGTTTCGTTTTAAATGATTTGTTTTGGAGGGTAATTAATTTTATTTAAGAGCAGCTTAAAGCTAATCTTGAGCTCTGGTATGGGCATCGTATGTCGAGAGAACATGGCTATAATTCATTTTGTATTGTTTATCCTGCAGTAGATTGATTGTTTGAACCAGTAGAATAAAAACAACCTCACAAAAACTTGCTGGAAATCATCTTCAATAAAAACCACAACTCTCATTTGCACATAGTGACCTGTGTCGGGCCTACTTACCTTGATTTCCTTATCTTTCTATGCTCATTACTCAGCCCCTATACATTTTCTTCCAAAATCGTTTGGCTCATGTCATTTATTTATAATCTTGAACATTCAGTGTAAATTTTGATGGATTCTGTGATAATTTATTTTCTATCATTACCAGAACTCAAGCTTATCTTTAATATCCTCACTAATTATCAAGAATAAAATCATACCGTGACGATACTTTGTTGCTGAAGGCTAAAAAAAAATCTTTAATTGGAAGTGAAAGTGCGCCCCCTGTCTCCTTCCTGTACCCCGTGAAAAAAAATATGATAGGATGTTATTCACTCTGTTCCATTATTTAACTAACAATGTTATAACAAGCTACAAGTTAAAACATATAGCACAGCCATTACATCGAAATCACTATGCTCTTAAATGGGTAATATAAATGATATATATGTATTATGACGAAGAAGGTGCCAAAAATCACTCAAGCGCATTGCTTGTTATGTATAATAATATAAATACATACTATGAGGAAAGAAATAACGTCTGGTCGAAGTTAACTGGCTTTAAACAATAATAAATGGTGTCGGAATAAAAATGCTCATTAGTTAGAAAATATTGAATATACAACATAAAGAAAAGATGATAAAATGCCTAAAATGTATATTCTGAAATGGTGTCAAACTGCAATGATGTCGTTGGGTACGTTATTTATGTGTAAAACTACTTGCAAAATGTGGACAAATTTTACTTTTCTAATAAATACATAACTAAATAAATAAATAAATAAGTACATAAATAAAATAAAATAATATGTAAATAAATACATGAATATATAAATAAATAATGAAATATATTAAGAAATATATAGATGTTTACTAATAATGGCTGATCCCACATAAAACTTCAATCAAATATCACAAATATATCGTGTAATCAGTTCATTATCAGTTATAATCAACAATAGACATGCTGTAGACATGCCCCTTATCGAATTATTGACCAATACCAAACACAAAGCCATATTTATCGATACATACTACCACATATAAAGTGAGATTCACTTGCTTTCAAAAAATCTTCTTCTTCTTTTCTCTTTATCTTTCTAGATAACATTTTTTTTTCCATGAGCACTAGAAATGCACATGTACTTGGAAAATGAGAATAAAAGCATTGTAACATGTAATTATGATTTTCGTAAATGTGCTGTAGCTTTCCACTACACCGTCTCATTCCGCATACCGTACATCACCACCTGTATGTGTTATTATGTATGTTACCATGACAACCATGTTACCTTTCAACCGTCCTCATTCATTTGCTGTCTGCATCAAACAACTGTAGATGCGAGGGCAATACTAGGTCAGCATCAACGAGATAATTAATTGGGAAGTATTAATCGTTCACGCAAACACAACTAATTATTAGATTTAGCCAAGAGGGTTACCATCATGCCTAAAGATTTTGCAACAGGTAAAGGCAATGAGTTAATGAAGGAATATACATTATCTTAATTAACCTGTGCAATACGTAGCGTATGCATTTAGTTGTATTTTAGAAAAGAAAGATAGAGGGTGGGAAGTGGGAGAGAGAGAGCAGGAAGAATGAGAGAGAGAGAGAGAGAGAGAGAGAGGGGGAAAGAGAGAGGAAGAAAGAGAGAAAGAGAATGTGAGGGAGAAGAGAGAGAGGGAGAGAGAGTACGAAAATACACCTGTACTTATAGCAAAGAAGAAGAGAAAGAGAAAGTGATAAAGAGAGAGGGACAGTGAGAGAGAGAGAGAGAGAGAGAGAGAGAGTGAGAGAGAAAGGAAGAGAGAGGGAGAGAGAGAAAGAGGGTGGGAAAGGGCAGAAGAGATTAGAGATTTAGGTTTGCAACATACAAAGGCATAGTATTAATTAAGGAAAATTCATTATCTAAATTAACTTGTGCAACCATTGCTTATCTTTTTAATAGTCTTGTATAGAGGAGACAGAGAGGTTGTGGAGTGGGAGACAAAGAGCAGGAACAATTAGAGAAATAGAGAGGGAGGTAGAAAGAGAGAGCAAGAAAGAGAAAGAGAGGGAGAGGGAGAGGGAGAGGGGGAGGGTGAGCGGGGCAGAAGAGATCAGACAGAAGAAGAAGGAAAATTGGAATGGTATACCTTTTGATCAGCTCCTTACAAGAACCTAAATATTGTCATAAATACACAAAATCTCAGTTATTACACAATTGCAAAATTCATAAATGACTATTTTTTATGAGAAGTTAACAAATGTAACCTTTTGCTCGAGGGTTCCATAGGTTCCATATGACAACGTACTATTTTGTTAGAATTAAATCACCGAAGATTGTATAGGTGTTCACTCATATACATATTCTCCGAATATACATTTTGCACTCCTTAAATTTACGTGAGAAGTTCAGCTTAATACCAGCGGAAAATTATAATCGAGGAGAAGTATTTTTTTTTCGTTATAAGAAACCTCAATCATAACCAACAAAAGTTCATGGTGATATCAATACATTGAAATACTGAATACTTATCGAATATGAAAAAGAGGTAGAGTCTACTTGAATGATGATTGGCCGTGTAATAATTATCCTATGACCTTATATCACTCGTCAACTATACAGGAAAGCCAGGATACACAGGCTGAATTACGTTCTTGATAGATGTATACTATCTTACAATGACCAATCAATTCTTTTCTTCATCATCTTTGGAGAATTTATTTTCAGTTCCTTTTTCAGTGCGGCCCTATATTGCTCATTTGCGAATACAGAATTTTTTTTAATTCGTTTATTGAGGGGGGGGGTGGGGACAAGTCACATGTCAAATAAATCGCGGACGAGCAAGCAACCTCTTCAAAAGTAGAACGGAGGTAATCAATTTTTCAGAGGCTTATTGTGTCTCCAAATTTGGTGATTAGCAAATGAAAAGAAGAAGAAGAAAAAGAAAATGATTTCATTTTGAGAAGTAGAAATTTGGACAGTCAAAAATGAGATTCATTTTTCGTGGCGCGCGGTTGGTGGGGCGGGGACACGTACCCTCATAAACTACAATGGAACTGCCAGGACTTTACCGTCGCATTAGCCAGGAGTGTAAAGTCAAAAGGAGCTCTCATGAATATTATCATTTGGTGTTTTTTTTTACACCAACTCAGGATATTTCATCAAGATTATATAAGCAGATAATATTCATTATGATGTTGAAATAAACACACGAATACAATATTTATGAGATGGGATCTTTTTGTTAAATTAGGTTCTAGTAAGCCTTGGGTTTAGATTTCTTGTATTTATTTCGTGTTGCACTGAACCAACTACTGCTTACACAACCTTCCTTCTCATTGGTTGATACTATTTATACGTGATTTTTAAAATATTTCGAATGATGATGTTGAAATGAATTCTTATAAGCTACGAAAGTATAGTGTATGCAGCACATATCTCAGTACATGGACCTATAAATAGGTAGTCACTTTAGTTGTTTTCTATGTCGGCATTGTGGTACATCCTCTGCAATTTGGGTTTCTCTGTATGAGTGTATAACGCCTACAAAGTGTTCAGTGTTCTATATCAATCATATGCATGTGTCTGCTTTAATCCCTCCCCGCCTACCCCTAGGGATGCGTGTGTCAAATTGTGGTTTGCCTTTTCCTGAACTGCAGTTTCCTTTCTTCATGTACCCTCAACTTAAAGCTAATGGATAACAGAACCTTTATAATATTAAGCTAGGGGGTTGTGGCGCCCTCATCTTAAAGCTAAATGTTACAGTACCCTTATCATCATGATACTTGAGCTAATGATTATGCTCCACTAAAAACTAACAGTGCCTCATTTAAAGCTAATGGCTAACGCCAACATCATCTTAAAGCTAATGGTTGACAGTACCCGGCTTACTTCGAATCATCGGGTCATCGCGTCGGGTCGGGTAGTCATGTTAGCCGACCTCTGTGAAAACGCCCCATTATTCTCGAAATGTCGGGGGGTAATGCTTGTGAAATAAATCCCCCTCATCTACAAATGGTCTGGTCCGATTAACCCGACACTTTGTGTACGGCTAATCTACGAAAGGTCACGTGATCTCGCTTTCGTTTCACGAAAGGTCGTGTAACGCCACCGGACGCGATGATTGGGAGTAAGCCATAGTACCCTCATCTTAAAGCTATTGGTTACGAATGTCCTCATCATAACATCGTAAAGCTAATAGATAACAATATCCTCATCTTATAGCTAATGGATAGCAGTCTACACATCTTAAACTACTACTTGACATCGTCTAAATCTTGAAACTATTGGTAATTCGTTAGGAGTTTTTTTTTAAATCTTAAGACTACTGGTTCGTAGTATCCATGTCTTAACATGTTTAAATTGTACTCGTGTTAAAGTCTACTGGTTGAGTTCCCTTAATGATAGAGTGCCTACCTTAAACTAAAGCTCGCATTGTTCCCATAGGGGGGAATTCCGCAGAAAAAAACAGAAACAAATTAGTAAAAGTTTGAGCAATCTCCGATTAAAAATAGGAGAATTATGGATTTCTGAAGTTGTCATCAGTGAAACACAAATTGGCAACACTGTGACGTATCTTGCGAGGTCCTCTCGTATTTGCTCTATACAGAAAATGTCATAAACTTTTATTTTCTTAATTATTGATGACGGAATAGATTTGTTTCATACAGGGGTTGTATAGAAACATGTTTGCCATAATTGAATTTAGGGTGCATGTTTTGATTGAAATTTTTCTTTGGGGGAAAATCTCTGATATATTTAGTACAGAGCAAATAGGAAGAGTCCTCGCAAAATAGTCACAGAGTTGCCCATTTGTATTTGATTGATCGCAACTTCCGATATTCATAACTTTCTTGTTTCGCTCAAACTTTCACTGACCTGTTATTCTCATTTTTCTGTTTCTATTAAAACCAAGAAAATCAGGGTGGACTTTCCCTTCAACAATACCTATCTTCTTTTTCCGTTTAAATGTGTGAAATAGCTGAACACTAATGTTGAAACAGTCTGTAACGTGGACATTTTGAACACATCTCGAAGATAATGAAGATAATGAGAATAATGTTGACAGCTGATTTGCAGTACATGGGTTTGATTAGAAATGGTGTTCTTTAATCACCCTCTTGATCTTAAATTTACTGGCATGTATTTCTTTGTCCTACCGACACATCGTCTTACCAAAAGAAACGCACGATTCTATTTACTCATCATCCCTTGCAGGACACTACGCGAGACTGGCATCTCCTCCAAACACAACCGGTGGAGATGCTCGAATCATGACCCCTCATCTAAAGCTCACGGATGGCATCGCTGAACTATCCTTTTACTACCACATGTTCGATCCTGTACCAAGTGACTTCAAAGGCACTATCAATGTGTATGGGTGTAACCGAGACCTGGTGTGGAGCAGATCAATTAATCTGGGAACTTCTGGGTGAAGGCTACTGTCAAGATATCATGCGATTCACCCTTCAGGGTGAGTATGTTCGACACAATGTCTGTCGAAAATTAATATGTAAAACATCCAATGTGAATCAATATGTTTAGAGGGAAATAAAAGAAAATCATAACACTGTTCTTCATTTAAGCAAGACACTATATAGCTATTCTTTCAAATGAAAAATATTAGTTATTCAAGTAGAGGCTCATGTTGCTCTTTCAATCTGTGCAATGTTTATGTTTAAAGCTTAAGCTTAAACCATTCTATTTTTCTTTGAACTATTCTTTTTCTATTTATTTCCCCGTTTCCTTAACGAAATCCTGTATATTACAAATTGAATTGCCATTTCCACCTACATTCTCCATGCTAAAAAAAATACCGATGAAACAAAATATGATATTTAAAGAAATTCCTCTTCAATAATGTTTTATTAAACGTTCGTATTGTCCCCCATATATATGTATATATATATATATATATATATATATATGCATGTATTGTTAAATCCATCATCACATAATTTTTCGCCCAATTTAGAAAGATACTCAAGTGCAAGAGATAAAAATATGAATTTGATATTAAAGTATATGCGTGACGTCATCAACACCTGACTATGAGATATTACCCATATTTCCTGAATATGGATTTGAAGAGAAATCCCAAATCAAATATCTCAAGCCCAAGAGGAACATATGAATCTTGTAAATCAGCTCATCGTTTTGATCAAGGTTATTAATAGCCCGGCCATGTATTGCCAGGAGATGAAGTAATACGGTTTTAGGAGCGGCAAGATATTTTCTTCCTCTCCCCGTTTAGAGGCCCTGTCGTTTCCTGTAAACGCAGTGGCCTTCATATCGCATGCTACCTACTCAAGAGTTCGTCTCACTGTCTCTAGTGTATTGGCTCGACTAACTACTTTCCTCTGTAACCATAATAATAGGCTATCATAACTGCAATTTATAATGCAAAGCTTACGTCTTAGAGGAAAACCTATGGTGATATTTTGATTAGACTATGTGGAGACAAGGGTATATTAATTTCCCCTCTATTGGTAAATGGATATATGGAAAGTTCTCTGGCGGGTGAGTAAGTTGCGTAATACCGTTAAAATGCTTATGTCTCCTATTTGAAATCTCAATATTTTATAGGGTAAAGGGAACGTCCCTGCCCTTTAAACCGTGCATTACACGTATGTTCTGTATTCTATTTATTGATAAAAAGTAGGCTTACTTATGATCATAAAAGTTTGCTCATGTCAAACCAAAGACCGTGGGTTCGAATCCAACCCAAGCGGATGTTTTATAGACGGAGGCTATCTAGGCTATACATGTATGTTAAAGTGATTTTTAAAAATCCGTCCCTCTGATGGGGTATTAAATGGAAACCCCGTGTAGAGGAGAGTCACCACCTTTGCACGTTAGGAACCCATTATAACTTTTGTATAACAGTATGACGCCAAACACTTAATAATAATAATGATAATAATAATTTTTGTATCATAATAATCAACATCAGGAAAAAGAACAACATCTACTTATCAATACAAATTTCATTCCTCGATTTGAAAGCAATTCAGCAGAATTTCTTTATGAAGAATCATCAAAACTGAAAATAAAACTCAGATCGTCTGGTTCTCACTAACTCTAGAGAAATGTCAAACATTTTCTATTTAAAAAATAATCCGATGAACAGTGTATTGTTCATGATCAAACAATGATGTAAGAATAAGAACTGATCTGACGAAAATATATTACACTATGACCTTATAATGTTTCTTTTGTTTTGATTAGGCGAAACTTTGTTATCTTATCGCTTATGTCAATGTAATGGATATGTACAGTGTAAAATATGTACGACTTTACTTACGACTGTTACAGTAATGAAGACAAACCTATATTAAAACTTTTTCTTCACTGTCTTCTTCTCTCTTATTCATTGTATAATTTGTTGTAATACATAATTGAAAAGATGTCTAAATGTACGTAGAATAGACTTCAGATCGAAAGGCCCGGGTCATGATCTTTAATTAGCCGCAGCATTATTGCCCATTAGCAGGATATAATCTGCATTTGCTTGTCCACCACGATTGATCATCTGTTATAATTGTTTATGTTGATTGTTTTGTTGGAAATGAAAATAAAACTGAAACTGAAACTTGTTTTCGCCATTGGAAGAGCGCTCGTGATATTAGGGTAATATTACTTTAGTAAATACCATACATGTAACCCTACAGGGTCTCCTGTTGTGAAGGTCCCTGGCAATATGCAAGTACATCAATGCACTGTGGACAATATTGTATGATAAAGTACTTTCACTTTTTAGTGGGGGGTAGTGAAAATAAATAATTTCAAAATGGCTGGACAAAAATATTCTCTTGAGTTAAGATGATGTTTATTACAAAAAATGATGTAATTTGTACGAAAAGAGTGATAAATTAGCCAGATATTTCGATATTACGATCACTTTCCTAGAGAAATCGAAAGCACTGAAGTATACTCCATCACTGTATTTAATTATTTCAAATTGATAATACTTTTTTTGAGTGCACCCTTTCTCAAAAAATATAACATAGAATATTCGATGAAGAAAAAAATTGTCTTTAACACATTTAACATACTTACTTCATATTTGTATGTATTTATGTATAGCTTTATTTTATATTTTATTCATGAAATGTAGGATATGGGTTTATGAAATTTCAAATACTGATGTTGGTGTTGTTATTGTTATCGTTGGCGTTATTGTTGTTGTCGTCTTTCTAGAAGATTCACCTGATGGCACTGAAAATGTTATGACACCTAAGTTTTAGAGGCCTGTCAAAGAACGCATAAGCGTATCAACTGGAGCGTTAAAATACCACATTGATGTGAAATTGTCTATATTAGTTCTCTTCATCGATACATACACGTATACTATTGAAGTATGAAATTATCATGATTATACGCGTAATTCCTGTTGTGCCTTTTCAGGAACCCACTAATGTGTTAATTTGTTAGGGATATCAAGGTGTAAAGCCTTTGCTTCCGTTCTGTCTTGCAGCTCCTTTTCACATGAATTGTAAACTAAACTTATAATATACAAACTTCAACTTAGAACTAAATAAAAATGAAATGAGATTAAATAATAGGTCAATAGATATTAATCATAATAGACTGATTGAACACATTTTCCTTCAATCAGATTTGTTGTTTACAGAATCTAGTCACGTACTGCACATTGCATGAAGGGTAGCAGTTTCTTACTACCTTGAACGATTATCTATAGACAGGTCAGGTCATACACCTGTCATATCATATATCTATATCATGTCTATACTAGGATATCATAATCAAAGGGCTGTCCACAAGAGATGCAGAGTACAAGTGCCTTTACTTCGGCCATTGACCACATCACGCGGTTATTACTCATTAATTTCTCAACGTGATAATCAAATTAATCAACTGTACTCCAATTCCCAGTAGCCCCTGATCCAATGTATCACATAACACCTAGCGATAACAGCAAATTGGGATTGATGGATGTAGTCGAGTAGTCATTTGATTTGGAGCATGTAAGGAACATAATTTCAATCTTTGAAACTTAAAGAGAAGGTTGAGTTCTGGGAAGAGGTGAAAATAATTTGAAGCGTTATCATTGTTATTATGCAAGTGTGGAAGAACATCAGATAAAAAATGTTCTCTGAAAAGCATGGCTCTTCAAGTGCCTTCATATCCTTAATATGGCATGTAACAACATAACAATCGGGACGGATTTTAAGCCACATGTTCGTGTAGCCCCATTTACATCTTTTTGTGTACAGTGCTTGTAACTCTACCAAGACTGGGCCAAATTTCTTATCCTTTTGATGATTCCATAACCTTGCAGTACTCACCAATACTTATATGCTAGATGATCAACCTTTTGATCGATTCCACACCTTTTCTTTCACAATGCAATTGCATGACCAGAATTAATTTTATCTTTAACCTGATGTGGCTTTGCATCTTAGCAAATATAAAGTACTTCAAAGTATGTTATCCTAATCTACTTGCCGCAAGTGCAAAACACTCTTGTTATTATTATGCCTAAATCCATTTGTATTCTGATTGCTATTTGGAATCTCTTTTCTATTGCTTTAACATTGGACTTCATTCTCTCCTTACAATCACACCTGCGTTTAATGTCTTATTCGTTTTCCCTGTATCATTTGTTAACTAATAATGGCTAATAATAATAATAATAATGATAATAAAAATAATAATATTAATAGTAATCGTTATTATATGACTACCTTCTTTCATTTTTCCAGATCATTTTCGAGGGTGTGATAGGTGCTAAAGACAGCGATCTAGCTATTGATGACGTCGACGTTACAGATCGGTTCAACGCCAGTAAGTAATGTACTCTGCCTAAAGTTCCCGCATAATTTGTCTAACAAAAATATATATTTACGGATCATATAGCCAAAGAGCTTGCCTTACATAGTAATACTTACGATGCAAGGTTAATTTTCTCATTCAACTATATTATTTCATATCACGAATAAACACCAGCATAGGAAGGCCGGAGTATATTCCTTACGTTTGGAGGCCAAAAAGGAAATAGAAGAGACCTCGAAAACTTCAAAAACAATATTTTCTACGGTTTGTACACGTTGCCCCCACCCTCTGTTTATCAATCTCTGGGTACGCCACTTTTTTGATGACTTGAATAGTTCGTTACTATGTGTTCTTGAAAGAAACATTCATGAAATATATTTATGCTTCAATAAGCTGGACCCAAATTGATCAATCACTAGTTTTACTAAGTTCAATGTCAAATAGATAACTACATAAGTAGATACGCTATTGTATTAAGTTCCTTTACATTTTTTGCCTTAGTAACGGTTTAGAGGAAATAGCCCTGGTATATAATGCCTGTTTACCCTTGTTCATTCTCCCTCCCATCTAAACAAATCTTAGAAACACAATTTCCTTTCGCAACTGGTTTTTTCATCATCGAAAAACAAAAACTTCAGAAAAGTTAATAAAAATTAAAAATAACTACGCCATTACGAAAATCTCGCATATTTTACGAGCAAAAAAACAAACAAAGCAAAAGACAGACACAAACAAAAATCATTTTTCGTGTTTCGATGGGCCGCATTGTTTGATAAAGAATATGTTTATCTATGATTTATATGTAGATATTGTACGGCAACAATTAATCATCCTTATTTTGGGTACATTTGGAAATACGCCAAATTCCAAAACATGATAGGGGGACCTTGCCCTTGTAACACTTATGTTTTAAAATATTTACGATACTTTACAAGAGAATGCTCAGTATTAAAGAGAGAACATTCCCCAAGTGGGTCTATATAGTATAGACTAAGCCTGAAAGAGAGAGAGAGAGAGAGAGAGAGAACGAGAGAGGGGAAGAGAGGGAGAGAAAGAGAGCGAGAAATAGAGAGAGAGAGAAGGAAGAGGGGTAAAGATAGAACGAGAGAGGGGAAGAGAGACAGAGAGAGAGAGACAGAGAGACAGAGAGCGAGAGAAAGAGAATAGGAGAGGGAGATAGTATATATTGTGTGTTTCCCCACCTACAGTATCATGCCTATATATTTGTAGTATAAAATACAGTATTTCAATGAATATTTCAATATTTGCAATTTCAATGTTCAATTATGTTTTAGTGTGAAATTATCAGCATGCTCCATTACTATGTAAAGCGCAAAGAGACGTAATGCGTTTAATGCCTTATAGAAACATATACAAATGTACTTATTGTTATTATAGAAATGAGGGTGTGATGGGGGATGGGTGAGACATCGCATAAAAGTGGCAACGTTTACCCCCCCCCCCTTCCCTCCTCGCTATCCCTTCCCTTATTTCTCTCTCTCCCTCTCTCTCTCTCTCTCTGACTTGTATTTTAAAAGGACAGGAAAGAAGGAAATTTCTTACACAATGGCCAGATGGTGCCTCTAATATTAGTACAAGAATTTCAATCTGTTCCTACTTTCCAGGCAATAAAATTCATATGAAATATACTTGGCAGAATACAGCATGAATGCTTTCTTGTTGTCTACAAACAAATAAAATTGGCACGTCATTATAATCCTTAAGGACCTGGGCATTGTTTCATGACACAGTAAGAAGTACAAGTTCATTGATATCCCATTGAAACACGTGTTAAAAAAAATACTTACATTCCATTGGGGTTACGGGTGACTTTTTGGTGACACCCTGCCCTCATGCAATGTAGTTTCCATACGTGATTGAAAGGCATTGTGAAGTAGATACAAACAAACTCATTTTGATATAGACAATCACACAATATGGGCTTCTGATATTTATGTCTACAACAATACCGCCATATAGTTTTATTTCGTGCTACTCCGTGGTTTTTCCTGTATTTTGTTTTACTACGAATACGACGACGACTACTACTACTTCTACAACTACTACTACTACTACTACTACTACTACTACTACTACGTCTACTACTACAGAACCACTACTCCTACTACTACTACTACTACTACTACTACTACTACTACTACTACTACTACTACTACTACTACTACTACTACTGCTGCTGCTACTACTACTACTACTACTACTACTACTACTACTACTACTACCACCAACACTACGTCTGCTACTACTACTACTACTACTACTACTACCACCAACACTACGTCTGCTACTTCTACTACTACTACTACTACTACTACTACTACTACTACTACTACTACTTCTACAAGCGTTCTTACTATTACTCCTAATCCTACTATAGTTACAGATATAAGTGTCAAACAAAGCAAATATAGTTGGTTTTGTGACATAATTGTGAAATTCTCTTCCGATGAGATGTTACTGCATGGGAGAATAATACATTTTGTACCATGCCATACATAGTATGATCGCGTGTTAGGTAATCAATTATTTAATGGTCACCCTTTCAACAGGTGACGGATAAGGCTTTGAAATAACATTAGGTTCATTTCTCGAAAATGTTTGCGATCTTCATATGGATTGAGAGGCTGCATCCAGTGTAACGTGATATCAATTCTAGTTCAAGGTTAGGAGAAACTAAAAAGTGCTATGTAATCGTATCAACTTCAAAATTTCTCGGGAGAGGCTGCCCCTTAATAAATTATTTAAGCTGCACCGTCCTTGTATATCTTGAATTAATGAGTCACACATTTTGAGGTTGGCCCGTATTGCTCATATTGTTATCTAATGCGTTTGGCACATGGTTTGCTTGAGATAAAATCTAGTAATGTTCTACATAACGGTTCAACTAGACATTAACAGAGAAACATACATTTCTTCTGTATTTTTTGGCCATCACAACATGACTTGATTCTGCATGACCTACGCGTAGACACTAACAAATTCATAACAATAAATTACATACAATTTGTTCATTGAATTGTTTTTTTTTTCCCTCAACAAACCGTGAAGACACATTTTGCATTGGGAAAGAAATATTACTCTAAACTAAATAAAAGCGATCAATTCGCGCAGTGGTTTTAGTTATAGGCAAATTCACTTTAAACATTTTATTTTAATATAACAATGTCATATTATTCAAGTTGGTATAACATACGAGTATTTATTTAACAAAGAGAGGAGTAAATGTCTGAAACAATATATGCTCTAGCAAATCGATAGGCAAGTCAGATAGTTAGAGAAAAACGACAACAAACTTAATGATGACGACGATGATGATGATGACGATGATGACGATGGTGATGACGATGATGATGACAAGTGATGATGAAGAGGAGGATTAGGAGGAGGAAAGGGACGATGGTGATGGCGATGATGGCCCAATCTCCCGGACTGCTAAGAACACGAAGAGTGCAATTATATGCTTATACAAGAAGAGAGGCAGCCATTGGAACTATGGCTTTAACATGTCCTCTCCGACATGTCCGATCTACTTAGCAATACAGAAATAAGTTCCCTTATGCGAAAGCGCATTGATATGATTTCGAAACTGGGACCCTGATTACGAAATAAAACTGCTCGATCACTAAGCCATCCCCCTACAAAATAACTTCATGTTCAAAATCACCTGTCATAATATTTACATACGAGTTTAAACTTGTGCTTAATATTTGTACACTCATGCGAGGCCTAGCCAAATATAGTAACATTACGCATTTATGTCCCCGAGCCCCTGACTTCATATTTCTGTTGTTACCATGGCAGTATGTATCTTACACTTCATTTTCTGTAAATACGCTTAGGGATATTGTCGATGAATTAGGCGAAATAACAATAATCCAGAATATTATTACAATCATTAGTATCTGCTTACTAAGATATTATGTCCCTTTGCAGCCAACATAAAATTCTGTAGAACTTTACAGGAATTATGAATATGTCATGTATGTCCTATCTGTGAAATGTAAACGTTAGCAGTGTCCTAATATTCAAATTATACAAGGAAACCAGTTTACTTGCTAGACTTCACTGTCAGACACTATTGAGTGACTGACTGGCTTTTTCATCTTTGGTAATAACATACATAAAATGAGCTGTAAAGGGTACATGAGCATTTGTCAACATCAATAACCCACTTCTTGTAATGGCCAAAATTAAACTGATTGAATCTTTGCGCAGCATAAACATACGACCATTCGGTACAATGGTCTGAAAAATCAGACTATTACTTACTGGCTCTATAGCTCCTAAGTCGATTCGACAACTAATAGTCGTTATTTTCCCACTTAAAGACATTTTCAAGCCCCCTTTTTTAGGGAAGTTCTAAATTAGTATCATTTTTCAAATGCCGTTGGAATTTAACCTTTTCATTTTCTGGCCTGCAAATGGGACATAGTACCTTTAAAGGCAAGTTGGGTCCAAATTTCGAGAAGAATGGGTAGAGTCCTCTTAAAAATAAGCGCTTGGATACACTTTAATCGGCACTGGTTTGTATGATTTCAATTTATGATCATTCCGTTAATATGTGTATACTTATTTTGAGAGTGCGCACAAGTGTTTTGATAGGAAAGGCGGGGATGGGGGTGGGGGGGGGGAGAAGATGTTGAATGATTTCGTGTGTATACTCTCTGGACTGTACATAAAAAAGTATCAAGTTCATGACTACCTCTACAAGGACGAATCCATAGTAACTATGGTATTGTATTACAGACAACATTGCGAGCCGCTCATGACTAGAGCAGGCTAATACACACGGGTACAGTGAATTGCTTAATTTTGGGATCCCCAGCAGATACTATCACATGAGTCATGATGAGAGGGGGAAATCAAAAGAACGAAAATCAGAACGAGGAAAAGGAACATGCACCTGTAGGGAAGTCATAATCTAAATTTAGCGAAAGATGTACCCGTTGTTTCATTAAGAACATTAAAGAAAACAAGACGCTCATGGTGGTAGGTGAGGAAGGTAAAGCAAAGTTTTGATGGCGGTCATGAACTTGGTGAGAATGGGAAAATGTAAAGTCCAGAGAGTATGGATGCTGAAAGACGAAAGACCACTTCTGTACTGTGCGAGGTCTCACCCATTCCCCATCCCCCTTCTACCCCCTCTCTCTCTCTCTCTCTCTCTCTGTCTCTCTCTCTCTCTCTCTCTCTCTCTATATATTTCTCTCTCTCTCTCACTCTAACTCACTGTCTCTCTATCTGTCTAATATCTCTAATTGTAATATTTTATACCGATAATAAACAATATTTGTCAGACAAATTTGGCACAGGATTTAAACGAAGTCTAGACAAAGGAGAGGACATATATCTGGTCGGACTAATGGTTAATGGTAACACTTAACATACAACTCAATTGCATCTCTAACCCTAATTGTTGACGAAATCAAGCCCATTTCGGAACACCCCTATAACTCCTAGACATTTTTTTTACAATGAAATTGCATTAGCAGTACTCGACTTCATCTCATTTATTCTCCTCCTTTGTTCTACCATCCTCCAGCCGAGCCTACAGCAGGTAAACCGATGGATCCTAAGGGTACCGAACCAGGTGGTATTACCCCTCGGAGCTCCAACGGGGCTTCAACAGGCGGTATTACACTCTATCCTAACGGTGAACATCCACCAATTGGACCAGGCACTGAGGATGTAGATCCAGACATAGCGTGTAAGTTTCTCTTCACTTCATTTGATTCTACATTCACTTTTGAACACATATCTGAACAAATGTTTTGAATACATATAAAATTTCAGAACTCCTCAATCCTCCCTCTCTCTCACATGGTGCACCCGCAAGCCTATACTGTATATAAAATGTAATACTTTAAACATGTCCATGCAATGCACATTGAACGTCAAGCACGATCGCAAAGACTGTCAAGACATTAACTCAAGGGCAATTTCAATGCGTGGTATTCTCGAAAGCGGACTAACTTTAGTCCATGGTTTAATCCTCCGACTAAGTATGGTATGCCAGTGATAGTGTCCATATGAATATATTTTTGAATATTTTGATATGTCCCTAAATTACCATGATAATATAATTATTTAATAGTTATATTGTTGTTCATTAATTGTGTTATTACATTTTATTTTAATTTAGTGACAGATTAAATTATTCAAAAAAATATTCATATGGACACTTGGCATTCTATACTTCGGAGGATTAGACCATGGACTAAAGTTAGTCCGCTTTTGAGAATACCACCCAATACCTTTTTGTATATTCCATAACAAATCATATTTTGTTCATGTAATACGTCATTGCCATGTTGGCAAATTTCAAAAGATGACAAGCCTATTGGCATTGTCTTAGGTTATTTTTTAAAATAAATCTTTAGATCATCATGTAAATAAGATAAAAGAGGGCTCCAGGATTAAGTGCTACGTGAAAAAAATAGGATAACTATTTCTTGGAATACCATCCCGGAAAGCTACTGAACTCAAATAACTACAACGTGGACATCTATACCATCCTGGAAGTTTAGGATTATAAGAATTATATAGAATTATTAAACTGATCTTGTTGAACTTATCTTCGACATAAAAAAAGATAAAAACTATAATGTTCTGAACAATAGATGGCAGCATTCTTTGTATGGAAGTATGGAAGCAGTACGTGTTTATAAATGAGTAAATTGACAATTTCTGATTATAATAATGGTATACTGTATCATTATCGAGAATATCTCACGCCAACACATGTATGGTGATTTGCTACGCTTGAATTCTCTGGCCTTCTTTTCAAATTTTTAACTTAAAATAGGCGTACATTTCATTTAAAAGTAAACATTTCTGTGCCCTTGCTTTATCGTCACCTTCATTTTATCTTTCCTTCCAGTAAGTTTAGTCACCGTAGCTGTTGCGCTGTTCGCTGCTACATGTCTCATGTTGCTTGTCACCGTTATAATCCATTACAAAGTCTGCAATCAGCGAAGGTAGGTACAAATTCTCGGTTAAGAGAAATGTGCAAGTGTTAAGTTCATTTTGCAATTGGATCAGAAGGGAGGTTGAACATGACAAATACAATTCAGACGCGGAGCCAGAATTTTGTACAAGATGGGCTAACATACCTAACAAATTGCCAACAAAAAACAAAAAACAAAACAAAACAAAACAATCGGACAAACGAAAATGATCAACTCAAATGGGGATGCACATTTTTTAACTTGTGCTCTTTGGTTTCAGAAATGGAGGGGCACGCGTTGATTGTGTCCCAAAATCCCCCCTAAACAAATAAAACATTAATAAATGAATAAATAAATAAATACATAAATAAATGAATAAATAAAATAACAAAATGAAATCGGCTAGTAAATGATAAAGAGAAGAAAAAAAGAATAAGGGAGGAGAACAATAACAATGTAGTTGCCAAGCGTGTCATAATGCGTGCCATTACCTATACATGTGGTTATGAAGTTCGAAGAAGTGCCTGGTTGCCTGTCTAGAGGTCGAGTTAAGGGTAGGATTTTTATCTGCATCCTCACTCAGGATGTGTGACCGAGAGCGGTTAGCTTTCAGAGGGATTCGTCGCTACCCTTCACCATCCTCAGACCTGTCAGAAACACAGGATATATCATAGGCCAGGGTGGGAGAGGGTGAAGTATTGCCCTCGGCCGTCTTCTTACATCCCTTCCGCACCAAGATCTTATCAGACAAGAACCTCCCAACATACTCCAGATAATTATAATCTTTTATTCGTTGACGAAAATAAATAGAAACATAACAATACAGTTGAATTTCATCATAAAGTTTCACGTTATGACACAGATTTCTACAATATATATCCAAACGTGGAATCCTACAAAACTAGGGTTATACTTTGCCCTCCCCCCATATTCTGCATTTACTTTGTTACCCGTTTTATTCTGCTGTGTGCTTTTCTATTTTAAATAATCTTTTGATGTCTATGAAAACCAAACGTACGGTTTTGGAGTCACAGGACCTTTAAAGAGAAGGTTGAGTTCTGGGAAGAGGTGAAAAATAATTTGTGAGCGTTATCATTGTTATTATGCAAGTGTGGAAGAACATCAGACAAAAAATGTTCCCTGAAAAGCATGGCTCTTCAAATGCCTTAATATTCTAAATATGGCACGTAACAGCATAAAAATCGGGACGGATTATTATGCCACATGTTCGTGTAGTCCCATATACATCTTTCTGTGTACAGTGCTTGTAACTTTACCAAGACTGGGCCAAATTTCTTATAATATTGATGATTCCAGAACCTTGCACTACATACCAATACTTATACGCTAGACGATCAACCTTTTCTGATCGATTCCACACCGTTCAAGTCTTTCACAATGCAATCGCATGACCAGAACTCAACTATATCTTTAATGACCTGATCTCAACGATTAATGGATTTTGTTTCCAAACGGGATGTGGAATTCTAATATCTTACTTTATTATGATATCGTTTATCATTTACAAATTCAAGATTAAGAACTATCCTATTTAGCGGAGCATTTTCTACATTAAGTCCATAAATATGAAAACTCAAGAAATGATTGAATATATATAGTCTGCGGGGAAAAGGTCGTTTTAGGGTAAACTATTGAGTATTACTAGAGGAGTATTTGGGAAGTGCATATTTATTTGTAGAATATGATGTTATTTTAAAGGAAACAAAACAATAGGCATAATCCTAATTTTCTGCCTTTTTCGATCGTATTGCAGGAAAAACCATTACCCATCTCACATCGTGTACCACGGACCATCCTACTATAACAGAGATGTTGAGCGTCATGGTAATGAAAGGGAAGGCTATATGACGCTCAACTTTGATGGTAGTCGTGCATCTTCATCAGGAACAGCTACTGAGCTTCTCACTCAGATGTCAGATCGTCATGACATAGCATCAAAGAATGGTGATCGTATCTCACTAGCTAGCTTCACCAGGGCAAGCTCATTCTCAGAACAAAGACCTAGACTACCAACTAGAAGAGAAAGTAGAACTTTCCCTATAGTACGAGAACTCAAAAACCTTCTACATGCAGTACATATGAGAAGGATACGTACGCTAAGCCAACATCTCTCTGTTGCAGAGATAGAAATGTTACGTCATGAGTTAAGTAGTAGATCAACCACTCCTGCGCATCCAGATGTGTCACATGATCGAACAATGTCAACTATTCTCCTAGATACGAGCGCATCAACTATACGTCCAATGAGTGAAATAAGCGAGCATTTTTATTATAGTCTATTCCCTGATCCTAACGGCGACGGTGGGGCTCGTAGTCCAGCTCAACGTCGACATGATGCCCGTGCGCCTCTTGTGTCTGGTCGACCAGCACACACATCATCAACGATGGCCGCTCACGGTGGGCCGTTAGTCGATCGAACAGGTCGTACGGTAGGACAAAGCCATGCATCATCGGCAGGTGAAGAAGGGACACTTTCTACAATCATTCCATCTGAAGAAAGTAGTGGTCCAATAGATGACGTGACATCTACAACCATTGCTGTTGGTGATGACACAGAAATGGTGGATAATGAGATCTATGAATCGTACACGGAGAATGAAGTGTCTTGCTGATACTATGACTTCTCAATGGATTGAATTTATAAAAAAAAAACGAGGCTCATTATAAACCATCCAGACCATGGTTTAAACATTCATAAGCGTAGAACACGCGTATTCTCTTGTCTAATGAGCGAGCAATTTACGCTTGTATACGCTTATTAATCCACATTGGACGTTTAAACCATGATTTCGACCGTGGTTTAAATTTAAACCTTTGTGAATTTGGAGATTTATGACAGACTTTAGTAGCTGGACCAAGGGACTCTTACATACAATATAAAATGCAAGGAAAGCAACGCAGAAATGACACGCGGAAAAACACGCTGTTGATTGTAGAATCAGACCAGAGGAAATCCAATTTGGCTACATTCATTATAGTGAAAGACTAGAGGCTCTGGTTTACATTATGATATATTTAAATGCTTGGTTTAAAATGGATTCAAATATTAAGCATATCTATTTTTTGGTGATTACTAGTGACGACATAAGACCTATGCCTTTAGCACACAGGTTTTTTTAAGCTAGCGTAAGACGGTGTCAGCCACCGGCGTGATATTTAACGAGCCAAACGAGAGTGCTATCGTCAAAATTTGCTGACTCACGGTGCGAACGTTGCGACAGCAAAGCGACGTATACGCCCATTGCCTTCATAAGCCTGATTATCGTATGCACTGACGCAACGCGCATGACGCCTGGTGCGGAACGGGCAATGCCAAACATAGTAACAACGAATGTAACCTGTATTCTAACGCAAAACAACAACAACAATAATGAATAATTGAAAAAAATTATGAATTTGTTTATCAACGTAAATATCGGCATTTTCGGTATTACTGTGAAGAGATCAATGTATTTTCATAAAACAGAAGGGCCTTGTACAGTTGACCGCTGGCGTCATCTTTGTTGGTAACTGGCCTAAGCCTCGATCAGAAACGACGCGGCAAAATCATGGCGGTTTTTTTTAATGATGACGTAATGAGTAATACGTTTCTCATCAAGCTGAGTGAATACGCGCAGGACCTTTGATGCGCATAGTTGCCTTTCATTGGCACGTTAAAAAAAACTGCTGCGGTTTACTGCGTCATATATAAACGGCATTTAGAAAAGGTTTTGTATGGATCTCGGGCTTAAGCATAAGATTATGCCTATCATGCCTGATAATGAAGTCTCATTGTCAAAGGTCAGCGTTTTGGTCATTTGATGATTTCAATTATGTTGTTATTTAATGGCATATAAGATGGATATTTTGTACTGCTTGATGTATATAATTCTACGGATTGTATGGATTTAGATGTAAATAGCTGCTCCTATTCCCTTTTTACGAATAGGTTAATATTTGAACACTGCTTTGGTTGAACAAAGCATTACGAAGTTTTTAAAGCAATAGATAATCGGATAGGTATTATTGCAATTTGAAGAATGATAATGGAACCATCTTAAGCCTAATCCCTCCCAAAAGGATATGGCTGTAGTAAACAAATAGGATGTAGAGTTTTCTGTTAATATGTGTGATGAATATTCGAAGTGTGTTTTTTCCCCCATTGCACTTGTACCCCCACCCCAAATCATTTTTTTCTTCTCCCTTTCAAACAATTATGGTTATCAATCAAGTTTTAATGTTGTACTTTGATAGCATATATAAAATATAGTGCTCATTCTGCACTGCTCCTTCACATCAATAAAGTATTTGATTGACTCGCTTAAGAACTTGTTTTGATAAACAATACATAGCTAAAGCATATCGGTGCTTCAAGTTAAAATTTATCGTTATACGATGAAAAATCCATTATATTGTTACCTCAGACAAAAATCTTTGACGTATAATGAGGGTGCACGTGTCAAACAGTTGTTGCTCAGTTATGCGGATCAATGTACCCAAATAAATATGTCTCATCATTACAATATATTTACATGATAAGTATTTTTCATCATAATTTTAATTCAGAAATATGGTTTGTCGATATGTCTCTCCTTGTAAGGTTTTTTTTTTTTAATTAAACAAATTACGACAAAATATAGTTCAATAATTTAGGTGCATAATCATTCCTCCATGTTGTTTTGTTAAACACTTTATAAGTGTTATTCTCTTTAATGGGGATTATGTCATGCTATTCTAAGTCATATTTGACTCTAATGATGCCTTTTGGGCGAATACAATGTTCATTTTCGTCCTTTTCATAATTTTTGTGTTAGCACTCATGGTATTAATCCCATCTTGTAACAGTATATCTTTTCAAAATGAACACATTTTTTTCATCATTTGGTAAAAAAAAGTGTGAAATAATAAGTCACGTCTCTTCGGCATTACTTTCATTTGCAAAACGGTCGAGATGAAATACACTTCCCTTATTATACGTTATCGAATAACAAGCAATACAACAGTCGCTCCATGGAACGTGGTATATCACATATCAACTTTGGTAGCTTCTTATTAAAAAGTTATAACCTATGTGACCTTGAATCATATTTTATTGTAAAGAAGAACTAACACCCTGTCTAATTATACTATTTTCATAATTGTGCTACCGAGGATGACTGAACAGCTGGCTTTTCAAAAAGTATTGTCAAAATCCTATTGTACCAAGTTTGGGCTGAAGCATTGAATGTGGGTCAAAAGCCATTATGTGTGTGTTATCTCATTCCAAAACAATTGCTCCTTATGACAATTAGGCAGTTGGAGAAAAAAAGTGTGAACATCAACTCAAACTCAAAGAAATGCTTATTACAAGCAATATTTATGATATTCTCTTCGTTATGATGATTACAATCTTGCATTCGTTCGCATCCCTTGTTTAATGTAACCTTCTCATTGAGTGATACAAAATGGATAAAGTTTATCAGGGATGATACCTTTTCTTAATGAAAGTCTGTTGTCAATTTCTTTGATATTTATCATCATAAATGTTTTTTCTTGCATTTGGGTTTAGTAACCTTTGAGTTTTCGATCGCTATTCGAGATAAAGACCTTATGCTCCTTACGCGTGTGGATTGGCGCAGAGAGTGCAGAGAGAACTTAGATATCATGAAACAAAAAGTTAGTAGGCTGTTTAAAATAATTGAAGGTTATCCTGTCAATTGAAACAAGGTTCTGTGAAAGCCTAGTTACATTGCATCATTTTAAACAATGAAGCACTGATGCATATTGAAGTCTGCATACACACAAGAAAAAATACTAATACACAAAACAACAACAACAACAAACAAAATAATTTTCGTCATTAGTTAATGCAGTATCAGTAGTGCGATTGAAAAAATATGATACTTTGTACTGTTTATATAAATCACATTATAAGGAACAAGGAACTGTATCAAGATTATGAAACAGTCATTTTTTTAAAGAAAGAATAAAAGAAGGGGACAAGAAAAAATCACTATGACATTTTCTTTTTCTAAAGGTCGAGCTAACTAGCCGAGGGCGGAAAAAAGATAAATCATTGAACAAAAGATCTGTTCATGATGAGATTTTTTCAACTCACCTCGCTGTTGAGTTCTGTGGAGCGAATACAAACAAAAGTTCGCTGTAAAAGAAAAAAACAGGAAATGTGGCGAGATTTTATGCGCGTGATTTGGCAGAGAATAAAAGATTGCCTGGCCAAGGGGTGTTTTAGTTCATAATAGTCTTTTTTTTTAACGTGAAATTCTATAGCTTTTTTCAAAAGTGGAATGAAAAGAAAATAACTTTTAAAAGAGAGACCAGGAACTGTATCCAGATTATGAAACAATCATTTTTGTTAAAGGAAAGAAAAAAAGAAGGGGACAAGAAAAAAAATCACTATGACATTTTCTTCTTCTAAAGGTCGAGCTAACTAGGGCGGAGAAAAGATAAATTATTGAACAAAAGATCTGTTCATGATGACGTTTTTTTCACCTCACCTCGCTGTTGAGTTCTGTGGAGCGAATACAAAAGAAAGTTCGCTCTAAAAGACAGAACTGAAAATGTGGCGAGATTTCATGCGCGTAATTTAGCAGAGAAAGATTAAAAGAAGGGGACAACAAAAAAACCATTGTGACATATTTTTTTTAAAGATCGAGCTAACTAGGGCGGAGAAAAGATAATGATGATGAGTTCGAGAGTGAACACTAAAGAAACTTAACTTTTAAAAGAGAAAACAGGAACTTTGTCGAACACAAGTGTGTGATTTTAGAAGGAGAGAAAAAACCTGTGTCATAAACCTGACACAAAAGCTGTTCTCTCTCTTCTAAAAGCCTACTTTCTTTTCTTTTTGCTTTTCAAAAAAGCTATATAATTTCCCGCATTTTAAGATTAAGAATACAAACACACACATACATAAATATATTTATATACATAGATATACATATATACATATATATATATATATATATATATATATATATATATTTGTTTGTCTATGCGATCAAAGAGCTAATACAGCAGTTACTCTGTTTCTTTAGTGGTTTACACAATATTCAAATACGCGCTGGCTCAGCCCCCTCAAAATGTTTAGCTCTATTACGCCACTGCCATATTATCTGCCTTGACTTAATAAAGATAATAGTATCTATCCGGACTTTACAAAGATAATATTATATGCCTTGACTTGACAAAGATAATATTATCTACCCGGACTTGACAAAGATAATAATTATTATCTGCCTTGACTTGACATAGATGATTTATATTTTTTCAAACGCACTACTGATACTGCATTAAATAATGACGAAAAATATATTGTTTGTTGTTGTTGTTTTGTGTATTAGTAGTTTTTCTTGTGTGTATGCAGACTTTAATGTGAATCGGTAACTGGTATCAAGAGATCTGGATTTGTGTTAACGAGAGAAGAAAGAAAAAACAGTCTAAATTGTGAGTGAGAGAAGACCTACTGATGTTGTTGCGTAATGAGGCCTTAACATGTTGTATTACCCTTTGCGAACGATCCGAAAATCTTACAATCTACGGTCAGCTTTTTATTTATTTTAATTTTTTTCACCGTTTTTTAGAAGAAAAAAAAAGTGTAATGAGTACAAAAATATGTATTTTGTTTATTTAAATGGGATATAAATGCATAAAATCATCAAATTATTCCCAAATTCTCACTCGTATTCTGCCCTAGTTTCGAAATCCTGCTAGCGTAAACAAGTAGACCCCGGTCTCGTGTACGTGTATATACCATGCACTGCACCAGCTAGAAACCAGCGAGATTTGGGCGACGGTCCCGGTTTTGTCTGGCTATCTTTTTCTATGTCAGTTTCGGTCCCTTCTTTGATTAGTAAAGAGACCACTTTGTGCCCGGGACCACCTGTAAAATTTGTCAACAATCTTCAATCACAAGTTTTACAGGTAGTTGAAAACCAACTTCGTCAGCTAGGAAGCACAGAAAGCCACAGAGTGTTGTCTCAACACAACATTGTAAACCATGGTTTATTATGAGGTGAAAAGATATGAATGGAATGATGTCGCTGAAACACATGTATTAAAGCATTCAAAACTGAGAAATATCAGCCCAAAGAGGGAAAAAAAAACCGACACAGGTGCTGGCACCTAAAGGGCTATACAACATTTTTTGTTTAGGCCTGATGGAGGTGAAGTGTGTCTAATACAATGATCGGGTAATAATGTATCACTATATATATATTTATTATCTATATAAGGCTTCCAAGTGTTAAAATAAATCAGTATATTTAATATCTTTAGCGCAGTATCCGGATAACAGGTCAATATTGTTTTCGTATTGCTCTGTCATCCGGGAAATTCAACTGTCGATACAATATTGCTTGATTATCGAAAATCAACAACACTTTCGCTGGGGATTGGAACATTTACCGAAGTAAGTCAAATTTTGTTATTTCGCCAGTCAGCTTGATATAGATAATAATAATAATAATATTGTATGGCTTTGTTTTCGTGTGATACAAGAATATATTGTCATAGCGAGAGAAATATATTCTGGTATCACACTCAAAGCCATCCAACATTATATAAATATATTTATATATAAAGACATGCATCTGTGCCGCACAACTATATATATACATATATATATATATATATAGTCGCTCCATAGAACGCGGTCGAATACAATATATACATACATATATATATATATATATATATATATATATATATATATACGGTCTAATACAATATATACATATATATATATATATATATATATATATATATATATATATATATATATATATATTGTATTGTATTATTGTATTAGACCGCGTTCTATGGAGCGACTTTTGTGTTGTTTGTTATTCGATAACGTGTAATAAGGGTAGTGAATTTCATCTTGACCGTTTTGCAAATGAAGAGAATGCCGAAGAGACGTGAAATTTTATTTCATAATTTTTACCAAATAATGAACAAAACTGTGTTCACTTTGAAAGAAATATTGTTTTATGTAGAATGCCCGGTAAAAGGAAGATCCAAAACTGAGAAGTAAACACTTTCGGTCTTCATCTAGTGTGATCTTTACTGATTCGACTATTCAGAAGTGCTGTGTGAAATTTGACAACGAATAACGTGAGTTTCTGTCATTATGGCGTCCAACCCACCCCTCGAATTGCCCTCCCCCTTTACATATGTCCACATATGGGCAAGCTGGTCGAGTTGAAATATGATTACCCATATGCCCCTACCTCGTCCAGTGTATTTTTGTTTGTTAAGGCACCCGGTCTGGCTCTAGAATATAATTATATATATATATATATACTTAGCTTTGCTCTATCCTTCCGTACAGTGCTCAATGCCTATAGGCAGAGCAAAAATATATATTGAATAAGGCAGACTAATATAATGGAACATGGTTGCTACTCGGAGTTTCACGCATTGCGAGCGATCATCAGGCAACTGGTAGCATTCTTAAAATTACATGATTACTCTACAACCTGGGTACAAATACGTTCAAAATAAGACTTAACTTATACAATTCAATAAGATTTACTCATGGGTGAAGGGGCTATTGTAATTGCTCAGGTACTGCGATGGATTTCTAAACATGTAGGTTATGGGAGTGGGTATCGCAAAATAGTCTCCACCAAGGTGGTAGTACATAAATATTTATTTATTCATTTATTTAAGTATAGTCTCTTTTGAAGTTGCAGACTAGAGGTAGAATTTGTTTCATGGCGGCATTTGGAGATGAGTTCTGGTCTTTTGTTCAGGAGTGTCTGTTTCTCGGCGTTGATGATGGCAAGCTTCTCAGTTAGGCACAGGTTGCATTTCTTCGTTTCGCTGGAGTACGCTTGGGCCTTGCTGGAGATCGACCAATCGATGCTGAATGGGACGCTTTGCTGTTTGAGTTGCCAAATGTGTTTGGAGAGTTCTGTGCTGTTTTTGTGCTACTCGGAGTAGCAACCATGTTCCATTAGTCTGCCTTATTCCTTATTCAATATATATATATATATATATATAAGTGCGAGAATTCTCAACTCTGACATGACATATATATATATATATATATATATATATTACTTATTATTATATATATATATATATATATATATATATATTACTTATTTATGATATATATTACTTATTATTATTATTATATATATATATATTAATTATTATTATTATTATCATTATTATATATATATATATATATATATATATATATATATATATATTTTTTTTTTTTTTGGGGGAGGGCAAGAATACATGAAGCCCACCTCCCCCCGCCCGCCCCCTTATAGATTCGTTTTCAAAAGGTAATCTTCCACGAGGTGACCTAATAGGCCATACCTTGTTAGGTTAATGTTTGGCAATTTACGATTAGTGTCATTTGCATAGGCGAAGACCCATGCACTTATAAATAATGTTTTAATGTGCAGAAGTCAGCAATTAAGTTACTATCGTACATAAAAAAGTGGCATGCAAACTTCTGTCTACATGAAGACTATTATTTTTCTGTTAAATCAAAATACTAAATAACAAATATTTATTCATATTTTTCAAGATGAAATATACACATGTCATATTTCATAAGACTTGGTAATTATAATCCTTCCCTCTGAGAGACTAATTCTCAAGTCTTTAGTTTTAAACTCCACAGAAGTCTAACAGGGCCATTGTCCGTAGATTCTTATGTCTACATCAAACAATTGTATTCCAGGAAATGCATCTCAAACACTTGTCGTGATAAAAATATTAAGGCACGATTCAGGACTGGTGAATAACTTTAATCTTAATATAATCCAAATACCACACACAGCTAAGAAAACGAACATTTAATACAACGAGTCTGCTTTGATTTCTTTCTTTTTTTAACGTTTTTTTTTCTTCTCCTTCTTATATTCCTTTTAACGGAGGCTTTTTTCTTCTTTTTATATTCCTTTATTCGATTCAATTTCCTTTAAATTCAATCTCTTTGTCTATGCTAATTTCTTTGCTACATCGTCAACGTGTCAACGAACTTTAGACAAAGTTGTCAGACCTAGATACACAGGCGCTGTGTAATCAATGATTAATCATTAACATGTTTGCAAAGTACAGTACAGACTACGAACATCCAGGGATGTACTGTCTGGTACATGTATCCAGGACGAAAAAGCATACGGGTGATTAATACACGGAAATGATAAAGTGCGAGTCAATTAAAGGAATCCCACATCTAATTCTCCATTTCCCATTTCAAATTTCTTAAATCATACATACTGGTGTGAAAACTTTTCCTTTTTAGTGATAGATATATATTACCCAGTCAAACTGCAAATAATAGATTCCAATATGAAGTGCGAACAGTTATTGACATGTAGTTACATAATACAATTTATAGTTAGAGCCTGAAAAGTGATGATAATACTTTATAACAGAAAATTAACAAGATAAATGTTAAATTAGTGTTATGAGAGGGGTGCAGAGAGAGAAAGGAGGAAAGAGCGATAGAAAGACATAACTGGACGTAGATAGAGGGATAGAGAAGGGGGTATGAAATGAAAGACAGAAAGAAACAACCGGAGAGAGAAGGGGGATAGGGGTGGTATTCTACATAACGGTAACAAGAGAGAATGGATGGTGAATTAGATGAGTCATAATTTGTAGAGAAGAAGAAGAAGAGAGAGAGAGAGAGAGAGAGAGGGGAGCATGTTATAGCCGAGTGGTAACGTCATATTCGCTCGTCGTCCGGGTTACTTGTTCTAAACAACATAGTCAGGGCATGAGGTTCACCGCGCAATCATTCAAGCAACGGGCTTGAGCAGGGCAAAATCTGTGTATGGGGCTGGTGTGATCACCACACCATTGTTTAGCACAAAGCTGTTTGGAACCAGCAACATTTACAACTTGGCCAGTATGACGTCACAATTCGGTACTCAATTAATCAGCCTCAATTTCTATTTGAAATATGAATATTCTTCATTTAAAGCCCCCACTGTACTACTTGTAGCTACTTGCTCCCTCTATATAGAAAACAATGCCTAAGCGGTGTCCGTTGGTCCCCCATGATCCTCTTTTTCTTATGTTCATTGACAGCTGAGTTGATGAGCTAACCACCTGTCAGTGACTATACGCTAATCCCTCTGGCCAAACTAGTGCAGAGGGGCTTTAACGATATTTTTTCGAAAAATAATAATTACGATTTGTTTTTTCTTGAATAAAATCATCTTTATTCAATATTGCTCTCGACTGTGCAAAAACATAACAAAACATATATATATATATATATATATATATATATATACAGACATAATATAAACAATAGAATCAACAACAAAAATATAACTGATTATACAGGACACGGTGGAACAAAGAAAAGAAAATTTAGAGCAATAATATGTTTTTCCACCTATTATCAAATGATACAAATTTGTTATTTTTAACATAAATGTAATGTTCAAGAAAACGATAATGCCTTAACATGCATTTAAAAGAATTTAGTGATAATACGCTATTTTTGCATTTGTAGGAAAATATATAGTATTTGGCATGTAAAATAATAAAATTAAATTGAACTCCAACGTTTCCATAAAATCCAAATAAGAAATAAATTTTATTCAAAGTAACTTTATCCTCTAAAATGAAATGTTGGACATCCGCAATAAACCTTCTAATAATTGGACAATCCCCAAATAAATCTTCTATAGATTCCTCGGAGTTATAACGAAATGAACATAAGTCTGATTTCGAAATATTTAATAATTTAAGATATTTATTAACACCAACTATACGATGTATTATCTTAAACTGAAAATAACGGACCCGTGTAGATAAACATGACCTAACAGGAACTAAAAAAATTGTTTGGGAGATTTAACAGAGAATTCCCTCTATCTATTGATTTAGGGGAGTTAAAAACTTGTTGAACACTTAAATTATGAATATACCGACAGATCTTCGTTACCTTCATTATATTTTTATTTTTTTGACGAAGTTATACTATTTGTAACTTCAAATCTTTTTTGCAAGTATGGAATATATAATAATTTGTAATCTATTTATTGTGTATTATTTGTATTTTTATACATCTTAGTTTTGTTGAAATGTTTGTTTTTATCTGAGCTTGTAAACCTTGCAATGTAATTTAGCTCTCAGGCTACCATTTTGCAGTTGTTCTAATAAACCATTCTACTGCTACTACTTCATGTCGAGGGTTCAGATCAAGGTCATGCTACAACCAATCACAACACTACACCGACCTCGTATCCGGACACCTACCCCCCGGACAACTACCCCACAGACAACTACCCCCTAGGACAACTACCCCTTAGGACAACTACCCATTAGGATAGTTGTCCGAGGGTAGTTGTCCTAGAGGATGGTTGTCGTAGGGGGTAGTTGTCTGGGGGTAGTTGTCCGGGGGTAGTTATCCGGGGTAGTTATCCTAGGGGGTAGTTATCCGGGGGTAGTTGTCCCGGGGGTAGTCGTCCTAGAGGGTGGTTGCCCTAGGGGGTAGTTGTACTAGGGGGTAGTTGTCCTAGGGGGTAGTAGACTGGGGGTGGTTATCCGGGGGTGGATGTCCAGGAGGTAGGTGTCCTAGAACCCACCGACCTACATCTTGATCATGATCAGCTAATCTCAGCCAATGTACGTAAATTTTACCCACTCTTGGTTAATCTTTGCCAATCAGGAGTCAGTTTATCATGTATATGAGCTACACCTATACCTTGATCATTACTGGTTAATATTAGCCAATCAGAAGTCAGCTTCGATTTACATCTTCATCTTCATCATGATTAGCTAAACTTAGCCAATGTTTGTTAATTTTAGCCAATCAGGAGTCAGCTCCTTCATGTATATGAGCTACATCTACACCTTGACTATTATTGGTTAATATTAGCCAATCAGAAGGAAGCTTCTATCTACACGTTCATCTTGATCATGATTTGCTAATCTAAACCAATCAAGTGTCAGCTTGAACCCACGCATATCTTGTTCGTTGTTGGCGTATTGTCTTTGATTTAAACTTGCATTATTTGGTTCTGAATTGGTCAACGCCTATTTTAGTACCAAGATAATTCAATGATTCCTGAAGATATAAACAAGATCATGGTTTCTCAAAGTCCTTGTTCCTGCATCTAGGAATAGCACATAACGAATAATCGTGCGGTACGAATGTAGCAAGAGATCTTCCCTCCATTGTAGGATGGGGTGCTCCTGGAGGCAAGATGAAGTGAAAGCGACACAGTAGGTGAGTAAAGAAGAGGTAGAGCTCCGCTTTGGCCAACTCCTCACCGATGCATCTCCGACGTCCTAACAGAGCAAAAACAATGATAAACATGAATGAAAATGGTATCAAATTTGATCTAACCAGAAGGGTCTATACATACATATACATGTACAGTTAACAACTAAACTATTAATATCCTTACCAAGGTTTGTAAATTTTTAAGTACGTGAAAAATACAAGCGTTTCTAAGCGCACAGGTGGTATGGTCTAACTCAGTATAATTATTCAACAATTTTTCAATGACACAAATATCATCATCTCATATAGGCCGGATGAAGTCAAAAGAGGGGACGAATATCACACTCTGAAAAATCAAATTGTAATGTTACCAATTAAGGTAATTCCCTAATTCATCACATAATAATACTTATTAGGTACCATTAGGGATATTTAAATTTCTTTTCTTTTCAAGTAATCTCGGTAAGTGTACTTGAAAATAAAGGAAAATGTTCCAATTGGAAAGTTATGCCAACAAATGGCAATGCATCATCAATAGTTACCGATAGAGAATGGAATAAGTTCCTCCCTCTGAACAACATGTTTTGTATCTGGGTTGAGAAACCTGTCTGGATTGAATTCATCAGGGTTCTTCCATAGGCCAGGGTCATGATGAATGGCCCATAGGTTTGGTAAGATGACAGTTCCTTTAGGGATGTCGTATCCATTGAGAACAGTATCTTGGACAGGTGCGTGTGGGACTCCCAAGGGTACGATAGACGCCTTGCGTTGAATCTCCAGTAAGGTTGCTTCCGTGTAAGGTAAGTTAGGTTTATCCAACAGACTAGGCAGCCGGTCCACACCGACCACTCTGTCCAGTTCTTCTTGTACTCTTTGCTGAACATCTTGATTCCCCATCATGTAAAGCAGCGCCCATTTGAGAGTTGTAGCAGTTGTCTCAGTACCCGCAACGAAGAGATCCGCTACTGCCAACACCATGTTCTCATCATTAAACGAATTGGGGACAATGTTCTGCTTTGCAGCTTCGGCTATCTTATCAGCATACATGTGAATGAAACACTCTGCTGACTCCGACTTGTCGACGTAACTATGTTTAATCTTTCTTATTAGAGGATACATGTACTTGTCGAATATAGCTTTGTGCTTGAAACATTTCTTAAGACCACTCCCTGGTAGAAAACGCAAGAATGGCAGAAAATTGAAAACACTTCCGATTTCGGTAATCTCCACGATTCCATAAAGAGCTTCCAGGACACCCTTGAAGTCCTCATCGTTATATTGAAATCGCTTTCCAAAGTTCAACCAACAAATAACATTAGAAACTGACACAGTTATGTCATGAAATGGAATAAACGGTTGGGTGTTGCGTTCTGTAAAGCTCTTGATAAGATGTTGAATCTCCTCTGAAATTGTCTCTTCCATTCGAAACTTTCCCATACCTAGAGAGCGGAGCGCAGAAAATGTGAAACGACGCTGTTCAATTTGGGCGGGGCTATTGTAACCTGCGACGAGACCTAGAGAGGAAAAAAAAAACCTTTTAACACATTTTCTGAGGTTATCAATGTGTCATATTTCATTAGGATTCCATTAGAAGTCCTGCTCATAAGAACACCAAAAGATGTTAATTATCAAAATATAATTTTTCATCATTTCGCTGCTTTCTGTCCATATGACATATAAACAAGACTTTTAAAACTCTGAATGGCGTTACTCCTTGTATAAAATTTAATTCCATAAAATGGGTTTAAAGTAAATTACATTTTTAAAGTCCTTTTTTGATTGGCACAGTTAATTAGTACTATCATTTTCACTGTAATAAAAAAAATGTCTAGGATGAGGTGGTACACCTCATTAAAAAAGATTCTTTTAAATCAGAGTTAGCCAAGCTGCATTTTAATGAATTAATTGCGTCCTGCTCCTTTCGTTGAAGACGTTTATCGCACACAAATACAGATTCTTATTTATCAATTTAATTTCAAAGATGCGCGGGAGATTCCATGCATTAATTGTTACGCACTACTAGTACCCTTAAAGCAACTGAAGTGTTGGTAAACAACAATGACGGAAGCTCTTTATTTTTAACGTATTTGTTTTGTTTTTGTTTTCTTTTACCCAGGGTGGCCAAGTCATTTATTTTGACACTGTTATTCATCAGGGCTATACACACACACACAAACAAACAGATGAAATGTAACATAATAAAGGAATAAGAAAATGATATATCACATCATTTACACATTACCACAAATGAAAATGAAGAGTGTAACTTAATAGCTGATAATGTGAACCGACAATCTTTGCAAATTTTGTAATAAAAGGAAATGTGTAAATATCAATGAGCAGATGGTAAAAATTAGGTCATAAATTATATACTTGTATAATTTTTCGAATTTTTCGGCACAACAGTTTAGATGTATATATAGTAAACTTACCTTTTCCTTCTGATAAATGCTCTATCATAGCAATCTTTGGTCTATCACTGAAGTTATCTCCGGACTTCGCAAAAGCTTGTTTAATGAGAGAATAATCACTGAGTACCACAGCATAGAATGATCCCATCTGCATACTGAAGATAGGTCCATACTTCTTGGCCATGTTAGCTAGGATCTGGTGAGGTGGATGCTCTCCTGCTAGGCTAAGCAGGCTGCCAATGATCGGCCATTCAGGAGGTCCCTTCGGTGGGAGATTGGCATACGTTCTCCTGGTTCGAGACCAGACCATCATCAAGGTAACAAGGAAAGTTACCATTCCTAGAAGAAACGTTGTAAGACTTATACCAAAATCCATCTTGTCCAGACGATAGTCTCTGCACGAAAGTTGCTAACACAGGTTGTCCTCTGCAATAACCTGTACAAAATCTTCTCGTGTGTTTCCTGAAAGGACGCTGAGAAGTATCCTGAAGATAAATAAATACTAACAAACAGTCAAATATTAAACACGTTCTGATTAGTTGCGTAGGTGACTTGTAATGGGTACAATCATTGTGCGAAATGGCACCACCTACAGTGTATATACATGTATTGCACGATAGGATTCTAATTTACACATGGTTACACTCAATTGAATAATGGTGTACGAGAATACTGTGAACTCTATCGTGATGAATGATGATGGGCCTTCTCCAAATGAATGAACTCCATATTATAACACTGGGGACAATAGTATTGCCGGGTCGCTTGATGAAACCAACTCCATAAGACCTTGACCTTGTTATTTTCCAGCGACACAGAGAAATGATCGTTATGTATGTAGAATGACTAACGCTAACTGTCTCGTCAGTAGATAACGAAGGAGAAAGGTCGAACAATACAGTTAGACTCGATATTACCTAGTCTTAAGGAATAGACATATTTACTTTGTTTTCCTGTGATGATTATGGTCGTCGGTAAATCTCAGGAAAGAGACATAGCCTTAACAGAAAGTAAAATGGCCCTACATCCTACATTCTTAACACACCTTGGGAATTTCAAAACGTCGTATACAAAAGAGTATGTAAGATTAGGTATTCAAGATTTTGTATGGTATATACCGGATTACCGGGGTATAATATATATAGGTTTCGGTTGCCCGTTAGTATTAGAAATGACCGGAACATCATAAACAACCAAAACACTCCTAGATTGTAGATTATCCTTTATAGACTTACGTAATCCACAATTGTCTCAGTACGTCGATAAAGGAACATATAAGTTTACTTTAATTTCATGCGATGATTATGGTTACCTGTAAGTGCCATAGCCTTCGAAAGATAACGCCCTAAAATGAATCCTGGTTCTTTCGTAACAAAACTGGGAATTTCAGAACGTCTATAATAATTCGATATATGAATACAAATAAATGTACAGTAAATATATATATAATAATGTATGACCAAATAAATTGAGACCGGTTATAATAGAAAAAAAAGTGAATTGTCAAGGATTTTTATTTCAATTACTATAATCATCATTATTATATATATATATATATATATATATATATATATACACACACACACACACGCACACACACACACATGTATATATATAAAATATATATATGTATGTGTGTTGTGTGTGCGTGTGTGTGAGAGCGTGTGTGAGAGTTTTTGTTTGTTTAAGAAGAGTATATAAGAGTTAGGATTTGGTATAGTATAAGGTTTTGTAGTCCGTCAGTGCTAGAAATGACAGGGACGATAATTGTCACCGGAGCATCGGGAATTGTAGACTATAAACCATTTAAAGACTTACGTAATCCACAAGTTTCTCGGTACCTCGATAGAGGGTACAAATACCGACCGTCGTGATATTTTGCCTTCCAGTCAGTCTGGATGTAATATAGACATTGACGATATATACGATTGTTGGGAAGATGTTTGCGTCTGTCTTGTATTATGGCTTAACGCCATTTATCTTAGCAGGTTTGATTGCATTCCTGCTTTCATTTATTATGGTTCGATCGGGCAAGAGTAAGAAGTACAAGAATCTACCACCCCGTGGCCCTAGGGAATGGCCGGTGTTAGGCAGCCTACCAAGTCTGGCGGGCAAAGATATGCCACACGTTATCATAGCTAAAATGGCCAAGAAGTACGGACCAATTTTCAGTATGCAGATGGGATCATTCTATGCGGTAGTACTCAGTGATTATTCTCTCGTCAGGCAAGCATTCGCGAAATCAAATGATGAATTTAGTGACAGACCGAAGATCACGATGATTGAAAATATCGCAGAAGGAAAGGGTAAGTTCATTTGCTTACTTCATCGTATTATTAAGCCCTTACAAATAAGAAATGTGGCTTTTGGAATATCACATGAACATTGAACTGATCATTGACATACAACATTATCCGAAATGGAAAAACACAAAGAAAAGCTGGATTACCCATTTATATATTTAAGACTTAAACATGAGTTGATATTCGGTGAAAGATATTTATTTGTTATTGTATTTGATTGGTGGTGACTTCATGAATCCCTGGGACATTTTTAACTTCGCCTCATTGAATGAAGATTAAATAAAGTGTGCCTTTTTTCCAATGGAACCAACTCTTTGAATGCATTATGACATTAGCAAAAGATATATGCGTGTACACTGTACATTTAATGCGTCTATACATTTTGACGGCACGTTGCACATTGATACCGTAAAATGGTTTAAAGATGTTCAATTTGCATTTTTAACGTTTTACCAGTGTGTTCTTTTGAGGTGGGTTATATCAAATGCATAATACGTGTACACGTAACTATATAACTGTACGGCTAAATGTGTCTTTATCATGAGGCTTAGAACTCCTTACAAAAGCTAGCTAGTCGATAGTCAAGTGACTCAAGTGTGGACAAATCTACCCCATATAGTTCTTTTTAAATATATCTCTTTACTAATTATATGCATACTTTTTTAAACAACAGTTTCGCTTGACAACTCAGAGGCCTACCAGACCAAGCATAAGCTAAATTATGCAAAATGGATTCCGTCTACAGAGATGCCATTATGCTAAGCAGGTCAAATAGATAAACCATGGGTTCTGGATAGAATCATGCATACTTAACACATCTTCACTCTATTTGAAGCTTTATTACAACAAAAAAGAGGGTAATAATTTTTATCTAACCTAGGATATATGCGATTTTATTTTAAATTGGGTGCAAGTAATCTCAATAGCAAAGCAATCTCTCACGAATTGTTACCATTGTATTATTCGATGGGAACATTCATGTCATACGAACCTGTAGCTCTGAATGTTATGCAGATGAAGAATTGACTATTTTCGTAATGTAATCATGTTTATTTGCATACGTCTTTGTGAAGTGCCTCGAGACGAATTATGTAATTCCCCTGTTACGAATAATTTTATCTCGACTGTCAGAAGGCGAATCGCACCCATTAGTATCGCTAGATAGAATTAACATTATGGCTTGCTCGACTTCAACTCGTAAGGTCTGCAATGTGCATTCTGACTATAGAAATATAATTATTCGTAACAGTTGAAAGAAATAATCTGTAACGAGGCACTTAACAGAGATAATTATAGGCATAGAATTTGATTGCATTAGGAAAACGTTACGTTTCACAAGAGTATGATGTTCCTTTAATAATGATGTTTATATTTTGTTATTTCTTTCTTTTCAAGGTTTAATCGTGTCCTACTTTGGTCAGATGCAAACTGAGCACCGTCGCTTCTCACTCTCAGCTCTACGATCACTTGGTATGGGCAAGTTTAAAATGGAAGAAACCATCGTAGATGAAGGACGCCATCTAGCGATGATCTTTGCTAGTAGACACTCAAAGCCATTTGTACCTTTTCATGATATTGTCGTTAGTGTTTCCAATATCATCTGTTGGTTAAACTTTGGAAAGCGATTTGACTACGACGACGATGCTTTCAAGGGAATCCTCGAATCTGTCTTTGAAAGCTTTGAGATTGCAGAAATGGCAGGCCTTTTTAACTTTCTTCCATTTTTGAGGTTTTTACCAGGTAGTGGAGTAAAACGCATGTTAGAACTTCGAGCGATATTTGACAAATACATGAAGCCACTGGTCTGGAAAGTCAACGAGGAGCAGGAGAAAAGCCGTAGATCTCCCACATGTTATGTGGAGATGTACACTGAACAGATGATAGAAGCAGAACGTGAGACTCCCGGTGAACACACATTTAGTAAGGAAAACTTGTATAATGCAGTCGCTGATCTGTTTGTTGCTGGGACTGAAACAACTGCTACAACCTTAAAGTGGGCCTTGATGTACATGATATTACATCAAGATGTTCAAGAAAAGGTACATGAGGAACTTGATGATGTTGTCGGACGAAATCGGTTGCCAAGTCTTACAGATAGACCCAATTTGCCTTACACTGAAGCTACCTTGCTTGAGATACAACGTTTTGCTACAATTACACCTCTTGGCGTCCCGCATGCACCTGTCCAAGATACTGTTCTCAATGGATACGACATCCCTAAAGGAACTGTCATCTTACCAAACCTATGGGCCATTCATCATGACCCTGACCTATGGAAGAACCCTGATGAATTCAATCCAGACAGGTTTCTTAACCCAGACACCAAACAAGTTGTTCAAAGGGATGAGCTTATTCCATTCTCTATAGGTAACTATTGATCGTGCATTGATATTTGCATTTTCTGGTAGTGTTTGAAGCTTTCAGTGAACCTCTCTATCAAATTATCACACCCCTTGGAAATTTGATCTACCTGTTTAACAAATGAAAAGTACTGGTTGAAACGAAAATGAAGAAGACTTATGAACATGATCAGTATGTATAAACTTGTACTTGTAAATTGGTTGGAAAAAGTGATGAAGACAGTTGGCAAGAAGGTGTGGCATTTATTAATAATACAGTAGTGATATAATATAGTATTATTTATACATGGGGGTAGCCTCATCACCATCAATACTGCTCTCAGTGAGGGCACTGTATTTGTAGAATAGAAAGCCTTTGCATCGCAATATAAGATTAACGAAACTTAATACTGACGTTTCGTCGGAGCTAATTACGATTCGAAAGACGTACAGAACGATCATGGACTTTGAACAACAAAAACTCGAGTATAATTACTTTCCATACAAACCATGTTCGCATTATGTAATACGCAATTGAAATGTTCGATTACTTGCAAAGGTGGTGGAAAGTGTATTGAACTTGCCTTGGGTTGATTTTTCGAAAGTCTTTGCGATCGCTCTGTAGGTGAAGTTTCTCCTAAAAGATGTATGGCAGGAGCGACGGAAAGTTTTGATTAGTCAATAACAAAAACAGAACAAGAATATATAGTAACATCAGACCTAACTTTAATTATGTTTTTTTTTTCTTTCTTTTTCAGGCCGTCGTAGATGTTTAGGTGAACAGTTAGCCAAGGTGGAACTATTCATTTTCTTTACTCATCTCTTACATCGCTTTCAATTCACAACACCAGAGGGCGCACCTCCCTTAACAATGAAAGCAAGGAATGGAGCTACGCTCAACCCAGAAGAGTTTGAGATCTGCGCCTCGCTTATCGATGACATCATGTAGTCTATCATTAATATATTTCATTTAGACACACATTCAGGCACTAAAATTGATTTGTTTCTGTCACACTGTAGTGTTTTTTGAGATGTCGAAGTACATGTGTGGACGTCTATCCATCTATTAATTTTTTGCTTACATAATTTACAAGAATGCTTGATATTAATCACAGCTCCTGAACTACGTAAATGTTATAATCATTTTAACCATGTCAGTAAAAGCAAGATTATGAATATAACAGATTAACGACCAAGTAACATACCGAAAAATTAAATTTGTAAACTCGCTCAGAATATAGCGGATTCACATTGATTCTTGTCATTACTGTAACCACTTATTACTCTCCGGATTTTGTATTGCATCTAATATTTCGGTAAAAGGGGAATCATACTTTTCCTTCTTGAACTCCGAAATGGGTCCGTGATTAAAAATTTGATAATTAAAGGAAATGTTGTGTCAGGGAAAAAAAAAATCAGTAAACGATATGTAAACCATATTTCAAAAATTGTCTCTACAGTTTGTTATCAGTGATGTACCTTTACGTTTCTAAAGCTGCTCGTGAACTCGGTGTCAAAGCCAACAGCACACATAGCGGCGAGTTTTTGATGTTATGCTTTCAAAGTTTAATACGAAAGACTGGGGGTCGCTTAAAAAGATTGATATCGTTATGTCATTATTAAACATGAAATAACCTGAAAGGCAGGGTACACATTTGCAGGTGGTGTACTAGTAACCAGAATGCTGGAAAATGCAGGGAGATTAAAAAAATAAAAGAAATAAACAACCTTATACGTGGAAATATAAAAAGAAAGGAAAATACTTTTATTGGTAAATTGACAAAGACGGTCCAAGGTGAAGTTACAAAATAGAAACATCTCTCTATCATTCTTCAAAGTTTACAATTAGAGTGAGTAAAAGGATATGGGAAAGGAGAAAGAGAAATGACGAATGAGAGAGAAGAAAGGAATTGAGAGAAATGGTTAGGGGGAGGGAGAGTTGCGTAACGACTCTCCATGAGGTACAACGCTTTCCACCCCGTCAACAGGCGCGTACCATCGCTACGCTTTCCGACAATAAACAGCATTGAAAACCGTTGATCATTGCAGGATATACAAATTATGATATACACGAACCTGTCCATTTTCCTTGTATTTTTCTTCATGTAAAACTATAATTACACACGATAAATAAATGGCAATTGAGGAAGATGTTCAACATATCCTCGACAGACAATACACGAAGCATTTTAATAGCTCAGGGGCGTGTTTCACTAAACCCTAATATCGATCCGATTGATTTTAAGGGCCTAAAATTGATTTCGAGTTTAGGACCCGTTTCATGTAATAAATAAACTCGATTTTAGTTTTAAAATCGATTTGATGAAACAGTTCACAAGTATCAGTTTTAAGCTAAAACCGATTCGGCCTTAAAATTGATTTTTAAAATCGAAATCAATTTTACTTGATGAAACACCCCCCAGATTTGTCTAAACTTTTAAGGAAGACATTGATATTTGTCCTTCTAGTTTGAAGAAATATGACTAAAGTTTTTAAATATTGAAATATTGCATCAATGCAAATGACCTGTCTATCACAATAACTGAAAGGTGAAGGAAATCCAAAAAATAATTTTTACCATGAAAGTTTTGAGAGCGTGTGAGTTTATATCCATAATTTTGTTTATATACGAAACTTTTAAAGCGTTCAGATTATAAAATCCTTTGCAGTATTCTGGAGCAAAAAAAACAAACATTTGCTCCAGTCAAAGACTAGACACATATGCCCATTGTGTAAAATAGAGGATTCAAAGTTCAATGCTAATGGCATATGCCCCACTTCCCAGTGGAATTCCAGACTAGTTCCACTACCCTCATTAACAATTATCCACGTGCATATCGCATCATGCAAATATTAAAACAGGCACACAGAGTCCGTTCACCTATGACACTCGACCTCTTAAGGCCCGGTCACACAGCCCTCCACGGGCGTATCGCGGCCGAATCACGGCCAAAAATTTCTGCCCGTGAAGCAGACGCTGTTGGACGCTTTGAGGTCGCGATAAAGACGCGATACAGCCGTACTTTACCCGTCGTTACACGCGGTAAGAAATTCACACGCGGTTGGCCGCGCGAAAAAGTTTTGGGCTGCCCCAAAATTTAGACCGCGGGTAATCGCGGGCGGTACACGTGGTACACACGCGGTAAAGACGCGGTACAGACGCGGAACGAACGTGCTAGGACGTGCTACGGCCGCGGTTAAGACGTGGTTACACGCGGTAGGACGCGAAATTTTAAGGCCCGGTCACACAGCCCTCCACGGGCGTATCGCGGCCGAATCACGGCCAAAATTTCTGCCCGTGAAGCAGACGCTGTTGGACGCTTTGAGGTCGCGATAAAGACGCGGTACCGCCGCGCTTCACCCGCGATAAGGACGCGGAACAGTCGCCGGCGTCTGTTCCGCGGGCATACCACGGGTAAACCGCGGGTAAGCCAATTTTGCACATTTTCCACCACGGGCAACCGCGGGCAAAAAAAAATCGCGAAATTTTACCCGCGATACAGACGCGAAAGGCTGTGTGACCGGGCCTTTAGTCATCATGATTAACATATTTAATCGAATCATCGGCGTTGTTTGTTAAGTCGTTTCATTGTTGTTTCTTTGCAGTATGTTTGTTGATACAAACACAACGTAAATCTGAATAATATATCCAGTTCTGTACATGATTTAATCGGATGGCAATGTACATTGGCAAATATACCTGTTCACCTTATTTAAAAACATATATTTTCTTTTTGACGTAAACAAATTTTCGACCTCATCAATTCAAATTTATTGGTCCAAAAGGAAATTCGTTGCGTTTACATGCATTATTCACAGAGAAAAATAAATAAAATGTACATGTGACATGAAACATACAACATAAAACGAGTATATAGAGAGAATAAACATTTAGAACTTTAACATTCACATTATATGAATACTTTCTCTGAATTTACAATATATTCAATGTTTGTTCATATATCTAGAGTAATTACCAACACAATATAACATTGTTATTATTATTACTATTATCATTATCAATATTAATATTATTATTATTATTATTATTATTAGTTTGACTCATTATATCATTATAATAATAACATATATATATAGGAAAACAATAAACCATAACAGACGGATGGAGTACGGAACAAAAAGGTTCAGGTACCTGGAAGTGCGGGAATTCTTCGACTGCCACCTTTTACCACTTCTTAGCCCGACATAATTTCCATTCAGGGGATGGCTTGAATCCTTTGCCACCTTGACAGCCGTACACATTGCTCAAACCTCATCAAAATCCATTGGTCTATCTATTATTTTGGCTGCTTGTTTGACAATGGTTTTGAGTTTTCCTTGGTCTCTCTCTCTGGCACTATTGTACCACACTACAGAATCATATGTCATTATACTTTCAACTACGGACCGTTAAAAAAGTGACAGTATGGTATGAACGCAGCTTTCGCAGGAAGTGCATTCGCTGGCTCCCTTTTATTGCGAGGGCTTTTGTATGCTCATTCCAGACCAATTCATTGTCAATGTTTGTGCCCAAATATTTGTATGTAGTAATAATTTCAATATCTTGCCCTTTAATGCTTACAGGGTGGTCACTTGGCTTGCTTTCTACTTTGATCCTGAAATCAAACAAGATCTCTTTGGTTTTCTGAACATTCAGTTCCAGATAGTTTTCCACACACCATGAGTTGAAGTTCTGTACACAATCTCTGTAATCCTTTTCATCATCTTTAATCAGCCCTAAGATGGCAGTATTATCTGCATACTTGAAAGTGTGAACATTGTTAAAGGGAAATCCAACCTTGATTGGAAACTTGTCTAGAATAAAGCAGAAAAATCAGAGAAGCATACTGATGAAAGTTTGAATGAAATCGGACAAAAAATTAGAAAGTTACGAATTTTTGAAAGTTGGAATTACTATAGGTATGGGCTCTTCAAATTGGCTGAATTGATAATGTCTACGTGATGTAGTGGCGTACAACTTTCCTATTTTCTCCAATACCCAAAAGGACTAAAATTTCAACTTTTCATATATGTATGACTCGGGATGGTCTGTTCTTTTTAGAGGAAATGTAATAATGTAGTCTCAATGATATATCTTAAGTAGTGCTCCGAGGGTGAAGGCACTTGGAAGAAAAATAGAAATAAGTGATATTTTTGTACACGACAAACGGGAGAGTATTCCGTCACATCCACTGACAAAATTGCAGATTTGAGATTCGCACAGCTGTAGTGATCCCATATTTCAAACACTCATAACTTAATATTAGTCCGATTTATTTCAAACTTTCGCCATTTTGTTTCTCTCATTTGTATGCTTTCATTCAAATGAACTTATTAAAAGGGTTGGATTGCCCTTTCTCAAGACAATTCTCTCAAGGCATATCATTACAATCGACGTTAACGCTATTGGTCGAAAGTCGTTGTCTTCTGTAGGGCGGGGTTTCTTGGCTACCGGAGTGATGGCGGATGATTTCCAGCATGCCGGAATTTTGCATTGGTCAACGGACATCTCACATCTGGAACAGCGCCGTATACGGTGTAGCGAGTTGGCTGGCGCAGGTTTTCATCACTCGACCGCTAATACCATCTGGGCCGCTAGCCCTTTTGGGGTTCACAGCTTTGAACTGCCTTCGTACCTCTTGCTCGTCAATCAAAATCGGCTGATCGTTCATTGATCAAAGCAATACTTCCTGCTCCTTGATAGTATCATGAAAATCGGCAAAAGAAAACATTTAATTGTTCAGCTTTTTGTTTTGGATCATCAATGTTTACAAATGCATTTTCTCTTCTTTTATAATCAGTCAGGGTTTCTAGACATTTCCATGCCCCTTTTGAGTCATTATTCTCGAAGCAGCTTTCTAGCTTTTCTTTGTAGCATCTTTTCGCCCGGTTGATTGCATTCTTTAGTTTTTCATTCAGATCCCTAACTTACTCAGAATCGTCGCGGTCAAAGGCAGCCATTTTCTCGCGCATAATCGATTTTAGCTTTTAGTATTTTATATCCATGGTTTATTGTTAGGGTAGATAGTAGTAACAGTTTTTGAATGAATGTGAAGGCTCTCACGAGACATGACGTAACTTTTGATTGTGTCTGTGATCTTATCTTACTCCAGAGCATGTCGTTCTTTTTGCTTCTTTATCATGGAGAGTATTTATAAAATATCTACTCTCTCATGTTTGAATTAAATTCGTATGACATAATTTACCATTGCTCCATGCCAATTCAGAGATAACAGCGATTTATATCCTTAATAATAAAACTCAATATTCATCAAGCTCCCATTAAAACAGTGAAAGAAGCTCCTTGCAGCTTTTACCAACGCCTAAATTATAGATCATACGTCTAGGTGTTTGGGTTATTTACATCATTGCAATGGTGCTCGAACACAAAACCAGGCTTATCGAAACGTTACGGCTGTCAAGTACAATCGAGCAAAAATGACAGACCAGTAGTTTTTTGTACTGAGTGTTGGTTTGAGCAAATGACACAAAAATGGTTTAAGACTGTGTAACACTACGTTTGCTTCCCAATGATTTGCTCGTTTTTCAACCCAAAACTACATAATTCAACGGATTCTTTAAGGGAATAACAGTTCAACTGATCCAAATTCTGATGTACTTGGAGATTAGACTTGAAGTCTTTCTAGAGGTTCTAGGACACATACCCCCTGGACATCCACCCCCGGATTAGCACCCCCAGTCAACCCCCCCCCCCCTTAGGACAACTACCCCCTAGGACAACTACCCCTTAGGGCAACCACCCTTTAGGACGACTACCCCCGGACAACTACCCCCGGACAACTACCCCCAGACAACTACCCCCTAGGACAACTACCCCCTAGGACAACTATCCCCCGGACAACTACCCCGGACAACTACCCCAGACAACTACCCCCGGACAACTACCCCAGACAACTACCCCCTACGACAACCATCCTCTAGGACAACTACCCCCGGACAACTATCCTAGGGGGTAGTTGTCCGGGGGTAGTTGTCCTAGAGGGTAGTTGTCCAGGGGGTAGTTGTCCCGGGGGGTTAGTCGTCCTAGAGGGTGGTTGCCCTAGGGGGTAGTTGTCCTAGGGGTAGTTGACTTGGGGTGTTTATCCGGGGGTGGATGTCCAGGGGGTAGGTGTCCGGATACGCTTTCTAGATAATGATGTTATATTCAACATAATTCATCGGTATCATAAATTATTTCTCGCCATGTCTCAACTTTGTATGGTGTCAATCCATGAACATATATAGATGTTCTAGGACTAGTGACAAGATCTCTCTTATTTCATCGAAACTCTCTGAAGAAAACCATTCTTTCCTTTTCTTCAAGCAACCCTTCAGATGTTACCATGGTTACTCCGTATTGGGCATAGATACAGCTATCCTACCTCCCATATGTACTTTGTTTTATCAACTTCATCGGCATTTATCTATACCTTAAATCAGCAGTCGGTGAACTTTGCTTGATCGAATAAAGCATTATTAAAGACAGCTTGCTGGTCTAATGTCGGGACTTTCTTAAATTAATATGTAATAATCTCACAGGAACTCGTTTAATGATTTTTTTTGTATTAATGCTGACAGCGCGATTAATTTCAAGGTACTCGTTTATCATGGTTTCTTTCGCAAATGAACCTTGATACTTGAAATGACATTGCTATATTATCTGATTATATAAATAAAATGGTTCATGCATATCATATAGGCCTATACAATGAGTGTCATCGCCATATGACAATTAGTTTTTAATGGCTTTAGTTCAGTAAGTGGATATTCTTTTACAGTTAATATTAAATAACACTTTAATTTTAGTAGGCCTAATACAGATGTCAAGACATTAAACTTGGTAACTTTGTAACATGTACTGTTCTTACTCATATGGCGTATACATGAATATACCTTAGATGATTTTTGCACAAAGAAAAAAAACCATATACATTTAGTTTACCCCTTTCCTTCCTTCGTCACCTTTTTCACTTCGGAAGATGAATACCAAGCGAGACACCGGTCTTTTATTAGGGCTCTTTATCTCATTTGAATTTCAAATTACTTTGAAGTTCTCTGTGTGATTCCACTGCATGAGTGAACACCCTGGAATGCTATGCTCTCCGATTTGTACCTCTTCTTATTAAATAACATTCGAATTATACTTCATTTTTTATTTGTATAATTTAGGAATTCCAGGGAAGATTGAGAATGTGCATTTATGCCTCACAGTTCCCGTTATGGTAAGACCAAAGACCGAGGAAGGTGATGCTTCTGACCAATACAAAACAAATCTAGTCTGATTGTTGTTGTTGTTGGTTATATTTATGGCGTTCAGTCAGCTTTGACTATTTACGCCTGGTCTAGTTTTCTGAGTCTTGTCGAGGTAGTCGAGTCGTAATGTAATTCCTGGCTAGTTGGTTCGTCCAAAGAGATTGTGATATCTCTTTGGTTCGTCCGATGTTGTTCTGTTAGAACAAGCGAGGAAACTGTTAAACACTTTTTTTCATCTCTTTTTTCACACGAAACAAAAACAAAAACAAAATGAACAGAAGCATGCATTGGACATATAGACGGATAGACAGTGACTTGCCTTATATGATACGCTCCTAATTGTATTAGAAGAGAGAAAGAAAAAATATATATATATATACATACTTACATATAGATGTACATATTGATACATAATATATACCCATATGCACATACATACCCATACTAGATCTGCTTATACCGTAGAGCCCTATAATACATATACATAGTCTTCCTTACTTAATTGCCATGTAGACCTATATATACATGTACGAAGGTGTGTTTTTGAATGACTTTTCTTTTTTTTTCCTTTCCCTTCCCTTCCTTTGTGTGTGTGTATGTGTGTGTGTGTATATATATATATATATATATATATATATATATACATACATAGATACACACATACTATACCTACTTATACGCAGGACACACATATATTAATTATCTAGTCTGATTAAGTAGACTATCTGATTAAGTAAACAATAACGTGCCGACTTACTGGTTATTACAAAAGTATAGTTACGTATACGTATACGTACATGGTTATATTGTGCAGTATATACCAACTTGAAAATGTACGCGACTGTAGAGAAAATGTCTTCGTCTGTCTTCTATTATGGCTTCACGCCATTTATCTTAGCAGGTTTGATTGCATTCCTGCTTTCATTTATTATGGTTCGATCGGGCAAGAGTAAGAAGTACAAGAATCTACCACCCCGTGGCCCTAGGGAATGGCCAGTGTTAGGCAGCCTACCAAGTCTGGCAGGCAAAGATATGCCACATGTTATCATAGCTGACATGGCCAAGAAGTACGGACCAATCTTCGGTATGAAGATGGGATCATTCTATGCGGTAGTACTCAATGATTATTCTCTCGTCAGGCAAGCATTCGCGAAATCAAACGATGAATTTAGTGACAGACCGAAGATCACGATGATTGAAAATATTGTACAAGGAAAAGGTAAGAAGATTAGTCTCGTTCCAATATTTTTAGACTTATAGAATAATTAAATTGTCAGGGCTCTCTTTTATTAATAAAATCAATAACAACTGCCATAGATCTAAGGCAAATCCAGCCACGGCCAATATACAATCTAGGAATGTTTATAGGTTTAAACTGTTATTGTACATGTATATGCAGGTTGTTATTGATAATAGTCTGTATGGAACAAGGACACCATACAATGTCAGTGATGTGTGTGTGTGTGTAGTTGGGTTTTTACAGACGTGTATCAATCAGATATGGGGACCGACCTTTAACGTCACCATCCGAGAGACGTGCAAATGATGCAAAATTAGTATATAGCCTACATGAAATCAGACAGTAGTAATAGTTTTGGTAAAAGACGACGATTTGTGGCATGAGAATACGGAACAAATACAATTAGAAAAAAATTCTTGAAAATAAATAAAAGAAGAAGAAGAGGAGGAAGAAGAATAAAAAGAAGAAGAAGAAGGAGAAGGAAAAGGAAAAGAAGAAGAAGAAGAAGAAGAAGAAGAAGAAGAAGAAGAAGAATACGAACAAACAAAAAAGAGGGAGAAGAAAACCAAAATGAGAAAATGATATATTAAAAATGGTTAAAATGAGAGAAAAAAGATAAATTATAGGGAAAAAGGAAACGGACAAAAAGAACAGCCAGCCAAATGAGATTTGTATATTTTAATATTAGGTTTCGTTATGGAATTTCCTTTAAATGGAAAAGTAAACATAATATTTTGTGGAATTAATTATTACGGTGTGGAAATAAATGTAACCTTCACCATGACCTAACAAATGATGTATGTGATGAACGATTGAAACGACCTTTTAGGATAGTTCTTTTTGTTCATGGTAATAGACCTGTTCGAAATCGCTTTTTTTAACTTTATAGATATCAGTAACTATTTCATTTATATCTATTTTTAATATTATGGAAATAAGTTCCATGACATTATAAATATTCAAGAAATTGGCATGAGAGTATTTAATAATCATTATCACGGTTATACTTCAGTATTATTATTTTCTGGGTTATCAAATTTATTCCCACATAATTCAATTCAGTTTTAAAAGCTGAATTTTCTATGTGTATAGTGTTAAATAAATACGCATGAAGACAGCTTAATTATGTAATTCAAGGAAACGAAACAACCATAACCAAACGAACGTATAAATATTATTTTGTCATCACCAAAATGTACTTTGTAAACTATGTCTCAGACATAATATTTTACATGTGAGCGAAACAGAGATATATCCATGTTGAACATTCAGTGGTCAAAAAAATACTTTGAATGTAGTTGAATTGATAGTAATTTTCTACTTTCGTTATTGCCATTTTCCGTACTTTGTAAAGTATGTCTAAGTCTCTATTTTACATGTCAGCGAAACAAATATTCATGTTGAACATACATTGGACAAATAAATACATTGAATTGAGTTGGATTTAACTGAATTGAATTGATAGTAATTTTCTACTTTACGTTATTGCTCACAGAGTCAATCGGAAGGACATTCATCAACCGTTCTCATTACGCTCAACAAGCCGATTGTCCAAAGTTCATTTTTGCCATTCTCCTAGCATGTCTAGTATACATGCAACTAGCAAAAATCACCTTTCAAAGTCCATTCTTTCTTTCATGTAAACAATCAACGATGATATCTAAAACAATCAAATACAGCCCCAGAAATTAAACTTTATTCAAGTTTAGGGATTTAAAAGTTGTTTACGTTCGCAAATATTATTTCACCGAGTAAACTTGCAGAGATTTCTTCCTTAAAATTTACTTGATTGTTGACTTGAAACAGGACATTTCATGTGCATTTAATCATCCTTGGTATTATCTTTCATTTATTGCATTTGACCCTATAAATGGCATGGTATTCAAGTCAGAACCCGGAAATTCATGGAAAATCCATTAAGATTGAGATGCTCTTTAAACAGTGCGTAGTATACTGTATGCATGCCTGGAGCTAATCATCTTCTTACTACACTGCACTGTGAGCCGGACTGTGAGCCAGCGTAATACCAATGACTCCATACATTCATGATACAGACAAACTCAATGCAATGGAAAGGATTAAACGTCCAAACAAATTATGGATTATGAGAACAGCATTGTTACATTGACATGGTTAGTGCAAAACCCGATGTTTATCTAGTTCTGTCACGAATTTTGTTTGTCCTGTTAATTTTTTTTCAGGCTTGATCGTGTCCTACTTCGGTCAGATGCAGACTGAGCACCGTCGCTTCTCACTCTCAGCTCTACGATCACTTGGTATGGGCAAGTTTAAAATGGAAGAAACTATCGTCGATGAAGCACGCCATCTAGCGATGATCTTTGCTAGTAGACAATCAAAGCCTTTTGTACCTTTTCATGATATTGTCGTAAGTGTGTCCAATATCATCTGTTGGTTGAGCCTCGGTAAGCGCTTTGACTATAACGACGAGAATTTCAAAGCCATCCTCGCATCTGTGTTCGAAAGCTTTGAGATTGCGGAAATTGCAGGACTCTTCAATTTCCTTCCGTTCTTGAGATTTCTACCTGGGAGCGGTTTTAAACGAATGGTAGCACTCCAAAATGAACATGATAAATTCATGAAGCCACTGGTCTGGAAAGTCAACGAGGAGCAGGAGAAAAGCCGTAGATCTCCCACGTGTTATGTGGAGATGTACACTGAACAGATGATAGAAGCAGAACGCGAGACTCCTGGTAAACACACGTTCACTAAAGAAAACATGTATCACGCAGTCGCTGATCTATTTGCTGCTGGGACTGAGACAACTGCTACAACCTTAAAGTGGGCCTTGATGTACATGATATTACATCAAGATGTTCAAGAAAAGGTACATAAGGAACTAGATGATGTTGTCGGACGAAATCGGTTGCCAAGTCTTACAGATAGACCCAATTTGCCTTACACCGAAGCTACTTTGCTTGAGATACAACGTTTTGCTTCAATTACACCTCTTGGCGTCCCGCATGCACCTGTCCAAGATACTGTTCTCAATGGATACGACATCCCTAAAGGAACTGTGGTCTTACCAAACCTATGGGCCATTCATCATGACCCTGACCTATGGAAGAACCCTGATGAATTCAATCCAGACAGGTTCCTCAACCCAGATGCCAAACAAGTTGTTCAGAGGGAGGAACTTATTCCATTCTCCATCGGTAAGGCTTAATTCATGTCAGGGTATAATCTTCTGTCACTTTGGAGGGTAAAAACCTCTTTGGTATTCATCAACTCTTTATATGCCACACGAAGAACCCCCGTGTGCCACACTGTATTTATCATGAGATAGATGCTTCAGGATTATGGTACATTTTATGTGTCAATCGGTACTGATGGTCAATGAATGGGTAATGTATTGCAATAGCAATGAATGCTGGTTACGTAGCTTATATCGAATTTACAATCACTGTGCTCCCAACGAAATTCTCGCAGAGATTAAAAATTGTCTGTGCTGGAAATCGAACCTGGGTCCCTGGCTTAGTACGCCAGTGCCTTTGTAGAAAAGGAATGACTCGAAGATTACCAAGCAAGAGGTGGATCCAGATATGTAGACCGAGGATCTCCCTATAATGGGTTCAAGTCAATGCGTGACACCCTTAATTGTAAGAGATGATCGTTGGCAATTACCTAGTCATTGGGATATGACTTAGCCGTAGGATTCCATGATGGCTCAATCGTAGCGTTTAAGATTAAAGTAAAAATCTTCATCATGCAGTACAAACGTACAAGCCTCGGGTGAATGTCTTGTATAGTATGTTAACTTATAATAGACTGGTTATGAGTCTACACCAGATTGAAGATTGAAGATTCATTTATTTCACCCATCGATATATTTATTATTTTAATAAAATACTGAAAAGTGCACAATTTCACACGATAAGTGTACATATAAATTTTGAAATCATAAAAGGTACATCGAGATAATGTAAAAACAATGATCGTCAATGAGGTGGGATCAAGTTCGAGACTTATCTAGTGCTGGTGAAGCCATAACAAAAAGATTAAAGTCAAACTTTTAGACCTCTTAATCTGAAGCTATTTATCTTACTAACAACTTTTATTTGCATTCAATAATTTCATATATTACAACTTTATTTTTCCTATCTGTTTTTCAGGTCGCCGTAAATGTCTGGGAGAACAGTTGGCCAAGGTGGAACTATTCATCTTCTTCACTCATCTGTTACATCGCTTTCAATTCACAACACCAGAGGGCGCACCTCCCTTAACAATGAAAGCAAGGAATGGAGCTACGCTAAACCCAGAAGAGTTTGAAATCTGTGCCTCTCTTATTGATGACATCATGTAGTCTATATATCTTGCGCACGTTAGAGGTTACATCAATGATTTAATTTGATGTATAATAAAAAGTTTGATCAAGTTGGAACCTGTGATTAAGCAAGCTTACATTTCGGGTGCACACTAGACATGGACTATTCTTTTACAAAAACATTTTAAACAGACTGGCTACAAATCCTTTAATCTGTTGCCCCACGTCTATTGAATATACTCCCTGCATTTCAAAGAAACAGGAAATAGTCAATAGTAATCTGAAAACATACCCTTACAATTGTTCTTAATTTGTTGATTGACTAAGGGGCAGCGCCTTGAATCCTTTGAAAAATGCGCTATATAAATTCAATTATTGTATTATTATCGTTATTATTATTATCATTATTATGACTATTAGGCTATTAGTATTAGTAATGTCTGTATTAGTAACAGTAGTAGTAGTAGTAGTATTTAATTGAATTTTAAAATGGAATGTTTGTTTTAAACACATTGAAAATGAAATGCAACGTACAGTATTTATCGTTATTATCATTATTATTATTATCATTATTAGTAGTATTAGTAGTAGTAGTAGTAATAGTAGTAGTAGTAGTAGTAGTAGTAGTAGTAGTAGTAGTAGTAGTACTAGTAGTAGTATTATTATTTAACAAACTTTAAAAATGGAATGTTTGTTTTAAACACATTGAAAGTGAAATGCAACGTACTGTATTTATCATACGTTAACAAAAGTAGGTGTGTAGGAACAGGTGTGTGTCTGTTTCCGTCAGCTAGTTTGTATTACGTATCTGCCCATGCAATATATGACATACTGAAATCTGCATTGCAATTTTTGATACAATGTAATAAGACTTGGCCATTCAATGTTCGCTAGCCGCTTATCTTGAATCAAATATTGTTGAAATTACTCGCATTTTCTATAATAAATTCAATTGCTTTGAAAAGTTTGATAATATTACTTGACCGTTCAATGCTTCCATGCCTGTTTCGCTTGAATTAAATATCATTTATCATGTTCTATTGCTTGTATTAGAAGAATCAAACATTTGGCCAAAAACAAACAATTGAAAACAGTTATATTTTTCATTGATATTATCATATATAGATTATTGTTGTACGGTATGGGGAAATTGTTCTAAAACTAATATAACTCGGTAACAGAAATTACATCATAGATATGCTCGTTTGGTTTTGAACACAGATTATTCAACTTCACAATGTTCTTTATTAACTGCCCTCAATTGGTAATCTGTTGAACAAAGAATGAAATATCAAAAATGTCTTTTAGTCTTTAAGATTTTGAATGATTTTGCACCAAAATACCTGAAACCATTGTCTGTTATGCGACTCATTGTTTATGATACTCGCCATACCACACAAAACCGTCTATACAAATACCATACCCTAAAACAGAATACAAAGAACGATCCTTTTCATTCACCGGAAATTCTTTATTTAATAAATTGCCATTGCCCGTCCAAAATTGCAAGTCACTAAACAATTTCAAGAAACAATGTTAACAGTTCTCTAACATGCTTTTAAATATATAAAAACACGACAATCTGGCTACTGGGAGGGGGGTCTCGCCGTGCATCCCACGTGAGCTCCATGTATAGTTTATTCAGATGTATAGATGTTTTTATATATTGAATTGTATTGATGTTTTAATTCATGTTTTGTTTTTATGTTTTATGATTTTGTTTATATCATGTGGAGGGCTCCGTTTGAAAGCAGTTTCTTTTAAATGAATCGGACTGCCCTCCACTGTTTTATCAATTGTAATAAATAAAACATGAAAAGAAAAAAATCAAATTACCCGCAATTTGTATAATAACTTTGACTAATAATAGAGCTATTACTCATATTGTAAACACTATAGCGAACATAAACCTCATTGCAAACCTGATGCAAAAGTAATTTCCTTTAACCAACAGAGTTGATACTCCAGTCCGGACAAGACCAATGCTATATAGATCGACGACGGACCGGACAAAAACCCTGAATGGCCAAGATTTTGAATGGTATCGATCGGTTTTGAGTTGGTTTACCGACGAGACTGGGGAGAAGTGGCACGCGGAAACACCCACGTCATGAACACAAAACGGCATGATGGTTGAAAAACAAAACAATGCATTAAGACCTAGAGGTAGCACGTACGCACCTCTACTATATTGGGTTGGGGTTAGGAATCCAATTTGGCTAAAGCTTAGGTTTATGGCTAGTGTCAGGGTTAGGGTTTATCTTTATCATACTCTGGGATGAAATAACTATAGACAGGGTACAATTCCTCTATAACATGTATACGTGACATTCGCTCATCTTGTGAAAAGCTGGTAGAGATTGATCACCAAAATTCTACTTTCTTTTAATGCACAAATATTTTACTAATATGATCCTTCTTACAACGTCATGGAGTGAAACCTGGCGAACTGTGGACTACATGTATTGAGTTCTCTACAAGCAGGCGGTGCCCTGTAGCACTTTAAAGATACAATAAATACGACAATGACAAAAGAGATAACTGTTCTGGTCGGTCGCATCCCGCATATTACACGCACACACCTCAAATTGTACCATCCACTGTGACGTTTACATAATTTCATAAGGTTGAGTGTAGAAACTTTATGAATAATTAACAAAATGTTTCTCTTTAGGTGAACTTTGGTTTCGGAAAAAGGAGTAGGAAAGATATTATGTACGAAATCTGAAAAGTGGTCGCACACCCATAGTTTCATGTACGTTGGTTGTATACTCGTCCTTGCTCGGAGCGTGGATAGGACTACTCAATGTTAAAACTATTACTATGATTGTGTGAATGAATTTTAATTGATTATCCGCCATGGATTCTCTGATTATATTCTGGACTCAAGTCATCTTATTAGTTTCAACAGGATCGGGAATATTAGGACAATCTGCAGGTAAAAGAATATAATTACAATAATATGAACAGTCTATTCAAGACTTGCGATACACTATAGTGCCACACCTTCGCTAAATTGACGTGTATAGATAATAGCTACAGTTAACTTGAAATAAGAGAACATTCTTTTAAGAGTTGGATACAATTTTACTCATATTGGGTGGAAAGGGGAATGTGTACGTTTGTTTGAAAAGACTTAACCCAACAGTGGGTAAAATGTAGCCGAAATCGGGTAAGATTTACCCGATGTAAAATTTTACCCAACAAACATGCATGTTCTCTAGGCTTTGTTACCCAAGACGAGTACAAAATATATACCCAACTCTTTTTACAGTGTAAATCTTCAATAGATTTACAGATCACAAAGTATAAAGTTACATTATTGAACCAAGATATTTATTTGTTATAATACCTCATATACTGTACCAACTCATTCAATGGGTTGGTATATTTTGATCGATTAAAATGCTAATCAACAACATTAACTAGGACAATGTAAAATGCTTTGTTTCTATGTTATGTACAAAAAGAATTGGAGTTTTGAGAAATAATATTATAGTATTAATGACTGCTTTGAGAGAAATAGTTGTTTTTATACGCTCAAGAGAAGGTTACAATTGTGCTATTGCCCGAGGCGTGCCGAGGGCAATAGCCCAATTGTAACCTTCCCGAGAGCGTATAAAAACAACTATTTCTCGAATATTAAAGCAGTCATTAATACTTTATATGCCGAAAAATAGTCAACTTACCAATCGACTGGTAGAACAGGAAGAGCAGAAATAAATATTAAATACACATAGAATCTAGTTAGTGTTAGATCTAATAATATATTCAAATCTGTTGTTGAGAGGCACTGTAAAACCCATCCACTCAAGTTTTCACCCTATCAGAGACTACCCAACGTGACGAGGGGCAAATAAGCTACAAGCTTTACGTCTCTACATCCAAGTAAAGTAGTCTAGACTACGTCTACCGCGGTGCGGTAAAGTTTAATACTCAGTACAATGTCAATGACAGTAGATCTCTAGACCCCTCTAGCATGTCTAGTACACAACAATTAATGTGTGGGACCCCACTGACTGGATTTGACTATCATATTAGACCTTACATTGGTGTGCTTGCTGTCAGCAGAATTAATCAAGTCTTGCATTTGATCATCATCAAGAAGTTGAAATCTTGGGAGAGTTTCTTCAGCCATTTCTGCCTTGTTTGGAATTCTGTACGATAGAGATTGCCGTACGGTCGTCTGCGCTACGATGTATTAAAAATTGGTAAATTAAGCTAGCGACCGATTATTCGCACACTTATGGTGTCCGTGCTCGCACAAACCAGTTTTTAACACGTAAACCAATGGGTATTTCAGCAAGACTGAACTAATTTCCGGTAATTGGAATTTTGCCGGGATTTTACCCTCGAACTACTACATGGCTTTGGCATTTTTCGGGAATAGTTAAAACAACGACTGCAATTTCGACCAATCAGATGGCTGGATTTCTTAAGTGAGGTATATATCAATGAATAATTTATTTTTTTTAATTAAAATATTAGGTGATAGGCATATGCAACAAAAGTAGAAGAACAATAATGTCTTGAATGTGTATGTGAAGGTGGGGAAATGTTATATAAATCCATATCAGGATATAATATTTTTAACATGTACAAGTGCGATAAATTATATTAATTTTTACCATTCTCTCATGCATGCATGCACTTTAGGCATATTCTTGGATTTAGCATTTAAAGTAATGGAAATGTTTAATTTGACTCTACAGTGGCAGTTTTAAATATTCTTGATAATATTGTACATAGGTCATCTATATCGTGTGCTTCGTTAAAACAGGCTTTTCATGTTGGTAGATTTGAGCAATTCCATAAATAGGTAAATCTTTAAGTCACAATTTCACAATGACTAATGCAACATAATATGGTCTCATTTGACAGTTAAAACATCGCAGTTTATGAAACTGAACAGCATAATTTCATAGATTGTGTTTCTATGTAGTTGACGAGCTAGTAGGAAGGGGTTATGGGGTGGAGCATGGTCATTTACAGGATGTGAAGGGGATGATGGGAAGTTTTCAATTTATCATTATATACAGGGAGGTTGCATCAAGTTTGAATGTATCTTTCCAAGCTCAGGTAAGCATCAAAACCCTCTAAAGCTCTCGACTTATTATTATTTCAAACATAAATCAGAAATATCGTTTAAGTGAGAAGATTACAGTTCTCCGTTCTTGAAGTCAAAACTCTAATGCCTTAGTCACACGTTTGCGTATTTGGCTTGCGTATTGTTGCGTATTTATGGCAAGCCGTTTTAACATTTATTCCTATTTCTTGATATCAAGAAATGATTTTCTGTTGTAAAGCAATGGTAATTCTTGATATCAAGAAATAGGAATAAATGTTAAAACGGCTGGCCATAAATACGCAGAAACACGCAAGCCAAATACACAAAGCCGCAGAGGTGTGACTGAGGCATAAGGTGTTTACACATAGATGTATTCATATTGTATGTTTTTTTGTTTTTGATGTGTATTCACAAGTAGCCGTTACAGTCTTTAGCTTCATGTAAGGCTATATGTATTTGTAGATTTTGAAAAGAAGTAAAGTTCGATGTGAATCAATTATAGTTGAAAACAGATTGATTCTATTTATGAGACCTTAAATATTGTCATAAAGCAGCTTTTCAAACAAGACATTTTTTTCAGAAAAAATCTTTGAGTTTTAACCACTGTATAAATTTCTTGCTTCTTGCAATGTGAAAGTTTCTAAAGGACATGTATTTTGAGAGTAAATAAAAAAGAATTGTTAAAATTTTAATGGTCATAGACATCTATGAAGTTTGTTTGGTTATTTGTTAGTTTGTGAAATCAACAGGGATAATATACCACTAATAACATTTCTAAGGTCGGACGTTCAGAGTCTGGAAAGGTACCAAATTTGGTCACCTGCAGATTCGCAAAATAATTCAACTTTATTTGAAAGAAGACAAACCAAACATTAATTATTGTAGGTTTTATGAACAAGGAAGTTGTAGATTTTGTGCAAGTGTTGTTTAAAGGGGGTCAGACATACACGATTTGTTCAGTTTGCATAATGCACATCCGAACCCCTCATAATGTTCGTCCGACCCCCAGATCAATCCCTATCTGAAATATGGGAATGCAGATAAACATCTTCCCTTCACCTAGTTAAAGAGTGAAATCTTAGATACTTATCTTAGATGCTTATACAAATCACAGAGATTCTAACTTTAACTTAAAGGTGAAGACCAGTTTTGGAAACGCCCGTCTCTCAAAAAATGAAATGAAAGCTTTCATTACCAATCATGTGAAATAATATGTTTTGACTAATACGTGATGATACAAATTTTGCCGGGAAACCGCCTATTAATTGATATATTGGTAAATTATTATATCTATTGGGACCAAATAGATATCGCGCACGTGGTCGCGTAGTCCCATATACATCTTTCTGTGTACAGTGCTTGTAAATTTACCAAGACTGGGCCAAATTTCTTATCATTTTGATGATTCCAGAACCTTGCAGTACACACCAATACTTATATGCTAGCTGATCAACCTTTTCTGATCGATTTCACAACGTTTCTTTCACAATGCAATCGCATGACCAGAACTGGTCTTTATTTTTAAGTTGAAAAGTCTTTAAAAAACAGTTTTCTCTGATGTACGTCCGACCCCCCACATTATGCGAGTGTTTTCTTTACTGTAAGTTACTGGCTACTTTTGGTACGATGGAGTGATAACCCAAGTCAGATGTCATACTACACTGGAAAATTAATTTTTAAAATCATTTTTATATCAAATCAAACAAGGTGTGGCTCCATAATGTGTCTGAATGTACGTCTAACCTTTATGGAATGACCAATTTATGAAGTAAATAATAACCGAATAGGCCATTTTCTTAAGGCCATTTTCGTAATGTAAACAAATTTATACTTAAATGTCACGATACGAATTATTTCATTCACCTGATACGAATAATTGTATTTCAAAAGTCAGAATGCAAAGTGCATGTATTACGTGTTGCTAGGTAGGACAAGCCATAATTATTGTCCTATCTAGCAACAACTAGATACATACAATTCGCATTCTAACTATTGAGATACATTTTTCAGGTGAATGAAATAATTTGTATCGAGGCGCTTCACAAAGGCATATATGCATAAATTTGGTTACATTACGAAAATGCCCTATTTAATGAACCCAATACCCGAGGTCGTGTGTTCAATCCTCGCTGTGTGATTACCTCGTGAGACAAGACGTTTAACCCATATTTGACCTCTCTACCCAAATATATTAAATGCGAATCTGGCATTGCTGGGTTCATAACAATTGCAGGGTTCACAGGGGGAGCAGTATAGTAGCATTAAAGTGGCTACCCCGGTTATAATTAGACTACATTATTATCATACCAATGATTACTTAGAATCAAATTTAGTATAATGAGGTGAGCTGTTCAAAAGGGAATTACGTTGTTCTGAGTTGATTTCCCTTTTTAAAATTTGTATATAGAGCTCATTGGTAGTACCTAAAACATTTACATATGTTTTCTTTCTTTCTGTAGGTGATGTACGACTGGTTGATGGTAGTTCTTCTCTGGAAGGAAGGGTAGAGGTGTATTATGATAACCTTTGGGGTACGATATGTAACCAAGGATGGGATAGTACAGACAGTGAGGTAGTCTGCAGACAGCTAGGTTTGTATGAACACTTATCATGTTTCCAATCAAATAGGCTGAACAATAGTAATTGGGAAGCAATAAGGTAACAATAAGGTAAATATATGTAAACAAAAGATCACCATACTTATGTTGATACTAAGCTGATGTTTTGGTGATGGAATTCTATTTCAAACAAATAGGATTGAGCCAATGTTTAATTGATTTTTCATGCAATAGATTTTCTTGACCAGACACAATAAGCAAACCAACCCAAACTTGCTAGACATCACTTTTTTCTGAAAATACATCTCATATAACTAAGGCTGTGTATTATGTACCTGAGTTTGGACTACTATATATCAATTTCTCCTACTTCTTCTTCTTCTCTTTTTTTTCTTCTACTTCTAATTCGTCTCCTCCTCCTTTTTTCTTCTTCAATCTTCTTCTTCTTCTTCTTCATCTTCTCCTCCTTATTTCTTCTTTTTCTTTTTCTCTTTCGTATTTCTTCTGTTCTTTTTAATTCGTTAATTCTTATTATTATTCTTCTTTGAATCGACTTGATTTGAATTCATTTATTTATCTGTTACTGTAACAACAATTTCTTCTTAAAATGTATTGGTACACATAATATTGAGTTAAAAAAAAACGCAGATTGCAATGCAAATCAGATATCAGAAAGGAAGTGCAAACCTGGTATGACAATTAAATACCAGGATATGTAATGAGGGAAAATGTGAAAAAGCAGGTAATGCTAAAGAAGAAAAAGGGCATAAAGAGAAATAAAAAGGGAAACGCCCCCCCCCCTAAAAAAAGGAGGAAGAGAAAATCGTATCACCATTGTATTGTTTGTTTCATTCTTGATCACATTTTCTCGAACATCATTTTGACTGGGTAGATCGTCGTAGCCGAAAAGATGTTAAATAGTACATTTAATTACAGATATAGTCATTTGATATCAATATCAACCATTAAATTTGTAACTCATCCTTCGTAAAATTCATATTATTGTATGTTTCGGTTAATTTATCACTTTGCCTTTCATTGATGTTGAATTGTCTTTGGAATTGAACACATAAGTATTGAGTCGATATTGCATGTATTTAGAAGTAAAGGAATTATAGACAGTCAGAATCATGGGTCAATATTAAACCAGGGCTCCCAATGAGGAATTCAATCAGGCCAGGTATTCCAACATTTATTTATTTTTCTTTATTCATTTCTACTTGTAGAATGGAACACCCTTATTTGCACAAGGTTTTTTTTTTACACAGGACTCTACTTTAGACTTAACAGGGTTTGTTTTATTCTGAAATTTTCACCGTCATATTTAATATAGGTTTTCAAGTTTCTTTGAGCAGTCCAAGTTTCGGGGCTGGCATGCCAACACAACGTATCTGGTTAGCTGACGTACAGTGTGACGCATCCGATCAACATCTGAACGAGTGTGTTACAGACGACCAGTGGGGACAGACATCTGTATGCCATCATGACAACGATGTAGGTGTTAGGTGCTCAGGTAAGTCTTCCAAGACTCATGGAATTACGTTTGAATTTCTCAATAACCTGTATATTGAAACTGATAATCGACCTCTTTTCTCCCATGATTATTTGTGTTGACATGTATGTGTATTTCTTTGTTTTGAACTATTGAAGTTTCTGTGAAAGAGATATTGAACAACAATAAGGAAAGAGATATTTACCTCGAATAGACCACACTTATGTAAAATTTGTAATAACTCCGTAGCCACAAACGAATATTTCTTCCATCACAATGATACAAAAATGGGGTATATCATCCAACCCTGTTTAGCCGTTTCCAGAAAAAGGAAGAAAACAAAAACTGCATGACTACAATCATTGTATTTTTCTACCTTCATCGTATTCACTTTATTATTATTTATAATATTATTATTAGTATTCGAATAATGAATGCTACGTTCATTGTTAAATTCAAAGTTCAAAGTCCAATATAGCAAAATATATGAACAGACATATTCAAAAATTTCCCGATTGTTGTTATATTTCAACGAAGCTGTAGCCCGAGTTTCAAATTATAATTGCACATGGGAATTCTCAATCTGGGGGTGATTATATGTTATATTTAATGATCATATGCATTAATTATTTATTCTACTTGTGAACAGCAATATTCAACAGAAACCTAATGTCTAATTTTGTTTGAAGGTAATACAGATTCTTTTGCACCCTTTTAGGTTTAAACGTGGGATTGCTCCAAATTACCGAGGGTGCTACAGTTTTGGCGCTTTAACGAAAAAAGCAATTACTTTCCCGTCAAACACTATTGAAGCTTGCTTAAAGCTGTTCAAGAGATTCTTTGTTTGCTGGTTTATATGGAAGCAAATGTTCTTGTGATGACCAGATAAATCCTTCAGCCCAGCCTGTTGATAACACTATGTGTAGAATGCCATGCCCAGGTAACTCTGCTCAGTTGTGTGGTGATGATGAAGTCAGCATGGAATTCCTATCTATTTATTCTGGTAAGTGTTTCATATCTCAAAATAAAGAAATAATTATAAAATTAAAATGTCACACTTGAAGTCTGAAACAATAATGAAGAAACAAATTTGACGAATATGCATGTAACATTCCAGGCTTAGGTCTACAGTTTTAAAAACCAGGACATTTTTTACAGTTAGTGTCATCTTCTTTTAAATAACTGTTCTTATCCAAAAGCTATTGAACTTATCGTAATGTCATATCAGTCGTCTGTTAATAGCCAGAAGGGTGTAAACTGATATTATTCTAAATAGAGTTAATGCCATTTTGATTCTCAACAGATCTCACGCATTCACAAAAATTCCTGATTACAAAGGTTTAATGAAAGATCTATTCAAGCTGACAATAAACAATCTTGTTTAGTGTTTCATTGGATTTTTTTTCGACTTCCATTTTCATTTCAAATTATCTAGTGTCTGTTGGCGATGGCTACCTATCATCACCATGGTTTCCTAGTAATTACGTCCTATCAAGTACTGATACATCCCAACCAGCCAACCTCATCTCCAGTACCGATGTCACTGCATCATCAGGGATGCTCTTAATTCGAGTCCTAGCTTTCGATCTAGCTCCAGGAGACACACTGAGTGTGGAGGTAGGAGGTATGACCATCAGCCCTATAGCATCTGGTGATACCTTACTGTCTGGACTACCAGTGACGACATCGGTTTTGACTGTGACGTTGACGAGGGCTTCGAACTCGACTAGAGCATCGGGATACCTTATCACCTATACCCGTGAGTTGGCCTTTTATTGCCGGAAAAATAAACGTTTGATGTTTTTAACGCTTCAACAACAAAGACAATTTTTTCATACGAGATTTATCGTTTTCCTTCACTTAATTTATAGAAAGTAATATCTAAAGACAATTCTAGATGACCTTCAGTTTTTAGTACCTTTCAAGGGAATGGAATGACTAGCCTTTCCAATCGGTCCTGAATTACAGGATTCGATCCCTAAGACATTCGCTATTTCCAGCGAGTCTCCTTCCTTTCATTTGTGTAAATTAGTTGTTGTTTTTAAGTACAGAGTAAAATTTGAGAATTTCTTTTACAAAATTTGGTTCATTCAATTTATGACTGCCAGTCCAAGGGTTGGGGTTGGTTCTAATCCCAGCTAGGCAATAAAGTCCATTTGCAAGACATTAATCCACTTGTATCAGTCCCCCCTCCCCCTTCACCTCCCCCTCAAGGTGGTCATTGATAAACTGGCAATTATTATTAATATTATTATTAGTATTATTATTAATATTATTATTATTATTGTTATTATTATTATTATCATTATTACTATAAGTGAAAAAAAATTATTATTATTATTATTAATAATTATTATTAGTAGTAGTAGTACTATCAGTAGTAGTATTATCATTATTATTATTATTAATATAATTATTTATCATCATTATTTTCATTAGTATCATTATTATCATCAGCATCATTATCACTATACAGTAGATCCAACCACAACGATGCCTCAAACTACGCCGACCATATCAGCTACCCCGATGACTAATCAACCCGAGAGGACCTCATCATCCTCATCTTCCTCATCATCACCAGCTTCAAACTCTACATCAACCTCTCCAGATGTGGTCACGACTTCATCCGCTGTGCCAGCGACCCCTCCTTTTTTCACAAGTGTATCCACAGACCCTCTAATGACTACAACCCCTGTCATCACAACTGCAAAGACATGTAAGCATTATGCCCGTTGCACACCAGGCTTCATTTTGATTGCGTTATTACCTCCGCTGATTAAGACTATGAAAACAATGAGCACATACGCCTTTTTAATTCAACACATTGTATGCCCTGTTCCTTTTGGTATTTGATTTTCTATGATCATCATGATCTTGCTTTCACGTAGCACATCAAGGACAGCACCAGTCCCTGACGCAGTCCTACGTCAGTGCAATGACACCTCGTGTGCAACGGTCCTTAGAGGACCTTTGCCATCAAACATCCGGTAAGGCCTAAAAAAAAGATATTGAATTGCCCTTTGCGACCGACCCAAACGTTTTTTTTTAACCATTTTTTAGAGAAAAAAATGTTTAATGAATAACAAAATATTAAAAACTGAGAAATATCAGCCTAAAGAGGGGAAGAAGAAAAAAAAGATTTCGGACCGACCGACCCATGTTTTGGCACCTAAAGGGCAATACAACATCTTTTTTGTTTAGGCCTAATGCTGCCAACCGTTATTTCTCGAATTTGTGCATGAATGTTTGATGCTCCTTTCTTACTCTCTATTGCATTACGCTGCTCATTTAGCCAGTTGTCTTTGGCTTCGTTACACCCCTTTCGGATGTCTTTAGGCTATCTAGATATTAATATGCCTCTCCATTCTGTTTCTCCTCTCGCCCCTTCGACATCAATATAAGTATTTCAGAGGTAATCTTTTTTTCTTTCTTCTTCCTGTTCTTTTTCGGAAGACTCTCATATACTACATTTGAGACAGCTACAGAGAACCTTGGGCATTGAGGCTCATTTCCTCGCTCCGCCTGTAATATGCTAAACCTATTTTGTACTGCCACTCTGTACTTTTCCTTCAGTTCTTTGCCCTCTCTCATTCTCAAAATCCTTAGCGGTTTAGAGCCCAATTTTCTCAAAGTTGCTAATTTTTACACTAGGTTTCACAATGGTAATGCAAATATTAAATTTTATAATCCAATCCTGTTGAAATATTACCAAAACGTTGTATTATCTTTAAGGGCTTTTATATATAACAAGTAAAACTCTGCCCATCATTATTTGCATGTTGAAAAGTTGTTTATATACTGTAGACAAACAAGGATCGGACTGTAGAGAGTGAATAAGACATCTAACCGGGTACCCAGTTAACACCTGGGGGAAAGGAGTTATGTAGGTAAAATGCCCTGCTCATGGGCATAAGTGCCGTGCATGGGCTCGAACCCACGTATGACCTCGTTGGGAAGATTGAAATATTCATTTGACCACTATTTCAGTTTCCACCATAATCATTCTATTGATATAATGCCATCTCAAGTCTTTATCTTTCAATATTCCTTTCTCTTAAAGCCAACATGTAGACAAGACACCTAAATTACTCGGTGCACTAACTAATCCTCCTCATCTCTTCATTGTTTCCAGCTTCCACACCTTCTGCTGCTAGACAGTGTATGCCATGGCTTATTCCCGTGTTAGCTTCTGTTATTGTTTTGCAATTTATCATCATATCTGTTCTGCTAGTGCTGTATTGCTACCAGCGAAGGTAAGAACATCACCCAAACATCAATACAAATTCTTGAAACAACAAACTGTCATAAAAATACTTCTTTCCTTCGAAAGTGTTAACTTTTCTACTGTTACTTCAAACAGATTTTTATTTCCATACTTACACTAATTGTTTTAATATGTATAATCTCTCATATTTTATTATGGAATGAATCAATAACGCATTCTATTATTTATTTATTTTTTTTTTTTTTGGGGGGGGCTCAATTTTCACGACAAACATGTTCCATTTAAGAGAGGGCAGGGTATATAATTAAACAATCACACATAGACAGAGGATTTTTTTTAAATACGTAAGCAATCCATGCTTACACATTGAGATACAAATAAATAAAAAGGGCACACTACATAGTGGCCTACAAAATAGATCTTCTGGAGTAAGACATTCAACACGTGAGATGCTAAAGTACTGCACCGTCCCTTAAAATTGCCACATTCTGTTCAATTTTGTCCTGCATGTCACTCCTGACGACGGATAGTCAACCTGTTCGAAACGTCGAGCCACTCCTACCACCCATCCTCTCCAACCGGCGCTATAGTTCTCCTTAGAACTATAAGCTAAAAAAAGACTACACCAACAGTCCTTTTCAGGACTACACACACTAAATAAAGAAAGATTACTGAGAGTCCTTTTCAGGACTCCCTCTCTCACATGGTGCAACCGAAAGCCTACTGTATATCTACATCACCATGCAAGCCGATACTTATAATCAGCATCTATGTCATAATTAGTTGTCTTAAAAATATTAGGTAAAAAATTGCCCAGCGTAAGGTTCATTATGTATCTAACCAATGTTGGTCATTTCTTTACCTATCCTGAGTGATATTGTCCAATTAGGATCAACATGTGGAATGATGACTCCAAAATGGGCAAAATAAAAACAAAGTTGGTTTAAATAAATATGCCCAAAGTTGGGTTGATACAAAATAACCTCCACAACACGGTTTATACCCAGTGCCCAGCTTGGTTCATGGCGCACTCATAACAGTGTTAAGCAGGGTAAAAAGCCTATGAATTAATGGCTTAATGTCTACAGCTCGACATAATTGTGCATACTTATGATAACAATGATGATGATGATGATGTTAATGATGATGATGATTATTATGAAGATAATGATGATGATGATGATTATTATGAAGATAATGTTGATGATGAGAATGATGATGATGATGTTATTAAAAAAGATAATGATGATGATGATGAAGACAATGACGTCACGCATCGTAATAAAAAAATCTCTTAGTTAGGATCAATAATAATGCATAGGCTCATGTCATGAATATTCCAATGTCATTAACCATGTCATTCATTAGATATGAAGCGAACAAAATCCATACAGAGAGAAAGGGTAAAAAAAGGGGGGAAGATAGATTATGATAGGTGCTCTGCCACGCTACGCGGCAGATCACCTAATAATAGTCGGGGTATAAAATACATCGACGATGTTTCCAAGCGCATTACAGATGTAATATTACCCGGTACTAGGATTCAGGCTGTCCCCGCTCACATTGTATCCACCTTTTTCACCCACTGGGCTGACTGGGGAGCATTTCAGACAGGCGCTTTTTTAATGCTGAGCAATGAAACTACAATGACTTTTGCATCCTACCGGGTACCCATTTAACACTTGCATGGAGAGTGGTGTGTGTGGTTTAATATGGATTTATTCATGTGATTTTTTTTCTTCTTTAACAGACGCAAAGTACCAACCAGGACTGAAGAGAACGGACCAGATCCTTACATGGACCTAAAACCCAGACCCGAGGCAGGCAGGATATACCAGGAGATGGCTATCACTTCAACGGCTTCGTCCAAAAAACCAGGAGAAAATCATCAAACCTGATTTACGAGAACCAGAATGTTGCGCAGAGTGCAAACAAAATAAATGAGAGTGCTCATGTTTAGATTGTACTTTCCCAAATTCAAATAATTGGAAGCTTTAGAAAACCCATTTTGAATGTCAGCAATTTTACGCATCTTGATATTCATTTACATAGAACAACATCAATAGATTAATTCGGTTTTTATTTTTTATTCTGTTTCGAAAGAAGTAACAAAAATCTCACATAATGCTAAATTAAATGATACTAAACATTGGCAAAAGTAACTGGAAAAGAGCAATTTTTCCAATGCGATTCCATTCCATTTTATTTAATTCAGTTAACAAAAAGAAAAACTACATATCACAATCAGATATAATACATAAAATACACATTAACAACATATTGGACAAGGACATTCAAATAAACTGAATAGGCTGCAACATGAAAGGAAATATAATCCTTATATAAAGGTTGACCCATTTTCGATAATAAAAAGTATGAAATATATTCGTTACTGAACATTATACAAGACACAAATCAAAACAACAAACATTCATACAAACAAACAAAATATGTCTTGAATTCAAATGATTATTGCAATTTACCCCAAAGAAATTGTTATACCTACGTTTAAATACATTTACACTAGCAGAATTATGTATTTAACGAGGAAGAGCGTTCCACACGCACGGTCCTTGGAAAATAATTAGTTTTTGGTTGAGTACTGAACAAATCAATAGCAAATGAAAAATTTGAGAATTTCTAGTACGTATAACTATGAATATTACAGTTTGATATAAACAATTTGGGAATGGAATCAGGAAGAAGATTGTTATGACATAAATGCTTGAAATAACCTACTTGTAATAAATATACATCCCTTTATTGCAACATTTTGAATGAGTAAAATATTGGATTGGTATTGGCAAGAAAAGAAAAAATGATTAAAAGTTCTTATTGCACGTTTCTGTAATCAAAACAATCTATCTTGATGAATTAAAGCAGCATTGCCCTCAGACAATAATAGCATAATGAAAGTAAGGGTACACAATTGCATAGTATATAAGGTATATTTTGAGGAAACTTTTAGGGAGACATTTCAATCTGAACATGATACCAATACTTTTAGACAATTTGTTGCAGATATCACCCAATATGATGAGACAAAGAGAAGTTATCATCAATAATAACCACAAACTTCGCTGAAGAAACTCTGAATATCTACATTACCAAGTTTGATTTTGACTGCATCTTTATTTAGTTTCTTTTAGGTAAAGATCATAAAACTTGTTTTCTTTTCATTGATGAAAAGTTTATTAGTATTAAAACCATTGAACAATCAATCTAATCTAAATACTAAATGTAGTTTCAAGAGTATGTTTGTTTTTGTGTGAAAGGAATATAATGGTGTCATCTGCAAACAGAATACATTTCAAAATGTTTGGAGTATAAACGATGTTATTTTTATACAAAATAAATAAAAGTGGTCTAAAAACTGTAACTGTGATTTGTTTCTGATTAATGTCACGAATTGTTTTCGATTTGATAAATAGTTTTAAATAATTTCAATGTTATACCCCTTATTCCATAAATATACAATTTCTCTAACAAAATATTAAACTCAAGAGTGTCAAACGCTTTTGTAAGATCAAGAAATAAGGCAATTGTTGTTACCTCACTATCTATTGCACTACCCACTTTGTAAACAAAATCCCTTATAGCTGAAGGTGTGGAGTGTCCTGCTCTAAATCCACACTGACTATTATTTATAATATTGCACTTTGTAATACAATGTAAAAGTCTGTTTAATATATATATACCTTTCAATTTTTTGGGAAAAACAGGTAACACAGGAATTGGGCGATAATTATACATCATTCCTGATGAACCGCTTTTAAAAGTTGATGTAATTCGATGTAGGAAACTCTCCACATTTAAGACATTGGTTGAATAATGCACAGATGTTCACTTATCTTATTTATAATCCGCTTTATTACTTTGATATCTATGTCATCATAACCTGTACTAGAATTATGCTTAAATTTATCTACAATATCTATAATTTCTTTACTAGTGATAGGTTTAAAATATGCAGTTTGATCATTTTTAATTACATAGTTTTTAAGATCATTATTGCACGAAGAGAAAAAAAGATTTAAGTTATAACCAATTTGACAAAATTTTCATTCAATATATTACAAATTGTCATGTCAGTTGTAATTTTTTTCTTCATTACATTGAATAGATTTAATAACAGTTTTCTTCTTACTTTTTTCTGCTTACCAAGAGCCCCCCTATGGTTTTTCCATGTTTCTTTTATTATTCTGAATTTTTTTTCCATAATACACTTTTTCGCACTTTTTATCATATATTTTATTAATTTATAACGACATTTTCGTATAAACTTTCTTTTTACATACAGTATAAATTTTCAAATACAGTCAAACCTGCTTTAGTGACCACCTGTCTACAAAGACCACATTTGTTGTTTCCCTTGAAAATGGTTTCTCATTGAAACATGTACTAAAAGAACCTGTCTACAAAGACCATCTGTCTACAAAGGCCACTTTTTGTGTTTCCCTTCGGCGGTCGCTGTAAACAGGTTTGACTGTATACTTTATATAATCTGATTTCCTTTTTACTTAAATTATGAATATCGTTTTTTAAACCGAGGTTTGTCTACACCGCGTTTAAGGGTTCCTACTCCTCAACCAAATTAAGCATACTCATGATGATAATGATGATGATAAGGATGATGATGATGATGATGATGAAGATAAAGATGATAATTATGATGATTAAAATAGTGATTAGAATGTTAATAAAGATGATAATGATGACAATGATGTTGATGATGATGAAGATAAAAATGAATATGATGATAATGATGATAATGATGAAGTAATGATGAAAAGAAAGAAGTTGTTGATGATGGGGATGATGTTGATGATGATAATGATGAGAATGATGATGATGAAAATGATGATAGTGGTGATGAACAGGATGATGATGAAAATGATGTTGATTGTGGTGATGATGATGATGATGAGAATGTTGATGATGATGGTGATGATGATCTTGATGATGATGATCATAATTATGAGAATGATGATGATGATAGTGATGATGTTGATGATGATAATGATGATAATGATTAGCATGATGATGATATTGATCATGATGGTGCTTTTGACCATTATCATGAAAATATTATTTGAGTTCTATTTGGATCTTTAAAGCAAACAACCCAGAAAACCAGGCCCTACAAATGGAGGCATTTCCACTCAGACACTCAAACCTAAACCAAAGACATTGAACGCCATATTGATTATGAATAGTATATTCATTACTTACGTCCTAAAATTCCGGTGCCCGTAGGCGGTGGCACGACCGAACAACGCTAAAGCCTAAAATCCAGAGGCTAATGAAGCTGTCGATGTCAAGAATGACGACCATGGTCCTTTATCCGACGTCTGAATGAAGATGAACATGGTCCATGTCCACCCCTGACCATCAACCCGATCTAAAACGAAATGGACATCGGGAAACCAGACTCGGCGCCATATGGTGACCTGGGGCCCGTCTTACAAAGAGTTACGATTGATCCGAATCAATCGTAAGTCCTCCAACCAATCGCAAGTTTGCAGTCTCCTCTCTCTTATGTACATAGTTCCGATTGATATCAATCGCAAATAACTTCATTATGATTATAGTATATAATTATATATAATACTCAAATTTACAAAAATGTTTTGTTTCATATTGTATTCATATATCTAAATGCAATGTTAATCATTATTTAGTTCTGTAGTATTTTAATGAGATTTTTTTTCTCTCGTAAAAGGCGAGCACAGAAACAAGAGAATCGAGATTAATTTTAGGTAACATGCATCTATAAAAAGATTTTGTGTGCTATGGTCACAACCCCAAAAAGTAAACTGCTTAGAGGCCGGGCGGCGAGTTTTTAGCCAATTTCAAGTTTTAGCGCGGAGTTAAAATTCGGGCGGCGCCTGCTCACTTTTCACTCGCCGCCCAAAATACCGCTCGGTGCCAGGCGGTTGCCGCCCGGGACGCCCCGAGGAGAAGCTTCCCGATTTTGCCCAGTTTTGACCTAAAATCGACCGGCGACCGACGGGAAAACGACCGGGCACCGCCTAGGCATCGCTGGGGCTCTACAGCCTCCTCGACTTCTCAAAAAATCGTTGGGCGATGCCTAAATTCCAGCGGCGACCGAGCAGGCTACAAATCGGTCGGTCGCCGCTCTGAGTTGTGACCATAGCTTTAGGTATGAAAAGCCGCATATCACTCACCAATTTAATCATAATAGTGTATTCGAGAAAGTGTTCATAGTTATTATGAAATAGTTGTACCAATGATTTAGATTTGACTTGAGAATCGTGGTATACGTAACGTGGTATACGTAAACAAAAGGAATGTTTGAAATAAAAGGAAATGTGTAAACCTCAATCGACATTATGTTTGTCCTACCTAGCCAAAATGTGTGTGTAATTAGCATTCTGACCATTGAAGATTATTTGAAACAGATGAACGAAATGATTTATGATATGGCACCCGACAAAGATTGCATTAAATGCACTATATGCATTAAATTTGATTACATTACGAAAAATGGTCTGTTGACACGTCCCGACGTCGTCACAGTTACAGTACTTACCAAAGTTCATTTATATGACACTCGCTTAAAGATAAAGACCAGTTCCGGTCATGCGATTGCATTGTGAAAGAAACGTTGTGGAATCGATCAGAAAAGGTTGATCATCTAGCATATAAGTATTGGTGTGTACTGCAAGGTTCTGGAATCATCAAAATGATAAGAAATTTGGCCCAGTCTTGGTAAAGGTAGAAGCACTTTACACAGAAAGATGTATATGGGACTACGCGACACATGCGCGATATCTATCAGGTCCAAATAGATATAATGATTTACCAAATATATCAATTAATAGGCGGTTTCCCGGCAAAATTTGTATCATCACGTTAACTATTAGTCAAAATATATTCTTCCATTTCCATACAGCTTCCATTTCATTTTTTGAGAGGGGGGCGTTTCCAAAACTGGTCTTTTCCTTTAACCAATGCCGTCTTTTAATCACTTTAGATAAACAAAAACTCACTGTAATGCCCAATGTCCAAAAAATGAAATCAACGAACTTTTTAGAAAATACATATTTCAAACTTACCTGATCCATTGGAAAAATCATTTGTTAAAAAAGAAGATTTCATACAAGATTAGTTTTTACGAAACACAAAAGACGTTATAATAGACATGTCAAGGTATTTGGGTAAATATCAATTGGGATATAACACGATAGGTTATATCAATACTAAACAGAGTTCTCATCTACTAATGAGTTATCCAGTGACATAGGAAAAGGATCGTTGTATGTAAAATGACTAGCAGTAAATGTCTCGTCAGTAGATACCAAAGGAGAAAAATCGAACAATACTGTCGGCTCGATATACCTTGTCTGAAGGAACAGACATGCTTACTTTATATTCCTGTGATTGTTTAGATATCACTTTATTAAAAATTATGATTATTAACAAAGGAAGTAATAGTATATACAATGGTAAAGATACTGCCAAAAATAGTATATAAAAGTAGAAAAGAGAAAAAGCATAGGTACAAATGCCAACCCGAGGTTTAACTAGTTCTGTCACGAATTTTGTTTGTCTTGTTATAATTTTTTCAGGTTTAATCGTGTCCTACTTTGCCGTCTTAAAAGGGGCATACTGATCGGGAAAACGTGACAAGCTCATAGTAATCACACTAATTTATGATATGATAGGTAAGGTCTAGTAATTTATTCCAGTTCATGACCAAACCAAATATACACGCATATTTTAATGAATGAATGTTGCGTTATTAGATAAAGAGTTTATTTAACTACGAGATAATAAGAATGTATTTGTCTCTTTAAACAAAGACTAATGATTAATAAATATCAATTTGAAAACAAAACCATCAGGCTTTTTTTTATTTTTCTTTCCTATATAGTTGTAGTTTTGTTACTCTGATATTTTTTTGTTTGTTCTAAATGCGTATATGTGCTTGTGGGGGTATTTTGTGTTCAAGGGCAAGTCCATTCCAAAAAGAACTTACTTTCAATAGAAGCAGAAAAATCAGACAAACCAATCCAAAAAAAATTGAGCAAAATCGGATAACTAATAAGAAAGTTATGAATTTTAAATGACATGAAAAACTTTGAAAATCACTAGACAAATTGGCAACTCACTCATGAGTATGTGACGTCATGTCCTCACTATCCACTAATTATTTTCTTTATATTGATAATATAAATTTCCTATTTTCCTCCTAAGAATCTTATTTCTTCACACCAGCATCCAAGTTAGATTGATATTAATATGTTTTTGTGTGGATGCACTAATATAGAGTAATTTTTTCAGTTGAATCATGACAAATGTGAATTTTGATTAACTATTTATATAAAAATCAATAATTATGAAAATACAATATTCAGAAAATAGTATCAATTCTTCGAAGTTCATAACAGATTTTGTGAAATGTCATGCACGCAATATGATACAAATCATATAACCTGGGCAAAGGTATGGGAAAATCAAGTTTTGGGGGATAAAAAGGGAAATTAATGGGATTATATTATATAAAGCAATTGATAAATAGTGAGGACATGACGTCACAAACTGTTAACCAAATTGGTAATTTGTGTAGTGATTTCCATTGTTCCATAGTTTTACATACTTTTTCAAAAATTCAGAACTTTCTTAGTTGTTATCCGATTTTGCTCAAACTCTTTTGATTGGTTTGTCTGATTTTTCTGCTTCTATTGAAAGTAATATATTTTTGGAGTGGACTTGTACTTTAAGGGCACTTATTTTTCAAGCAACCTTAATTACTAAGAGACAAAAGCGAAAATGAGATTTATAGATTTGTAATTTTAAAAGGAAATTTACATAACCACTGTTCCTAATTCTACTGTATTTCCAAAAACGTTTAAGATACCCTCCCAACACACGCACATACGCACTTCACCAAGGACCTTCTAACTCCTGTCATTGATAACTTCCTTTCTCATATGTAGACCACATTAAAGGAAAAGCCAACCTTATATTAAGACAACTGCTCCAAGGAAAGCGGAAACCAGAAAAGCAGACTCGTGAAAGTTTGAATGAAATCGGGAAAAAATATTTTGTCACAATCCACTGACCAATTGCCAATTCGAAATTTGCATAGATTGAGTTATCTCATATTTCAAATATTCATACTTTCATCACCCTCGTCCATCTTATTTAAAACTTGTACCATTTTATTCATCCTTTTTTATTATTCTGCTTTCATACAAATGAACTTATTACAAGGGTTTGATTCCTCTTAACGACTTAACAGACATGTACAGATACTAATTTGCACCCTTACATGCACAAACATACACCTTTAAAACACGTTTTTCATAAATTTTCTTTAACCATACTTGCTCAAACTGAAAATCACAAAAAGACAATTAAAGAATTGTTATTCAATCACCCCAGCTTCTTTACACTCTCCACAACTAAAGTGATCGTATCACTAGAAATAAATAAAGAGCCATTCATCTATGTTAAAATGTATATATTGCATTTCATCCATATCATTTTGAACACATTGTGAATATGAACAAAAATATAAATTGATTCCAAATTCGTATACACACAAATAATTGGTTGCAGTTTATTTTCGACAATGTCACAATAAGACGATTTGCCAACTCAGTTGATTCAAGTTTCCAACTTTAAAACAAAAACATGTATAACAAAGGTACAGAATAAAGCAGAAGATATTAACTTGCATCTGTCTATTAGGTGCACATCAAACATAGAAAGATACAAAATTGTCCTGCCTCGTTACCATGAAAATAGTTGATTTACGTACGTTATGAAATTTATAAATATTCCTTCCTGCACCTAAAAACACGTTTACCTAAGGTTAGCTTACTGTTTCAACATGTCTCTTCAACAAAAATGAAAATGTAAACAAATACATGTCATTATTCGAACCAATCGCTTTATGTGTTGGATTCACTTCATAAAAGAAAAACGAGGTCGTCCCACGGCCTAGCTATATAGGCGAGTTTAAATGGAAGAAACCGTCGTAGATGAAAGCACGCCATCTAGCGATGATCTTTGCTTGTAGACAATCAAAGCCTTTTGTACTTTTTCATGATAATTATCATTGTACGTGTTTTTTATATTATTCATCAATTCATTCGTTTGATTTAGACAAGGTAACTCTCTCAGTATCAAAACTGTTTTCCTGAGAGGCCTGATAATTTGTTACAAATACAGAGGAAATTGAACAAAGTTTAAATACATACTTATCGTATCATTGATTATTTGTTTATGTTTTTATTTTTCCAATATCATCTGTTGGTTGGGCCTTGCAAAGCGATTTGACTATGACAATAAGGCTTCCAAGGGTATGCTAGAATCTGTCTTTGAAAGCTTTGAAATTGCAGGAATGACAGGCTTTTTAAACTTTCTTCCATTGTTTAGGCATTTACCAGGTAGTGGAGTAAAGCTTCGAGCGATATTTGACAAATACATAAAACCAGCATTGGTGTGGAAAATCAGTTAGAAGCAGGAGAAAGCCTTTCTTTTCAAAACATCAATGAAACAAGGAATTGAGCTACGCTCAACCCAGAAGAGTTTGAAATCTGTGCCTCTCTTATTGATGACATCATGTAGTCAAATCTGCGCACCTCAGAAATAACATCAATAATTACATTTGATTTATGATGGTAGACATTTCTGGTAGACACTAGGCATGGTCTGTTCTTTTTCAAAACCATTTCAACAAACTGGCTACAAATCTTTTCAATCTGTTGCCCCACGCCTTTTGAATAAACTCCCTGCATTTCTGAGAAATAGTGAATAGTAAATAGTAATCTTAAAACATATCTCTACAAATGTTCTTAATTTGTCGATTATTATTATTATTATTATGATTATTATCATTATTGTTATTTTCATTATTATTATTATTATTGTTGTTGTTTTTATCATCATATTATTACTAAACACACACACACACATACTCAAGAAAGAAAAATTACCGACAGTCCTTTTCAGGACTCCCCAATCCTCCCCTCTCACATGGTGCAACCGTAAGCCTACTGTATATTATTACTATTGTTTAACAGACTGAAAAATGCATAAGTTTGTTTTAAGCACATTGAATGTGAAACACACCGTAGTAATCATACGTTAACAAAAGGAGCTTTGATTGGAAGTGTGTAAACAACCAGTAACAGAATAACGCATAACGCTGACTGTGGGATACTGGGGTATGATCTTCGGGAACAGGTGTGTCTGTTTCCGTCAACTAGTTTTGTTTTTTTGGCCATTCAATGTTCGCCAGCCGCTTATCTTGAATCAAATATTGTTGAAATAATTACTCGCATTTTCTATAACAAATTTAATTGCGTTAAAATGTTTGATGATATTACTCGACCGTTCGACGCTTCCATGCCTGTTTTGCTTAAACGAATATCATTTCAAATTACTAGCAATTTGTACAATAAATTTGACTAAATTAGAGCTATCACTCATATTGTAGAAACTATAGTGAACATAAACCCTGTTGACTTGTAGCGGTTGCAAGAGTAATTTCATTCAACCAACATAGTTAATACTCCAATCACACCGACAAGGCCAATACTAGATCGATGAGAGACCGAACAAAATCTCTGAATGGCCAAGATTTTGAATGGCATCGATGGGTTTTGAGTTGGTTTAGCAGTGAGACTGGGTAGTTACAAATTTGAAAAAGAGGAAGTTCATTTAGTGTCAGATAGCTTAGAGGAATGTAATGGCACGCTGAAACACCCACGTCATGAACACAAAACGGCATGATTGTTGAGAATCGCAACAATGCATTAGGATTTAGAGGTAGCACGCACATCTACTGGTGATCAAACATTTGTACCTGCGACAATTGCTTCGGGCTTTATTTTCGTCAAAGGTATGAGTTAAGGTTAGGAATGCAATGTTTAGATAAAGGCTAGGTTTACGGTTAGTGTCAGGATTAGGGTTTCATCTGAATCATACTCTAGGATGAAATAACTATAGAGAGGGTACAATTCCTCGACAACATGTATATATGACATCCGCTCATCTTGTGAAAAGGTGGTAGAGATTTATCACTAAAATTATATTTTCTTTTGTTGCACAAATACTTTACAAATGGATCCTCCTTACAACATCATGGGGTGAAACTTGGCGAACTGTGGACTTCATGTATAGAGTACTCTACAAACAGGCGGTGCCCTGTAGCAGTTTAAAGATACAATAAATAAAAAAATGACAAAAGAGAGAACTTTTCTGGTCGGTCGCATCCCGCATATCACACGCACACACCTCAATTGTACCATTGACTATGACGTTTACATATTTCTAAGGTTGAGTGCACTAACTTTATGAATAATTCAAAAGATATTTCTCTCTTTAGGTGAACTTTGGTTTCGGAAAGAGGAATAGGAAAGATATTATGTAGCATACGAAATCTGAAAAGTGGTCGCACACCATATAGTTTCGTGTACGTTAGTTGTATACTCGCCCTTGCTCAGAGCGTGGATAGGAATACTTAATGTTAAAACTACTACCATGATTGTGTGAATGGATTTAAATTGATTATCCGCCATGGATTCTCTGATTTTATTCTGTATTCAAGTCATCTTGTTAGTTTCAACAAGATCGGGAATATCAGGACAATCTCCAGGTAAAAGAATATCATTATTATTATATGAACAGTATATTCAAGACTTGCAATATACACTATAGTGCCACGCCTTCGGTAAATTGACGTGTATAAATTATAGCTGCTTGAAATAAGAGAACACTCTATTCAGATTTGGATAAAAATTAACTCATATTGGGTAGAAAAGGGAATTTGTTTGTTTGTTCGAAAAGACTTAACCCCACAGTGGGTAAAATGTAGCCGAAATAGGGTAAGATTTACCCAATGTTGGGTAACATTGTACCCCCAACAAACATGCATGTTCCCTAGGCTTTGTTACCCAACACGAGTAAAAAATGTATACAACTCTTTTTAAAGTGTAAATCGTCAATAGTTTAAAGGATTACACAGTTACATCAATGAACCAATATTTTTTGTATAATGTCGCAAATAGTCTACCAACCCATTGGCATATTTTGATCGATTAAAATGTCCATCAAGTGATTGGCATATGCAACAAGAGTAGAAGAACTATAATGTCGTGGATGTGTATGTGAAGGTAGAAAAGTGTTATGTAAATCCATATCGTGATCATGACATTATATTTATAATATGTACAAATATAATGAATTATGTTCATGTGTATCATTCCCTTATGCATGCACACTGGGCATACTCTTTGAAATTTAGAACTGAAAGTAATGGAAATGTTCATGTAGAGGTGTTGTGGTCTAGTGGATAAGTCGTCGGAATGTGGATCACAGGGTCCGCGGTTCGAGTCCCGCCATGGCACTAATGTCCTTAATGATATTAATCTACATTTGCCACTCTCCGCCCAGGTGTTAAATGGGTACCGGTAGGAAGGAATTCCTTGAATGCTGTGAGCGCCGAAATCAGCTGCCTTGCAGAGCCGGGGTAATAGTTGGAGCGCCTTGAGCACCATGCATGGTGGATATATGCGCTATATAAATATCCAATCTTATTATTATTAATTTGACTGTACAGTGAGAGGGTTCAATATTCTTGATAATACTTCACATAGGTCATCTTTATCTTGAGCTTGCTTAAAACAGACTATAAAAAAGTCATATTTTCATGTTGGTATACTATACTGTGAAAGATAGATTTGAGCGATTCCATAAATAAGTAAACCTTTTAGGTCAAAATTTCAAAATTTACCGAATGCAACCTATATAGTCTCATTCGACAGCTAAAACATTGCAGTTTATGAAACTGAACAGTATAATTTTATAGATTGTGTTTCTGTGTAAATGATGGAAAAAATAACAAGCACTGTCCACAGAAAGATGTATATGGGACTACACAAAAATGTGGCATAAAATGTGGTCCTCATTTTTAAGCTGTTACATGTCATATTTAAAATATGAAGGCATTTGAAGAGCCATGCTTTTCAGGGAATATTTTTTTTCTGATGTTCTTCCACACTTGCATAATAACAATTACAACACTCACAAATTATTTTTCACCTCTCCCCAGAACTCGACCTTCTCTTTGAGTAAGATTTCAAAAAAGAAAATAATCAATTTATCAAATGATCAATCTTTTTCTCACCACAAATTACAAAAGTTGGTTGTTGTACATGTACGTCCGACCCCTTTTTAGACACATTTTTCTTTAAAACAAAAACTAAAATTAAAAAAAATCTCCTATATTCAGATGCAAAGCTAGTTTGATATCTGTAATATATACCCCGAAGGAAAGCACACAACCATTCTGAGATTTGAAGATACAGGGGGGTCGGAAATACACATTTAGTGAACGTCCGCACCGACTTTTAGTCCGAAATGGTTCAAAAGCTGTTTTGTCAGAATACTTAAATTTTGTTAGCAAAGAATGCTAAAAATACAACTTGTGAAGCATTCATGTTTAACTTTAATGACCAAAATGATACTATATCCATAATATTCTGTTAACTATTTATGTTATTCTAACCTGATTTTCAAAGATCCTAATACCATTAGTAAATTCAAAGCTTAATTATTTTCCCTTAATTTGTCCTTTCACCTGAAATTATTGTCATCGTCATTGCAATGGTGTTTGTCATGTGTATTGTATTGTATCTATTAAACTTCATTGATGTACATCAATAATCTGTCTATAGACATATACATCATATAAATCAATTTACAATGCAATGTAACAAATGAATATTCTGTTTGTAAACATATATATCATATAAATCAATTTACAATGCAGCGTAGCAAAACAGAATGAAAATTATATACAGCAGAAAACTTTTTTTCTTCTTGTAATAACATGACACATAATGCATAAAGTAAATAATATATTGTATTATAATACATCCGGAAATTTAGATATACAAAACCTGTTTGTAATATAGCGCTTTTCTAAATAAATTATACCTACCTGGCTACCTGGCTGCCTCCGTCAGTTACTGACGATTGGCGACCACATCTGCACATCTTCTTGTTGTCTTTCTCCATTTATTTCTGTCCTGTGCTAATCTTTTGGCTTCTGAATATGTGAGACCTGTCCATTCTTTGATGTTATCAAACCACTGCTTTCTCTGTCTGCCTCTTTTCCTTTTTCCTTCTACTTGGCTTTCTATTATTTGTGCTGCTAAGGGGCTCCCACTGCCACGCAGAATGTGTCCAAAGTAACCCATCTTGAGGCGGGCCACTTTTCCAAGGAGATCTCTTTCTGTGTTCAGTTCTTGTAGAACACTGAGGTGGGTTTTTTTGTCCTTCCAGCTGATTTTTAGCATTTTCCTCCAGAACCACATTTCTGCTGCCATGATGCGATTTTCATCGGCTTTGAGCAGTGTCCAGCTTTCAGCACCATAAAGCATAGCGCTCCACACTAGGGTTTTAACCAGTTTCATTTTCAGACAGGTTGAGATGTTTTTGTCATTCCAAAGGACGTGCAGGTCAACCATTCTCTTCTTAGCTATAGCTATTCTCATCTTTATGTCACTGGTGCAGCTGGCATTGCTGTTCTTTGTTGCTATACAAAATAGGTAAATGAGGTACATGGAATGCAATAAATAATTGTTTCGCCTAAAATGATGACGTAATAGTACCTATACATAATAGATGAGCCTTACTGTAAAATTAAACCAAAAACATAAGATACTTTGTTTTACTTTGTTCTTACCTAGTATCTAAATGTTACCCCTCACTGCAATTATGTTTTTGGTGAACGAAGAGAAAATATCTATTATATCTTTATTGTTTAATCTCATTATATATATGATTTTTTTTGACATTCCAAGTTACTAAAATTTTCTTCCAAATTGCTAATTTTTTCAAACAAATCTACTCGTAATTCATTATATTAAGCACACATTTCATAATTATATGGAATTCATCTCCTACTAGATTCATATTGCAGTCTTCACAGAATCGTAGATAAGGGGGCGTTTTTTTCTGGTCTTTTATATCTTCCCGTTTCTATGGGTAAGTTGTGTGCGCTCAATCGTAGTCTGGTGATATATTTTCTTCAACTTATATTTGGTATATGAGATAAATACTTTTCTTGCTTGATTGTATTTTCAATTGTAAGTCAACGTGGAATTCCTATCTATTTATTCTGGTAAGTGTTTTCATATCTCAAAATAAATAAATAATTATAAAATTAAAATGTCACACTTGTAAAGATTTAGATTTTAATTTTCTTACAATCCCATGGTCATGGTTTTGCCAAATGGCATGAATCCTTCTGAATGGCAAGGGTTTATTAATTATATAATTTACCCATGGCCCCTTTTGGCCCAGAGGCAAAATCAAATTGTCTTGTTCATGTACTTGTATGCAGTTAATTTACATATATATATATATATGTAATGTAATAGAAAGAGTTGAAGCGGCAGCCTGATACCCACTCTATTAATTAGGGGTCACATTGGAGGGGGGGGGGGGCTGGAGCATGGCCATTTAAAGGATGTGAAGGGTATGAGGGAAAATTTTACACTTTATCACCACATAAAGGTTGCATCAAGTTTGAATATATCTTTCCAAGCTCAGGTGAGCATCAAAACCTCTAAAGCTCTCGACTTATTATTATTTCAGATTTAAATCAGAAGTATCATTTTAATAATAAGTGAGAAGATTATACTTTTACGTTCTTAAAGTCAAAACTACTAGATGTTTACAAATAAAGTTATTCATATTGTATGTCTTTGTGTTTTTGATGTGTGTTTTCAAGTAGCCGTAATAGTCTTTAGCTTCATGTAAGTACATGTACATGTAATTCTAGATTTTGAAAAGAAGTTAAGTTCGACCTGAATCTATTAAATTCAAAACAGATTGATTCTATTTATGAGACCTTAAAGATTGGCATAAAGCAGCTTTTCAACAATATTTTTTTTAGGGAAAAAGATCTTTGAGTTTGAACCATCGTAACAATTTCTTTTAACATACTGTGTCTGAAAAGGTGCCATTTGTTGTAGTCACCTATGGTCTGAAACAAAAGCTTTCGCAAAATTCGATTTTATTTGAAAGAATATAAACCAAACATAAGTTATTGTAGGTTTTATGAACAAGGAATTTGTAGATCTTGTGCAAGTGTTGCTTAAAGGGTTTTTGTTCAGTTTGCATCATGTACATCCGAACCCCTCGTAATGTTCGTCCGACTCTCCAAAAGATCTGAAATATTCAATATCTTAAATCTATCTGAAATATGGCAAAGTAGATCAACATCTTTCCTTCACCTAGTTTAAGAGTGATATCTTAGATACCACTTTATACAGAAATTTAAGACTTGGCTTATACAAATCAGAGAGATTTTAACTTTAACTTAAGTTGAACAGTCTGAAAAAACAGTTTTCTCTGATACGTCCGACCCCCACGTTTATACCTGTATTTTCCTCACAATTAGTTGTTATCTGCTTCTGCTAGGATGGAGTGCTAACCCAAGTCAGATGTCATACTACACTGGCAAATTAATTACAAAAATCACTTTTATTTCAAAGCAAACAAGGTGTGGCTCCATAATGTGTCTGAATGTACGACCGACCTTAATGGAATTACCAATTTATGAAGTAAATAATCACCGAAAAGGTCATTTTGTAATGTAACCAAATTTATACATAAGTGTCACGATACGAATTATTTCATTCACCTGATAGGAATAATTGTATTTCAATAGTCAGAATGCAAATTGCATATATTACGTGTTGCTAGGTAGGACAAGCCAGAATTAATGTCCTACCTAGCAACAACTAAATACATACGATTCGCATTCTAACTATTGAGATACTTTGTTTTCGTAAAAGGTGAATGACAAATTCGTATCGAGGCGCTAACAAAGATTTGGGCATTGCATTTGGTTATGGGGCGTTCCCACTGTCGTGCGATCCGTTACGAACCCCACGATTGGCCATTCGTAGCTGATCGTGGAAATTCTCTGAATTGCTAGGTTTGGATACGAGGTGATGCGAGTCGATACGTTATGGTACGATTTGGTGCGCTTGGTTGCGATATGGTCACGATTGGTCAATTTCAGGTGACACGATCTGGTCTCCCGTTCAGATACGATCATATACGTTCCGATATGATTGTCCCGATTGAGTCCACGATTGGATCTCGATGTGACACGATCATCACGATCGGGGTCCCCGATTTGGGACGATCGGGTACGTGTAGATACGTTCGAATACCTTCCGATACGTTCATCACGAACCGATGCGCTCTGTTGCGACAGTATACGGTTGTGGTTGCGATGTCTTTCACGATAAGGGTCGAGAGTGATCAGGATTTGAGCTACGATTGGACCCCGACGGATATATATACAGGCCGACTGACCATGGACTTCATTGTTTCTTGAACTTCTACAAAGTGATCACTACAACCCACAACCATTGATGATGACAGGAGTTGAGGATGATGACAACGTGACATTTGCAGTATTACTGTATGCTTATATTATTATCGCCAGAGAGGAAGAAGACGAGCAGCAGCCAGACGGTACAGACCAGCCACAGCCCCAATCACGTAAGTACAGGAGAGCTGCAGTCAGGCAGTTCTGGGTGCAACCATGGCTCACAGAGGAGACGAGACAACAGTTGGCCAGTTCTCCAGCCTCCTAGACACCAAATTGAGGCTGGAAGATCCAATAGTGTTCCAAAACTACACAAGATTAACACTACAGCTCTTCGATGAAGTCTTGCAGGGGTGCCCCAGCAATCGAGAGGGACGCACCAGTTTCAGGCAACCCTCTCAACTGGACTGAAACTGCCAGTGACACTGAGGCACCTTGCCACTGGACAACTATCGGTTCCTTGCGTATGCATTTAGGTGTGGAGTGTCCAGCATCTCAGAGATGGTTCCAGAAGTGTGCCAGGCAATTGTGCAAGCGTACAAAATGAGGTTTTAGCCTACCTGTTACCCCTGAAGCCTGGACAGCCGTAGCTAACCAGTTTGAGCAGAGATGGAACATACCCCATGCCATTGGGGCCCTGGATGGCAAACACATTGCTATCAAGAAGCCACCCCACACTTGAAGCCTGTACTACAATTACAAGGGCTTCTTTTCGATACCACTCCTAGCTCTGGTGGATGCAGATTACAACTTTGTGTGGATCGAGCTTGGTGGAAAAGGACACATGTCAGATGATCAGATATTTGGCGACTCTGAGCTGTTCAATGGCCTGGAAGAGGAAGCCCTAGGACTCACCCCACCCTGCCCTTTGACTGCAAGCCCTGATGACCTCCAAGACATGCCCTTCTTCATCCTGGGGGATGACGCCTTCGCACTCAGGAACTACCCCATGAAGCCATACGGAAGAAGAGTGATGGCCAGGGAGGAGAGGATTTTCAACTAAAGACTCTGAAGGGGGAGAAGAGTGGTGAAAAATGCCTTCGGTATCCTGGCCAATAGATTCAGGTGTCTAATGTGAATGATATGGTTGAGGCGGAAAACCAGAATGTCATCCCAGGAGCATGGAGGGACCATGTGGACTGGCTAGATGTGAATCAACCTTCTGTACCTCGCAACTCAGCTACAGCAGATGCAAATCATCACAAGGAACTCCTAAAGGCCTTCTTCAACTCACCACAAGGTGCGGTCGCATGGCAGGAAAGGATGGCCAGGCTGCATGACGCGGAAGGTGGAGAGGATGATATTTGATATTTTTATTTTTATTTTTGAAAAATTCAGGAAATTGATATTGAAGATGCATGATTTTCTTTCTATTTTTACTATTCTAAGTCAATGTTTTAGAGCAGTGGAAACTCATTTTAGGTTAATTACAGCAAAGTTGTAAAATATAGTTGACATATATTTATGGATAAAGAAAAGGGAGAGAATTTTAACTCTTTCATTGTCCATGTCTGTGCAAGAACAACAAAAAAACTTCCATGTGAAAGATCAACTATAATGTAATACATTTTAAAAGATGTTTAAATAGCAGTTACCTGAACAAAAGTTTTTTTTTTTACCTTATACTTAATAGTATGGCACTATAGTTTACACACTGCAAAATTGTCACACCTGTATGTATATATCTGTCTATAATGTTATCGAAATATATAAAGTTGGTATCTATCATCTTCTGATTGTATGGACACAACTTTCTATTTCAAGTCTGCAAATTAATGGTATACATGTTTACATTACCTTCCATGATTGATAAGAGAGAGAGAGAGAGAGAGAGAGAGAGAGGAGAAGGAATATTAACAACAAGAGGGAGAGAGTGTGAGGTTGAAGAAGCTGATAGAGTGAAGGAAAAGGAGTTATTATGATTAAGGACAATAAAGAGAATGATAGTGAATGAGAAACAAATGGTTGAGAGAGAAAGAGGAGAGAGAGAGAGAGATATATATGATTAAAAAAGAGAGAGAGAGAGAGAGGGAAGGAGAGAAAGTGTAAATATACTGGGCGCGAGAACTCGTAACAGATCGTAAACGTCCGTGTAAAGCGTGACTTCTCGTATCTACTCGCATTTACTCGCATCTACTCGTATCATCTTGTATCTGCTCTTGAGTCGTTCGTGTCAGGTCGTGAGCAATGGTACCCGACAGAGCGTCACAGGTCGTGGCAGATCGCAACACATCTCAACAGAGCGTGGTGTTTGTCTTTTCTAAGGTTGATCCCGATCACCACGATTAGGAAGCACGATTAGATGCGATATGTTGCGTTTTATTACGATCCAATACGATCTGATGCGATGATCACGATTGACAATTAATCGTGTTGATCGTAGAAATTTTTGAACCGTCCAAAATTTCCTACGATCAACACGATTGCCACGACTGACCTCAAGATCTGATAATATCTGATAGGATCACCACGATTACATCACGATTAAGACCACAATTTCAATCGTGGCGCCAATCGTGATAGTGGGAACGCCCCATTACATTACGAAAATGGCCTATTAAATTAACACTATACCCGAGGTCGTGTGTTAAATCCTCGCTGTGTGATTACCTCCTGCGACAAGATGTTTAACCCATATCTGACCTCTCGACCCAGATATATTAAATGCGAATCTGGCATTGTTGGGTTCATAACAATTGCAGGGTTCACAGGGGGGGCAGTATAGTAACACTAAAGTGGCTACCACGGTTATAATTAGACCACATTATTATTACACCAATGTTTACTTAGAATCAAATTTTGTATAATGAGGTGAGTTGTTCAACAGGGAATTCCATTGTTTTGAGTTGATTTCCCTTTTTTTGTTTGGATATAGGGCTGACTGGTAGTGCTTAAAACCATTTACATATGTTTTCTTTCTTTCTGTAGGTGATGTTCGACTGGTTGATGGTAGTTCTTCTCTGGAAGGAAGGGTAGAGGTGTATTATGATAACATTTGGGGTACGATATGTAACCAAGGATGGGATAGTACAGACAGTGGTGTAGTCTGCAGACAGCTAGGTTTGTATGAACACTTATCATGTTTCCAATCAAATAGTCTGAACAATAGTAATCGGGAAGCAATAATGTAACAATAAGGTAAATATATGTAAACAAAAGAAAACTATACTTATGTTGATACTAAGCTGATGTTTTGGTAATGGAATTCCATTTCAAACAAATAGGATTGAGTCAATTTTCTAATTGCTTTTTCATGCAATAGAATTTCTTGACCAGACACAATAAGCACCCAACCCAAACTTGCTAGGAATCACCTTTTGTCTGAAAATACATCTCATATAACTAAGGCTGTGTATTATGTACCTGAGACTGGACTACTATAGCTAAATTTCCTCTACTTCTTCTTATTCTTCTTTTTTTCTTCTACTACTACTTCGTCTCCTCCTCCTTTTTTCTTCTTCAGTCTTCTTCTTCATCTTCTCATCCTTATATCTTCTTCTACTTTTTTTTTCTTTCTTATTTCTTCTGTTCTTTTTCATGTTGTAATTCTTATTATTATTCTTCTTTGAATTGACTTGATTTGAATTCATTTAATCATATGTTACTGTAACAACAATTTCTTCTTAAAATTCATTGGTTACACATAACAATGAGATATACCAATGCAGATTGCAATGCAAATCAAATATCAGAAAGGAAGTGCAAACCTGGTATGACAAAAACTAAAAACCGGGATATGTAATAAGAGAATTTGTAAAAGAGCAGGTAATGCTAAAGAAGAAAAAGAGCATAAAAGGGAATAAAAAGGGAAAACGCCCAAAAGAAAAAAAGGAGGGAGAAAAGATCATATCACCATTGTTTTTTAATTCTTAATCACTTTTACTTAAACATCATTTTGACTGGGTAGGTCGTCGTAGCCGAAATGATGTTACATAGTACATTAAATTACAGATAAAGTCATTTGATATCAAAATCAACCATTAAATTTGTAACTCATCCTCCTTAAATTTCAAATTATTGTATGTCTCGGTTAATTTATCACTTTGTCTTTAATTGATGTTGAATTGTCTTTGAAATTAAACACAAAAGTATTGAGTCGATATTGCATGTATTCGGAAGTAAATGAATTATAGACTGTCAGAAGCCATGGGTCAATATTAAACCAGGACTTACAATGAGGAACTCATTCAGGCCAGGTATTCCAACATTTATTTATTTATCTTTGTATATTTCCACTTGTGGAATGGGACAACCTTATTGGCACAAAGGTTGTTTTACACAGGACTCTACTTTAGACTTAGCAGGGTTTTTTATTCTGAAATTTCTACTGTCATATTTAATATAGGTTTTCAAGTTTCTTTGGGCAGTCCAAGTTTCGGGGCTGGCATGCCAACACAACGTATCTGGTTAGCTAACGTACAGTGTGACGCATCCGATCAACGTCTGAACGAGTGTGTTACAGACGACCAGTGGGGACAGACATCTGTATGCCCTCATGACAACGATGTAGGTGTTAGGTGCTCAGGTAAGCCTTCCAAGCCTCATGGAGTTACGTTTTATTTCCTCTATAATCTATATATTGAAACTGATAATCGACCTTTCTCAACAGAATGTATGTCTATGTATTTCTTTTTGTAATAACTTTTAAAGTTTCTGTGAAGGAGAGAGATATTTACCTCGAGTGGACCACATGTATAATTAACTCCGTAACCACAAACGAATATTTATTCCATCACAATGATACAAAAAAGGTTAAATCATCCAACCATGTTTAGCCGTCTCAAAAAAAAGTATGACTACAGTCATTGTATTTTGTTTTCCTTCGTCATATTCACTTTGTTATTATTCCTTATAATATTATTACTATTATACGAATAATAATAAATGCTATGAAGTTGAATACAACAAAATATATGAACCGATAGATTCACAATTCTCCCGATTGATGTTATATTTTACCGAGGCCGGAGTCCGAGTTTGAAATTATAATTGCACGTAAGAATTCTGAATCTGGAGGTGATTATATATAACATTTAATGATGCTATGCATTTATTATTTATCCTACTTGAGAACAGCAATAGGCCCTTTTTTCAACAGAAACCTAAAGTCTTAATTTGTTTGAAGGTAATACAGATTTATTTTGCACCCTTTTTAGGTTTAAACGTGGGGATTGCTCCAAATTACCGAGGGTGCTACAGTTTTGGCGCTTTAACGAAAACAGCAATTACTTTCCCGTCAAATACAATTGAAACTTGCTTAGAAAGCTGTTCAAGAAATTCTTTGTTTGCTGGTTTATATGGAAACACATGTGCTTGTGGTGACCAGATAAATCCTTCAGCCCAGCCTGTTGATAACACTATGTGCAGCATGCCATGTCCAGGTAACCCAGCTCAGCTGTGTGGTGATGGTGCAGTCAACATGCAATTCCTTTCTATTTATTCTGGTAAGTGTTTTCATATCTCAAAAAAAAGATTTATAAAGTTGAAATGTCACACTTGTAGTCTCTAACAATAATGAAGATAACAAATTTAACAAATATAAATGTAACATTCCAGGCTTAGGTCTACAATTTTAAAAACTCGGCAAAGTTTTTACAATTATTGTCATCTTCTTTTAAATAACTGTTCTTATCCAAAAGCTATTGAACTTATCGTAATTTCATATCAGTCTTCGGTTAAAAGCCAGAAAGGTGTTAAGTGATCTCACACATTCACACACAAAAATCTTTTTTAAGCTGAACCTGACAGTCTGACAATGAATAATCTTGTTGGTGTTTCATATGATTTTTTTTTTCGACTTCCATTTTCATTTCAAATTATCCAGTGTCTGTTGACGATGGCTACCTCTCATCACCATGGTTTCCTGGTAATTACGTCCTATTAAGTACTGATACATCCCAACCAGCCAACCTCACCTCCAGTACCGATGTCACTGCATCATCAGGGATGCTCTTGATTCGAGTCCTAGCTTTCGACCTAGCTCCTGGGGACACACTGAGTGTGGAGGTAGGAGGTATGACCATCAGCCCTACAGCATCTGGGGATACCCTACTGTCTGGGCTACCAGTGACAATATCGGTTTTGACTGCGACGTTGACGAGGGCTGCGAACTCGGCTGGAGCATCGGGATACCTTATCACCTATACCGGTGAGTTAGCCTTTTATTGCCTGAAAAGTAAACGTTTGGTGCGTTTTTAACGCTTTGACAAAAAAGACAATTTTCGTACGAGGTTTATCGTTTTCCTTCACTTCATATATAGAGAGTAATATCTAAAGACAATTCCAGATGACCTTTAGTTTTTAGTTCCTTCCGAGGGAATGGGATGAGTAGCCTTTCTAATTGGTCCTGAAACACAGGATTTGATCTTTAAGGCATTCGCTCTATCCAGCGAGCCTCCCTCCCTCCCTTCATTTGTGAATATTAGTTAATACGTTACTATAGCATTTTTTTAAAGTGCAGAGTAAAATTTGAGAATTGTTCTTATCAACAAGTGGTTCATTCATATGACACTCAGTCCAAGGGTTGGGTTGGTTCGAATCCCAGCTAGGCACTAACGTCCATTGGCTAGACATTCATCCACTGTTATACCCCCCTTCCCGCTCCAGGTGTACATCTTTAAACTGGCAATTATTATTATTATTATTATTATTATTATTATTATTATTATTATTATTATTATTATTATTATTATTATTATTATTATTATTATTATTATTATTATTATTATTATTATTATTATTATTATTATCATTATTATTATTATTGTTATTATTATTTAAATACAATTATTATTATTATTATGATTATTTATTATCATTATTAGTTTTATTAATATTAGTAGTAGTATTATCTTTATTATAATTATTATTAGTAGTAGTATTATTATCATTAACATTATTTTTTATCATCATTATTATCATTAGTATTAGTATTATTATTATTATCATCATCATCATCATTATTATCATTATACAGCAGATCCAACAACACCGATGCCTCAAACTACGCCGACCATATCAACCGCCCCGATGACTAATCAACCAGAGATGACCTCATCATCCTCATCATCCTCATCATCACCATCTTCCTCATCATCACAAGCTTCAGACTCTACATCACCCTCTTCAGATGTGGTCACGACTTCATCCGCTGTTCCAGTGACCCCTACTCCTTCCACAAATATAGCCACAGACCCTGTAATGACTACAAACCCTGTCATCACAACTGCACAGACATGTAAGCATTATGCCTGTTGCATACCAGGCTTCATCGTGATTGCGTTATTACCTGCGCTAATCAAGACTATGAAAACAATCGGCACCTACGCTTTTTAATTCAACACATTGTTGGCCCCATTTATTTTCTACTTGACTTTTCTATGATCATGAGTATCTCACTTTCACGTAGCACATCAAGGACAGCACCAGTCATTGACGCAGTCCTACGTCATTAAAATAACGTCTCGTGTGCAACGGGCGTCAGAGGACCACTTATTTGAATGCTGTAAATGATTATTATCTTTTCAGAGATTGATCTAATAAAAAATAATTTTTAACTGACTGAATACGGGTAGTTTTAATGTACCCTAAGTTATTTCTCTGACCTGTAGCTGTAAAAGGACTTATAACACGTTCTAAACTACTTTTGAAAAATCAACTCAAGGGTAATTTAAATACCGTATTTCATGTGTCGTAGAAATAATGTTCGGCTTGCGTAATATGTCATTGTCACATTCGCATATTTCAAAAAACAAAGCCATTGGAATTGCTTTAGGTTTATTTTTCGAAAGTAGTTGTGACCGTGTTACTAACATATTAAATAGTCCTGCATCTGACAAATCATTTCATTCTGTATTATACCCCAGTCACACCGCTGAGACTGACAACAGACTGAACACAAATATTAACTTACCCTGGGAATGACCCAAAATCAGTCGGCTTGGAGTCGGTTTGTAATCGGTTTGGCGATGAGACTGAAGTACTAATAATTATGCCTTTTAACCACCAGCTTGATTCAAACAGCCAATGCAGGCATATAGATTTGGTCGCAGTCACATTGTTATAACAACGCTGTACATGAAATATTTACTAACGAATTGTTAATTAACCAATTAACTCTTGCCATGCCACTGTCACACATTATGTGACAACAGAATCTGTATTTTAAAGCACACATTGTCCCAGTACGAAATAATTATGTAAATGTGTTTGTTTTTATACCAAGTTTAGATAATGAATCAAGCACATGTAAGTTATCATCAGTTTATCAAAATGTGCACATCTCGTTGCATTCCACAGCCACATGTGACCATCCGGTTGTAGAGAGTGGAAGCATCCTAGATGGAGACACGAGTCCATACCAGGTTGGTCAGAGTGTGGTGTTAGACTGTGATTCCGGTCTAAACCCAGTAGAGAATACCACTCTTTCGTGCCAGTCCGATGGGACATGGGATCCTTCCCCAACCTGTACCCCATCAGGAGGACTCGAAGTATGGATGATCATTGGTAAGCCTGTCCTTAAGGTTCGTTCAGATACGACGCGGTAAACCGTAACCAAAAAAAAAAAGCCGCGGCGGATTTTTTTTCTTCAACGTGTTAATGAATGGCAACTTCGCGCAATAAAGGTCTTGCGTGCATTCATTTACCTCTGTGTTACAGACATATGAAATGAAGCGTGTAACATTTACGTCGTCGTGAAAAAGAAATCCATCGAAGGTTTACTGCATCATATCTGAACGAGGCTAGTCAGTAGGTCGTATTTGTGGAGGTGTCATGGTTTAGTGGATAAGTCACCGAACTGTAGACCACAAAGTATGGGGTTCGATTCCGTGCACTCTTTTGGAAAGACATCACCCAAAATGTGCCACACTCAACTTAGGTGTAGTAAGTGGGTACCCGGTTGGATGTATTCTATGAATGCACTTAGTGCTATGGTTGCCAGAGCTAAACTGATAATAATAATAATAATGATATTCAAAAGTTTTTCGGACACGCTGTAAAGACGTTATATCATCTTTTGATAAGGGCTACACAAGAACAACATTATCTACAGTTGTCTCTCTCGGCCCATATGTAAGAAATGCGTAATACATGTCGGATCTATTCTTTTTTTCAATGCACTGTGCCATGTACCTACGCTAATTACAGTGTGTTAAAGGAAACCTCACCCCAAAGAATAAGTGTGGGTATTCTGAAAATGAGATGTATTCCTGCCCTTTGATGTACAAACTTCCTTACGAAAATGTACAAGAGATATGTAAATGAAGATGTTCTTGACATGATGTGATGCCTTTTAGCATGACATGGGCGCAGCCATTTACTTGAAAATGTGACGTACCAGTTGAAGTTATATAATGTAAAAAGCTTTAGTTAGCTGGTAGCTTTAGCTTTAGATGAAATATATCATTATAACAGGAGAAAATTGTAACTAATTCTTTTAAAAATACTAAAATATAGCATTTGACAAATCTATTTCATTTATGAAAAACCTTCACCCCAGAAGAGCACCAACTTATTTATGCAATTTGCGTTTTGGCAATTGCAGCACAAAGGATAATAGCAAGTGAATGAAATGCTTCATCACACACACACACATGGGAAGGAAGCGTCCATACATTTGAATACATTTACTTGTTAACGACTTCACATAGTACGTCACGTTATCAAGAAAATGGCGATGCCCATGTCGTGCTGAGAAACTGTACATTATTCTTGCTTCATGCCTCTCCCATACACTTTGGTGGGGAATCTTGTAAATTAATGGGCAAGCATGTAATAAATCTCGCAGAATAAGTAAAATTATTTCTTGGGGTGAGGTTTCCTTTAAGGTCAGTTACATGTTTGCAGAATTTGGAGATTGACTTCGCATATTAATGTTCATAAATATTATTATCTATTGGGTTATATTTCACACTCGTCTCACCTTTGCATTTTAATGCGTATTCTCTAAAGTCGTTAAGAAACTTCTTTAAGAACACCGTTTAAATACGTTTTTACGCAACTTTACTTTGCTTTAATCTGGCATGACAGTACAGTGACATGACTTTAAGAGAAGGCGCTACACCCCCTATCCTACGATTTTCTTATTAATATCGCTTTTCGAACGGAGAAAGCAAAGTCCTAGAAAGGAGAGAGGCACCGAAATTACGCCATAAAATTGAAACTATTCTGGGAACTTAAAGGATCGTGATTAGTTACAAATTTCAAACTTTAAGAAATGCTTTTCTACTTTTGTTTTTATTTGTTATGTACTCAGTTATTTTGGTGCTAACAATACTCGTATTGCTATGATGTACATGAGTGTAAGAAAAAAACGTAGAAGACGAAAACATGTACATATATGTTAATTTATTTGTCTATTTTTAACTTTTTCAGTGATCGCAGTGGTGATTGCTCTCTGTCTTGTCATCCTGATCGTCATCTTCCTCATCTTGACCGTCGCGTTCGGGAAGAAAAAAAAGAGGTTTGGGATTATAAATTATAACACTCCTTAAAGGTACTATGTCCCATTTGTAGGCCCAAATAATGAAAAGGTAAAATTCCAACGGCATTTGAAAGATAATACTAATTTAGAACTTCCCTGAAAACGAAACGCTTGAAAATGTCTTTTAGTGGGAAAATAACGAGCATTAGTTGTCGAATCGACCCTTGTACCGAATAGTCGTACGTTTTATGCTGCGCAAAGATTCAATCACTTTAATTTTGGCCATTACAAGAAGTGGGTTATAGATGTAGACAAATGCTCATGTACCTTTATGTTATTACTAAAGAAAAAAAAGAAGTCTGTCACTCACTCAATAGTGTCTGACAGTGAAGTTTAGAAAGTAAACAGGTTTCCTTGCATAATTTGAATTATAGGACACTAACGTTTAAATTTCACAGATAGGACATACGTGATATATTCATAATTCCTGCAAAGTTCTACAGAAATTGACGTTGGCTGCAAATGGGACATGGTACCTTTAAAACACATCATTTTGCACTCATCAGGGTAGATCACAAAAATGACGAATGCAAGACAAAAAACTTTAGTATGTCTATTCTTTCGCGCACTTTGTTCCTGTAGCTTCTGATTATATTATTCGATTTTGGCTTCCCGTTTATTATTGTGATTTACTCTGAGTGCAATACGAAAAGCTTCAGTATGTCTATTCTATCACTCTCCTTATTCGCACCTGTAATGTATCTATCACCTTTGTTAAAGCATTACTTACTTGATGATTTTGGTTTGTATATAGGTGATAATGGGGTGAGTGCGTCCAGCACTTTTAAGAACCTTTGTGTTCTTCTTGTATTGTCCACGTCTATGTCCAACCAAATTACTGCTATTTGTTCATATTGTTTGATTAAAACAAAATGATATTCAAATCTTGGAAATACAGTGAAATTTAGATTGTTGAATATTCTCATTTGTTAAGGCGGGAAGACGATCGAGTTCCTGCCATCACACACATGGCAACTCCTGCTGATAATGAATACACTGGACGGCCAGCTCTTATCCCCATCAACGAAGCATCAGCAAGTGGATTAGTGCGTCAAGGTACCAACATTAGTACCGCCTCCACCATAGGTAATCCACCTCTACGTCCTCCCATTACTACTCAATCTAATGATGCTGTACAGCAGACAGAACCTGCAGTCCCGCCTCCACCCTCTAGACCGGCCCCCGACCCACCCTCACCAACTGAGACTTACCCTCCCCGAGACTACCCGGGGTCTGGTAATCGTGACTCCGTTATCTCCAATGGTGTAGCGCAGTCTAATGGCCATGTCAACAACCTTGGTAACGAGGAGAGACAGGCTGTAGATGAAATCGTCAATGCTGTCAGAGACTATGATGATAGTCCGGGTGTTGGTATGTATGGTTCAGTGCCTCCAAGACATCTTCGAAGTGAGTCTACTTTGTCAGTGATCTCTAACCCAGGCCGTGTTTCTGATGGCAGATCAAGCCCGAGGTACAGCGGAAACCTAAGATCAGTTCAGTTTGATCAACATGATTATAGGCCATAAATTTAAACCCTAACATTATTTAGGGACATAAAGAGGTGATGAGGATCGTTCGACCAAAGTAGATGCCGAATGTAATTAAAATAAACAGAGACACTACTAGAACCTATAAGACTTGTGTTACTATACTATGAATCATGGAAGATTTAAACTTCAGGGCCCCGTCTAACAAAAAGTTGCGATTAACCCAAATCGATCGCAAGTCCTCCAATCAGTCACAAGTTTGCAGTCTCCTATCTCTTATGGTTATGTACATAGTTGCGATTGATGTCAACTCTTTGTAAGATGGGTCCCTGAACTTTGAAATATGGATTCCAATTATAGCTATTGTATTCAGATTCGACGTCTTATATTCAATATGCAGAACTGGGCAGCAAAAAATTACTATGATACCAAATTTGATCATTATTTTCTTTTGTTCTATACAGCATACTATCTTTCTTTCTTTATTGTATATTCCTTGGTAAGTTCATTATGATTTTGGTATATAATTATATATAATACTCACACACGTACATAAGGATTTTGTTTTATATTGTATTCATATATCTAGATTCAATGTAAGAACTTTATTTAGTATTGATGTTTTTGGTGAGGATCTTTATTTCCCATAAAATAAGAGCACTAAAACAAGGGAATCGGGATAAGCTCAAGTAACATGCATCTATAAAAATATTTTGCGAAAGGTATGAAAAGCCAGACACCCTGCATAATTATTTTCTTAGGTAAAATGATTATGCATCCATGAAGGTTTATAATCATAGATAATATAGATACTATTATTTATATACATGTATTACTCACCTACGCACTCACAATCGTATATTCAAGAAAGTTTCCATAATCATTATGAAATAGTTGTATCAAAGATTTAGATTTGACTAGAGAATCGTGGGATACATAGCGTACCTAACCAGAGTAATGTGTTATAGAAAACGGTCATAAATATAATCCTCAAAAATATTGGAGGGACGGGATGTTCTGAACAAAATATTATTATCTCATTGTACACCCCACCCCTTCCCCAATCGAATGGAACACATGGATGTTGAATTGTATGAACCAGAATAGCGACGCTGTCTTTCGTGGACTAGCATGACCTGTATGTTACATGATTTTGAGAAAGTCATTATGTAATAATCTTTAAAAATATATTCATTTATACTTTAAAATTCCAAAGCTTCATTGTTGCGAATAATCAATAAATATGTGTCTGTATATCTAATTTCTAATCATATAACAAAGTTTTTCTTTCCGAAATAACCATACCGGAAAGAGGATTGACATATAACGTGTAAAGTTTTTACTTTGAAATATATATTATTTACAATTAAGCACTGTAGTAAAAGATGTCCTATGTCAGAATGGATATGTAATTAAGCATGTTTGGAATTAAAGGTCTGTGTAAAAAGAGGTGATTATAGACATAACCAGGGATTACAAACACCTCGTTATCACATCGGGGTCAAATAGAGAATTTAAAATAAAAGCGTCAAAGTGACCTAAATCACACACCATAAGTTGAAGAGAAAAGATAGGCTTATGGAATGGTAGAAGGAAAAGAATGGAAAGGCCGGAGAGCTCTAGAGACAGGAAAACACACACACACACTTGCATACAAAGAGAGATAGAGACAGAGAGAGAGAGAGAGAGAGACCCTTTAAAAGGATAGTGACATTTTTACAATGTATTACAGATCATCAGATTATTATTTCGCACATTGAAAAAATAAAGGAATACATTGATTTATTCATTCACACATTGTTTCATTATAAGACTATATATGTATATAAATATATTCAAATAGATAGAGAGAGAGATTTCACAACCTCATTTGGGATAGATGACGTATATATATATATATATACATCACATTCATCGGACAAATAAGATATCGCTCCGTTTGTTTCAAACGTGCAGTAACCATTTTGTATGCTGTGAGGTTTCCCCCATTTCAATACTTGGGCAAGCTTACGACAAAGAATTGTGGTGTAGCTATATTCACTTTCGTTGAAGATCCTTCCTTTACGACATGGATACGCTTCATGATGAATGCATTGTATCACGTGATGTATACTGGCTCTCTCACATTGTGTGAGATGCACAATGGTGGCGCCGTAACAGGTGTATGCTGATGTTGTTCTGACCACGATCATGAAATGGTTCATTGGTGTTTTATTTCGTAACACGTGGGCTTATTTGTGTTACAACGCTTCCAAACAATCCCCTCTCTCTCTCTCTCTCTCTTTATCTATCTCTCCTTAACTCTTTCCTTCTCCCTCTCTCTCTCTCTCTCTCTATCTCTCTCTATCTTTCTTCCTATATCATGTCAATATACGCATACACACAACTTTAAGAATTATTGTTGCCCTGCTGATATATAGTGAGTTGTTGTTTTTAGTTGCAAGATATCATTTCACTCATTGTTTCAACAAAACTGCATTTTCATGAATTGTCTGATTGTATTGCATCAAAATATTGGACGTCATCTGTTAGATTCATTAATACAATATAGTTTGTTTCATAACTGAGATGAATGATTGAAAGCAAGGTTGAGAGGTCATGTGCGTTTGTTTGGATTTTGTCCATGTTTTCGCTTTTATTTTTGCCTGATTGTTTCGTTGTTGTTGTTTCTCTTGTTGTCGATGTTTTTGCTATCTTTCTCATATGAGCATCGAAGTGCAAAATCCTACCCTTAAGATTTAACTCCTCTTGTTTGGTGATCATCGCAAAAGTCTTTCATTGTAATTTCCATTTCATTTTACGTTTACCAAGTAATTGAACATTAAGTTTAGTTTGAAGATGATAAATAAATAGCTAGTGACAGTAATATATCATTTTGATATTCAATCGAAAAATATATTTCGATAGAGTAATGTTTTTGTCACAATAAGTATGACATTTTGTAGATTGAAAGACTTCTGAATTTAAACAAAATAACAAAAACAAATAAATTATTTAATAATATGTTTTTGCACACTACGCAAAAAAACGGAATTAAAGACCACTGAAATAACAAATTAAAAAATAAAAAACAGAAAAAAAAAACATCTCAAAACGAAATAGGGGCAATGGGATGTATCAAATGCCCCGCAATACATTTTTTATACGTATGATGTGATGTGATAAGAAAGTGAGGAGCGAAGCATTATTATGAAACTGGATATACAAACTGTAAATTATAACGCAAAATGAAAAGAGAGTTAAGTCTTTTCAGAGGGAGACTGGAAGAAGGGAAATAATAATTTAGAAGAAAAGTGATGGAGATGTGGCGAATGAATTGGAAAAAGGGAAGTGGACAAGAATCAAGCTTTATTTGAAGGAAAGAAAACAAATATTAAAAGATGTATTATATAGGGACAAACATGAAACCGACTTGATGGGGAGACGGGGTGTGCCTTTATTGAGAAAGTGGGGGGAGACATAAACAGATGTAGTCATAGAAATTAGAGAAAGAAAAAGGGTTAGACAGAGAAAGATATATCGGTAATTGATCTCTCAAATTATCATAATAATTGGGGGGTATACAAGCAGCTTTCATCTTTGAAAGTATCCTGTTTAATGGGTCATGCTCTTGAAGAATTCGATTAAGAGACAGTTTATCAATGTCATTATTACAGCTGATGAACTATTTTGCTGGTATGTTGTCCATGAAGAAGCATCAATCAAAAGTGAATGCACATACTGAATTCTACTAAAATCAACGTGTATAGAAGGGGAGAAATAAAGACAAAATCAAATCACACACGACACATTCAGTCATAGGTTGCAACGAAGTAATTTGTGCAATGCAATCGATCGCTAGACGCCACGAAAGGGAGAGAGGCTGCAGTGTTGTGTGAGTGTGTGTGTTTGCACGGTGCGAAAGCTTCAACCTTCCCACTCCCTCCTCTACTTAACATCAACAAGAAATGAGTGCCTGGATGCGAGTTATACACACACCCACCTTAGATGGAGCATACTTGATTTTATAACAAATCATTACCCTCGCATCTAATTCTTGTTTCTTCGAATTCATAATCCAGACTCGAGCTTGAAGAATTCCCTACCAGCAATACTCGCATGAGAAGCTGTCTTCATAAGACTCATTGGATATCAACAAAAACGAATCGGTTGTTTTTGGATTGCGCGCTCATCACAGTGTGTACCAAACGCAGCGGTGTTGAAATATATTGGCAGAAATCAAAACAACCAGGTTACTTCTGTGGTTGAGCATCCGGGACTTTGGAAACATATTGGGATTATGGCGCGCTGTGAGAATGGTATATTCCTGGTGGTTTTGATGCTGCTAGCATGTCATCTTCAGCCAGGATCATGTACTGATGGTAAGAGAAGAATGCATGAATGAGTTTACGTGTTGCATGGTTGGTATAGACACACATCTGGGTAAACAAGTCGTGATGCGTGCAAGGTTTTCATTGCATGTGCCCGATCAGGGGGTGATGTTGACAAACTGGCATCCTGAGAATCGATCAAAGAGAGTCGCTGAAGATCAGCACGGATCATTTCCTTTAAAGTTAGAAGCCATCCTTTATCATTACCCTGATCATCAATGTCGGTCTCATGAATAACATTCCTTTCATCTAACAGGTTTAACAATCAATTATTTTCTTAATTATTAGCCTCATCAGAATAAACAACATCTCTCGTACGGTTAAAAAGACAAGGTTTTACATATACATATTCCTTGGGGTTTCCTTCAAGTTGTACTTGTTTTTCCTTCCTATTCTCTTGCATGTCTCGTTTTTCCTGTAATAAAGCAAATACTACAAACGAATTTGCTCGGAAATATAAATACTAGTTTGTGATGATGGGTGTTCAATTATACAGTTGTGCCATGTATTGATCTCGACAAAAACAAAAATATCATGTCTTCTTTCCTTGTTCCACCATAGGAAAGGGGAAAAAAGAACTACCACATAATGATTCTGAAAATCAGCAATGAGTGACATTGCTGGTTGTTTCTCACTTAATATAGAAGGGGGGTAAAGAAAGCGAGATGTTTGATGTCCACTTCCCATTTATTGTACTGTACAGTTGGTATAAAGCATAATGGTAAAGAAGAACCTTCAGATATCTTCAGCGATTAAATGATCGCAAGATTATTTAAACGAATGTCACTTACACCATTTCAGTATGCCATTTTATTCTCCAGCAAGGGGCGAATAGTGTACAATTATCAAAGCCAACTAATATCAAGTCGAAGGCCCGAAAAACCACCGGTCTCAATATGAGAAGAAACAAAATGGAAGTGTAACCGAAACCGACAACGGTGAAACTTATACTGTAATTACAAATGACTGCAATGCATTAGAAAGTGGTAACATTACCAAATTGACTCGCAAAGTACATGTAATTGTCTTGCTTTATTTTCATAATGCAGAAATGGGTGGTTTTCTTTCTCTCTCTCTCTCTCTCTCTCTCTCTTTCTCTGTCTATCAATATATATATATTTCTTTCGGTCGCTCTCTCCCCCCCTCTCTCTCTCTCTCTCTGTCTCTCTGTTTTTTCTCTAACTATCTATCTATCTTTTTATCTCTATGTCTGAAATGCTAGTCATTTGAAGTTAGGTGAATGATATACGGCCTGCACGTTTGGAAAATGCCTGCATATACTTAAAGCTATCACATGGGTAAATGCACTATCCAATTACATTATGAAGGTTATTTCAATATGCCACCAGCGCTATGTAGAGAACAGCGAACTGAAGAGATACAGAGAGCACTGCTAATTGAGAGATATGGAGGCAGCGATATCATATTCTGCTGAAAGAGAGCTAGGGAGAAATATGAGGGAGCGTGACAAAGATATAGTTTGTTAGTTGATGTGACAGAGAAGAGAAGAGAGAGAGAGAGAGAGATAAACCTTTCATGCCTGCTTTACCAGCCATGAGTATTTTTCGTTGGCAACATGCAGATTTTTGGTGTTGTGCAAAACATGCTCTCGGTTTAAAAAAACTAGTACTATTTGAGTAGTACATTTTCAACAAAGCCACTGTACTCAATGATCATGTTGCCAATATAAACCCGGGTCGATGGTTGTAGAACCTATTTTGTAAACGATCGATAAGTTCAAAGACAACATCACGTATTGTTACGTTCTTCTGGTCAATAAAGTATCTGAATGGGTGCATAATACCATCGTTTTATTCACGTGATATCGCAGCTATTGATATTGCTCATGTACATGTATATTCAGCTTAGGCAGCTATAGCATTCACTATTTGTGACGTCGACATATAGATTCAATACTAGTGAACTCCATCTAATAGCTCATGGATAGAGTTGCATGCCTCGATTGGAATGTAGACATGGTGGAGACTTGATTGGACCCAGCAGGTAGAATCATTTCCTCACATGTGTACCTCCTCAATAAATGAATACAGGTAGATTCGTTGCTTGTCTCCTCAGGTTAATAGAAGGAGTGAACGCGGAGGCCTTTTGGCTCACATACGTTACTTCAAAGTGAATAAAGGTATTTTCGTTGCTTGCCTCCCTGGGTTAAAAACAGTGTGAACACAAGTTGAATCGTTGTTACACGCTTGCCTCCTAAAGTATAAAATGTGAACGTGGAGGCCTTTTGGCTCACATATGTTACTCCAAAGTGAATACAGGTATATTCATTGCTTTCCTCCCTGGGTTAATAAACAGTGTGAACACAAGTTGAATCATTGTTATATGCTTGCATCCTCACGTACTATATGAATGTAGAAAGTATAATTGCCTCACATGTGTACCTCCTTAGTCAGTGAAAACAGGTAGAGCCATGTTTGCCTCCTCGGGCTAATGGGCAATGTGAACGCAGGTAGAATCACTGGCTCATGTTTCTCTCCCAAGTAGGCAGTGTGAACAGACGCCTTAAGCTCACATGTGTTACCCCTCAGTAAATCCAGGTATGTTCAAGCTTGCCTCCTCGGGTTAATAAACAGTATGAAGGCAGGTAGAATTAATGGCTCATGCTTGCCTCATCAAGTAATGCGAACGCAGATAGATTCCTTGGCTGACAAATGATCAATCGGTGTGAACGAAGAAAAAGCAGGCAGACTAGGTAAAGATCACTAAATAAATGAAACATTTTATGGGGGAAAAACCAGGTATTCTATAAAAATGAAATGGTGAAAAGTCATTTGAAACCATAGTAATCTTAATAAGGTCGACATGTATATAAAAAAAAAAACAGTTTTATCTTGTCATTTTGTTTGTGATCGTCTTTATAGATGTAGAAAGAAAATATACATAACCCTTTCCCTCATCGGCCTGGAAAAGATAACGTGTCAACTACCGATATTAGGTATCCTATGTTTGCTTAAACATCAACATTTTTTGGTGGTGTTGTTTTAAAGTGGAATTATACTCTAGACATTCCTCGTGAAATTCTGTGTTTATCCAACACACTTGTGTTTCCTGTTTACATGAGTGGTACAATCGCCTTTTTTATTGGGAAAGACCCAGAAACAACTCATATGTCAGAACCTTTCTCGCCTTACATGCAGTGATTCAACCTCTATTCATGGGGTAGAGAATGAAAGCTATTATGTTTCAGTGGTGTCCCTGATGGACAATAGAAATGGGCTTTAAAGCTACAGACTACTTTAACCTCATAAATGCCTTGTATTTATTTCATTAGTTTGATCATAAGTTGTGAACTGGTTCTTACGCCTAGGATAATTAGTGAAGCACATTGTTTTCTCCATAATTATATGGCAATAAAAGAACAACATGCCAACATCATTAGGAGTTCGTGAATATTACTGAGCATAAGCATATATCCAATCCCTCCATCCCTCTTTCCTCTTTGCCACATTTTGAATAATATTTTCTTATTTTCTATATTTAACATGCATTCCTTGATCCTTGTTCACCTTCAGCATATTCATCTACCCCTATTTGTTCGAATTTCTTTTCTATTCATGTATTTTCTATCAAAGTTATGATTAAAAACATGGTGATTTATGACACGGAAAGGGCTTAAAAAGTAAAATCCTGAAAATAAGGGAGGAAAACGAAGAAACTTTCACATCAAATAATATATGCATGGTCAGGGGTCATAATACATAAAGATGTACAAATACATAAAGATGTACAGCAACAGGTGTTCATTTTGTAAACCCAGTGAAATGTCACAGAGACTATTCCCTGGACGGTAAACGGCGATGCGCTATGATGAGAGAAAGTGTAATGATTATGATTACAGTGATATGACAGCAAAGTCCTTCTCAGCACAGCATGCTGATTTATCGCTTGTTTTTGAAAGTCATCCATCTTTGACTCTACCAAATACAACTCCAATATATTTCTATATCTGGAAGTAAAAATTGTGGAGTCGCTTGTTCTCTCCGTCTCTCTCTCTCTCTCTCTCTCTCACCTATTCTCACTCTTCACCTCTTCCATTTTCCTTACCCGTTCTTCTTTATCTCTTTCGCTCATTCTGTCCCTTCCTCCTTCTCCATCCTCTCTTTCCCTCACACTAACTCTCTCTTTCTCTTTCTCTCTCTCTCTCTCTCTCTCTCTCTCTCTCACGCGCACACACACACGCACACGCACACCAGTGTGACATAAAATGTGAATAAAATACCACGTAGTGTAGTTAGACGTGCCATGCGTAGAAGTTGAGTTTTCCGTTTGACCTGAAGATCCGAACACCAGCCGATCAATAGTGACGATTATGCGCACTGTAGCTGACATCTAATATGGGTGAGCGTCTCCGGCCTCAAAACACGGCATTCGCCCGGGAATACTTGCTCACATAATGCGATGGAGACCTCAGCACTGTACGCTTTGACTACCCATACATCACAAATATACCCACTTACGCCATACTGCCATATTATTCAAACATCTCTAAATGACCCATTCGCTCACTTATTGGGGTTGACAGTTAGTTGGATTTACCTCTAGGAATCAAGTGTCCTTCTTATTCTAAATTTAACTTGACATGATCCATCCATTCAACAACCATTTAATATTATTATCATTATTTGGCTATAGACTACAATTGCCAATGGGGGAACAAATATTGTTTTTATTTTTGTATTTCAGCCCTTCTACATGTTCTACATTTATATCTACTTATTTAATATCCAAGTATGTAGAATACATATGTTTAGACGTAAGAGGTAGGAAGGGAAGAAGAATTAAAGACCCCAAAATATGTCACAAGTACTTTCCTTGATGATAAATTACTTTATGTCAATATAGAGCTGCTCGGAAAATGAAACAACATAAAACGTGTGAAAAGACATGTTTGTCAACTTTCGGCAATCCACTTTCGAGAAGAAGAAAATGAAGAAGAAGAAGAAGAAGAAGAAGAAGAAAAGCAGAAAGGAAATGATAGAGATCAAGGCATGGGATAAACCATGAGAAACCTGGTGCAAAAACATTTAAAATTTTACAAATACTCTTTGAGGTAAATTTCTAAAATTTGAGAAATAAGACTAATTTGCGTAGCCATGAAATTTTACACATGAATATAGGCCTATATAAAATGCATAAATTCACGTACCAATATGTATTTATATATAAATATATATGTATATATACATGTATTACATTTGAAAGTTAACTTTTTGATTATCTCATATTTTAAGAACTCATCAGTTCGCCGACCCCTTTTTACCCTCCATCCCCACGGATACATTTTGAAGATGAAAACGTTGTTTGCAATAAAAACTGCCAGAGACGGTCGATTTGCATTCGCCCATAGCGGCCTATTAGTTCCATTTCAGTTCATACCAACATTGTCTAATTTATTAAAAAATCCAGTGGTACTTTCAGCCTTTTCATCTCCCTCCTAGCTGATCGTGACCAACATGCATGCGTTAGAGTTCAAAAACCTCAAATCGCAATTGTGATATTTGAAGAAGACAACAAGATTTGACAAAATTAATGAATAAAAGCGTTGAAAAAGGATATTAAATATATGTACTATTTTTTTTAAAACAAGCAAGAGCTCCAAAGCTACCCGACTTATTGCTGGCTTTTTCTTGTCACGTGATTTCATGTAACACCTCCTATCTCATGTATGCGTTGTTGAAAGCCTTTTAGCTTGTTGTTTTCATGTTCATGCAATGTTTATAGAATGTATGCCATACAATGAATTAATCATGTTCATTTTACTAACTCTCACATTAAGATAATTCATATATATTCAGAACTAAAACTAACCCAAGTCAGAATGGACTATGGTATATACCCGCATCTCTGCATAGCTATATTTAAATAGTAAATGTACATGGTATCAAAAACCATTATCCAAATTAATGACTGACTTGAATCTAATTCATTATCAATGAATGTATCATATGCTGTGCTATTCATCTATATTCCCTCAAATTGAGCCCCATCCATATCCCATCCAAGTCATGTCAATTAACATATCAAGCTAGTTACACGATTGTCATGATTGTAAACACCATCATTGCGTTGAATTGAATTTAATGATTAATTGAGAATACTGAGAATGGCAGCCCGAGAGCTGAATCACATTCGGTTTACAATGAAAGCGCATGAAATACATAGCAAAGTAAAAACTAATTATTACATAAAGCTCACGAGAATATATTATAGGATGAAATTAAAATGATATTATATTATAACAAAAACAAAGTATGACGAACACTATTCTAAAAGTATTGAACATAATATTATATTGCAAGAGAATACCACAGCCGCATGTCGATACATCCTTTAATCCATTAATCCATTAATGATTTATAAATAAAGCTGAAAACCTGATGTTTTGGTTCTCCTTATCAGTCAACCACTTATTTTAGTCAGAAGTAGTTGCTGCATGTATATTTCCAAAAGGCGATAATAAGAAAGAAAAAAAAAGGATTTACCATGGAATCTTTCATTATTTCATGTATTCCCCGATCCAGTATAAACTCGTGTACATGTATGTCTATATGGTGTTTTTAACAATAAAACTACTTAAAGAGAGGGAGAGAGAGAAAGAAGGTGTGTAGAAGAGAAAGAAAGAGAGAAAGAGAGTATGACTGTAATAGGTGGGAGATGAAGGGGAAAATTGAGAGAGAGAGAGAGAGAGAGAGAGAACTGGGGGATGAGAGACATAAATGAGAGAGGAGGGGATATATAGATGTGTTGATAGAGTGAATGAGAGAGAGAGAGAGAGAGAGAGAGAGAGAAGGAGAAAGAGACCCAAAATGGCAGACTAAAACTAACTTACTTTACATGTATATACATGTATTATCATAATTCTTATTGAGATCGACAAAAAGCGTCAAGAATAGATCCAGACAAATGCATTAAACTCCGTGACATTTCCTTTGATTTGTGTGGTTTAAAAAACAGCTTATGATAGGGACCAATAGATGCATCTGCTCTCATCCATATCGTCCTCTACCTAACCTCGTAACCATGACAACCCATCTATCCAGAGACTATCAATAATGCAATGATAAAATGAAAAACCCCAAACGCTCCCCAACCAATTCTAATCACGTGATGTTGAGGTTTAAGATAGTTGGCTTCTCTATTCGCTCAGGGACCAGGAGATTAGTATCTTCTTCTATATTAAAGTTGATGTATTAAAGCTCTACAGGGACACCGCGTTCGTACGAATATGGATATTGAATTTCCGCACAGAATAAAAATACATACATATTTCATAAATCAAATACAGATGTGTTTTTTCATATAACTTCCCATTTGTTATTGCAGGATTGACATTTGCGTTTTATTTTTCATTGTAATAATCACAAATGATTGAACAAATCTTTATGCTGTTGTCCAACAAAAATCCACCCCATCACTATTGCTAAAAAAAGCATTTGCTATTAATTCGATTTATTTGACGTCAGCTCATAGTGTGGCAATGTATTGCAAACAAACAAAAAACTTGAACTCTACAAATTAATTTGAATTTTTTTCAAGGAATCATGGCAAAAAAAATCCAAATGCACATTAGTTTACACCCTTGCACTGCAGAACATCTCACCATTCAAATTAAAGTTTGACGAAAACCATTACATAGCATGAAGACCTTGAAGTCCATTACAGTAAATTAAATTGCTTTGTTAAAAGGCATTTTTCAATATCTTTATAAAATGAATTATCTGTGAAGTATTTTGCAGACAAATGCTGTTTGCACACACACTCTCTCTCTCTCTCTCTTTCTCTGCGTCCCTTTCCATTCTGATTGTTTATGTTAGGCTATTGCTTGCCAATTATTTCCTTCATTCTAGATACCTTTATTTTGATTCGCTTGTTTGGTGTTTTTTTTTATTTGTCATTTTTTAAAAGAAATACAACCAATAAATGGAAAATAATAAATCAACGACCTAAAGCGAATGTATTAAAAACAATAGTCTCTCTCTATCTCTATCTCTATAAGGATGATGAGAAGGCTTTGGTTTATCCGTGAATTATCTGTCTGAATGTTTCTCTTTTCCTCTTGATCATCCCCCCTCTCTCTCTCTCTCTCTCTCTCTCTTTCTCTCTTCTTATTTATCTCTATGTCACCCTTTCTCTCTCTCTCTTTATATATATATATATATATCTATAAGAATGATGACAAGGCCTAGGTTTACCCGTGATGTCTGAATGTTTCTCTTCTCCTCTTGATCCTTTTATCTCTCTCGCGCTCTCTCTCTCTCTCTCTCTCTCTATATATATATATCCCTCTCCCTCTCTCTCTCTTGCTCTCTCTCTCTCTTTCTCTCATGCTCTCCCTGCCTAACGTCTACATTATTTCCAATTATGTACGCTGTTACAGTTAAATTAGCACTCCCCATAGGAGGGACGTTGCTTAATACGTGTCAATATGTCACTTATATGGAAATCAGGGAGACAGCTAGCCTCCTAACAAACTCACACTCATTTGTGCAGGCTACCATATCACGTGACTTTATTGTAACATCCCACAGTCGTGTCCATAATCTACAGTGCATGTATCTTTATCACAATAATTATGCAGAAAATTCTGATCAATGTATATAAAGAAGACTGGACAGCCAAACCTGCCTATAAATGCCTCCCAAGGGAAACAGAGCGTTGTGGTGTGCGCCTGTAATTCAGCTTAATGGAAGTTACAAACTGATTCAGCCGAGGACGCAGGTTCGAAACTGAGTCACGTATTTCGGATGGTGACGTTCAAGGGCGTAAATTATCATATCTGATTGATACTGTAAAAACCCAATTACACACACACACACACACACACACGCACACACACACACATACACACGCATACAGTGGCCATTGCATACATGTGGCCTTTATAGGGAGATGGTCACTAAGACCCCGTTCTCACTCACTTAGACCGCTCCAGAGGAACGGGTCTTGAGGAACGGTTTGCGAGGGTTCACACTCCGAGCAGTTTTTTATGGCTCAAACCGCTCCACGAGTCAAAGTGGTCTTGTTGCTATGGCAGCTCAGGTCAGCGGGTAAATTTTTCGCGCGCGGAATACTAAGCGTATGTACCGTACTACATGTTTCGCGTGCAACGTCACTAGACCACTTCCGTTCAAAGTACGCTTCCGTTCTCACTCGCACGTTAGAGCGCTCCAAACCGCTCTTAATAAGACCCGTTCCTCAAGACCACCTCCCGAGGTGGTCTTCTGGAGCGGTCCAGAAGTCCACTTCCTGGACCACTTTGACCGTTCTCACTCACCTAAGAACCGCTCCTGAGGAACGGGTCTTAGTTAGACCGCTCCAACGAAGTGAATGAGAACGGGGTCTTAGACAGGTTTGACTGAATTTTATTCGTATAGTGGCCATGTAATTTGTCTGCGTCGAGAAAAAAATGTGTGTTGTACAATATGTCTACAATAGCCGCTGGATATGTTTCCATTGGGTGGCCTTTACAGGCAGGTTTGACTGTCGTCAGTTAGTTCAGTTCAGTTTGTTTTCATATAGAGGTGTCGTGGTCGAGTGGATAAGTCGCCGGACTGACGATCACAAGGTCCGCGGTTCGAGTCCCACCGCGGCACTAATGTCCTTTGGCAAGACATTGATCTACATTTGCCACACTCAACCCAGGTGATGTAAATGGGTACCTGGCAGGAATTAATTCCTTGAAATGCTGGAGCGCTGTATAAACGGCAGCTAGGCTAAAGCCGGGGTAATAATAAATGCGCCTCGGAATAGAATTATCTAGATAGACGGCGCTATAGAAATGCCTATTATTATTATTATTATTATTATTATTTTCCGTGTTACGTTACAAATCATTGTCAGGTTTTGTGAACAAGAATTATATTATGATAATACAGAAGCAAACAACCGAGTACATTAAATTATTTTGTTAGATCACTTTGGTTTGCTTGTAGTTATTGTAATTTGATGACTAGTTAAGTTGGAAATGGCAATAAAATGCTCCCCCTGTACTTTCTATGATGTTGAAATAATTTTGTTTTTCTTCATAGCTTAACAATGCCAGCATTATAACATTATAAGTAGTTTGAACCCATTATATGAAGTACTTATTTAAGCGGTCAATATTTTATGAGGTCATATATTTACCGCATCACTAGATAAAACTAGCTCGGCAAATTTATTTTGTGGCAACGCATACTGCGCATACTACTGCTGCGCATTCTGTAGATCAAAAATTATTCTTGTAGAATATAAAATTAGGCATTATTTTCTGCATTATTCTCCCCATTTATCCATTCTCTTGTTTTTCCAGTTATTTATTTGTCTATTCATTCATTATTCAACCATGTGTCTGGTTATTCCTTCACTTACTTATATATCTATGTATCTATCTGCTAATTTAATTTTGGGGACATCACTGATAACAGGTTTGTTTGGCATTTCTTCGAAGAAAAGAACCACTCATTTACTGCGCATGCGTAAATTCCAGTACATATTAAATTGGTCTTTTAAATTAAGCATGTTTTATGCCTTGTTAACCCCAATGTGATAAAACACATGTTTATATTACTACTCACACGTGGAGGACTCCTGGTATGATGAAGGCAGACCTTCACTGCATTGGGTGTAATAGTAGAACCTTTGGTTGGTGCTGGTAATACAATGAAGATATACTAAGTTAATCAACTGCTATAAGAGGATGGATTTAACAGCTGCATGCCAGCTTAATCAAGTTTGCATAGACCTCATGGGTTGACTGGTAGAGAGGTTTGTCTATGCAGTCACCATGATACAGCGTGTATACAATGTATCGATCCTGCATGCATGTACATGGTCTGACTATAGATATTTGACCGCGTGTCTCTTGTTTTTGGTGAACTTTCTATGTTTTGGGGCTATTTGTTTACATAACAAATCAACTGTACGAACATGTTGCATGGATAAGTTTGTCACATGATACAAACACAGTTGCTCAAATATTATGAGTAGGAAAAACTTGCCTCTTTTTGCATTTGCATTTTTTTTTTTAATACATCGAAGCGTTTGTTTGTTTGTTTATATTTTCAGGGTTGTTATCAATGACATGCTTTTCCCCTTCAGAAATAATAAATACATTCATTCCTTTTATTATGACAATTCCTTTCTAAGGAAATACATGATATTGGATAATTTAGTTGTTTAAATGACATTTGATCATATTATAATAACGATCGTTGCAAAATTCTGTTGAATAAAATGATAATGTATTCCATCAAATTCATCAGCTTGATCATAATGGGCTGGTGATAACTCATTATCATCCCTACCAATAAACAGTTTATCAAATTGCACTACCATCATCTATTTCAGATTAGTTCTAATGCTTCACTGCTTATGGGTAATATAATCTCTCACCAAACTAGTCTCTTTCCAGGAGATAGAAGTATGCCATACCAATGTATTAATAATTTTAAGTGCCTAGTCCTATAATGCCATGTTATTACCTCAGTTGTCCAAAGTTGTCGTCTGAAAAAAACAAAAAGTTTATATGCAAGGAACATGATAACCACAGCTAGTATTTGAAGTATGCCCACCATTTTTGTATTCATACGTAAGTCCGACCCCTTTAGAAGGTTGTGAGAGATACACAAATCTTGCCTGTTGCAATGAATATTCGCATCTTGGAAGCATTTCTCCGGCCAAAGAAGAATAGCTATCATAATAAAGGGGGTTGTTCAGAAGGGCAGTTGACAATGTGCATCGGATTTACATTAATCGGTGGAAGCACTGTGTTATATTGGTGAATGCTCTAGATTTTTATTCTAATGCCACGGCCCTGGGTTCGATTATTGTTCGGCGCTTACATTCTTGGCAAAGTTCTTTGGTCATATCTGTCCTTTTCCACCCACTGTATGAAATAGGTACGTGGCTATGGGTAATTTGCAGGGCCTGCAATTAACTCAGTAGTAATATAATGTGGCTTCCATGGGAAAATATTACGGAATTGTTATTTATTACTATCTTTACATATCTGAGTAGTTTCGATGTTTCCCGCAGCGCACTTCCTCTGTGTGTGTTTATATTATGATTTAGGTGGTTGGTAATGGCAATGAGTCTCGAGTGTTTAGGATCTGTGACGCCTCATAAATCATCTTCAGCTCACATTTCAGGCTGCCCTGAATCTTTCGCTGTCTCCGTTGCCTTCATAGCAGATCATGGGTATACAGAGAGGGATGAGCAACTTGTATATCTGCATGATATCTATGTTCTATAATCCATATTGGCTTCAGTCTATAACTGAACAATTTTAGGCTGAAAATGTATACAGAAATCTATTTTCTCCTGACTACAATTCGCTTTGTATTCATAATGAAATTAAATATATTACATACCGCCATCCCCCTGTCGTAAAGTGCCATTTGGACGTTGCTAGAGTTGTTTCAAAATTTCCAAAAGGACTAATCATGATCACTATGCTTCACAAAGAATGCCTCTTTAGATATACAGAGAAATGTAAAGCGGTGTGGTGAACAAAAGGAGTATGAGAAGGAAAGATGAATAGAGAAAAAATATGAAGAGAGAGAGAGAGAGGCGGGGGCTGATATGAGCCCTATAGTAAGAGGGAGAAAAAAATAAGAAATAGAAATAGGGAGGAAGAGGAGTGGAGAGAGAAAGAGAGCAACATAATAACAAAAGCGACAGTAATAGATATACATACGAATCATCACATATAAAGGATTTCAAGATACGTGTGAAATATTTTATTTGTTTGAATGATTTTTCTCATAGGACATAGTAAAACAAAAGGCCACAGTGTTCACGTGACTCCACAACTTGCTAATAAGCACACTTTGCCTATAAGATCAAAGCCAAACGTCTAAGAGTCACAGACACATCTTTACTTCTTTCCACAAGTGGATATAAGTTGACATGTCCTTGGTGATAACGATAGGGAGGACTATGATGATTGAACCCTGGTAGATACCTAGTTTGGTATATCTATTACATGGCTAAGTGAAGTCATCTAAAAACCATCAAGTTCTTAATTGCTTGATGTGATGCTATCCCTCACCCAGTCTCTCCTCTCTCTCTCTCTCTCTCTCTCTCTCTCTCTCTCTCTCACACACACACACACACACACGACACACACCCACGCCCTCACACACACTCACTCTCCTCCCCTTTCTTACCTCTCTCTCTCCATCTCTCACCCACACACACACATACATACACACACGCACGCACGCTCACACACACACACACACACTTCACTCTTTCTTTCTGTATCTCTCTCTCTATCTATCCATTAAACGAGTATGCCACAAGTCATTATCATACTAAAACAGGTTCACCTCTACATCATATCGCCTACAACTATTTTTCTGTAAATGCAATATTGCATACCGATAATGATTTATCACCTTATTAATTGTTTACAAATCATTGCATATATCAACATATGTGTATGCTATGAGAATCATTTAATATTATCAGTTGAAAACCAAACGCCTGACGCCAATGGCAACGTCACTGAGCAAAGCGTATCATTTGAAAAGGGGCATTTATATCTTCATACGATAGCATTATTCCTTCTGTCTTCTTTAGTTCCTTGCTAAAATTGTTTTTGGATTCAGGTGTACGTGCCATTGTCATGGAAACTATGTGTAATATACACCACGCGATATGAACATGCTGGAGCTCAAATATCATTTAGAGGCTTGGTAGTGTTTTTTTTTTGTGTGTGTGTGTGTGTGCATTAGTTGCTTTGTTCTTTCGACTCATGTTTTTGTTTTTATGAAAGGGAAGTGGGGTAGGTGGAGGTGGAGGATTGGGAGTCTGATCACACAAAATAAGGACAAAAAACACTCCAAAAGAGGGGAGGGGAAAAGAACACCTTTCTTTTCTGTACTTGCTTCTCTGAAATATTCAGGTGATTTTTATCTTATTAGGGCTCGCCTTTCAAGAAACGATAATAATAATAATAATAATTACAGTGCTTATATAGCGCCTAACACTTACTTTATCAGAAGTCTCTAATCGCTTTACAATAATGCAGCATAATTACCCTGGCTTTAGCAGTGCAGCTGTTACGCGCGCTGCTATTCGAGGAATAAATTCCTACCAGGTACCAATTTACTTCACCTGGGTGGAGTGTGGCAAATGTAGATCAATGTCTTGCCAAAGGACATTAGTGCAGCGGCGGGACTCGAACCGCGGACCTCGTGATCGACAGTCCGGCGACGTATCCACTCGACCACAACACCTCTATGATATCCATACTTTAATATTATTCAGAAATACAAACTAATAAAAGTAATTATATTCACAAAGAAAGATTATATTCTCTCCACTCCAGGTATTTGAAATCAATTTAATCTTTCCTCTTCTTGCATTAAATACTTCTTTCACACCACCGTTTTCAATCTCACTTGTTATCATTATATTACACCGTGTTTTACTTACTTTCAAAATCAAGTTCAACGATTCCACTATGAAAAGCAGGACGAGTAGAGAGAAGTCAATCGCCTGTCAGTTTATATTCACCCTACCTATTCATTACAATACGGTGGCATCATATATCACATCGTTATGACATGTAGATAGGGTGTCAGCTAGCTTACATCAACATTAGGCGGTGACCTTTTAAACACATTTGTAAGGTATTTCAATAAACATATGTCGAGATGATATAGCATGCACTCATCACACATGCAACATGCTATAAATGGCGGGAAGGAGGCAAGAAAATTGTCTTGCACTTACTTGCATCACTGAACATAGTGCTATGCGAATCACAGGTGATCATTAGTTGTATTAACTGTAATATGAAACTCTGTAGGATATTTCCCTTTGATTTTAAGTTGTTAATACTCTCTTCTTCTTCAGCCTAATTGACAGATTCAGTTTAATCAGCCTTACCCTACCGTCTACTTTTGGTTATAGGGTATTCACACATTATGTCATTTTATTGTTTATATATGTTGCATCTCTGAACTTAACGATGTGAAATATTTTTCCCATCTTCATGCTAATTATCTGGGAATATTAAATTTTCATCAAAAATTAAATGCAAGTTAGAATTAAATAACGATAGTGTCATATTGATAATGATCATGTAATCTGTCCCCCCCCCCCTACATTGTAATGCCATTCATATGTTTGGTTTGTTCATAAGAGGTTTTTTTTAATCCGATTAAAAAACATCTTTTTAAATCCCTTATTTATATATACAAAATACAAAGAGACAATTGTGATTTCCTCACTCGGCAGATTTCTACTCTTTATGGATACTGCATTCAGGTATTCAGAGTTCATTCAAGATTTGTGTTATAGAGATCATCGATCTTATCACTTTCCCATACGTGCCTTATTCTGCAGGTGGGCTTGATGTGCAAAACAAACTGTTGTCATTGAAGGCTTTTAATTGACTGTCTTCGGTTAGAACCCAGGCAATGATTACTCTAGATCCCCAACCCAATCACAAGGGGATTGGCATGGTTGCAGTATTATAATGAGAAAGGCAGTTCCCTAATAGAGGCACATAATGGCTCTCTTTTCAATCCAACTTTTTATCCATTTGCCTCGCTGAGACACATTACTGAGGGTAAATATTCACGGAGCACTGTGTCAATACAAAATAAAATGTATGATGGAGCTCGACATCCCGTCCAGTATTCCTTGCGTATTGAAAGTATCATGCACTTTAAAATGCAATGAACTCCACAGACCATGTATGACAACCGATGCTGCATCACTGTTTTGAAATGCTTTTAAATTCAGACCTACTATATCACATACAAGCTATGCTTTTTATTTAGGCTCCCCACATTTTATATTGTATTACCTTGCCTGTCATATCTATATATTTCGAAACTTCGTACCTATTTTCCGTACATTATACTTGATTTGAAATCTTTAAATTATTTTTGTAATCTACGCTTATACGCTTGTAAATAAAAACAAAAAAATATTTTTAAATATATTTGTTTGATGTAAATGTGGAACAAATAAACTTCAACTTCAACAGAAATGCCATAAATGTTGATAGTGTCCGTTTTTAGAGCACACTTGGGTAAAAAAAAACCTTTGACGGAGAAATGTGAAGCTAGCCATTGTAATTCTGTAGATATGATTATACAGCTCATTAAGCAGTAATTATGGTTGGCTGCAATGATCTACCAAACGTGCCAGAATCCGTACTGAATGACCTTTTTATCTCCAAGCATACAATTTGAGTACAGTATTTTGAAATATTATATCATTTGTACTAAAAAAATGAAACATTACTGTCATATGTATTTAGTGACATATGGTGGTTTTTTTGTTTTGAGTACCTTTGAGTGGAAGAAATACAGTTTTTCAGGCATAAATATGTAGCTAGACATAGTTATTCTCTAGGAATGATTATACAGATCATTAGACAGATATGGGGTATTTTGGTTGACTGCATACATGGCATAGGGTCAACCAAACAAGTTAGAATTAGCATGCTGGCTGACCTCTTTATCCCTAAGCATATAACGAGTGAGAATTCGCAGCGCAACACACCGGGCGTTAACCTTTCCGGGAAACGCATCCATGTAAATGAGATGATATGCAAATGAGCAGTAAGCCTGAAGGAGGTAAACAGTCGAGAAACAGTGAGCATGCGTGTTGTCTTAGTCACCAGGCACTCAATTGAAACTTTCACAGGAAAATGTTATTCAAGTGTCCGTTTCCGTTTAAATGTTCATCAAAATGGACCTGTTTATTTTCATGATATTGTTGGCATTAATTTGGCCCACTACTGCCAACGAGATGGATATGTACACGTCAACTTCATGATATGATACTAGTTTCTGTCTCAGAATTTATGAAAATAATCAACGTGTATGTCGTTAATCGTGAACTTTGTACCAAAAAATCAACCAAAATAACCGTGGGTATGGCGTATAGACTACTGCTCATAATTTCGATAGCTTTAACTTCGTGATTCGACACTGTCTAAGATTTTGTTTTTCTTGGATTTTTCTTTTACCAGATTTAAGTCTCGTAGCTCGTAGGCATACACAATGCGGGCAATTAAACATGTTCTTATTATACAATACAAAATCAATTTAAAAATCTGTTGAATATGTCACATTACATCTAGATATCTCTGATATATGTTCGGTATCTGAATGCAGGTATAGAGCAATAATAATACGAACATACTAAACATCGGACATTTATATTTTACATTTCTATATCAATTTCATATCACTAAATGAATGAAATCATGAAAGATATGTATTTCAATGTATCTCAATAACTTTATTACCATCATTTTAGGAATGCCAAAATGTTTCAAGAATGAATAGCGCAAGATGATGTTTAAATAGAGACGTCCAGGAACCTAGCTTCCATGCACTTAGCTCTCCGTGGTTCAGTGCTAGCTGCACTTGATACAGTGTGTATGTCTCGCATATGAATGAGATACCTTTAACCAAATCCAAAGTAATATGGATCCTTCAATTCTAATTAGACTGTTTCCCCTAGATCCCTCCTGAATAATACTTGGAGACTAAGTAATTGAGATTCAATCAATTCTTTAGAACTACCTCATATCAATAGGGAACGCTCGCTATCATAATTACCCGATCTATGAATATATATTAATCATTTTAGTGGCTTGTACGTATATACTTCCCTCTTTTAAGTACGCGATACTAATTGAATTATTTACTTAAAGGATGCTGAAATGTATTTGCATTCATGAAAGTATAAGGATGTCGTACAATAGTGTAATGGCAAGTAATAGATACAAAAAAACAAAGCCAACATTATTCGAACATAAGTATTGCAGGATTATTCAATATAATGATAAAACTCTATTTAAAGGGACTCATCATAATAGTAATAATAACTATAATAATAATTGGATTTATGTAGCGCCTTTTCCAAAGGATACAAGGCGTTGTCTCTTAGTCTATCAACAATTTAAGAAGAGTTGTACAGGTATGTGTTGAAATACAAAATAGGCTCATCAAAAAGTTAAATCAGTATGCATTCACAAACTGACTAAAATCATTGAAAATATTGCAGTATATAGACCAAAATTTAAAAAAACAGCGCTACGAGATATGAGCACTGATAAAACGAATGACTTGCAGATTTAAAACTTTTAGATTTTACTCATACAAGAACAGTATACATTTCCACTCAAGTGAAGATAGCAAACAGCGCATATACATATACGAATATTTATCTTATTGTTTTGAGGGAGAGGTCATCTTATCTGGATAAAACTCTGGACGTTAATGGCAATATGGTTTGGAAGGCTCCATACACCAATTTAGATGATACTGAGAAAGAGAGAGAGAGAGAGAGAGAGAGGGGGGAAGTACTGAGATTGAGATCATGTAATTCAATGAGGCAGTTTTTATGCGCTCTGTAGCTCCTCTGGTACAGCTCTATACATATCGATGGATTTCATTATAGGATTGTGAATTTATTACCCTCCACTTCGCTATATCTATGCTCGGTGGCTATATCTCGTCCATACACCCCTACGAAGAAACTACATCACATGTCTCGTATAATGCTTGATGCCATTGAAAACTGGGGAATATAAACTCATATGTATCGTATGGTAGATTTTGTGGCACTGTTCGTTTCCTTGTAAATACGAAATGATGTGTTCTTTTCATTTACTGATGTATTTAGATTAAACTTCATATTACGGAGAGGGGTGGATACAGAGGGAAAGAGAGAGAGAGAGAGAGAGTGAGAGAGAAGGGGAGAAAGCAAAAGACAGAGAGGGTGGGGGACCAGAGAGAGAGAGAGAGAGAGAGAGAGAGAGAGAGAGGGAGAAAGCAAAAGACAGAGAGGGTGGGGGACCAGAGAGAGAGAGAGAGAGAGAGAGAGAGAGAGGGGAGAAAGCAAAAGACAGAGAGGGTGGTGGACCAGAGAGAGAGAGTGTGAAAGAGTGAGACAGGGGAGAACGGGAGGGAGGGAAAGAGAGAGAGTTAAAGAAAGAGACAGGAGAGAGAGAGAGAGGGTGAGAGAGAGAGAGAGAGAGAGGGGGTAGGGAGGGGAGAGATATAATGGTGGTACCGGCGGGGGACACTGACATAGCTGTACTTTGCTACAATTTTATTACAACAAGCCTTTATTATTGTCATCCTGACGCCTTTACAGAATAATGTTTGCGACGCCTGCAGACATGTCGACAAAGTTGGCATTTTCCACCAATATACGGTACATGTAGGCCTATACAATATTTCATTGTATCTATTTTTATCCAATATCGACACAATTTCTGATAACGGAATGACCTTGGTCTGAGGAGATAATGTACAGGATGGTAGAGTGGAATGGAATAAGTTTATTTCCCGCGGCTACATTAGAACATACGAATTGTAAAAGAAGGCGAAGGTTACCACTGGAGAGTGAATGAATAAAATAATTGTGTAAGCGGCACGAGTTGTTTGCGTGCTCTCTGTTCCCAATTTGCCATTAACTCTTGCTTGCCCTTCTTTCCGATATAAGTAATAATTGATTTCGTTCCGATGGAATTTATAAGGCATTTCAATATCAAAGTTCTCATCTTTAAAAACATAGCATTAAATCATGTCCTCCGGGATGCGATTTGATAATATGTGCTGATAATTGTATGAACTGCGCTGAGCATCCATCTATCTCTTTCAACAACAAAAGATGATAATCATGATAATAAGACGACAACTACATTTATTCAAATAGTCATTGAATCGTCGAAAACAGGCATCTACATTAAGATTATCTGTTTCTTTGTTTGTTGTTTTTAGTTTGATTCTTTGTTCGCTTTTTTTTTTGGTGGGGGCGGGTTGCCAATGCGAATGCACGAATATATTATGTTAAATCTAAAAATTGACACTGTAGACCCTTTCCTACAAATAATTATTCCTGACAGAAAGTTAAGAGCTAATCCCATTCCACACTATAGAGGATTTCCTTGTATGCCATACCCTGTAAAATTTATATTAATATTGGATGATAGAGGTTGTACACACACAAAATGTATGTTAGAACTGTTTCAAATCATTATTATGTAATGTGCCATGCATGCAGATTGCTGTTAACAATCGTTTTATACAAGAATGTGTATTGGCAAGAGTCTTTTTATCAAGTTCAATGCTACTTTTAAAAAAGAATAAAAGAAGGAATGCAACGAAGAAAGAAAGAATGAATGAATGAATGAATGAATGAATGAATGAATGAAATGTAATGAATAAGTGAATGATCCATTGAATGAATGAATGAACTATCACCATTGGTTTGAATTCCAGTGGATATTCCCACACTGACAAGTCCTCAGTATAGTGGTATCATGCACTGCTCACCGCATCCCTTTAAATAGCTCATCTGGTGAGATGGAGTATAGCTAGAAGTCAGTGGCCGGGAACAAATTGTTAGCAAGGTTAATAATGTATGAAGCCACTGGCTGTAGCCTCCGCTCAAGCCTGTAAAGGAAAGAAGATACGACTCCTAGATACAAAACAATATTAGTCTATACACTTCAGACTTTTATGGTTGTTTTTGTCATATACAGCTGTGTGAGGGTTCTGTTTCAGTATTTAAAAAATCAATAGTAATGTTCATTTGGGAAAGAAAAACCTATCATTTTCAGATTAGAAAAGACTTTACTTTCGGTCAAAATAATCGGTGAAGTTCATAGAGTTACTTCGAAATTAGCTACCTGTAATGAGTAAATTAAAGCGGGGTCTTAATGAGATACTCGATACGGATCATGTACGACTTGCTCATTTATTACCAGAGACCGCATTGTCTTTCCCCAGTATCATAAAGAGATGAAGCTCTCCTGATCAGGCTAGTTGTTGCTAAGCAATCGTCAGACTTGGTATTCCTTGTCATATGTCATCAAGTGCTTTTCTTTTTCATTGATTGATTCCATACACTGTGTCCCGTACCGTAATAGTGAATGAGAACTCTCATTTCAACTGCTCTGATTGCTATTTCTATATAACCGTAACAGAGGAATTTCCCAATTGAATTACTCGTTATATTTTTTATTTAAATAATATTAAAACCGGTCAAAGTGAAGAAGAGAACTCTCAAGGATTTTAATTTCAGTTGTTTTAATTATTATTTGTATATAGGCCTATACATACGTGAATAAGAATTAAGGAAACACCAGTAGAAGAAACAAATATACGAATTTTCGTCAAGGAATTACACATTTATTCAAATTTAGCGATCTTCAAAATGTGAAATAGGGGTGCAACAGGAGAAGAAAGAGGACAAGTCTGTTAGAAAAGATGACGAAACAAAGAAAAGGACTAGAAATATAAATATGTGGGGAAAACATAAGTCGTAGGGTACGCGTTTCACGGAATCGCGAATCGCGTCAGGTCTCAATACTCGATCTATAGTAGATGTAGATGTAGGGACTATCAATAATGAGTTCAATCCATCCCTTCCGTCATATCAACCACATGTTGTACGACACACACTCCTGCGACAATTGCTCCGTGGGAATTTCTTACACTAACCGAACTCTTACCTTCAACCCTTCAACATTACAAAAGGAAACAAACCTGGACCTAGACTAACACTATACCTTACCTGAACCCTAAACCTAACCCTTAACCTAACCTAAAATTTAACTGTTGCCGTGACCCAAAACCTATACTTTTGACAAAATAAAGCCCGGAATAATTGTCGCTGTTGCAAATGTCAGATCGCCAAACCACAATCTGATCTGAGTCTGAAAACAGGGTCACAAATTGAGATAAAAAGACACCATTATCATCTTAATAAATCAGCATCAACATTGATGCACGTTTTTTGTTAATGTAGACACGGTTAATGGACGCCACAATCGTGTACCTAAATGAAGGTATTTAGCTTATATACGGCGCATTGAATCATTTGTAAACAGGCAAGGTGGTGCTCCCAAAACCCCTTGATGCGATTAACATACCCGCGGCTTAGATGCGGCTTCTTGTAGGACACGGTAATGCCAAATTAATGATACTGTGGTTACTTGCAGAGTAACACGCATAATGTGTTATCTGCATCACTATCGTACGCCTCGCAAATCAGCGCCAGTTTTATGCAGTAAGGGAACCCATTCCCAATGCACCCCGGGCCGAAAAGATAATTCATTCGTCCATCCGTAGTCTTCTTTGACAGACCTTTAATGTGTATTTAAGCTGCCAACCAAGTACTGGGTCAGTGAGAGTGAGCTAAGTAGTCTCTCGCAGATTTGATATTGCAACAAGACGGACATTTTTCTTATTGTTCTGGACTGACCTAGGGAAGAAGGTTATTTTTAAATAACAACAATAACAGCAACAACAACAGCGAGAAAATACATCTTTATTGTTGGTATGATATATTGACCCATTTCTTACGGCCTCTTCCTCATGCTAAACTGGACTTACCCTTTAGTTGTTTTCATAGACACAATAGCATTCAATTGTTTAGCATTTTCTTGTGTGGCAAGGGGCAATTTTACCACTGCCTTATCCCCACCCCATAAAAAGGTACATGCATCAAATTAACACATTTTTTTCCTCTCAAATATAAAATGTATTTAATTTGAAGTGATAAAGCACCATCATAATTATTGAATATCATTGGCAAAGCGACAGGAGCATTGACACACGTCCCCCTTCCAAATCGCCAAAAAAATATTATGAGAGAGAGACACCTTCCCTCACACTACCCCCCCCCCCTCATCCGGAGGTCCCGTATCAAAGATAAGATCGACCCCCTTTCCCTCTAACTCTCTCTCTCTCTCTCTCTCACGCTACGCCACTTGTATTATAAAAGTCACCATCGCGTCTGAATATTAAGACAGTAATAGCACCTCGAGGGAGTATACCCGGTCAGAACGTGTGTCGTGTTTCCTTCTTCAAACAGGTATATGCTAGGTAGAGCATACCATAACGTTACGTTATTGGCCATCTTGTTTTGTTTACGAGGCAAGCCATTCCTAACAACAGAGATCATTCCTAAAGGTCATTCTTCTCGATACAGGACGATCTTACGGAGCAATCTTCAACGTTGATCAATCGTATACAATTCCATCCATAAGTCACTATCATAAGCCGTTGGTAACCTTTACATTTTATTGTGGCCATTTGGAGACAATCTTGGAAAGTAACATAGGAAAGCTACTGGCTTGCTGACATGAAAAATATATTCTACTTATAAGAAAAGGTATCTTTCAAACTAAATTAAGAGGAGGTGGGCTTGTTTGGGCGTAATAAAGGCAAAATATAGTGATAGTCTTTCATGTAACATCCGTTGTATTTTCCCCAGCTGTTAATATTAAAACTATGTAAGGTTCAATCACAGCTTACAAGATAATACTGTGTAATTCCATAATTCATGGATGGCACTGTTGGCTTACATTGTGTATCGCAAAAATTATTCACTTTTCCAGTCATCTTATATCTCATAAATATTTTCCACTTTCACTTCGAGAAGAAGTATATTCGCATAACATTGTCTTCACATTAGCGTCCATGTTATCTCTCAATATTGATGTGTTTCTGGTACCATATTGGTGTTATCTCCCTAATAATCTTAAACATCCTGTTTCCAATCCTACAAGATAACCTACGGGTCGAGATGATTTACTCTAAACATAAGGCTACTTTCTCTGTTTTCTATTTAAAAATCCTTTTATCATTTCATGCTGATAAAGACGAATATACATTTTAAAATTACACTTTATTAGAATATACGTCTTTACCCGCTCATTCATTCCCCTTCCTCTATTTTTTTCGAACTCCCCATCAGTCTTCTTACTCACTTCCTCTCTAATTATCCCTCTTTTACTGGTCTCTTAACCTCCCTCATTCAACTCTTTTACTCTTCCCTCTACCACGCTTCATTTAAACTCCATCATTCATTCTCCACTCTCTCCACTCCTTTTATTGAGGTCTACATTTCCCATATGAATATTGAGGTTCTTTTTCTCTATCTCTCTTTAGTTATCATTCTTTCTTTTTCACCAATGCTATGCTGATTTATACGACCTTAATTTGATTTAGACATTTTTATACATCTTCCCTTATCATTCTTTTCCTCTTTTGTGCAACTCACCATCCGTCTTTGCACTTACTTCCTCTTTATTTACCCTCTTTTATCCGTCACCCTCACTCACCTCACTCAACTCCCTCACTCTTCCATCTCCTACGTCTCCATTTAAACTCCTTCATCCCTTCTCCCACGCCTCTCCACTCCTCTTATTCAGCTGCCTGTTTCCCAAAGGAACCCTCCTCCTCCTCCATCCATCCGTCTATCATCCTGAGCCCTTTCTTTCTTTCATCTCCTTGCATTATAGTCACGTATCTGCTCCATCACGGATGCTCTCCCTTGTATTACCAGGGCCTCATCGCTCGTTTCCATGTGAAGTCGTGCTTTTGATATGGATATACCAAAATATGAGGATCTCGTCATGGTGATAGAGAGAGCAAATACGTTCGATAACGACTCCTGGTATAACTTATGCATGAGGGCAACGAGAAAATCATCAGTACGGCACATGCTAGAATCACTATAGAGGCCTAGTATGGGATTACCACCGTATTTTACATGATGAATCTCGCAATTTACATATTTAAATAGCTTAGCAAAACAGATGCAGGATAGATTCTAAAATCAATATGGATAAATGCTACCTTATCTTTCTTTGATAGCCTTTTTTTAATGTAGTCAAATTTATACACGTTTACTTACCGACGAACTAAAATTCACCAATAATATATTATTGTATCTCAATAGTCATAAATCAAACTGCATACATAACTTGCTGCTAAGTCGGACAGGCCTTGTTCTACCTAACAACACGCGATGTATGCAGCTTGCATTTTAACTATTACAATACAATTATTCGTAACAGGTGAATTAAATATTTCGTAACAAGGCGTATACATTAAATATGATTATATTACGAAAGATTAGTTATTGGTCTACTATCCTTGTCTGAAACTGAATTTTCAGGTTTCAACATTCAGGTTACAATGCAAACTTGATCAAATGTGTTAGTTTGTGTCAATAAAGCTAAAGAAACATGTCATTCCATACATGTAAATATTGAGTTATAATTGAATTGTACTACAAATATGCCACACTTTAATAGATATTGGTACATTAAATTATGATGAGAAAGAGAGAGAGACACACACACAGAAAGACAGACAGAGGGACGGGGGCAAGAGGGAGAGAGAGAGAGAGAGAGACAGGGAGAGAATGAAACTGATCAACCAAGATTATGCTACTTTCAAAACTTCTTTCTTTTTTTTTTCCTTCATTAGACACGCTTTAATATGTTTTCAATCGAACTACATGTACGTTGAATATAAAATGGCTACTTGATAATTATTTTTATTGGTGAAAGTATGCTCCTACTTGACCTCGTGTACTTGACTGTGTTTGCCACAGTGTAAATGACATTGTATTTCATTGCAATGTTGGAACGTTTCACAATGTGACGCACATTATTACTGATATAGCCTTAATCTTAAAGGCATCGTTTAACAATGTTAAATCTGAGGTACATGGCCCTACGTATTTTCAGTGTGTGTGACATGGTGTAATATTGAAGCCCTAACAAATTTGCGCTTCAAAATGATCATGAATTGCCTCAAAAAAGTAAAAATCTTTGAGTGACTGGTTTTACCATTATTCTCATTTCCCTCAATTGACTGTAGTGTTTAAAAAAAACGTTGGGAAAACGGTTTTGAAATTTCGATTTCCAATCATAAATATCTTGATAATCGGACAGGCGATCGGCTTGTAAAATTCATGGGATTCCCGACTGACCTAAGGGTTTATAATTATGATTGCAGAATCTGAGGCAATGTTACCGAGTCACTTTAAGGATGATTTTCTTTAAGTCTTTACGATCGTGTTTGTATAAGATTATGAATTAATGTTGAAACTAAGTGTCTATATTTACATCTTGTTCATTTCATTCAGAGGGTGCGCTTCAGCTATTGGATGGTGGAACTGACTACCAGGGCGTGTTGCGGATATTCCATGACACAGCTTGGGGGACTATCTGTGCTACAGGATGGGATTTCAATGCTACCCAAGTAGCATGTAGGCAACTAGGTAGGTAGATTATTGTTCCCTCCGATGGATCAATTCTCTGAGGGTTGGCTTAATAGACAAAGAGGGTGGCACCTTTTGCACCCATCAGGATCCGAGACTTCCACTTCATGTTCTATTGTAATGAAATGTACACTTCATTTACATAAGATATGTTGTCTTTTAAGCGACCTTTTTAAATGACCATTGCAATGATTACAAAGGAATGGCATTGACGTTCCTAATGAGTTTGTTTACTAACAACAATGATGTCCCTCCAAAAGGAAAATTATAGAATTAGCAACTACAAAATATCGCTAATTGTGCATTGTTTCACAGACTAAATAACAGTATTTTTTGTATCTCCCCTTAAAAAATATCAGCATTTTAAAAACTATTTTACCATGGGATTACAACAGAGAGATCATAATTGTAGAAAGATTGTCAAGTGACAATAAGATGAATGATACGCAGTATATGCATCTAGCAAGATGTAAGTATGCTACAGAGACTTATATCATAGGCATTGGAAATATTGACAAGTTTGCCTACATTTGTTGGTATCAAACAGGGTACCCCGGAGCAGCTCTTTCGTCTATCCCGTTTGACATCGATGCACCGAACGGCGATGTGTGGTACCAGAATGTAAAATGCCGTGGTGACGAGGAATCTTTGGAGGAATGCCAGAATGAAGAAGGACCATCGAGGGCTAAATGTCTTCAGGAAGAAGGCCTTGTCAAGATCCAATGCCAAGGTTTGTTTCAAAGGCCTTAACAGTTTTTACCCGTCCTGGTTCTCTCTGAGGTCTGAAGCCACAAAGAATCATGCATAAGCAGGATAGTCCGTGTATCATATCATAAGTTGAATCAGAGTGTATGACTGTATGACAACCATACACCGATATACTGATACATGTATAGGAAGGATATTTCCTAGATGTACATGGTCCAAATTTCTACAAACCCATTAACATTTATCATTTACCTGTCCCCTTTCTCCGTCACAAGCTGTCACTTCTAAAATTGAATGATAAGAACTAATCTGCATGTGTAGATTATGTTCATGATTGTGTTAATACAATGCTGATAAATTTCAATCATGTCTGTTTCTCATCTTAAGTTCTGTTGTAATCAAAATTAAATTCCAGTATTGCGTTTTAAACGTTGTTAATCCTACTTTGTTTACCAGTATCCAGCTACCTTGGCTGTATAGATGCGACTGATGAATCGCCCGCCCTCACCGGCAAGTCCCACCCCACGGATCTTGATGACCTCAGTGTGGTCTCGTGTATCGAGAAATGCCGCAAAGATGGCTTCCCGTATGCAGCTGTGCAGGCGCCATCTTCCTGTGACTGCGGTACTTATGGCGAGAAGCCAGCCATGCTTGGAGGGGGCCACTTCGATAACTGTAACGTCTCTTGTCCAGGAGATAATAGAGAGATATGCGGTGGTTCAGCCCACGCCAGCGTCTATGATGGTAATTACGTTTATTTCAATCTAAATCCAAAATCTAAAATTACAGCGATCTAAACCTAAATTTAAATTCAAATCGCCAAATAAATTGTAACTATTATTATTATTATTATTACAATCTAAATCCAAATCGATTTTTTTTCCCCAATGTATTTCATTGTGGTTTTTTAGTTGATACTGTTTTTTGTCAATAGATTCCATTATTTATCTATGAAAGGAGGTAGAATCATAATCAATTCGATTCTCCCATATTCCGCTTGTATTATAATCATAAATTTCAAAATTGTTATTTTTAAATTGAGTTGAATAATTTGGGTAAGCGTTTCTTATTATACAAAAGCATAACAATCACTCAGTTCTGATTATGGAGATAATACGCAAAGAGAATCATTTTCTTAAAGAGGGGTGTGGAATCACTGCGGAAATCTGGGTTGTAATCATCCTTGCTATTCTTCTTTTGTAATGTCAATAAGCTGTCAAGAAGAAATTTGTTAATCAATCCCCATACAATTATACGATAATTCAAACGATGCAAAATCAACGTATTCTATAGGATCAATAATATATTTCACGGTACAAATTCTCTTAAAATAAGATCAATCAATTAATCAAGCAATCAACGAATCATATGTCAAGTTAAAAAGTATCATTTTGGAAGAGGTGTGAAGTTGAAGATTGAGGTGAAGCAAGAGGTTAGTATGTGATATCCAAGAAATGACTTGCCATAATATCATTTTGTCTTTTTGTAACCCCTGACAGTGAGCCAAGGAAGCTGTGGAGGCAAGTTAATGGGTAAGAACATCAGCATCGTTTCACCTGGGTTTCCGGGTAGATACTCTGCTGGTTACACCTGTCGATGGGAGGCAACTATCTCAGGAAACTCCTATACGACCATCAGGATGCCTGTTCTTAGTCTGTTTGGTGGTGATCAAGTGGTGATCACCTATGCTGGTGAAACTCGCCAGGTGGTGGCTGAGGATACCTTTGGACAGTTCGTACTGGATGGGGTTACTAAGGTTACCGTACTCTTTACGTCTGAGTCTGGATCGGCAGGAGAAGGAGGGTTCATGTTAACACTCACAGGTGAGAACGATAAACCGTCATATTAATTAATCTTGAGTCTGATTCGTTAGCGTTCCCCAAAATGCATACAAATGTAAATGATTATCACATCTAAACTCAGTTTGAGTAGGTTTCAGGATCAAGCTTTTCAGATCGATGAGATGGAATTCAATAAGAAAAAGATATCAAACATTAGGTTGGAGGAACCAATGCTAGTCTGGTCAGAGATTTTAATAGATATCTTATATTCCAAATTAGTACCATGATAACCACCTGTGGCGTAATGAGCAAAAACTTTTTGGGGGCAGAACAAAATCCGCATCACCACCAGGTGGAATAATGGGCAAAAGTGAGAAAAAAACTGAAAATTATGTCTATTCAGCAACATTTGTAAAACACTAGTATCGAATTAGAAATAACCCACATTTGAATTTCATTGGGGGCAACTGCCCCCCATCTGTACGCCAGTGAATTTACCGCCTTCCCCTGCATGGTCATAACCAATGGTGTTTCGATAATAAATGATGTAGATGATGATAACATCATGTGTATGTCTTCCACATGATAGTATTAAACTGCCCGTTGTAGGCATAAATAATGTTTAGTCTCGAGGTCAGTTACGTCCTAATAAGCTCGAAGATTTGTTGTCTTCATCGACATGTGTTAGTTTACATTGTCCTTCTGTGAATGTCTGTTGACATTACATAACCCATGAAAGTCTCCCTGGTGGTAAAAGATGTTGGTCGTAATATTCTAATGTTTCTATATTTGTTCATTTGCTTTCTCCTCCTCGTCCTCCTTCTTCTTGTTCTCCATCTTGTTCTCCTTCATCTTCTCCTCCTCCTCCTTTTCTTCTTATTCCTGTTCTCCCTCTACTCCTCCTCCTCCTCCTCTTCATTCTCCCTTTTCCTCCTTTTCTTCTCCTTCCTCCTCTTTCTTCTTTATCTTCCAGATGACAGTTACTGCCCACCTGTTGAAATCACCAATGGGAGTCTGGTGATCGATGATGTTATGTATCGACCGCAGGACACTGTCGAAGTCCAGTGTGATCTCGGTTTCATGCCGTACCGTAAATATACTACATGCTCCAAGACTGGAGACTGGAATCCAGAACCTAGGTGTATAGGTATGTATTGAAACTTTAACAAGTAAAACACAAAAACATCAAACAAATAATAAAACAAAACAACACAACAATAAAAACGCCTTTTCCATATATTAAAAAAGTATATTTTGCCTTGTTTAATGAACTTTAGTATGTCATTATAAGCAAATGTTTTTGACAGTAGTGATACAAATGTTACAAATTCCCCCAATATACTACTACCTCTAAAGCACCAAAATATCCAAAGTGATAATAAAAACCTCGAAAGAGTTTGGACACTCAAGTAACATCGACGATGGTGTGATCATCACTATGTCACTAATAGGGAGGGTGAAAAGTTGCACAGTTGCAAATACACTGGTAAGCATTGGTTTTGCCAGAGCACTCTTCTTTCTTTGACATAAGAGAGTGAGATTTTGGTCAATGACAGTGGGACTATTGTTCGCAACTGGTCCTCCATTAATGTCAAATTCTAAAGAATCTCAAAATGAAATGTATGCACTATGACGACATGTCAGACAAGATTCACTATTTTCTCGTCATCAACCTCCGAATCATCATGCCTAGGTTTAAAAAAAAGAAGAACAAAAAAGCACAAGATAAACTATAAGGTCTTTTCTTTTTACAAAGATGAATGCATGTAAAATGAAGGGTCTTGCATGTTGTCTTTGTGTGATGAAGCATGATTGTTTTGGAGCTTGCATGTTTGTTCAACTTCATGTATGTTTGTTTCAGTGCAGTGTGTATGTTGTTCATAGAAAATCATCTGATATTAAACACAGCAGCCCTACAACTCTTCAAAGAAAGAATGCACTGCCGAGCAAGAGCAGTGCAATTCGCAACTTCCACTTTTCACCTTGCCCCTTATTTTGATGTACAGTTTCATTCCTTGACTGTAAAATCATAACAAATGGGGCATCATTTTAAAAAGGGATGAACACATTTTCTGATGAAACTAAATATAGCGATGATTATGCCATGACAATTAAGAGAGATATATTCAATCATACTTGAGTTTCCAAACTTTTTGAGGGGTTTATATATATTTTTATTCTTTTTTCTTTTTTTCTTTTTTTCGGGGAGGGGGATAATATATGCCATAGAGAGTTGTATCAGTATGTTTTCGATTCTATTAGTGTCGTCTTTAGTATTCTTCGGGTTGTTTCTCGAAAAAAAAAGATTTACGATTAGATGAGGATGACTCTCATTTAATCTTTGCGTTGATTAGATACATGTTAGCATACACGAGAGTAACACCCGTTACTATAACTGGGTATATATTGTATCTACCAATAGTATTTATAATAATATAGAGTGAAATCCCCCCACCCCAAAAAATGCATTGATTAGATATATCATGCATCTATGGAGGCATACGTGATTAACATTCATTATTTCACGTGGACAAAATTTTTGATGGTATTGGTAATCGAATATAAGATTATCTGAAAGGAAAGCAAGGATACTCATGACTTTCAAGAGCTAGACATTATTTACGGCTTGGTATATTGTATTATCAGCGGGTACTCCCATATAACCTTGGCATCCTGCCCATTTATGGCGGGAATCAATTCATAGACGGAACAAAAATTAATTGCAATACCGTACCATGGTTACACTTTTCGCTGATACAACATACATTACCCTGTTCAAGGTCCTCAACAGATTAGACTTGTTGCAGAGTGGAGCTTGCTAAATAATATGGTATTTAACCTCGCCTTTTAGCCATGTTAACAGACTGAGTGATGGTAGCATTGATTTAGCATGTGCATTAGATGTATGGAGAAATACAATATACAGACAATGTAAAACATACAATTTTGGCAAGTAGCTACATATGAAGATGAATACGTTTCAAAGATAAAACCGTCTGTGAATATTTGATGAACATTTCATTAATTAACATAATAATGAGTAACTGGTGAATTTATTGTATTATCAATTGCTATACATCCTGAAAAATAAAAAGTAAACTCAATCGATAGAGGACAGACATAATGATAACACAACGTAGAGACTAGATAGGCATATAAATTATGTCCTATTTTTCAAAATATTTATATAATGCAAAATATCAGTTGATCATATTTTCGACTAAAGTCATCTTTATAGCAGTTAAAAGTGACCTTAATGATTAGTTTCAGGCTACCCCAAGTAAAATTTATTTGTTCTAAAAATATAGTTTTGCTTTATCACCTGTTAAATTTTTTTGATCATTTTCTATAATCTGATGGTCACAAAAATACTATTACAACCTGAAATATTGAAAGATTTAAAAAATAAAAATATGTATTATCTCTTGATGATATTGCTTGTGACACCTTTTTATCGTGTTAGTTACTTGCTGTTATATATGTATAACACAAATGAGAAATTCCAGTCATTATTGTTGTTACCATTGCGTGTTGGGTATCATGTTGGGTATAATGATTTTATTAATTATTCGTGTTTTTTCCCCCTCTTTAGTGTACAATAAATGGAACTCCTGGGAATTCCGACGAACGATACTCTTCATTTGTAAGTATCTCCGAATGATGTGGAGGCTTTTTGGCACTTCATACCTATCGTTATATCTAAAGTTATTGGAATGGTGGGGGTAGGCAAACGCATCCTATACCCTAGGAATCGACGCCTTCAAACTTTAATGATATTACCTGGGACGAGGGAGGGAATGTATATAATTATTTCGCTTCATAAAATAGCGACGTCTTTATGAAACGTGGAAAAGGGATGGAAAATAGAGCTTTTTTCTCTCTATTGATATGAGGTGACAGGACGTTATAATACCTACCTCGGGCTGTAAACTTTGTTCTAGTCATGAACGTAGGAGAACTGACATCACTTCAGCGATAAAGTGTTTAGTTGGAACATTAGTATCAAGCAGATAAATGAAGGGATTGGCAGGAGAAATGTCAAACATGTATGAACGTACCCTATACACAAAACATATTCATTTATTTGGTTTTATTATATGATTTGTATAAAGATAATTACATCTCTGGGTATGCACAACTTTTTGTTTTTGTTTTTTTACCCCTTTTTTAAGGTACCCTCATCACGTTATAATATATATTGTGTTATCAAAATCAAATGGCCTGATGCTTGCCTTGTACTGTACATAAATTAAGGCGTACCAATTCGTTAAGTGCCCTCATAATCATAATGAGGTACTCACAACAGCTCAACAAGCATTATCTCTCACTGATGAGTGTGGTGATAGCAGCTGCCATGGTAACACAGCCAAAGTCGCTTTGGTAAAACACGTATCAAATTATTAATTAAATATCCCGGTATAGCTTGGCTCATATAGTTTTAACCCGTGCTGCACAATTGGGCATCTATAATGACTAAGGTTTTCACAAATCTACCCTCTGCATAAAATTATTAATAGTACTAGTAATATTAATAAACAAAAATAATAATAATGGGGAAAAATAATAGGCAACAGGTATATAACACTTTCTAAGCGCAGGCTGCATTACATGTATGTTCGTTCATGAGCCTCTCTTTCCCTACATCCCTCCACCTTCTGCTGGCAATCTTTCAATCTCTCTCTCTCTCTCTCTCTCTCTCTTTATTTATATCTCTTTCTATTTTGTCCTCCCTCTGTCTTCGCCATCTCGTTCTTTTACTCCCACTCATCCTACTTCTTCTACTCCTAATTAATCCTCGCCCCTTTTCCATCCCCTTCTCTCCGTGGCTCTCTCTCTCTCTCTTTTTCCCTCTCTGTATCTCTCTCTCTTTCCCTCTCTGTATCTCTCTCTCTCTCTCTCTCTTCCCCCTCTCTCACTCTTTCCCTCTCTGTATCACTCTCTCTCTCTCTTTCCCTCTCTGTATATCTCTCTCTCTTTCTCTCTCTCTTCCTCTTCCCCTCTCTCTCTCTCTCTCTTTCTCCCCCTCCCCCGTTCTCTACTCATCCCATCTCTTGTTTTACCGCTTCTCATTTCCCTTCCACATTTTCTTTTTATTTCACTTCTGGTGTTTACTCTCCATGCAATTCAGCTTTGTAAACAGCAATGTTGATCTAAATAAATTTACATCCATGATCATAAGATTTAACTAAATCAAATAAACAGATTTGCATTATTATTAAAGCACACAAGGTAACCCAACGGTATTGTATCAGAGATTTTTAGTTTATTTGGGATTTACACTTTAAACACTATACTTTTCCCAATTACTTAATTGAAATGTATGTCATTTGTTTCACAAAAGAATGTGGGTTCAAAATAGGTCATAATACTGTGGAAAAAATCTGTGTAGATTTCCTGCTGGCACGTGGATTTACCCTTTATTTATCACAATGCAACGTTATTATACACGTGTTGTGGTTGATACCGTAATAGTGACCCTGTCCCACAATGGTGAGTGTAGGGTTCGCACTTCCATGTGTGCCTATTCTATAGTAAACCGCACTGAATAAAGGGGCCATTTGCTGTGCGTGATAAAAATCAAACAGCATTGTTATCAAATCAATAAACAATGGCTGGATCAATATCTAATTGGCCTGTAATAAAGACCTACAGAAATAACACAAACATTAAAGTGCGGGTTCAAAGAAAATCACAAATATGGCAAATAACATATTACTAGAAACTGGTAAGCTAATAGATGGCCATCGTACAAGTTGTAGGTCAACTACAAATCGGATGATTTATACAAATACAAATAAAACCACCTCCATAGCATCTGGGATATGCTAGAGATTCGCCAGAAAAATAACGATGTTTTAATGCCGTCACAATATGAACCAATCCTGCCCAAGCAGACGACATCCCATAAAGAATGAACATAATTGCAATGCTATTATTTCTCAAATTATAATGAGTTTAGTGTATATAAATGTGATGGAATTTTACACCATTCAAAAGGGATATGACCCCGATTCTGATAACTAAATTCTTTTGTTTGTAAATACACAGGATAGGGGTTAATGAACAATCAAAGAAACCACACTTTCAAATTTAAAACCCCCGGGAATGAAAGCATGGACGCATTTGTTCCTCTTGAAACGCCGAACATACCGCGGTGTATGCAGCTGAAAATACAATGGCGTCTTATTTTGTTTACAAGCGACGGATTCCTTTATTTTTTTATCGCTGCATTTTTCATCAAAATAATACCATGCGCGGGGTTTAGAGTGAGGCAATAGATTAAACATTTAGTCTGACGGTAGTGAAGTAAGAGAAATAACTGAAGAGAAGACGACGAAACAGGCACTGAAAATGTGTGAGATGTCATGGGACATCGTCTGCTTGTGCAAATCATGTTCAACATGTGACGTCACACATCTCAGCAGCGATCGGAGAGCATTTCAGGTGCTATGTCGGGGCTGTATTAAAGAGTTTTGTAATTCATAATAATCATTACTTCGAATGTTTCCGAGCATGGAATTTTGATAACCTTGTCAAATTAAAGTGTTACCTTTGCAATAATGACAATAAAGTTAGTTTTTAAAATCAATGAACCTGATCTTTAAACACTTCTAATAATAATAATTCTGATTAAAAGTACATATATTTTTCTTATTAACAAACAATTGTGCCTTGTTTTACATTTTATCATGATGCATGGATCTGCCCCGGAAAACAATGTTATTTCTAAATTGGTTGTGTTTCTAAAATTACGAAATCGTGTGTGGGGGGATCGGTCATTTGTGCATACTGGACCTATGGAATCGGTTGCCGGAAGCCATTCGAAACATTTGAAGTGCAGATTGCTCTAAAAACTCCCTTAAAGGTAGTGTATCCCTTTTGCAACCAACATCAAGTTCTGTAGAACTTTGCAGGAATTATGAAAATGTCACATATGTCCTATCTGTGAAATTTAAACGTTAGCATTGTCCTAGTATTCAAATTATGCAAGGAAACCCGTTTACTTGCTAGACTTCACTGTCAGACACAATTGAGTGACTGACTGACATCTTTTTTTTTCTTCCTTGGTGATAACATACATATATGAGCTGTAAAGGGTACATGAACATTTGTCTACATCAATAACCCACTTCTGGTAATGGCCAAAATTTTGCTGATTGAATCTTTGCGCAGCACAATACGTACGACCATTCGGTACAAGGGTCTGAAAGTCAGACTATTAAATTAAACGAGCGCGCTCGCTAAATTCGATTCGACAACTAACGTTCGTTTCCCACAAAGGGACATTTTCAAGCCCTTCTCTTTTGAGGGAAGTTCTGAATTAGTTATCTTTCAAATGGCATTGGAATTTAACCTTTTCATTTGTTTGGCCTGCAAATGGGACATAGTACCTTTAAAACTCTTTTTTTCTTCAAAATCCCTTTCTAGAAGATAAACTTGTGTATTCTACGTTGTCCCGTTTTTGTGTATTCTTATTCATACTTTTCTGCTGCGTCTTATGCACATTAGTCATGTGGAGTTGGCACATTGCACATATTTGTTTGTTATCATTATTAATTTGACAAATCCGATATTAACTTGAATATGTTTTGTTCTCCCTAGCCTTGATTGCTGTATGTGTGTTGTTCTTGATGTTCATGCTGACTATATGCTACCTGCTATGTGGCGACACCAAGAAGAAAAATGAAGGGTAAGCCTTTTGAAATTTATCACTTCTATTGTTTTGTGTTTTTTATATTCAAATGAAGCCCGTTTCAATTATAATCGAATCGCTTTATTAATTCCCTCTTTTGTGGGATAAAACATAATTTTCTCAAAGGCCTTTAAAAAAACCTCTCCAGTTAAAATTTCACGAGGGGTAGTTTTGAGGATCAGGACGGAAGATGCTCTAAGGAGTTAATAACCAACACAATACTTTCTATTTTCATTTATTTTTCGCCGTAATTCTTTAGATTCTTGTTACCTTTCAAAACAGTTCACATTTTGTGTCAATCCTTGTTTTTAAATATTCATAAGATGAAGATGCTTTTATTTTGCTTCACTGCTAAGAAATAATTGGTTAAATTAGCAACAAGTGGACCTACCGCTTTTATTCATATCCGAGGGACCTGATAAAGATTGATATCTCACCAAATGGGCATTCGTGCATCGACTTGGTTTCGAATACTGTACCTTGCAGCATCATGACCTTTGCTTTGCATCTGAGCTATTTCACTTAAAATATTATGTTCTTGTTAGATTGGAAATGAGAAATGCTGGTATTGATAACATTAAATTCAGTGGGTATTCAATAGCCTATCTGTTAAAGACTCAACGAGGTCAGTTTGAGAATATATGTTGTAAACAATTTCTCGTTTTCTGTCTTTACGCTGTCTTCTCTTAAAGTTTCATTCGTCTACAAGATGAAAGGTTTGTAGATACAAACAAATCTTACTGGACTTATATCCCTTTTGCAGAAACATGAACCTTATATCCCTATTTGGACGTATATGCCTCCTGCAGAAATATGAACCTATATTCCTTTTCTAAATTTATATTTATCTTGCAGAAATATGAACATAAATCCCTTTTTTGTACTTATATCCCTCTTACAAAATGTTGAACCTATATCCCGGTTGGACTTATATCCTTCTTGCAAAAATATGAGCCTTATATCCCTATTTGGTTTTATTTATTTTGCGAAAATACGAAGTACAACATAGATGTATAATCCTTTTAAAATTTAGATTAATCCCTTTTGCAGTGACATAAAACCTATGTTTTATTTTTTACAACCTAGAAAAGGTCAAGTCTGTATTTACCAGTGCCTCATTTGATCCTCCCCTCAAACAAATAAGTTGATTGTGCAGTTCATCATTTAGCTTTATCCCTTCCTATACTGAAAAAAGCCTAAACTTCGGCATATCGACATTTATCTGAATGTGTATTGTAAACATTTTTTATTGAAAAAAAAATCCCTTTGGATTCATTTTGTTGGGATGATAAAGCGATATTATTATATCAGATTTGATTCAGTAGTAATCGTCGGGGTGAGGCATACAACCATATACTAGTGGTAAGTTGAGATGATACCGTACGGTATAAGATTGCATCACTATGGTAACAAGGCAATGCATGAACACCATTGATTAACACTAATTAACATATTTGACAGACTTTCCGGTGTTTGAAATATTAATGAATCTAATATCAAACACTTGATAATAGCTACCCGATGCTTTAAGGCAAAATAGTGTGGGGGCGTAGAACACCTTTAATACGTGCGAGTTTAACAAAAATGTTTTTAAAAAATTATCAACGATATTTTGTTTTTTGCAATTATTTTGTTTCTTCATTTTCCTGCCCATGACACTTTTGATTATAGTCAAGTGATTCATTTGTTACTTTAAGAATGATAGATAATGACTTTAATGTTATACTTAAAATGTACGCAAGGTAGTTTAACTAATAGAAGCCTATAGTAAATGAGCGGTATCACTATCAAAACCAGAATAGAATGTCCTCTTATAATAATATTGCACTATTTGTCACTGAACATGCTGAACTAACATACATTTCGAAACATGAAATAACTGACCCAGGTAACCCTTTTTCAGCAATTATTTGTTATACATGTATATGGCTTAGTATTAGTTTATACATATAAGGTAAAGTCACCCCAAACAAGTTTTAATGTACCCCAAAATCTATATATTGCATAGATATAAAATTGATGTTTAAAAGTGCCTCGAACGCTTTTTTATTGTTATTATTATTTATTTGACAAATCGAAAATCATACAATGAGTATAATAATCAGATAATACATAGAAATTTCATAATGCATGCAAACAGTTTTAGGAAAGTGGAGAGGCGAAAGAGGATACAATCTTACCAAGCTTACCATTCTCTACATTTGTTCATATGTTTAATAAAATGTATTAAAATAAATCATATTTTGTGTGTCCGTAAATATACTCAATAATCGTTATTGAACTCAATTATGATGATTGAAATTCATTGTATTATGTGGAATATCATTGGAACTAATTAGCTAGACATAAATTATACATGTTATATAGTTTTAATATAGATAAATCCACATTCAACTCGTGATTAATATATTAAGTGGGTAGACCAAAATCGAAATTCGTTTTGTCTTTCTATCACATTACCTATGCTAATTGTTATGCACATGTTAAAGGTATAGACCAGTTTTGGAAACGCCCCTCTCTCAAAAAAATGGAATGGAAGCTCTCATTACCAATCATGTGAAAGAATATGTTTTGACTAATACGTGATGATACCAATTTTGCCGGGAAAGTCGGGAAACCGCCTACGAATTGATATATTTGGTAAATTATTATATCTATTGGGACCAAATAGATATCGCGCACGTGGTCGCGTAGTCCCATATACATCTTTCTGTGTACAGTGCTTGTAACTTTACCAAGACTGGGCCAAATTTCTTATCATTTTGATGATTCCAGAACCTTGCAGTACACACCAATACTTATATGCTAGATGATCAACCTTTTCTGATCGATTCCACAACGTTTCTTTCACAATGCAATCGCATGACCAGAACTGGTCTTTCTCTTTAACAGGCATCAAGGAAAAAATTCGTCATGTTTCTTCGTTACAATACTAGTATGTTATAAGCTCAATTCCCTGTATTTTGTATGAACATTCCACAACCCAGCTACTGCAGCAGCTGCTTCGAAGAATTGCGTAACTTTTCACTCTGTAATATAGTTGCACACCACCGTCCTCTGTTTTCAAGGCAGATCCCAGTAATACAAATATTAATATACGATTTGTTGTTTTATCATTTTAACCAATTCTATCTATAATGGAGCAATATAGCAGGGTTTTTTTTAAAGATACATGAATATTGTAATATCACGGAAATTATATAATGTTGCTTTCACGCAAATGACGTCCATTATCAAGTTATTGTAATTGCACTTTAATTATCAATTAACCGTTATTACTCTTTTGTTATACGAACATGCTTCAGACTTAATGTGTTTATAAACCCTTTTGGAATTCACTATTGATATGGGTCTGTCAAATGACATGTATTGCAATGAGGAATAAAGTAATATATATATATAATACAATAATGGCCGTACTCGTTTTGATGCCCATGTTTTGTGTGATTAAAGAAGAACTTTCAAAAGGTAAATACTTTATTATCCTAAAGAATATTTAATATTGCCATCAAGGAAGAAGAACAAGATACCAATGTTTTCTCCAAGGGTTTGCAAGTTATCATTAAACGTCGCATTCTCAAAAAATTTACTGAAGTTTGCATTTGACAGGTTTGATGTTAGGCAGGGCAAATACATGATATCTGTCATTATCTGGAATATGTCGGAAATACATTATGTTATCCCATATCATGCAATCCATGTTTGTGCTATTCGGAATTTGATGAAATTTCACTTTGTTTTTTATAACACGTTTCTCCACTAGACATCGACTTAACCCCATTAATTGTCGATATTTGTATTTACTACATAACGACACATGTCAGAATGGCTCTAAATCCAAAGTAGTATCTCTCAAAATGTAGCCTTCTTATGAGAGAATTATTTTTAAAAATAGTTGTATAACTGTTACCGTTTTTGTTATATCTTACCTGTGTTCAGCAGATACTACGGGATCAACACAGACAGCGGGGAGCCACATGCCCATGATGGACAGACTAGCCCGTCGAAAGAGGAGTACAAGGCTGTAGGAATGGAAGATGCTGGAGAAGTAGATGAAGAGGCTAGAGAAGCAGTCATTCCTCTAGCATCAGAGGTCGATGTCTAGTGTAGACACGTGTCGGGTACTCGGTTACCAAGAGCGCCGATGCTTTACTCAGCTTGCTACTTGGCTAACACAGTATGAGTTCTCCAAACAAATATAATATGTATTATTCTTTCAAGGCCGAGCCAGCAGATTCGGTCATAATATGTACTGGCAGTACGGGTCTAGTTTTTTAACAGCTAGCCCTACTTTATGACTCAACTACATGTGTATTGAGTACGTATTCAGCAAAGGGATGGGACCTGAGCACACGGCGCATTAGTTCTAACTGCACAGAGCTGGTCACGGCGCAATCTCTGCGGCAAGGTTTCGGATTTTCGACGGAAAACTAGCGAATAATCAACGCAAACAAATTAATGCATTACAGAACATTCAAGTTTTGTAAATAAAATTTACAGCTGGAATTTTTAGAAAGGCGAACTACTGTTTCGATTTGAGCACCAAATCAAAATCATAAAAATTGTGTCAAATTAATTACCGGAAAGTGACCAAGAATTATACTTTTATACGTGTAATACAGTGTAACAATGAAAGCAACAAAAATAAACACTTTTGTATTTCCCCCTTTGTCAGAACCTATAATGTAGACTCCATCTTGTACAGTTGTAAACGAAATTTGCGTTAATTAATGCAATGATGTTATGTTAGAACAACGTTCTAGCCTGCGTTTATAAAAAAATTGTTATAATGCCCCGTTGCACACGAGGCGTCATTTAACTGACATAGGACAGCGTCAGCTACTTCTGCAGATTTTTACCACGAGGGATATTGTACAAATAGTGATTCGCAAAATGTGGAGAGCAGACAAAGCGTTGAGCTGTTGCCGTAAGAGTTCATTGCCTCCATAGGTTCGATTAGGTAATAACGAAATCCAAATAATGCCTCGTGTGCAACAGGTTTAAAGCCAAAAAAAATGCAAGCATATCCGTTGCAAAGCGCTAGGAAGCTAAGAGTACACTTTAGCTATTTTGTTAGATGGGCTTAGCTGTATACATTCATATACTGGTCATGTGTTAGTATAAAGAGATAGAGATAGGTAATAAAATCAAGAATGAGTTTGTCATAGGTATATATAGACCATTACTTGATTTTGAGTCATTATTGATATGTCTACGATAATCGTCATGAATGTTTATGCCAAACAATTAACATGATCTTGTTTTTATCGATAGGTGTGATGAATATACTTTAAAAGAGTGATACAAGATGATACATTTTGATTTTACTGTGTAAGTTATCAATCATCAATTTGTGTAAGTTATCAATCATCAATTTGACGTGTGATTTGGTAAGATAAATAGTGTACTGCTCTCTCGATTTTAGCATTAAGATTCAAGGAATAATTTGAATCTAAGTTGAATGCTGATTTTAAAATGTATCTTTAAATGGATCTTTCAAAAAACCTCCCAATACCGTAGTGTAAGATGAATACGAATACTGTCTTACAAACATATGAACAAGGTCATGACACGTAGAACTTGTGTCTCTGACACGACAAAGATTCTCAAAAACAATTGGTACACATCGGTGGAGGCGTTCAAAATATTCATACTAGCTGTACCTTTAGAACAGTGTGATATAATGTGTATTTTTTGTTTCATTAAAATGACGACGAGAATCCTTGTTATATGATAACTTGTTAACAGTCATCCAAATCCCTGTTATCTATAGTTGACTTTCAAAGGTATAGAGCGAAACAATTAATCGACCAGTCATTACAAAGTGCTGTTGACCGCTTACGCGTCAAAAATTAATGCCTGGTCACATGTCCGCTCTAAGCCAATCATTTGATTAGGATTTAGTCATCATTTTAAAAGAGTAGATCTGAGCGCTACTATCTGAAACTTCCTCATGTTGGTCTCAATCTCTTAATGGAGATATTAGAATATGAAGGTCTAGAGTTAGTGCTAGGCCATATTATCGATTTAACTGACTTATGTACATAGACTTGATATATATCTATAGATGTTGAAAGGAACTATTATTTTTCTGTCCTTGGAACCTACGAAACTTGTAGAAGAAATTATCCAGTCAAATCACAGGAAAAGCCCAAGCCAGTGTGATTTAGCCATGTTCAATAAAGTACACGGATGCTTTAGGGTGGGTAGTACAGAACCAAAGGAACATATAAAATTACATAATTGGTGCTAAGAAATAACGTACTTTATAAATTGCCTATTTTAGTTGTAATATTAAGTCAATGGAAGTAAATAATAGCATAGACCATTTTATAGTAAGAAGTAATAAATAATTGGCAGACAGTCTCGAATATGATTGTATTTGTTAACCTAGGGGAATATTTCATAGTAAGGTGTCAATCAAGAAAACCATATTCACTTCCTTCTAGGTAGTTTGAAAAGGATATCATAAGGATGCAATTAGAGGGCACTAAACCAACATTTGTTTTTTAATCATGCGAACTTTTACCATTGCTTAGTTCATATTCTAAATAGATTCTTGGGAATTTGGAGTGTTGAATACACAAAATGATTAAAATACGTATTCTTATGCTGCAATGTCGTAAAGACATTTTGTTGTTGAAGTTTTGCACCCATAATAGGAAGTGTGACGAACATAATTATAAGTAAACTTTGATGATTACTCATCCACTTGTACCGTCTTTTCTAAATACATTTATATGAGTGTGTGCTTTGTTACATTTTATACAAAAAGTATGTCTCCTAAATCTACGCACCACACAAGAATTATTTGCACTCATTTTGGTATTTCTTTAGGGTATAGTATCTATTTATAAAACTTGATAGATCGAGAGATAAGACAGTTAAAAAGTAGAAATAAGGAAAAGACAAATTCCCAATTTTGGAAATCTTGCGAATTAGTCATCTTTATAGAATAGCTTTAGTTCCATGAATAAATGGTACACTTCAAAGAATCCCGATCCGTACGTGTCGTTGAATGAAAGTCACAACATGCCTTGATTTATTTACTTATCTTTGGATTTATACTGTTTGAACTAGACAAACCTTGATGGTCTACATCACTTACATTTCAGTATGCTTAACTTAAATCACCTATAGTGATTTCACGTCTATCCCATTTTATTTGTGTTCAATTAATATCATCTCCTTGATGGTATACCGTTATGTACTTGAATGATTTGAGGTAATAAATTATACTAAAAGTCTAAGCATCTGGTGGCATTTACTTTAAATTGCACTAATTCGGATAGGTAAATAAAATATTCGAGTTTCTCAAGTTAATTTAATCACATTTACTCTTACACCGTTAGGTAATTATGATGTATTTTGGATATAATTTATATCTATAAAACCAGGCTCAACATTTTTTGATTTCGTATCTGTTCAGGTATAAACATTTTTAACGGAAGTTATTTTTGGATTGATAGCGAAAGAAAACTTTTTATGTTTTATACATGATTTAAGATATTTTGTTTTCAGATGTAAAAACTCTTATGTGTATATATATTTTTATTTCAGGGTAGAAGTTTCAGTGTGTTCTCTCTTTCTTTCTGATATTTCTTGTTCTTCCAATGTGACGTATCTAGTACGGGATTAAACTTTTGAAAAAAAGGGAATTTAGTTTATCCTGAAATATACCCGTTCTGGTTTTAATAAAAACATATAGATCAGAAACATCTTACCTCATCAAAAGAACATTTTAAAAAAATTAAAAATTCTACCTGTGAAATCAGAGCTATTTAATGTCTATGCCTATTTAATCATAGAAAGTTTATCAGAATTTAACTGGTTGTCAATACATTTGATATTTTATTCTTATCTTGTACATAAGTGTCTAATGTTATGAATTTGTAAATTTTGATTGTGATGAGATCGGCTTTGAAATACTTCATTACAGCTGCATGCGTTGTGTTGTAAATATCGTTCATGTATAAGAATATGAAATCTTGATGTGCAATGTTTCTAATTATTTGTTCTGATATACTAGATAATGTAGATTGTGTGATTATCATATGACGTTCCTTAAGCCTACATTTCGTGTACACACGTTTACTATGTACGTTGGTTGTAGATGTCAGTGATATTAGTGAAATGGTAAAAATAAGTCGTCTTTGATCAACTTGTGATTTTGTTTCTGATTGAAATAAGAGAGAATATGTTAATATGTTTGAAAAAATAAACTTGCAATTTCTTGTATATAGATTATAAGTAGTTAAATGATTGATCTCTTAGCAGAAAGGTTATAATCCCCGTTTTTCTGTGTATACTGTTCTGGCTGTGCTTTATCAATATACAATGTATCGAAGTGACACTTAATTCGTACCTTTCGAGACGTATCAAGTACCGAGGTGCATGTTATCGAAATATCCGGGCAGCGTTGCATAAAATAAGCATAAGTGTAAGTTCCCTGACATCTCATTAAAAATTAACAGGAGTGCAAACGGAGTGTCGGCACGCTTAAACTTTTGATAGTTCAGTGAAACGCTAGCCTTAAAATTAATTCTTTTCAGACAGTAATTCAATATTTGGTGTTTTCAAAGCCTTTCAAGATTCAAGATTCAAGATTTATTTATTTCTTTCCACTTGCATAAAAAACATTTCATTCAGGAGCAGTAGCAACATGTTCATCGTCAACTAGCATAAATACATTAACAATGAAACAGTAATAAAGACTTAAACAAATGTGGAAAAAGAGGTGGTCTGTTAAGAAGCACAGCTTGTTAAAACACAGATCACCTTTACAGGAACAGCATTTTTTTAGAGAGGTAGGTTACAAAATATACCAGATGCAGGAGTAGAAAAGGCAAAAATATCTGCGCACACATTTTCGACTTTTTGCTGCATGACCATGTAGCGTTTGACGACAAGAAGGTTAATAAGGAAATAAGTTTTAACATATCTAAATTGGCAACACGTTGAAAGAGCCGAAATCATTGTTTTTCGATTTAAATTTGAAATGTGTGTACGTTTTGACAAAGTTCCAACCCATGTTTCTAAAAAAATGACATTATGTTAGAGCAATGTAACATAAAAAGAAAAATATTACTGTTGCCAATTTGAAGAGCAGCATATGATAAATTTAGCCCCTTTAAAAAATCCTGTCCTGAATCCATCAATGCGTTATTACGTATAGGCGTGTAATAACTGGTGACCTTCACCAGCCTGATGTCTCGACGTCAGCACTTCGGTACTTTGATACTGTGTACTTATGCACACCTAAGACTAAAATTCTCCAGAATCCACATCTCGATCTCAACCACTAACATGGTCTTGACTGATATGTTTAATGTAATGCCAATTGCACGCGAGGCGTTATTTCCGTAGTGCCATTCAAAGACATTTGAGCATATAGTTGTATAAAACCGGTTCAAGCAAACAGCGCAATGCACTGACCCAACTCCTTGACGTAGGGTGCGAGAGCTTAGCGCAATGTTTCGGATTTGTCCCCCAACAATTGCCTTGGACGGAACACTTGCGTAACAATTTTCACAAATCAATGAGGGCTCAAATAATATTTGTATGGCCACTCTTGTGCATCCGTCATTAACTATAGAGGCTTTTCGTTCGCTGTTTGACGCAGCGTAAATACTTTTGAATTGAACGATCAACTGACACAGTTGAAGAGCGTCTTGTGTGCAACAGGCTTAATGTTTTTAGCGAGATCATCGAGTGGCCAGGGTGCCTTTCAACTGTTGTTAAACTTGTCTAGATTAGCCGTTATACTGCGAGTGATACTCCGTGTCCGCGAGAGAGATATTCCTGTGGAGAAGAGATTCATACAATGTTATAAGATCGCAGTGTATTCATGATTGACAAGATTTTAAAAGGACACATTCCCAAAACATTTAGAACATATTTCCAGTCATGTTTATTAGCTCTAAGCATTTTTTACGATATGTGGGTGTATCTTTGTTCTTATTGTAGTTAATAAATAGAAACAAAAGATATAATCATTAGAATACAGTGAAGGTGAAATTCTTCTTAAAGGACTAAAAAATCGAAATATATCTTCTAAAAGATATCATTTGGTATTAGAGCATTGGATGACTACAAATTTAGTCCTTTTTCACGAACAACAGAAAGAAGGTTTAATGTTACGCCAGGAAATCATGACGATGTAGCCTATAGGGTCTATCTTTCTTTTTTTAAGCAAACATAGCCGTTTTAGATTATTGAAAAGAAAATGTTTATGTTGTTGGTGAATTGTTATTATGCAATTAGCAACGATTTTAATTTATCTCTTCTTTCTTGATAACACACGAGTTTGCAAATAATAAATATGATTTTGAATTTGTTTTGTGATGACGCTTTGATACCAATAAATGTTGATGTGATCATTTCATTTGTCTCTTGAAAAACGAACAACGCATTATAATATCTCTTTATTTACTGCCAGTCTAGTTTCCTTTGTTACGATAATATATTTCAGGCAGTCGATTTATCACATGACTCGACATTCAAAACAAAAACGAAACATTTCTGATACATGTAAGCAACATTTCGATGAAGGCTATGTACTGTTTTGTTCAATGGACTTATATCAGTTATTGGAGTGGATGAGGATGTGACTGAATGTTTACCCTGCATACTCAGCAACTTCTCGAGTTCCCACTTCCCCTTCGCCTATCCACCTCCACCCCTCTCGCTCCCTCTCTCTCTCTCTCTCTCTCGCTCTCTCTTCCTCGCTCTCTCTCTCTCCCCCTCTCTCTCTCTCTCTCCTTCTTTCTTTTTCTATACATTTCGTTCTCCTTAGGAATTCAATTATCATTGAAATGACGTACAACGTCATTTTCTAGTTTTCTTACTCGTTCTAAACTCTTACTTATATTCTTCTTCCCCAAAATCCCGTTCGTTTTTGCACGTAGTGCATGCGAGGCCTACCTAGGCCCCTTCCTCGATCCCGATTCCTTTTAAAGGTCGTATGGATATTCTCCGGCACCCCTTCAAAGTTAAAAAAAAAAACTCGTCGTTTTCCAAAATCACCCATGCGTGACCGTCCAGGCGCCATTAGCTGATTTTATACTGCAACCAAAAATCTAAGGTTTTTCTAAAATTCAGGTGTTTCGCCGGGCGTTGCATAGCAAACTACCGCCAAAGGGAACGAAAAATCGAAATCGAAAAAAGTGACCCGTTTCACAAAGCCTTTTTTCAATGACAAATCTGTTAATAACCAATCAGAATCAAGGATTTCACTAGCTTATAAAAAAAACTGTCATTTGTCACTGATGACAAGTTTTGTGAAATGGGGCCCTGGAGTGTGTTTTTTTTTAATGCCCGCCGAAGTTTCACCGCTGTTTGAAGTGTAAAAGCAAACTTCGGTGAGATACCGGTTTTTCGTCACGTGGCTCTCCTTGCTTCCGCGCTAACGCATTCTGGGCCCCATCTTACAAAGAGTTGATATCAATCGCAACTTATTTGTGATTGATATCAATCGCAACAATGTACATAAGAGATAGGAGACTGCAAACTTGCGATTGATTGGAGGACTGGCGATTGATTTGGATCAATCGCAACTCTTTGTAAGACAGGGCCCAAGGCGGCCAAAAAAGACGCGGCCAGGGTACCGACGAGACGCGCATGCGCACTACTCACCATAAAAACCGGTATGAGCAAACTTCGACGGTTTATCATGGGTTTTTTTCCAGTAGTGTACATGGTAGTCCCAAAAATAGACGATTTCTAAAAATGGTCTTTTGGATGTGTAAATGGGCCTACTTTGTCGGTTTCTGCTCCATTTTAAGGCCTTTCTTTCTCACGTTCATATCTCAACTATTCTAGATGTTACAGACTTCTAAGAAATTGCTCGAGAGTCAAAGAGATACTCGTTCTTCTGCAAAATGCCATCTTCATACATCATACTCAAAATTCCATTCTGAAATCGACCACATCAAAAATTACTAAAATTCTTTAAATATTGACCCCTAAAATTGAAAAAAATGTCACAACTTTCTCTTATCAATTCCTTTTTGTTTAAGTTTGTCAAGATATATTTATCTTGTACTTGCACACACTGCTGTCTTATTTTACGCACCAGTGTTCGAGCATTATATAAATAGCGCCCTCTAAAGTTTTGAAAATGCCTACATTTGTCATGCCTTATATCCATAACGGCACGGTAAACCCGTACCCTTTTTTTGGATTTTGATACTACAAGATACATGTATATCCTTCCAGCCGAATAGTAAAAAATGTGCCTGATCACAGACCGATATGGCGAAAATTACTCTCCAAAATCGCAATTTTCAAGAAAAAGGCGAAATAACCTTAACTTTCTCTAAATTTGCGGTCTTTATACTTTAGTCTACGAAACTTGGTACACATGTATATATCATGAAATGACAACTGCCTAGAATTTGATAACGTAATCACGAAGTTATCGCCCCAAAACCAGAATTTACTATGCATTATATTTGAATGCATGACAGTCATACAGTACATTGCGCGTGGTTGAAAATGGTGTAAAACTGACCGCAATGAAATGCCCTTTCGAATGATACCAAATACGGGTAAATGTTTGCGCAGAAAATTTTGAGTAAATCGCAATTGAAGAAAGGCCAAAATACGGATTGCAGTAGGTTTCGACCTAATCATACTGATATTTATGTGAAGGCAATTCACATTCAAGTGAGAGCGCGGGTCCTGGCATGTTCTTTGTCCAGCCAAATCCCGTTCGTTTTACACTCAGCGTTTCTGATCAGTTTCTAGGTCCCTTTCTATATCATGATTCCTTTCAAACTTCGTAGGCATAGTCTCTAAAGCCCCGGTCACAACTGATCGTTGACTCACGTAGACTAACGCACGACAGACTTGCAATGTTGTGCGACCCTTCTTTTTTTGGGGGGTCGTAAATTGGAGGGGGTGCAGTGACAGTCCAAAAGAAAACGACGTGCAGTCGAGTGAGGGAGGGGATGAGAGGGCGTAACAGAGCCATAATTATATACACATAGTTTGGCCAACTTGATTTCAGTTGCATGACGTGCATTCTTTTGCTTTGTGCTTGTCCAACAACGCCATATTGCAGGCGCGGGGCTGGGGTACAATCAACTGCGCGAAAGCTTTCGTCCTTGAAGCCTAATTTGCATAAAGTTAACAACTTGTTAACGCTGAACCGCTAGACACTTTTATCTGAAAATAGTACAGTATTTTTCATATTTTCCGTCATTGCACAAGATCGATACTTTCGTACATGATAAATCAAAGTATATTAAAACTCTCTTCAAAATATATCTTTCCATAATTTTATGTCTCACGGTTATGTCGGGGAAAATCGAATGCAATGCCATCGACGAATCCATGGCGGAACATTCGTGGAAGCGCGCATGATGGTTACCTCTCGAGTGTGATAGTCCCACATATCGTTATACGTGCAGGGCTGTTTGCGCTTGACTTGGTGTGTATGGAATGTCGACGGTTTGGTCTTTGTAATGTAAAACATATTGATGTGCGGTCGAATTTGAGCCAAACAATTACTTATAAATTAATTGGTCAGGGTACTGCTAAAATATGGTGGAGGTGCTGCAACTGTAACACAATCGACTTACTGGACTGCAGCAGCCACAGCGTAAAAACAGCTGATCGGTGACGCATTTAGCATATGCACGCACGGCCGGTGACGCGTACTGCGCATGCGCATAGCGCAAATATCCGTCGTCTATAGTTGTAGCTTCCAGTCTTTTCATGAATCGTCCCCTAGTTTAAAAAGGCAGCATATTCATGTTGCCCCAGACTTATGTCGGGGAAAAAACGAAGCCTCTTTTTACCCACCTCTGAAACATAAAAAATAACTAAATCTTTTTTTAAAAATATCCAACAGTTTTTAATAAAAATATATTTGGAGAATAATATTATCAATCTGTAGGTGCTCTGAAATTTTCATGATTTGTTTGGCCAAAATAAGGGAAATACGTGAAGGTAAAGTTTAAACGATTTCTGCTCCTCTCTTCGAAAAGGGCCTCGATAGCCGTTACGAATTCAAAAGCTTTTATGACTTTTCGAGGATTGAATTGCAGCCTAGCCCCGCGCCTGATTGTGCCCAACGTGAACCGGGTTGGCCAAACTCTCCTAATAGATGGCTCTAGGGCGCATCATCACCTTTTCTCAAGTTGCCTTCTCCTTCACCAAATCTCTTTCTTTTTGCTCTATGTTTTCGCTCTTCGATGGAGGAAGGGCATGTCTATCTGAAACAAGCACCATCCCTTGGCAGAGTAAGAGTTTAGAATCCGAAACAAAATAATATTGTTGCAAAAAATATTTACTGCCACTTGTTTCATATGTATCACAAATTGATACGTGAAACCACTGTTGTTTATTCTGTGAAAGAAGTGTTTTATAATTTTGGATTTAAATTGTAAATCATAATTATTGTCTAGAGAGCTGTCTAGAGAGCACCAATGTCATAAATACGTTTTTTTCTTGATTTTGTCAATACAAGGCTAAGGCCGTAGAATCTTTTCCAAAGTTAGTAAACAAAATAATATGTTTAAAAATTAGAATTTTGCTTTCAGTACCAAAAAAAAAATTGCTCTTTGACTTCATTTTTTAAGAACAGTTAAGGGGCTACATTCTGATGCTTTGTCGGATAAGAAATGTGGAACACAAAACTGAATTGTTTAGCTTATGACGTCATTTTACATTGTGCAGATATTTTGTGTTAAGCGTATCATCATTACGTCATACATTAGACTCGATTCGATGCCCGACAATATGTACAACACATGTAAACAGGTTTTCACCTTATGTCACACAGATATACAAAGTTTCAAATAAATGGTACTATTGTGAAATTTGACCTTCAACTATTCGATTAGAGAACAATGGTTTTGTGTTGCACACGTCTCATTAAAATCAATGATTTTTTTTTTCTTCAAAATTCTATGAAGTATCGCCCAGCTGTGTAATAATTTTCACCGTAGATATAAACACGCTCCAGTTTGATACTTATACGCCACTAACCAAAGACTGAAAACCCGAGACCAAAATGAATCGGAGAAACGGATTTATCTTAGGAATAATATTTTCGAAATGGATTGTTTATTGCATCGGTAAGTAGAATAATGATACATGGCTTAAAAAACAAACAATCAAACAAAAAACATAAAATGAGTATACTTTTTGTGTGTCATCCCGTTTGTTAATACAATGGGCAATAAGATTGTATTTTTGTGTTCCTCCCTCATAACATATTTTACAAAAATGTATTTGCTATACCTTCCTCGGGGTAATTGCGCATGAAAGATATTCGTTTTCACAAAAAAGTATGCTAATGAGTAAAAATGAGTAACTAATTCATCATTACTTCTATTCAGTTATTAATTAAAACCAAACATCATGTGAAGTTTTGGTAAGCTGAAGAAAAATGCTTTTGTTTCTCCTCAAGCTGTTACTAAACATTGACACAAAATCTGTCGTTTTCCATAATTTTCCTAATCATATCTCATCAGTTATGAAACATTATTAAACAGATTTTCCTTATTATATTTTCATAAAAGTTGTACAAAACTACATACAGCTTTATACGAATGAATAAAATATATAAACGTAATACTCTTGAAGGTTTCAGTTTTAAAAAACCCGTTAAATTTCTCATAGTTTCTATCTATAAGTTTAAAACATACTATTGTAGCTCAATATCTTTATTTAAATGGAGAAGAAATTTCTTAATTGATATATTGCAAAAGGCGCAAAAATACTCGAAAGTTACTGCAAAATGATGTTTATTACCCCCTCCCCTTTTTAGCCAGCTCGGTATCATAATATGTAACGTTTGATTCTGATGAAAATAATGCGTTTTCCATAAGTTGAATCATTCTTCTTAATTATCCAAATTGTTTCTAATTCATTGAAAGATTTCTATTTTCACATTCTTTCACGGATATTTCAAGAATGACACTTGCTTTTTTAGTAAACCCTATTGAGGACTGGACACACGAAACTTTTCAAGGTCTTTTGCAAAATGTGACGTCGTTTAGGCGCCATTTTGTGAATTTCGCATATCAGCCAATTGACATAACAATTTTATATTTCTTGTCATGTTACTTTAAGTTATTGCGCAGCTTATCAACATATCAAACGCTCGCGTAAAATTATAAAATGCTCATAATCGTCTCAAATTAATTTTGCATATGTTTCAGGCTCTTTTTATTTATTTTGATATTTCGCGGATCAGCTATACACTCTGCAGTCTCTTCCAGTACACGTTAACTTCTTTAATTTCTTCTCCACTTCATCACAACTTATTTCATATCCTTCAAGGGGTGCACCACCAAACTTCGTCCCTGGATCAGGGATACTCTCCAAATCTTCTCTAGTGAAGACACTAGTTCAGAAGTCGTTCAGGACGTTTGCTTTCTCAACATCACTTTGGGTCCGTGTGTCATCATCTTTATATAGGTCACTTATACCTTTCTTTACTGTGGTTTTCGATCTCACGTAACTCCTGAAACTCTTTGGGTTCCTCTTTATTTCATCTGCCAGTTTCCTCTCAACCTCTATCTTTGAACTTCTTTCCCATTGTGTAGCAGCATTGCGCAGTTTGACATACACCTGGAAGTCATCATACTGTTTGGTAGTAGTGAAGCGTTTCCAGGAATGGTATTTCCTCTTCACCTTTCTCAACACGTTACCACTCATCCACAGAGGTTTCTGTTAGCACAAAAAACATGCAGAATTAACATATAATTCATTTAAATCCTTCCACATGGTTTTGTCCAAGTCACTCCTCAGACAATCAAAGTCACATTTCGCATAGAGTTATATTTCTGATTTCTCATCATCATTTTTAGCATAGCATCGTACGTCAAACTTGATAACAACATGGTCGCTCTTTCCAAATGGGCTAGCCTCTCTGACATTATCCACCATCTGGTCGTCATTCACGATTATAAGATGATGACGTGGATACTAATCAAATGATTGGTTGAGAGCGTACACGTGACCAGGCATTGATTTTGCCTAACATGTAATTTTGATAATGACCGGTCATTATCAAATGCTAATGACCGGTCATTAGTAAAATCATGGTATAAAAACATCATTTTATAAAAAAACAAATAAAACATAATCTTATAAAACAAATAATACACATCATATTGTTCGGGCATTAGTAAAATTACCCATACTCGGTACCTTCAAAACAGTCCAAACACCCTCGGCTATCGCCTCGGGCGTGTTAGACTGTTCCAAAGGTACCTTGTGTGGGTAATTCTTACTAATGCCCTCACTGCTGAGTATTATTTGTATATTATTATGTCAAGTAGTCAAATAAACTTTGCTTACCTTCTCTGTACCCTTGTATTGAAGTTCACTTCTTGTAAAGGAAGTTATCTTGAAGACAGTTCACCAGCTGGCTGCTACCATGTGACTCACTTGCTGTTGATGTCCATGTCTCCCAGTCAACTCCGGAGTAGTTGAAATCACCAACTATCAAGAAGTGTGAAACTGTTCTTTTACAACCTTTGTTGAGAAGGGTTAGTAGCTGGTCATTATTCTCATTTGTGCCATTTTGACTATGGTATACGCAGCCATTAAGAAGGTTGTCTTTGTCTTGGAGACTGATCTCGCACCACACACTTTCTCTGAAAACCATATCCGATAGGTCATAATGTTGCACTGCTTATTTGTTTCGCAAATATAACTTGCTGCCCTGTAATTTCACCTGAAGCTGGGTTAATTGATCCATCTGTCCATCCGCTGTGGATTACTTGTTCCACATCTTAACTCAGCTGAATTTCTTGATCCAACATTGTCTTGGATAATATAACTTCCATTAACATCTCTGAGATAACCATTGACTGGATTGGTGATCCATCCTTTACTCTTCGTGCTTTACATGATACTCTTGTCCTGGGGTACGGACTGGTAACGGTTAGTACAAGTTTAAGAGAAGAAGAAAGCAGTTTGAGTGTGGTGATTTTTCCGGGACTGATCTTCTTTCTGTTAGGAATACAACTTTTGAGATACCGCCATGTTGGTCTACCTCTTCACTTCACTTCCACTCTCTTGTTGTATTATCTTTCCTCGTCGGATAAATAAACCAGTTTCACCATCGTCTCGCCTCTCCTTGAGTTCATCCCTCAATTCATTACTTTCACATCTTTCACGTGGCGTCAAATCAGGGGTAATCTATACTCTTCCCCATCTCAATGAATTGTGTAGCCTCTTAGCATTATTGAGTACATCTCTCTTATATTTTACTGAATCAAGGGTAACTTTGGTTAATTTAGCTTTGCCTTCAATCTCCTTCCCAAGTCTTACAATAGAGTGAGTTTCTATCTGCTCCAATAATTGTAGACCATTCTCGATCATGTCAGCAACCTGCTCCTTGTCTTCTGCTTTTCTATCAGTTGCTTGCTCAGCGGTTGGTTCAGGAATCGACCTTTGCTCCATCTGTCCCGGAGTGAGGTCCTACTAGGGATCCAGTATGTGGGACCAGAGTAAACATTCATGTATAGATCATGATGCAAGGGGATTCGGAAAATCCACATCAAAATATCGATTTCGATGCTGAAAAATATCCCTCAATATGATCAGTCAGGGTTAACAGAATGTAAATAGCAAGATAACATGTACAAAAAGACAAATTCCCGTAGGATTATAGAGATGAAAATGGATGGGTGAGACAGACATCCGATTCCATTGACTCCGTAAAGGTCGGGTGACATCCAAATATAACTTGATTCTAGTTGATGTGCAGGGCTGCATACAACTCATATTTTGTTATTCAAACATCTAAATATATTTCATAGATTTTTAAATATTTTTAGAAATAATTTTCTCAGACCTGCTTAGCTCCACCCTTAAAAAAAAATGCTCTAGATCTCATTCATATTGTGAAACTTGTCTTTTCAAACAACGTCAATTTGTTATGCATTTCAATTTCCTGAGTTAAAGCTTTTTTTTGCGTAGAAATCTGCCTTTTCATTTCCCTCTATCCCACAGGGGCCTGGAAGCCATTCCAAAGAGATTTCAATCCCTGTATATTTTAATTGGGTCGTTATTGTAAATATTTCTTCGATCCATTGAAGGGCAAGAACAATGGCAGCCAAACTCGGCTCTAAACGAAGAGGTAAAATTCGTTAATCTTTTACATTGGTGTACAGAAAAGTGTTGGATATAAAAGGCAGCCGAGCATTGGCCCTTCTCCGGAACCTTAGATCCATCTGTATATAAATGCAACTGGTATATATGCAACTACGGTAGCCACAACCTCATAAACAAGTTACGTAATTAGAAAATACGGTGTTTTCAAAGTTGCCGGAAAAAATTGAAATCCCTTTGCTGTACACATTTTCGCTCATCAAAACAATTATCATTATCACCATTATTATACATGTAATTATAATTTTTGTTATCTAACAGGCCAACAAGAAGGTAATGTAAGACTGATGAACGGGGGAGGAGAACTGTCTGGTTTTGTGGAGATCTATCACAACAGGCAATGGGGCAGAGTCTGTGACCAAGCATGGGACTTAGATAATGCCATCGTGACATGTGTGCAACTAGGTTTGTATTTATGTCAAATTGTCAACACATGGATTCTGCTTATTCCCCTTTTCATTCCGTCCCCTACACCATAATATCCCTTTTCTCGTTTGTTGGTCTTTTCATCGGTCCCCCTTCTTCTCAATAGTAACGCTCTTCCCTCCTATCCTCTCCCTAAAGTCACTAAACTTACCCTCTTTCTCCATCTTCACCGTTTCCTTTCTTGTACCTCGCCACCCCTCTTCTCTTTCTCTCTCTATCTGTCTCTCTCTATCTTTCGTTGTTTCTTTGTTTTTCTCCGTTTCCCTTTCTCTCTCTTTCACCCTTCCGTGAGTTCATTATACCCAGACATTCGTCTAAGGGTAAGCAGGAACATCTCTTTACAGGCTTCCCCTCATAAAAATCAATTCATCTGTTATAGTGTAGTGTTTCGTAAGTATGACCGAATGTCCATCATAACATCGATTTTCAAATCCGTGTTACGATGGTCCGCTGCACGGTTTCTGGGTAGACTCGGAGAGGGGGTGTGCTGGCTTCAAACTATTCGAATTTATGTGCAAGTTAATTACGCTACTTTGCGTGAGTCTTGGAAGGGCAAGGACGCATTTTGCAATTAATTTATATTCGTAGCCTGTGTCGTGACGTAATCAGATTTGTCTAGATTTACCGATGACATTCCAGCTCTTTCCTCTTTTAGTTTGTAAAATTCAAAGCCATTTTGATCTAGGAGAATTTTACCTTTATCAATACAAAATAAAATCATAAAATCATTAAACATGACCATGTGAATACTTGGTCTTCACTATATAGCATTTTCCTTTTTTTTTTACAAAATAGTATTTTCTATTTCATAATAGGTCACAATGGTGCAGTGGAGTCACCTACTATACCAGCGGGAGTAGTCCGTCCTGCTAGTGGTTTGGTATGGTTAGTTAGAATAATGTGTGATGGATATAATACGATGGTTTCTAATGAAGAAACACGTCTGATGGATTGCGGAGGGGGACAAACCTGGCTTGGGACAACGGACCCATGTGGAAGCGCATACGTTGAATGCGTACCATTTGGTAAATTAACATCTTGTTATTGGTGTCTTATAATGATTACAAATAGTATAACAAGATATATTTATTTTAAGGCGATCTGTGTTGTAGAAAAAGACGATGGAGATTATTCGAGTACCGACGGGAGTGTATTGTTTCGCACAATGAATAACGATTGGAACAATAGTGGGGGCCTTTTCTTTCTAATTATAGAGACACAAATTGTTCTTTTAACGTATTTTATGCCTTAGCCATTTATACACTATAAATAATGTTGAAATTTGTATACTTCGTAAATCAAACATTAAGAGTAACGTGAATTATAAGCCATAAAATAATTTAAGCGAATAAAAGTTCGCTATCATGGTAGTAGTCTGTGTAAATATATACTACATAGATCTTTATACTGATAAACCATTTCATATCTTTCCAAAGTGACATTATGATTCATGTTGACTATACTTTTATTTATGAACGACACTTTGATATTCCTCCGGCCCGAATCAAATTGAAACTAAACTTGGTTTAATATCATACAAATATTTAATGCTTTGAGGGTCATAGTATAGATATATTGACTGCTATAAGGAGACCGTACATCCTCCTATGACCGGTAGGCGGGCATGCGGGCATGCGGGCATTTTTAAAAAGACTATTGACTGGTAGGCGGGCATGGCTAAAATCACGACTCCAATTTCGACCAATCACTATGGCTAGATTTCTAAAGAGAGGTATATAAAATTAGCCACTGACTGCTGGGCAGTAAAGCGAGAGAAAAAATGACCAGGGAAGTGTTTCACAAAAACTTAGATCGACTTTAAGTTGGACTTAAATATGGCAGGCCGTTTATGCCACTGTTTGCTCTCACCCTTATGATCTTTAGATAATATTTTTTCCTTCAATTATGATAAAGATTTGTGACCATGATTTGTACGTCCCTTGAGAGACAAATGCCAGTAATTGGTGAGAGCAAACAGTGGCATGAACGGCCCGCCATATTTAAGTCCAACTTAAAGTCGATCTTAGTCTTTGTGAAACACTCCCCAGGCATAGTTATACTTGTGCATACAATGCAAGGATGCAATGGTTGCGCGAGAAGTTAACAATGAATACCAGGGGCGGCGATCCCGGGAGACGGGGGACACGTCCCCCCTCAATTTGTTTGGAGGGATCGTCCCCCCCCCCTGAGCATTTGAAAAAGTGCACACAAAAAATGTATAGCAAATACTGACTAAAGACTGCAACATAGTTTTAGGCTCTGGAGGGCCCAAGAGTGTAGTGTTTAGATAAATAAGAATGCAAAAATCTTCAAACTCGGGAGCTACGCTCCCTCGCATATTATCCTTCAAAATGTACAAGTAAATACCGAGAAAAGTGAAGTGTGAAAAAAGTATATTGCTTGTTTTTAAACTATAGTTTTGCTAAGGAATGTAATTTTTTAATACAATACATCAAAAACCTGTGAGGGGGTAGTCATTTCCGCCACCTTCACCCCTCTCGTTCACTATACTCCCTCGCACTTGCGTACTGATGGGGGGGGGGGGCTTGGGGCAGTTCCCCCGCCCAAATAAAATTCAAACGTGGTTTATTTCTAATTCGATACCAGTGATTTACAAATGTTGCTGAAATGGCATGATTTTTCCCTGAGCTTCCGGGGGCTCTGCCCCCTGGTTGCTCATCTGACCGTAATTAAATGCCTGAAAACCCTGAGCTTCCGGGTGCTCCGCCCCCTGGACCACACCAAGGGCCCTAAGGCGGGCCCCTGGATGCTCATCTGACCGTTATTAAATGCCTTAATCACTGAGCTTCCGGGGGCTCTGCCCCCTGGACCCCACCAATAATAATAATAATAATAATACCCAGCTTTTATATAGCGCGAATTACAATTAAGTCTCTAAGCGCTTCCAAACTTGGAGATTATTACCCCGGCTTTAGCTGTGCTGCCATTACGGCGCTCTAGCTTTTCAAGGAATTTATTCCTGCCAAGTACCCATTTACATCATCTGGGTTAAGTGTGGCAAATGTAGATCAATGTCTTGCCAAAGGACATTAGTGCCGCAGCGGGACTTGAACCGCGGACCTTCTGATCGACAGTCCGGCGACGTAACCACTCGATCACGACACCTCACAAGGGACCCGAAGGCGGCCCCTGGATGCTCATCTGATCGTAATTTAATGACTAAAACCCTGAGCGTCTGGGGGCCCGGCACTCTGGACCCCACTCCAATTAGTGACCTGCATGCCAGTGTCACAAATAAGGTATCAAAATATGCTCATCTGACCGTAATTAATTGCCTAAAACCCCTGAGCTTCATGGGCTCCGCCCCTTGACCCCCGCCGAGGCTTTGCCCCTGGACCCCACGTCAATTTACGCTCCACTTGCTTCGCTCGCTTTGCTCTACCTGATCGTAAATACTTTAACCCCCCACTTTGAAAAACGTTCCGCGGGGCCTGCATATAACATGTAAGAGTGGTGGTGATGCAGATTTTGTTCTGCCCCCAACGTTTTTGCTCATTACGCCACTGCTCCCTCGTCACTCGCGTTTCGTCCCCCGCACGTGAAAAGACATCGCCGCCCCTGATGAATACACGCAGTGACGAAACGCTAAATGCGCATAGACGGATAAAGTTATTTTGACTCTGCAAAATATTTTGTTCTATAGGCCTATCTCTTTTTGATAATTAACACGGGGGTGCGGTATATAACATATAGACTGCTTAGTTTTCGGGTCACGGTTAAATCTATAGCCCCTCGATGATCTCGAGACTGCACTATGTGTCTCGCCTTCATCTCGGTGCAAAGTACAGTTTCCAGATCGCCTTGGGACATACATGTAGTTTTAATTATATACCTCTCTTTAGTATGTTGAATAAATCTAGTCATCTGATTGGTCGAAATTGGAGTCGTGATTTTAGCCATGCCCGCAAAGAAACGAACTATGCCACTTGCCCCGGGTAACGGGCAATAGTTAATGTCAAAAATGCCCGTTGCCCTGGGTAACGGGCCGCATAGTAAAATTTTGCTGAGATCCGCATTGGTTTTCGTGTAAAAAGTTTCTTTGTGCGAGCGCGGATACCATACAGTGTGTGTGCGATTTGGTCGCTTATTGTGTGCGATTCCCGAATGATCGTAACATTCAGGCAACTTTCCAGGGAAGATTAACAGGCATTGTCTCCGATTTTCTGTGATGTTTTAACCAATCTTTACTCAAGAAAAGGATAAGGCAAGAATTCTTAGTAGATTTTTTTGTGAATTCGGTATATAAAAGATATATGGACTGCTTTAATATTCGAGGCATGGCTGTTTCTATACTGGCTCTCGGTTACACCCCGCGCGCCTCGGGGTCATGGCAGGATGCAACGTCCTCTTGAGCTTATAGAAACAGCCATGCCGCTAATAGCAGTCAATATATCTATATTATGCCCGCAGTTTTGGCCAATCGGAGGCTTAGAACCTTGATACGCGGTATAATTATAATAATTACTTATCCCTTGTCTTAAATACCTTACAAGCTTCTTTTCGTCCAAAAATATTTTATTCGACAGCGGAGGGCTATTCAGGCTGTTTCTGGGATACTCGAGATCATATCTTAGGAGACTTTCGTTCTTGCTCAGATTACACTATTTGTAACGATTGTGATAGCTCAAATACCGGTAAGTATTACTGAAAGTAGATTGTTAAAACAAATTGGTTTGGTGAAAAGTAAACATTTAACTACACATATCGCATTATACAAATTATTATCAGCAATGTATTGATACTAGATAGTAGTCTAATTCATCATATATGCCATATTTTTAAAACAAATTTTAAGAAGTATAAAACTGGTCCGCAGCATTAAGAAATAAGAATAACAGAGTTCATTGAATATAAAAGGCATTATTTCTATTTAACTCTCCATACTCAGAAAATCTTTTGGGGGAAGGCAAAAGTCACTGTTCTCAAATTTTAACATGTAATTTACCACACCTCAGAGATACAATTGGAAAGAATATATGTGAAAAAATGACAAAAGGAATATTAATAAAACTTTCAATAGACCCGAATCCATAGCAGGAGGGTCCATCTATCCGTCACTTGGGTAGTTGAGGTGAACAAATTATTCGGAACACTGCCCTTCCGCCCATAAATATAATGACACCTAATTCAATGACACCTTTATCACGAAATCATTTTAGGGCTACTGCCCTTCTTTGCCCTCTTCCCCCAAACAATATTATATATTTAATGAGAGATGTTTATGTCTGATTCTTCTTCTAATAAAGGTTGTTTCAGACGAGATATGACCATCGAGTACTGTATAGATCTATGTTGCATGGGAGACTATGCATATGCAGGCATTGCAGCGGGTAATGAGTGTTACTGCGGTAATGCTGGCTCGAATTACGCCAATACCAGCCCTGGCCAGCTGGAAGATTCCCGCTGTAACCAGCGATGTGCTGGGGAAGCAGGGACTAGATGTGGTGGAGCGTTTGAGATTCAAATATATAACTGCAGTGAGTGACATTATCATTTGATAATACGATGTCAAAAAAGGATTAAAGACACATAGTAATATTCTAGTCATCTCAGTTAGACTGGATCATTGTTAGTTAATAGCTGTGGTGGAAGAAGAAACTGTAACATTTTGAAATTATATGAAACATAACATTTAATTATCATAACCATCACATCAAAGTAGGAGTTGAACGTCATATTAAACAATTATTGTTTTGTTTTTGTTTTCAAGGCTTAAATTAACTTTAATATGAATTAGCACTCTGTAACGTCTACATAAAACCCATCATCAGGCCAGGGACACGTGTAAATGTTTAAAGCCTGAAGTTTAAAAAATTGAAAGAATCCAATGATTTATTTATAGTACTGGACTAGGGTATTTTTAAATGCATCAGGCACAATTTAAACCATTGTTTTTACATGTATTTTAGACGTCATTATAGAATCCTTTTATCCATGTCGCTGTACTCAAAACTTACCTATTGTCCTACCCTTTAGATAATATGGGAAATGTAAAAAGAGGTGGAGAAAGAGAGGGGAAAAGATTGAGAAAGAAGTTGAAAAAGGTGCCATAAAAAGGTGCAAATGTAAGAAAGAAATGAGGCTATACAAACTGGTTTTGTATTAAGGCAATATGAAATATGTAAAATTTCTGTGTATGTTTTTGTTTTCTTATCGAATGTTAATAGGTGCTTGGACAGAACCTGGTAAGTGACTCTCACATACTCGGAAATGTTCATCCTTACTGTACCCCGTTTTCTTATTATTACAATCGCATGATACGCATCCACTTGAGGGGGTGTTGACTTTCGTTTCGTCTCACAGCATCTCCGAAATACAAAGGAATTAAAGTATCACAATAAATTTCTCATGAGACAAAGATAACAACTAAGGCCTGAAGGCGTTTCTAAATGTGCAAATATCATTTTCACTGTCAGCCATCCAAAACATCAAGGATAACTCTGCAGAATCGTTTTAAAATGGAAGTGATGGCGAGGGGGAGCAGGGGTGGGGTGGGGTGGAGAGAGGGGCGGTTCAGTACACTGCCCCCCTGATTATTCACATTATCGCATCGGAATGAAATCCTTCACAAGACCCCAAATGGCAAATGACATGGTGTGATAAAACAACTAGGCGTTGCGCCTGTAATCCAGCTAACAATGGAAGTTACAAACTGATTCAGCCGAGGACGCAGGTTCGAAACTGAGTCACGTCTTTCGGATGGTGACGTTTAAAGGTCGGTCCCCAGACGTAAATAATCATATCTGATTGATACACGTCTGTAAAAACCCAATACACACACACACATGGTGTTGAAATCCATTAATTCTCTAACAGATGTTTTTAAAATTGTTTTGTTAGGTAGGTATTTTCACTCCTTTTTGTGATAACCTTCTGTTGGGGCTGTAACACTTTTTTTGTCCATCTTTCGTCAATTTTTTTATTTTTTTATTTTGTTTCAGCTACTCGGTGTAAAGTGCCACCAGCGCCTGAGAACGGGATGGTAGACGGAGCACAAAGGGACTACGCCCCTGGTGATATGGTATCATTCTCATGCATTGCGGGCTATAGAATTGTAGGGCAAGCAACGTCACTTACATGTGGTATCAATGGAGTGTGGAACTCAAACCCTCCCAATTGTCAAAGTGAGCCATTTAAGAATATAAGAATACAAGAAATATAGCAATAATAAACAGAGAAATAAGTAAATTATTGTTTTAGATAGATTACTGCATTACCTTTAGTTAGTAATACATGTACTGAGTAATATTATAGAATAGTAGTGATAAAGATAGTGTGTTTGTGTAGGAGTGTGTAAGAGGGATAGAGAGAGGGAGAGAGCTAGATAGTGAGGGAGTTAGAGACTGATTGAGAGAGAGAGAGAGAGAGCGAGAGACAGTGTGTGAGGGTTGTGTTTGCGTGTGCGTGTGTGCGTGCGCGTGTGCGTGTGCGTTGTGTGTGGGACAGAGAGAGAGAGACATAGAGATTGAGAGGAAAACATGTATAGACAGAGAGGGATGGATGAGTCGTAGTAATGCAACTGCCCATATTTCTAGCATCGTAAATTTCGCAATTGTGTTCAGCACTCATTACATTAAGCCCCCCCCCCCCTTCTCCGTAACCCAATGTCTTGACCAAACTGCACTACTAATATACCAATCAAGCCCCTCATTTTTAAGCCCTTCATGTCTATTCAAATTATCAAATTAGAACGTTTACTAAAATTCTCATCTAATGAATTATGGTGCATTGTTTCAATAATCACTAGGAGTTGTCTGTCCTCTGCTCCCTGACTACCCAAATGCTGTCCCAAGTACAACAGCTGACACTGCTGTCACTTTTGATTGTGTGGAGAATTACCGTCATGTACGCAATGAACCAGCATTATTAACATGCAGTGGAGATGCTACCTGGACTGGTACGACACCACTGTGTAGAGGTAATCATTACCTAATATTTATGATAACATTTCATCTACTGGATTTCTGTTCACTGTTAAAAGGTACATCACGTGTTGAAAGAAAATAAGACGATTGGACTATTTTACTGCCAAGTCTTTTTTTAAGATATATTACTATTTCTATAATACGTAACTGACTTTTTTTAAATCTTGATTCTGAAAACCCTTTTGAAGAATACTTTTAAGACACGTTAGCAATTGAATAGCTACATTGAAACTAAGAAGGGCCTAGGTGTTATATTTATTAAAAAATCTAAATAATTTCAAGTCAATCGAATCATTCCCTGCCTTACGTTTGATAGTAATGTGTGCTTACAATAAACAAATGCATAGCTAGTTCATGAAATGTGTACAAAATTCATTCATTGGGCGGGCTTGGGAGCATTGTACATTAACCATTGTACCAAAGATTCATCATTTCATAATCACATTATGACGCACACACTGGGAGGACTTTATGATTATCATGGATTTATTCTTGACCAGCGATGCCTAAACATTAATGGTATCATCTTTCTATTTTTAAAGACTTTCTATTTACTGTTTCTAGCATCTTCGGTGAAGGGTTGGTTTGTTACCTCTTAAACGTAGTGGTCAATCGATTTCACAAATTTTCCCAATCATGTCGCTACAAATTTCTCACTTTGCATCACTGTTGCATTCGTAATTATTTCACAATCCGATTCTTCAATGTGAATATTGATCGCCTTTCTTGCTCCTACATGCATGCAGATGAAAGTGACTGTAATATTCTACGTACCTATCCCAATACAACACCAAGTCCAGTAGACGAGACTGCATTAGGAACCAGAGTAACGTTTACATGTAGCTCAGGACTGAGACTTGGAAGCAATGAGACCATGGTTAAAACATGTACAGATCCAATGACATGGATAGGCCAGGACCCAGTTTGTGAAGGTTAGTCGTCAGTCAGGTTGCTCCGACATTTCCTCTGGCGACAGTTTTTCGTCAAAAGTTTAAGATTAGGGTTGCAATAAACCTGTTAACTGGTTTTATGCATACTTTTTAAACAAAATTTATCTTGATGACATTAAAGCTTGCCTTAGGTTTTCCCGATATAGCAACAACTAGTGTGTACAAAATGGATTCGATCCGTAGAGATGCAATTATTCTTCACGTGAGAGAAATGTCTGGTAACCAGGTGTTAGGGAGGAAAACGTGCAAAAATTTATAAATATTAGTAAAAAGAACTATTGGGTTTCATGTTAGGTTTTCATCAACCTTTTTCATCGGTTTGTCTGATTTTTCTGGTTATATTCAAAGCAAGTTATTCCTGGACCGGACATCCCCTTTAAGTTTAGGGTAGTGCTGTCGTTTTATGTGGATTCCAAGATAACCCTTTGTTCTATAAATTTACCTTTAATAGGATACAGAGTGTGTGTGTGAGGGAATTGATTTCCAACAAAATAAAGCAATTTGGGCAGGGCAAAAACTCGAGAGCGTCCTGGGTCTCCTGCAACGCCCCTGCAACCCACAAGGGGGCCCTAAGCCGTCCCCTGGACCCCATCCGTAAATATAGAAGTAGTTCCCAAGACAACCTTTGTTGTATACAATTGTCCTTAAGAGAGAATGTGTGTGTTCCTATTGCTCAAGACGGCTATCTTAAAGGTTCTCAAATGCTAAAATTTGAGAGCGGCAGGGGGCTCCGCCCACTGAACCCAACCTTGAAGAGCTCGCGTTCATGCGGTTGCAGTGCGCTTCATGCACATGTTTGCTTCGCCCCCCCCCCCATTTTTGGAAAATACGAAATCCACAGCTGGTTTTGATATGCAAATCGTAACACTTTCACTGCCCCAAAATATTTATTCATCACACGTGTTGCTCAAGAATTAACGGACCCTCAATATGAACTTGTCAAGAAACTGCGCACGTCTTGTTTTAAACTCCGCAATTTATCCGTTCCCACATTAGCCTTCACCTACCATTCCGATTGAGAGCCTAAATTCCTCTAATTCAAAATCAGGGCAACAAATGAGGGCAGAAACCACACGGCTCTACACATCTCAGTAATAATATTAAAATTTCCAATCTGCATCCTAAATAGGTATATAGTAATGTGGTACACCGCATTGCAGCGTTCGGCTCTTATACTACTTGCCCAATAAAGGATGCCCATGTCTTACCCTTATTGTTCAAGTTTCATTCAAGGTGTCTATTCGTTTTATTCAAATTTGCATCCTATCTTTTTAATGCAAGTTTTCATCTGATCCAATCCAATCCACATTGTATTTGGTTCATATGAGATTGAGAGTGTATAGCCCCCGCCAACACCCAACCCCCCCCCCCCTTTCCCCCAAATACACCGAACAAAAAATAAAACATTGAAAAGTAAATAATGGAAGAAAGAGGTAAACAAATACATAAAAGAAAGAAAGAAAATGAAAAAGTGGTTGGGGTTACATTTACTCTAAAGAGCCAATGGCTGCATGCACATTCTTTCAATTACATATTTAATGTCTTTATGTGAAAGTCTTTCATCTATCTATTCGATCCAATCTACAATGTAATACTCTATATCTAATATTTATCTTATACTGTTTGCGATGTGTTTTACTTCTTGATTTTATTTTAGATATAGATGAATGTGTTGAAGACAGTCCGTGCCAGAATGGCGGTAGGTGTTGGAATACTGATGGTGATTATGCCTGTATCTGTTCATCTAGATATACAGGCAAGGATTGCCAATTTGCAGACGGTAAGTTTTATAGCGCTTTTCAAACAGGACACCTTTTTTGATGGAACATATTCATTTGCTATAGACGGAAATCACGTGAACTTGAAATATAGTATGTCACAGACAAGGCACTCTGAATTATGCTGCGCCATTTGTTTATGTATTGCTCTTTCTGAGGAGTAAACCAGTTTATGACTGCTGAGAATAGTGAACATCCTTCCAATCATCTATATTGAGAAAACCTGAAGGTGCTTATAACGTCTTACTCTTTGAGCTTAAAATATTGATAAGGACACTTATTCCGATGCATTATTATCTTCAGGTGCTGGACCGAATCGCTGCAAAAACCTCAATACGATAAAATGGATATCAAGCTTTTTAAAAGCAATTATATATCAACGGGTTTATATCATGTAACCATGGACATTTTTTCTGAGTAAGATCTTATTACAGAACTGACAATACATATTATAGATGAGAATATTTGTTATTGCACAGGTACTCACAATTATCATCTTATGAATTCATGAAGGATTATTCTGGGCTCTAACCTTTCCAATTGGGTAAAACTTAAGCAACGTTAATGTAGTTTGCTCAGCTTTGTGAGTGTCTATAAAATGGCGCCTGGCTGAAAATCTTTCCAGGGAATTGAGAATGTCCATACATTGTGAGCGAGCAAGCCTGAATCCGATGACCGAGGTAATAATATATTTGTAAAGCACTTAGAGACATCGTCGATGTATTAAGCGCTATATAAAAGCGAAATATTATTATTATTATTAAGCAATCAGTTTACTCCCTACCTAGATAACATTATTCCTTATCTTGCCCATGTTCCTAGCATCGTAAATATAACAACTGTGTTCAGCACTCATTACATTACGCCCCCCCCTCCGTAACCCAATGTCTTGATCAAACTGCACTTCTAATATACTAATCAAGTTCATCTTTTAAGTCCTTCATGTCTATTCGAATTATCAAATTAGAACGTTCACTAAAATTGCTCATCTAATGAATGATGGTGTATCGTTTCAAGAATCACTAGGAGTTGTCTGTCCTCTGCTCCCTGACTACCCAAATGCTGTCCCCAGTACAACAGAGAGGGCGTATGACACTGCTGAAACTTTTGATTGTGTGAAGAATTACCGTCATGTACGCAAAGAACCAGCATTATTAACATGCAGTGGAGATGCTACCTGGACTGGTACGATACCACTGTGTAGAGGTAATCATTACCTAATATTTCCGATAACATTTCATCTACTGGATTTCTGTTCACTGTTAAAAGGTGCATCGCATGTTGAAAGAAAATAAAACGATTGGACTACTAGTATCTTACTGCCAAGTCTTTTCGTAAGATATATTACTATTTTTTTACGTAACTGACTTTTTAAAAAATCTTAATTCTGAAAACCCAATTGAAGAATACTTTTAGACACGTTAGTAAACGAATAGCTACATAAGAATTAAGAAGGGCCTAGATGTTATATAAAAATAGCTTTAAAATCCCAAGTCAATGGAATCATTCCCTGACTTACCTTTGATAGTAATGTGTGCTTACAATAAACAAATGCATCGCTAGTTCATGAAATGTGTACAAAATTCATTCATTGGGCGGGCTTGGGAGCATTGTACATTAACCATTGTACCAAAGATTCATCATTTCATAATCACATTATGACGCACACACTGGGAGGATTCTATGATTTTCTTGACCCTATGATTTTCTTGGATCTATTCTTTAACAGCGATGCCTACACATGAATGGTATCATCTTTCTAATTAAATACTTTCTATTGTCCTGTTTCTAGCGTCTTCGGTAAAGGGTTGGTTTGTTACCTCTTAAACGTAGTGGTCAATCGATTTCACATTTTTTTCCAATCATGTCGCTACAAATTTCGCCCTTGGTATCATCGTTGCATTCGTAATCATTTCACATTCCAATTCTTCAATGTGAATATTGATCGCCTTTCTTGTTCCTACCATGCATGCAGATGAAAGTGACTGTAATATTCTACGTACCTATCCCAATGCAACACCGAGTCCAGTAGACGAGACTGCATTAGGAACCAGAGTAACGTTTACATGTAGTTCAGGACTAAGCCTTGTCAACAAAGAGACCATGTTTAAAAAATGTAAAGAGCCAGGGAGATGGATCGGCCAAGATCCAGTTTGTGAAGGTTAGTCATCAGTCAGGTTGCTCCCACTTTTCCTCTGGCGACAGTTTCTCATCAAAAGTTTAAGATTAGGGTTGTAATAAACCTCGTTGTACTTCTTTTATGCATACTTTTTCAACAAAAGTTTATCTTGACAACTTAAAAGCTTGCCTTAGGTTTTCCCGATATAGCAACAAGTAATATGTACAAAGTGGATTCGATCCGTACAGATGCAATTATTTTTAATAGCACGTTAGAGAAATGTATGGAAACCAGGTGTTAGGGAGTGAATCGTGCATATATTGATAAACATTAGTGAACAGAACAATTGGGTTTTTCCTATTAGGTTTCATCAACCTTTTTTCATCGGTTTGACTTGGGTTTTTTCTTCTTATATTCAAAGCAAGTTATTCCTGGACCGGACATCCCCTTTAAGTTTAGGGTAGTGCTGTCGTTCTGTGTGGATTCCAAGATAACCATTTGTTCCATAAATTGACCTTAGGATAGAGAGTGTGTGTGTGAGGGAATTGATTTCCAACGAAATAAAGCAATTGGGGCAGGGCAAAAACTCGAGAGCGTCCGGGGGCTACACCCCTCGGCCCACAAGGGGCCCGAAGGCGGGCCCCCGGGACCCCATACGTAAATATAGAAGGGGTTTCCAAGACAACCTTTGTTGTATGAAATTGTCCTTATAAGAGAGAATGTGTGTGTTCCTATCGCTCAAAACTTGGTTAGTGTCCTGATAATGTAATCCATGCTATTTAATCGTTATATGCTTGATAGTACAATGAATTGTTTTTTGCTTGTTAATCTCCATTTTTAATATGTTTTTGTTCTTGTTTTTCTGTGTTTAAATCTTATAGGAAATACCTATAGGCCTAAGTTCGAACTAATTATGTACAAAATGCCTCTATTTGCATTGATTTATCTTCTTTACCCTTATTTTTTCAGCCCATGTAGTTCAATCATCGCTGGTGGCTTTAATATTTGGATTCTTCACATTCGTACTTTATGACCAGTACAACTCTTATATATGGTGATACATTTCCCATAAGTTTGTTTTGAAAGGGCAGTAAGGAGCAATCAACGTGCTCTACTCTGTACGCACTGTAACAAGTGGGTTCATATTTCATGTACAAACATATCAAAATGTATTTATGAATCTTAAAATACATTTCATAAATTGGCAATTCAGACGCTGCCTGACGGAGCAGCTACCATTTTATGGGCAAGAAGATTATCATGTGATCCAATTTTAAATTTATATGATTGTGTATTACCTGAAGAGGTGTCACATGCCAGAGAACAGGTATTTTATTTTCCTTCTAAAAAGGGTTTGAAATTAAGACACCTTAATATAAGAAGTTAAAAAAATAAGAAATAAGGTATTGAAATATTATTTTTTACAAAAGTACCGTTATGATATTTTATCACTATCAGAGACTTGGCTTGATGATTTTGTCTTCTGTACAGTCACTTAGTAGTCCAAAAATTGTTTTTGAAAGAAAAGATAGAAAACCACACGGCTCTACACATCTCAGTAATAATATTAACATTTCCAATCTGCATCCTAGATAGGTATATATTTGTGGTTCACCAAATTGCAGCGTTCGGCTCTTATACTACTCACCCAAATGATGCCAATGTCTTACCCTTATTGGTCAAATTTCATCCGAGGTGCACATTTTTTTAAATTCAACCTTGCATCCTATTTGGTTGAAGATATTGGTCTCCATTACTTACATTTCAGTATATTTTAACTTAAATCACCGAGTGATTTCACGCCAATTCCATTTGATTTGGGTGTAATAACTATCATCTCCTTGATGGTATACCGTTATGTACTTGAATGATTTGAGGAAATTATACTCAAAGTCTAAGCATCTGGTGGCATTTACTTTAAATTGCACAACGTCGGATAGGTAAATAAAGTATTCAAGTTTCTCAAATTAATTTAATCACGTTTACTCTTATACCGCGAGGAAATTATGATGTAATTTTTGCTATAATTTATATTTATAAACCATGCTCACCTTTTTTTAATGTCGTATCTATTTAGGTCTTAACATTTTTAACGAAGGTTATTTTTTAATTGATAGCGAAGGAAAACTTTTCTATGTTTTATACATGATTTAAGATATTTTGTTTTCAGATGTATAAACCTATTTCATTAAGAACTAATACTTATGTGTATGTTATGCTCTATTACGGGATTACATTTTTCAAACAAGGGAAATTTAGTTTGTCCTGAAATATACCCGTTCTGGTTTTAATAGAAACATATAGATCAAAAACATCTTAAGTGTCTAATGTTAAGAATTTTTAAATTTTGATTGTGATGAGATCGGCTTTGAAATACTTCATTACAGCTACATGCGTTTCAAGACTACACCAACAGTCCTTTTCAGGACTACACACAATCAAGAAAGAAAGATTACCGAGAGTCCTTTTCAGGACTACCAATCCTCCCTCTCTCTCACATGGTGCAACCGCAATCATACTGTATATCTACATCACCATGCAATCCGACACTTATAAGCAGCATCTGCATGCGTTGTGTTGTAAATATCGTTCATGTATAAGAATATGAAATCTTGATGTGCAATGTTTCTAATTATTTGTTCTGATATACTAGATAATGTAGATTGTGTGATTATCATATGACGTTCCTTAAGCCTACATTTCGTGTACACACGTTTACTATGTACGTTGGTTGTAGATGTCAGTGATATTAGTGAAATGGTAAAAATAAGTCGTCTTTGATCAACTTGTGATTTTGTTTCTGATTGAAATAAGAGAGAATATGTTAATATGTTTGAACAAATAAACTTGCAATTTCTTGTATATAGATTATAAGTAGTTTACTGATTGGTCTCTTAGGAGAAAGGTTATAATCCTCGTTTTTCTGTTTATACCGTTCTGGCTGTGCTTTATCAATATACAATGTATCGAAGTGACACTTAATTCGTACCTTTCGAGACGTATGAATTACCGAAGTGCATGTTATCGAAATATCCGGGCAGGGTTGCATGAACATCCCTGCACATCCATTAAAAAATTAACAGGAGTGCAAACGGAATGTCTGCAAGCTTAAACTTTTGATAGTTCAGCGAAAGGCTACCATTAAGGTTAACTACTTGCAAATAGTAATTCCATATTTGGTGTTTTCAGAACCCTAACAAAATATACCAGATGCAGGAGTAGAAAAGGCAAAAATATCTGCGCACACATTTTCGACTTTTTGCTGCATGACCATGTAGCGCTTGACGTAAAGAAGGTTAAACAGGAAATAAGTTTTAACCTATCTAAATTGGCAACACGTTGAAAGGGCCGAAATCATTGTTTTTCGATTTAAATGTGCAATGTGTGTACGTTTTGACAAAGTTCCAACCCATGTTTCTAAAAAAATTACATTATGTTAGAGCAATGTAACATAAAAAAAGAAAAATATTACTGTTGCCAATTTGAAGAACAACATATGATCAATTTAGCCCCTTTAAAAAATCCTGTCCTGAATCCATCGATGCATTATTACGTACAGGCGTGTAATAACTGGTGACCTTCACCAGCCCGATGTCTCGACGTCAGCACTTCGGTACTTTGATACTGTGTACTTATGCACACCTAAGACTAAAATTCTCCAGAATCCACATCTCGATCTCAACCACTAACATGGTCTTGACTGATATGTTTAATGTAATGCCAATTGCACGCGAGGCGTTATTTCCGTAGTGCCATTCAAAGACATTTGAGCATATAGTTGCTGCATGACCATGTAGCGCTTGACGTAAAGAAGGTTAAACAGGAAATAAGTTTTAACCTATCTAAATTGGCAACACGTTGAAAGGGCCGAAATCATTGTTTTTCGATTTAAATTTGCAATGTGTGTACGTTTTGACAAAGTTCCAACCCATGTTTCTAAAAAAATTACATTATGTTAGAGCAATGTAACATAAAAAAAGAAAAATATTACTGTTGCCAATTTGAAGAACAACATATGATCAATTTAGCCCCTTTAAAAAATCCTGTCCTGAATCCATCGATGCATTATTACGTACAGGCGTGTAATAACTGGTGACCTTCACCAGCCCGATGTCTCGACGTCAGCACTTCGGTACTTTGATACTGTGTACTTATGCACACCTAAGACTAAAATTCTCCAGAATCCACATCTCGATCTCAACCACTAACATGGTCTTGACTGATATGTTTAATGTAATGCCAATTGCACGCGAGGCGTTATTTCCGTAGTGCCATTCAAAGACATTTGAGCATATAGTTGCTGCATGACCATGTAGCGCTTGACGTAAAGAAGGTTAAACAGGAAATAAGTTTTAACCTATCTAAATTGGCAACACGTTGAAAGGGCCGAAATCATTGTTTTTCGATTTAAATTTGCAATGTGTGTACGTTTTGACAAAGTTCCAACCCATGTTTCTAAAAAAATTACATTATGTTAGAGCAATGTAACATAAAAAAAGAAAAATATTACTGTTGCCAATTTGAAGAACAACATATGATCAATTTAGCCCCTTTAAAAAGTCCTGTCCTGAATCCATCGATGCATTATTACGTACAGGCGTGTAATAACTGGTGACCTTCACCAGCCCGATGTCTTGACGTCAGCACTTCGGTACTTTGATACTGTGTACTTATGCACACCTAAGACTAAAATTCTCCAGAATCCACATCTCGATCTCAACCACTAACATGGTCTTGACTGATATGTTTAATGTAATGCCAATTGCACGCGAGGCGTTATTTCCGTAGTGCCATTCAAAGACATTTGAGCATATAGTTGTATAAAACCGGGTCAAGCAAACAGCGCAAGGCACTGACCCAACTCCTTGACGTAGGGTGCGAGAGCTTAGCGCAATGTTTCGGATTTGTCCCCCAACAATTGACTTGGACGGAACACTTGCGTAACAATTTTCACAAATCAATGAGGGCTCAAATAATATTTGTATGGCCACTCTTGTGCATCCGTCATTAACTATAGAGGCTTTTCGTTCGCTGTTTGACGCAGCGTAAATACTTTTGAATTGAACGATCAACTGACGCAGTTAAAGAGCGTCTTGTGTGCTACAGGCTAATGTTTTTAGCGAGATCATCGAGTGGCCAGGGTGCCTTTCAACTGTTGTTAAACTTGTCTAGATTAGCCGTTATACTGCGAGTGATACTCCGTGTCCGCGAGAGAGATATTCCTGTGGAGAAGAGATCCATACAATGTTATAAGATTGCACTGTATTTATGATTGACAAGATTTTAAAAGGACACATTCCCAAAACATTTAGAACATATTTCCAGTCATGTTTATTAGCTCTAAGCATTTTTTACGATGTGTGGGTGTATCTTCATTCTTATTATAGTTAATAAATAGAAACAAAAGATATAATCATTAGAATACAGTGAAGGTGAAATTCTTCTTAAAGGACTAAGAAATCGAAATATTTCTTTTAAAAGATATCATTCGGTATTAGAGCATTGGATGACTACAAATTTTGCCCTTTTTCACGAACAACAGAAAGAAGGTTTAATGTTACGCCAGGAAATCATGACGATGTAGCCCATAGGGTCTATCTTTTTTTTTTTAAAGCAAACATAGCCGTTTTAGATTATTGAAAAGAAAATGTTTATGTTGTTGGTGCATTGTTATTTTGCAATTAGCAACGATCTTAATTTATCTCTTCATTCTTGATAACACACGAGTTTGCAAATAATAAATATGATTTTGAATTTGATTTGTGATGATGCTTTGATACCAATAAATGTTGATGTGATCATTTCATTTGTCTCTTGAAAAACGAACGCATTATAATATCTCTTTATTTACTGCCGGTCTAGTTTCCTTTGTTACGATAATATATTTCAGGCAGTCGATTTATCACATGACTCGACTTTCAAAACAATCGAAACATTTCTGATACATGTAAGCAACATTTCGATGAAGGCTATGTACTGTTTTGTTCAATGGACTTATATCAGTTCTCGGAGTGGATGAGGATGTGACTGAATGTTTACCCTGCATACTCAGCAACTTCCCGAGTTCCCACTTCCCCCTTCGCCTATCCACCTCCACCCCTCTCGCTCCCTCTCTCTCTCTCTCTCTCTCGCTCTCTCTTCCTCGCTCTCTCTCCCCCTCTCCCTCTCTCTCCGCCTCCCTCCCTCCTTTTAACTTTTTCTTTCTATCTCCCTCTTTTTTTTCTATACATTTCGTTCTCCTTAGGAATTCAATTATCATTGAAATGACGTACAACGTCATTTTCTAGTTTTCTTGCTCGTTCTGAACTCTTTCTTATATTCTTCTCCCCAAAATCCCGTTCGTTTTTGCACGTAGTGCATGCGAGCCCTACCTAGGCCCCTTCCTCGATCCCGATTCCTTTTAAAGGTCGTAGGGATAATCTCCGGCATCCCTTCAAAGTTTTTAAAAAAAATCACCCATGCGTGACCGTCCAGGCGCCATTAACTGATTTTATACTGCAACCAAAAATCTAAGGTTTTTCTCAAATTCAGGTGTTTCGCCGGGCGTTGCATAGCAAACTACCGCCAAAGGGAACGAAAAATCGAAATCGAAAAAAGTGACCCGTTTCACAAAGCTTTTTTTCAATGACAAATCTGTTAATAACCAATCAGAAGCAAGGATTTCACTAGCTTATAAAAAAACTGTCATTTGTCACTGATGACAAGTTTTGTGAAATGGGGCCCTGGAGTGTGTTTTTTTTTAAATGCCCGCCGAAGTTTCACCGCTGTTTGAAGTGTAAAAGCAAACTTCGGTGAGATACCGGTTTTTCATCACGTGACTCTCCTTGCTTCCGCGCTAACGCATTCTGGGCCCCATCTTACAAAGAGTTGATATCAATCGCACCTTATTTGCGATTGATATCAATCGCAACAATGCACATAAGAGATAGGAGACTGCAAACTTGCGATTGATTGGAGGACTGGCGATTGATTTGGATCAATCGCACCTCTTTTTAAGACAGGGCCCAAGGCGGCCAAAAAAAACGCGGCACATCAAAAATTACTAAAATTCTTTAAATATTGACCCCTAAAATTGAAAAAAATGTCACAACTTTCTCTTATCAATTCCTTTTTGTTAAAGTTTGTCAAGATATATTTATCTTGTACTTGCACACACTGCTGTCTTATTTTACGCACCAGTGTTCGAGCATTATATAAATAGCGCCCTCTAAAGTTCAGAAAATGCCTACATTTGTCATGCCTTATATCCATAACGGCACGGTAAACCCGTACCCTTTTTTTTGGATTTTGATACTACAAGATACATGTATATCCTTCCAGCCGAATAGTAAAAAATGTGCCTGATCACAGACCGATATGGCGAAAATTACTCTCCAAAATCGCAATTTTCAAGAAAAAGGCGAAATAACCTCAACTTTCTCTAAATTTGCGGTCTTTATACTTTAGTCTACACATGTATATATCATGAAATGACAACTGCCTAGAATTTGATAACGTAATCACGAAGTTATCGCCCCAAAACCAGAATTTACTATGCATTATATTTCAATGCATGACGCATGACAGTCATACAGTACATTGCGCGTGGTTGAAAATGGTGTAAAACTGAACGCAATGAAATGCCCTTTCGAATGATACCAAATACGGGTATATGTTTGCGCGGAAAATTTTGAGTAAATCGCATTTGAAGAAAGGCCAAAATACGGATTGCAGTAGGTTTCGACCTAATCATACTGATATTTGTGTGAAGGCAATTCACATTCAAGTGAGAGCGCGGGTCCTGGCATGTTCTTCGTCCAGCCAAATCCCGTTTGTTTTACACGCAGCGTTTCTGATCAGTTTCTAGGTCCCTTTGTATATCATGATTCCTTTCAAACTTCGTAGGTATAGTCTCTAAAGCCCCGATCACAACTGATCGTTGACTCACATAGACTAACGCACGACAGACTTGCAATGTTGTGCGACCCTTCTTTTTTTTTTTGGGGGGGGGGGTCGTAAATTGGAGGGGGTGCAGTGACAGTCCAAACAAGTGGGTGGAAAACGACGTGCAGTCGAGTGAGGGAGGGGGTGAGAGGGCGTAACAGAGCCATATATACACATAGTTTGGCCAACTTAATTTCAGTTGCATGACGTGCATTCTTTTGCTTTGTGCTTGTCCAACAACGCCATATTGCAGGCGCGGGGCTGGGATACAATCAACTGCGCGAAAGCTTTCGTCCTTGAAGCCTAATTTGCATGAAGTTAACAACTTGTTAAAGCTGAAACGCTACACACTTTTATCTGAAAATAGTGCAGTATTTTTCATATTTTCCGTCATTGCACAAGATCGATACTTTCGAACATGATAAATCAAATTATATTAAAACTCTCTTCCAAATATATCTTTCCATAATTTTATGTCTCACGGTTATGTCGGGGAAAATCGAAGACAATGTCATCAACGAATTCATGGCGGAACATTCGTGGAAGCGTGCATGATGGTTACCTCTCGAGTGTGATAGTCCCACATATCGTTATACGTGCAAGACTGTTTGCGCTGGACTTGGTGTGTATGGAATGTCGACGGTTTGGTCTTTGGAATGTAAAACATATTGGGCCTAAAATAAAAACCTGTTGTATTGCCCTTTGCAACCGACCCAAAAATCTGAAAATCTACGGTCGGCATTTTTAAAAAGTTTTTTGTTTTTTTACCGTTTTTTTTTTTTTTTTAAATTAATGAATAAAAAAATATGTATTTTTTTTTTTTAATGGGATATAAATGCATAAAATCAAATTATTCCCAAATTGTCACTCGTCTTCTGCCCTAGTTTCAAAATCCTACTAGCGTAAACATGCAAGTAGACCCCGGCCTCGTGTACGTGTTTATACCATGCACTGCACCAGCTAGAAGGGAGATTTGGGCGACGGTCGCTGTTTAGAGTTTTCTACGGAAAGGCTCACAACACTTTTATATTCATGACACATTTTGAAGGCACTAAAAAACATTGACAATTTACGTAAAGACGAGATGAAAGGACATATATATCGAGACAAATTTAAATTTTTCATCCATTTGGAATCCGTTGATATATTGCCTGACAGTCTCAAATCGAGCTCTCATTTGGTGGTCATTCAGTGCTGTCCGCCCGTGAATTAAATGCCGCGCATGCGCAGTGTTAAAAACCAACCTCGTCAGCTGGGAAGCAGAGTGTTGTCTCAACACAACATTGCAAACATATGGAAAAGTGGTGTCTTTTGGCCAGTCTCGAACGCATGCTCGCGCGCATGTACTATAACCAATGGGCACAGGCTTCAAAAATCGTTTTTTTGTCAAAGATATTGGTGTAACTTTGCAATGCTGCAAAATACAAGGCTGGCGCGAGCGGTTTTCTATTGTCTATATTTTGTTCTTGTATTTTCCAGAATATGAGGAAATAATTTTTAGTATTTGCGTCGGACTAGGCCTCGAAAGAAAGATTTTCAAGTGAATTTTGACACCAACCCTTCCATAGCAATGCACGTACTTGCACAATTCGAAGCGGGAAAATAATCGATAACCCAGTGTTTGAGACTCTGTATCCCAGCAACGGATTACCCTACGCATACAGCGTTTTCATTTTCCAGTCCGGAATTTTCCCCTTTCTGTCATATATCAAAATCAAATTGATTGGTCTATAAAATTCGTCGGACTCCTTGAAAAAGTAAGAAGATTAATCTATTCCATCCAATCACATTTGGTGACACTCCGAGCTCATTAGCATAGAGAGTCATATCACGCCATGACTAGGACTGAGCCTGCACCATTGTCTGCACAGGGGGTTTCATTGCCATTGCTTCATTTGTTTATGTCAGCGATGATTACATTGGCTGTATTGTTGAACAGTGATGTTCACATTTAAATAAAAAAAAGAAGAGATGAGATTATTGAACGCTGTTTTATTGAGAAAATTCCCAACTCTACCCAATGCATCTTCAGTGCACACATTACAACTATGTGTTATCCCTCTGTACATTGAGCTTAATCTACCTATATTCGCTAATGGACCAGTCCGCACACTCGCCTTTGCGTGGCTGTGTGTGCAGTTGGCGCGTAGGGTCATGAATTATTCATGAGACGTACCTGTGCGCGCTGAGCAAAGAAAGACACGCACAGATCCACTTTAGTGGAATTTCGGCCTGAAACTTTTCCATATACATGGATTATTATGAGGTGAACAGATATGAATGGAATGATGACGCTGAAACACATGTATTTAAAGCATTAAAAACTGAGAAATATCAGCCAAAAGAGGGCGTGGGAAAAAAACGAAAAACAAAACATTCAAAACTGAAAAATATCGGCCCACAGAGGGCGACAAAAAAAAAGTTTTAAAAAAATAAAAACTTTTTCCGACCGACCGACCCATGTTTTGGCACCTAAAGGGCAATACAACAAATGTCTGTTTTTTAGGCCTTGATGTGCGGTCGAATTTGAGCCAAACATTTACTTATAAATTAATTGGTCAGGGTACTGCTAACATATGGTGGAGGTGCTGCAACTGTAACACAATCGACTTTACTGGACTGCAGCAGCCACAGCGTAAAAAACAGCTGATCGGTGACGCATTTAGCATAATTATGCACGAACGGTCGGTGATGCGAACTGCGCATGCGCACAGCGCCGATATCCGTCGTCTACAGTTGTAGCTTCCAGTCTTTTCATGAATCGTCCCCTAATTTAAAAAGGCAGCATATTCATGTTGCCCCAGACTTATGTCGGGAAAAAAAACGAAGCCTCTTTTCACCCACCTCTGAAACAGAAAAAATAACTATATCTTTTAAAATAATATTTAACAGTTTTGAATAAAATTATATTTGGAGAATAATATTATCAATCTGTAGGTGCTCTGACATTGTCATGATATGTTTGGTCAAAATGACGGAAATACGCGAAGGTAAATTTAAAACGATTTCTGCTCCTCTCTTCGAAAAGGGCCTCGATAGCCGTTACGAATTCAAAAGCTTTTACAACTTTTCGAGGATTGAATTGCACCCTATTCCCGCGCCTGATTGTGCCCAACGTGAACCGGGTTGGCCAAACTCTCCTAATAGATAGCTCTAGGGCGCATCATCACCTTTTCTCGAGTTGCCTTCTCCTTCACCAAATCTCTTTCTTTTTGCTCTATGTTTTCGCTCTTCGATGGAGGAAGGGCATGTCTATCTGAAACAAGCACCATCCCTTGGCAGAGTAAGAGTTTAGAATATATTTACTGCCACTTGTTTCATATGTATCACAAATTGCTACTTGAAACCTTTGTTGTTATTATGTCAAGAAGTGTTTTACAATTTTGGATTTAAATTGTAAATCCTAATTGTCTAGAGAGAACCAATATTAAAAACAAATACGCTTTTTTTCTTGATTGTGTCAATACAAGGCTGCGGACGTAGAATCTATTCCAAAGTTAGTAAACAAAATAATATGCTTGAAAATTCGAAATTTGCTTTCAGTACAATGTACAAACAAAAGATTTGCTCTTTGACTTCATTTGTTTTAAGAACAGTTAAGGGCAACATCCTGATGCTTTGTAGGATGACAAATGTGGAAAACAAATCAGAACTGTTTAGTTAAATGACGTCACTTTACATTATGCAGACGGCTGGATAGCCCGTTTTTTAAGCTGCACTCGCATAGTGCAGCTGGTCTTCCATGGGGACCAGAAGAAAACAATGGCACAATTGGGAAATTTGGCCTTCAACTGTGAAATTAGAGAACAATGGTTTTGTGTTGCACACGTCTAATAAGAATCAATAGATTTTTTGGGTCAGAATTCTATGAAGTTTCGCCCAACTGTGATTAATAATTTTCATCATAGATATATGAACACGCCCCAGTTTGTTTCTGATACGCCGCCAAACAAAGTCTGAAAACCCGAGACCAAAATGAATTGGAGAAACGGATTTATCTTAGGAATAATCTTTTCAAACTGGTTCGTTTATTGCATCGGTAAGTAGAATGATCTTAAATAGCTTTAAAAAAACAAATTTAAAATTAGTATTGTGTTTTTTTGTCATCCTGTTTGTTAATATAATGGGCAATAAGTTTTTTTTTTTTTTGTTCCTCCCTCAAAATAGATTTTACAAAATTGTATTTGCTTTACATTCCTCGGAGTAGTTGCATGAAAGGTTTTCGTTTTCACTTAATATTATGCTAATGAGTAAAAAAAAAAGTTTAATTAGTTCATCATTACTTCTATTCCGTTAATAAAAAAACAAATGTAATTTGAAGTTTTGGAAAGCTGAACAAATGCTTCTGTTTCTTTTTCAAGTTGTTACTAAACATTAACACAAACCATGTCATTTTCCATAATTTTCATAATCATATCTCTATCAGTCCTTAAACATTATGAACAGATTTTCCTTCTTATATTTGCATAAACGTTGTACGAAACTACATACAGCTTTATAACAAGAATGAACTTCTTTTTTTTGTTATAAATGTAATGCTTCCTGGGAGAAATTTCAATTATTTAAAATTTTTTTGGCTTACACCCAGTAAATAAGATCGATTGATCGATCTGTATTGAAAAATAAGTCAGAAAAAATCTTGGAACCAGAGGGACTTGAACATGCATCTACTGCTTGCTGGGCAGCGACTCTACCACCAGACCATCACTGGTCCATGGCACAGTCACGATGAACTAGAAACAAATAACCAAGCTCTCCTGATTCATTCTGACTCTTTTAATATTCATCAGTCCGCCATAGGACAATAACGTTTATAAATGTAATGCTTCCTGTGAGAAATTTCAATTATTTAAACATATTTGTGGCTTACACCCAGTAAATATTAAAGATCGATTGATCGTTCTGTGATTGAAAAATAAGTCAGAAAAAATATTTCCAGTAGGGGGCTCCATACACAGTTGGTGTACTCTAGATGAGGATGTACCAGTGTCGTATAGAGTGGCTTGAAGATCTCTTTATCCTTACGTTCTCTTGATTAAACACCGACGATCCTGTTGGCCTTATATAGCGGTAGCACTCGCATGCTTGCTGAATTTTAAGGATGGATCAAAGGTTACTCCGAGGTGAAGATGGTAAACAATGCTTCAGCTATATACTCTTCAGTCTCCTTCAGTTTACGTCGATTCACGCCGTCTGGTCCAGGAGATTTCGATGGCTATATGAGGAATACTCTACGAATCTTTTCTTGTAGCTAGAAAATAAATCGTTGAGGACATTTCTTTTCTCAACATTATTCTGGGTCCGTGTGCCATCATCTTTTTGATATCCCTTTGCTGTACACATTTTCGCTCATCAAAACATTTATCATTATTTCCATTATCATAATCATAATATGAAATGAAGAATGAAATAGATTTATGCGATCCATGGAGAATTAAATTTCCAGCTAAAAGATCGTATACGTGGCGTCAACCAAACCTTTTTAAACAGAGCAGGTTAGACTTCTTTTTGATATCTTCAGAACTTCTTTCATAAGGTCACAAAGTGATTGTTTGGCCGGGTTTAATATTGAACAGATCATTCCTTCAAGGTTATACAAAGTTTTGGTATGGGTTCATGAATTTGGTTCAAATGAACATATTGGAAGCATATGCGATTTTACAATATTCAATGATCGTTGGCACGGTTGAAATCGAGTCTAAAGTGATGAAATTGTAAATAATAAACTCTTTATGTTGTATAGCTCCCTCTCAAGACTGATAATACTTTAGCTTTAAAACAATGTTTCTTTACTACAATCGACCGATTTTCTATACCAGTTTGGAAATTATATATCAGAACTGCATATTCTGAGATTTTCATGGTCGCAGCTACCATGGAATGGCCTTAGGCGCTATTTGAAATATTTGAAATTTACCGGGAGCACCGGTAAATTTTTATTATCCGATTTTCTCGAAAGCAGAAGTGTTTTAGGGGCTAAATTTTCTAGTGCTTATAATACATTAACAGGGGCATCCAAATTATATCAAAATTTTAAAGAATTACTATCCATCCAATTTTCAAAATTTCCCAAAACTTTGCATTACCTTTAATTAGTCTTCGTTTTAGCTTAAATCAAATAAAGCGAGGTCCCAGTTATTTGAAATTCAATAATTCTTTGTTAAAAAACGAGGTTCTCATTTCACAAATCAAGAAAACAATTAAAAAAAGCCTATTTTGCTTTACGCAAAAGATACCATATATTTTAATGAAAACGATCGTATAATTGGTGATTGTGAATATAACATAAGCGATCAATTATTTTTCGAAACTTTGATGATCATAATACTGGGAGAAGCTATTTCATATGCTTCCTTTCTGAAGAAACAAGGTGTTAACAGGGAACACAAATTAGAAAAGAAAATTAAAAAGTAGTAGAAAGAAAATTGGTTATAAACGATGATAAGGATTAAAGGAAATTGACGAAATGAATTTGGAATTAGAAACTTTCCGCTTAAAATATAGTGACGGAATTGCGATGAGATCTCGTATAAAATTGCAGGAGTCTAAAGAAAAACCCTCAATTTTGTTAATGAATTTGGAAAAACAAAACAAAGTTAATAAAGAAATACGTAAATTATCTACAGAAATGGTGGTGTTGTTAGTGAACATAGTGCATTACTTAGAGAGGTGTTCAATTTTTATTCGAATCCATATGCGGGAAAAGAAGTACAAGAAACAAATTTGGAAATGTTATTGAATTATTCTGATACCCTCAAATCGCCTTCAAAAATTTATCTATATTGCTTGAAGGTCCACTGAGTATTGATGAAGTTTATACTATGTTAAAACATATGAAAAACAATAAATCCCCTGGGCAAGATGGCATTACTGTAGAATTCTACTGTTTCTTTTGGGAAGATATAAAATATTTCATAGTAAAGTCATTGAACCATGCATATTTAACACGACACCCATCACAATCGCAAAACTTGGGGACTACAACAAAAGGGAACAAGTCTAGAAATTTACTTAACACCCGGCACCCAATTTTGTTGCTTAACACTATTTACATTCACAGCAACAAATTTAAACGGAATGCGTTTTTGCGGGTACTTGAGATTTAATAGAGGATGGAATCTTGTTACCCTGAATATCAACATCATGACAATAGCAACAACTACGACACAAACTTTCCCAACTGAATATAGGATACTTTTACTTGAAATGTTACACTGCTCCAATCCACCCCGGGGAAGGACCTGGGTATTACTTTCGAATCTTTTAATCAATTTATACAAGTATCTGCACTTAAAAACAACCCAAAGTACTCTCTGCATAGGGGCCACCAACAGACGAGAACTTGTGTACACCCCACAGCCCGTAAAAAGGCGACAATGTTCCCTGCATTAAACAGGCGAACAGAGTTTACCTTCTCATTTGGAACTGTGAGACAGGATGTACGTATAACACCCCACTGCATCAAAGAAGGCAAACAGTTCCACTGCATAAAACAGGCGAACAGATGCCTACTTTACAGGCGGGTACATGTTATAAATAAACGACAGGACGGAATGCCTGTTATCATCGGGGCCCCAACCGGAAACCAATAAATATTGAGCTCTGCAAGATACAATGGCCAACTAAAATAATCCAATTCATATTCTCAAAAACACAACCGTCCCATGAGGTATTTTGGAGCAGTGTGTAATACACATAATAACCTTTATATGTATATATTAACATATATACGCATACACATATATAATATATGCGAAGAGGCAAAAATAGGGGGAAAAAGAACTTGGACACAGAGTTGTCATAGTTAATCTATGACAACCCCATGATCGGGACCACCAACGACCCCGCACCAGCCCGGAAGCGAATTTTTTTTTCCTGAACCTTTGGGGCTTAATTCAGCTCGCGAAGGAAACCTGCGCATGCGCACATGGAATCCGGTAGGGTTGTTATAGGGTTATAGTAATTATACAAATCAACCTTTCATCAGCTCATCGTTAGCTCAATCGGTAAGGACAGTGTAATACTAATAGAACTTGGAGTTGACTTGAGGGTTCGAATCTCAGTATTTATTCAGTTTTTTTGCCTTTATAAATAGTGAGGCAAAGCAATAAATAATCAAAGTCTAATTGTTTGTACAAGATTTTCACCAAAGTAATCCAAAATAGAATCAAAGATATATTGGACACAAATCAACCCAGAGAACAAGCAGGGTTTAGAGCTGGATTCTCGACAACAGACCACCTACAAGCTATAAATCAACTCATTGAGAAGGCAAATGAGTACCAACTTCAACTATGCCTCGGATTTGTAGACTACCAGAAGGCGTTCGATTCCATCGAACACACAGACATGTTTGATGCACTACGAAAGATTAACATTGAAGAAGGGTATGTGAGCATCCTGGAAGATATTTACACCAACGCAGTAGCCAGAATTCACATCGATAATGATGTATCAAGGGAGGTCAAGATTCAGAGGGGAGTTCGACAGGGAGACACATTATCTCCAAAGATATTCACAGCCACTATAGAGGAAGTATTTAAAAAGTCGCATTTAAATGGAGGATTACACATTGATGGAGAAACACTTATTGATCTCAGATTCGCTGATGATGTGGCCTTGATCTCAACATCAATCAAAGACTTGGAAGACCAGCTGACAGGTCTCAACAGGGAGAGCAAACTTATTGGCTTAACTATGCACAAAGATAAAACAAAATATATGACAAACTATGACACAGATGAAAACATCGAGATAGAAGGTCGAACGTTAGAGAGAGTGAGCAGTTACAAGTATCTGGGACAAACTTTGAAAATGGAAGACACCACAAAAGAAGAAGTTATGATGAGAGTAAAAACAGGATGGATGAACTTTGGAAGATTCAAAGACATGTTGACTGATAGAAACATACCCATGTCACTGAGAAGAAGAATGTTCAACCAATGCATTCTAACAACTATGACATATGGATCAGAAACATGGTCATTGACAAAGGATCTAGAACAGAAGCTTGTGACTGCTCAACGAGCCATGGAGAGAAATATGTCGCATTTATCATTGCGAGACAAAATCAATCATAAAGTCATACGCCAGAAAACAAAGGTTAAAGACATCTTGGAGAAAGTCAGAGAATCAAAGTGGAGATGGGCTGGACATGTAGCAAGACTTCAGGACAATAGATGGACAAATCGTTTAACAGAATGGCAACCAAGGACGGGAAAGAGAAGAAGAGGAAGGCAGAAGAGAAGATGGAGAGATGACCTAACATCATACATGGGAACGGCCGCTTGGACTAGGACAGCTAGAGACAGAAGAGAATGGAAATGTTATGAGGAGGGCTTTGTCCAACGTCTGGATGAACTATAGCCTGATAGAAAGATAGATAGATAGAATTGTTTGTGACCTCTTTGCAAGCTTTCGTAGCTTGTTATGTATGCAAATGAGTTCATATAATGAATTAAGCCCCAAAGGTTCAGGAAAAAAAAATTCGCAGCCCGGAACGGCCCATCGTCGCCCGCCATGGACAAGATCGGCCAACATAAAAATTCGCGCGCCCTCTTTCGAACTTGCCATCCTAAGTGCGACGATAAGGCCGACCCGGCGTCAGTGCGGAGACGAAGGAGGCCCCGACCCTTACCCCAGGATTGGGTGAAAACCTGCTAAAACCGCTTTAAGCGGGAAAATTAAAATCTCGCAGGAAAGCCCCAACCTGCCAAGCATTGCTTCGACATCAAGATTTACTTGACTGAGGTGGAAAACGATCATTATTAAACCGTTATGTTAATCACACACTTCCTGACCACTTAATATTAGTAAAACCTACTATCGAATACACTTGAAAACGTAAGGAGGTGGAAAATCAAATTGGGGGTGGTGGAGGGTAAATTAATTTGCCACCGATTAATGTCTACATCCATCCTCTACAAAATCCACAAGGTGAATGAGAATTCTCTCACCAACACCGTGGGAACCCAATCCATCCCGGCCAATTGAATTCCATACATACGGTCAAAACATACCTCGCGCAAATTCCGATTATAGCTACGCGCACATGAAAGATACCGCGCGGCTGACAACAAAGGGGCCCGGTATGTTATTGTTTCCTCTCAAGATGCCGCCAAAACTCATCACAAAAGAAACGCCGCCGCTGACGCGTGCTGTCACTGATTAATGTAAATCATTTATATCGCCCTACGTGCGATAAAATTCCTTACATTCACAGCAACAAAATTAAACGGAATGCGTTTTTGCGGGTACTTGAGATTAAATAGAGGATGGAATCTTGTTATTTAACACGACACCCATCACAATCGCAAAACTTGGGGACTACAACAAAAGGGAACAAGTCTAGAGATTTACTTAACAACTGGCACCCAATTTTCTTGCTTAACACTATTTACATTCACAGCAACAAAATTAAACGGAACGGACAGAAGGGGCAGCCATGGGCAGTCCGGTCTCGGCTGTCATGGCCAACCTATACATGGAGAGTTTCGAAGAAGAAGCGTTGGACACATGTCCCCTCTCTTGCATGCCTCGTGTTTGGAAGAGATACGTAGATGACACCTTCATCATAGTTCCCATCTCTGAAACAGATAATCTGCTTAAACACATGAACAGCCTCGAACCAACCATCCAGTTCACATCAGAGATAGAATGTGAAGGGAAGATAGCATTCTTAGACACTTTAGTTCATAGACACGACAACCATAGGCTCTCCACCTCAGTCTATAGGAAGCCTACCCACACAGACCAGTACATAGCGTTTGACTCTCACCATCCCATATCGGTGAAGAGAGGTCTAGTGAAATGTCTATTTGACAGAGCTTCACGCATAGTGCCCGTCCGATAAAAGAAAGAATCACTGAGCATAAGAGGGACGTCAGGCTCCGCCGAACTGACAACTCAGCCGTAGCCGAACATGCTTGGGATAACCAGCATCAACCAGACTGGGACGGGGTTCAGTGCCTTTCCCAGGAACGGCATTGGTACACACGGAGGGTAAAAGAAAATATCAATATCCGTCTCAATCCCAATAATAGGGACTTTTAGATTTTACACGACGAGAACGTGGACTGCCACGGTGACATCCTTTTAAGGTAATGTGACGTCCTTTTAAGGCACTGCCGGGCACGGGCCAGTGCCTTGAAAGAATGGCACACTGCGTCGACGTGCAAATCTAAAAGTCCCTAATTTCAACAGAGACAACGGGATCGATATCCCCGAATTTTGGATGCGTACGATACGCCGCCATGACACTCCCCGTCCAGCCGGCCAGCGACTTTGCGTTTTACACCCTGGCCTGGACATTTTCCCGGTAAATAGCAATGAAACTGCTTGAATGAGTCTAGTCTACGCTCCTCGATCGGGCGCGCCAGTTCCAAATCGAATCGTACATGCACAGACGTACGTTGATGCAGCATTTATACAAAAACTGGTGTATAATTTCCTTTATATGTTATGTGTCTGTACATTACACTAGACAAAGTGATGAATGGAAAAAGAGAGAAAGAGAGGTCTTATAAACAAATATCATGAATTTAAAATGAGAAAGAGAGAAAGGGAGAGAGAGACAGAGGTCTTAGAAACAAATATGAATTCAAGAAGTGAGAAAGAGAGGGGTCTTAGAAACAAATATCATGAATTGAGAAAGAGAGGGGGGTCTTAGAAACAAATATGAAGAGAGAGAGAGGCCTTAGAAACAAATATGAAGAGGGGTTAATGAGAGAGAAAGAAAGAGGGGTCTGAGAAATACATACGAGAGAGAGAGTGGGTCGAGAGAGAGAGGTCTTAGAAAACAAATATGAATAGAGATGGGGGGCGGGGAGAAATGGGTCTTAGAAAACAAATATGAAGAGAGATGAGGGGGAGGTCTTAGAAAACAAATATGAAGGGAGAGGGGTCAAGAGAATTAGAGAAATTAGGTCTTAGAAACAAATGACATGAATTTAAAAATGAAAGACGTGATCCCACAATAATAGAAAATGGTACGAGTGCAATATTTAAATCACAGTTTATGTATTACATTACCATTACACATATTATGTCGAGTGTAGTCTGTGTATGTGTCGATATGTGTACACGTGTGTTAGGGGGTCCGAATCAGCAAATGGTTTGAAAGTAGGCTACACGTCAAAAATTGAAACCCTGAAGAAGGCGGAATTAAACCACAAAAACCATAATATTATTTGGTTTCTCTCTTTCCTTACTTTGATTAATTCCTTCTCTAATTTCTCTCTTTCTTTCAAGTTAGTTTTTGTTTTCTCTCTCTGCTTATGACATTCTTTGTTTCCTCTCTGTTCTTTAATTATTTATTGTTTTCTCTATTTCCTTCTGTTGTTATTCGTTGTTTTCTCTCACTCGTACGTCTCGATACAAAAGTACATGTACCGCGTACCGCGACACTGGACATATAGGACGTACGTTGAGCATTGCAGAAGAGCTACGTGCGCGCGCAATATCTTGTCATGGATAGACTTTTCCCAGTCGGTTCCTTGAAATTTATTGGGAAAAGGTCCAGGCCAGGGTGTAAAACGCAAAGTCGCAGCCGGCCAGCACCGGTCGATTCCATTCAGCAGAGGGGCCGAGCCAGCGGCCCGTTGATTGGTTGAGCTCGCTATTGCTTCCGCCCAGCAGGCGAGCCGAACCAGCGGCCTGCTGATTGGTCGAGCACCGTGTGCGTCGACCATTAGGCCATTTGCATAATCAGCCGAACCAGTGGCCTACTGATTGGTCGAGCACCGTGTGCGTCGGCCAATAGGCCTTGTGCGTTATTGTTCCGATTATCGATCGAATTATAGACCGTCGCGCCGGTCCTCCCGTAGAGTATAAAGCACCCTTGCTTACATTAGTTTTTATCACCTGACGAAGTGTTGCAGCGGCGCACGAAACATCGAGATCTTTTAGATTCCTTATTGACCACATTGCGAGACAAACGAATATCACTAGCGATATTATTTTCGAAAACAAAAGAAGTTGGTGAATGCTATCCTATACAGAATTATAATAATAATGATATGTGCTTATATAGCCCCCAACACTTGCTTTTGCATAATTACCCTGTATAGCTTTAGCAGAGCAGCTGTCACGCGCTCTGCGTTTCAAGGAATAAATTCCTACCAGCTAGGTCCCCATTTACTTCACCTGGGTGGAGTGCATCACAATGTGGATGAATTTCTTGCTGAAGGAAATCAACGTCCTGGAGTGGGATTCGAACTCACGACCTTATGATTGAAAGACGTGAGTCAGAATCACTACACTATGACGCTTCCAGATCGTGTGCACCTAATACATGTACAATAATAAATCCATTCGTATTTTTAGTTGATTTGATGCCGTCTATACAAGTAAAAGTAGTGCATTTAAAATAGACATAAATAGTGAACAAAATATATCAGATATTTGTTTTGTATTTTCATGTTTTTTTTTATTGAAATTTGCCTAAGAGAAAAATAATTTAAATGAGCCAATCTCCGGTTTGCAGGTGGTAACACTACATTTAAACATACATGTACATGTAAACAGAACACAAGAAGTAACTACTAACTACCCCCTGAAGAATTGCTCATAATTTCGAAACCCTAACAATGTATCACAATGTCATCTTACCACAATATTGGTAGAGTCATTTGGTACATTTTGTGTGAAAATCAGAGATATCCATCACTGTATGGCTGAATGAGAACAGATTAAAGACAAAATGGCCCAATTGAAAAGTCACAGTGCGTGCTTGTACATTGTTGTGAAACATCACATGCCTGAATGCATTGATTATGAAACAATGCTTTTTGATATTCCATCCATATTTATTTGTAAATGGCACATGTGATTAAATGCATTATTTGCAATTGTAAAACAGTGCATTTTGAAATTGTTTAATATTATCAATATTTCCAAAACTGCAATGATAATATTACTTTTGCGAATTTTTAAATATGAAAATAAAAATTCATTAATGTATGCTTATTCAACCATGGATCAATGATAACCTCTTATTGTTACACAATGTTTTCCTAACTACCATAGAAATATCTTTGCAAGACGACATCTTAAAACGATTCTACGTTATAAAATTATGAGCAATTGTTTAGGAGTGTAGTTACTTTTTGTGACAATCAACCAATAATTTTTTTTCTTCCAAGGGGACTCTTTTTTAATTTCCAAAAAAAGCGCCCTTGAGGTTTCTCATGGGGGTTCTTTTCATGACGGGGGCTACTTTTTGGAATGTAATTTGGTTTCTTAATTTTAGTCCGGCCGTATCGTATAGATACAGCATTCATAGAACATTTCAGTTAATGATTCCATCCGCTATATTACTCAAATGGATATGTTCTTATACTATTAGATATTACATCGTGTCAAGATATATGTCGTGTAGTCACTATTTTTTAAATTTATCATTTTGAGCTGTCAAAAATATGTCTCAATAGTAATTATGGCATAACTTTGGAAAATTATGAATTTGTTGATAGATATTAATTGGTATACGACTATTTGTTTATTTTATCTTGAAACCATGGTTAAATTAAAAAGGAAGACAAATAGAGAAACTTAAATTGTGTTATGTGCCTTTCATTTTAAACGTAGTGTCCTATTTGTTGACGTGTTTCTCATCATTAATCATGTTACTTCATTTTTCACGTACATTCAGCACCTAAGAAATATAGAACTACCAAATTTGCAATACAGTACGAGACTCTGCTTTATGAAGAAGTTAAGAGGACACTGATCAACTGATGTGTAGAACTCCCAGGGCGGGGGTCGTACTTTTAACTTGACGATCTCACGAGGAACAAACCACACTATCAAACAATAAGATTATATAATTAATATCAACGATTTAATATAGATGAACTACACAAATATCAAGGGTCGTATATGGTCACTACAGATGTAACAAAATCTTATCCTGTCCCAGAAAATCAAAATATATTTGTAATTTCAGTATTATTTCACTAATGTTCACAACTGGGAATTTTCACAACTGTATAATTGTCACATGATCAGATCAACGCGAACGAAAAAATAGATTAACCAAATACATAGATTGAGCGCGCGTAAACAATCACAGCTTTCGTATTCGCTTTCCACGTAGATGAAGGCACCAGCGAACGCAACGGTACTATGAAATTGTTGCTTATTTCAGTTATCGGTGAAAACGTTACGAGAAGAAATCCCATCTCGCGGAACCATTCTTTTATACATGCTGAAGGTATCGCTTATTTTATTATTCTCAATTTGAAGAGTGTACATTTGCTCAACAGTTTGCAGTCCAAACGAATGACACGTGCAATTTTTTCAACCCGAGGCGTGCAAAACCCTAAAGGTTTTTAAATTTCAAAGGATTTCCTTACTCAAATTATAATATAATAATAAATCCTCCGGCTCAGTGAATAGCTAATACTATAGACTAAAAGGGGTTTTGTCTTACTTGATACACGAAAATCAATAGGGATTTATAAAAGGTTGTTTTATTGGGGGAAATATACGCTTATTATGTGACACATTACTGTACACTGAAATAAAGAATATAGCTGGCATATTACTCGTTATTGATTTCGAAAAGGCATTCAACTCTGTGTCTCATAAATTCCTCCATAAAGTTTTGGATTTCTTTCAATTTGGCCCATCTTTTCAGATATGGATTAAATTGTTTTATGAAAACGCTTATTCTGCTTCTCCCAATTCTCCCGGGGTTTTCTTCTGACCGTTAGGCCGTAGAAAGCCCGTAAAGGGCCCGTGGGGCACCGTACGGGCTCCTCACGATTTTTTCTGTCAATTCTCAATGGAGGCGCGGATGTCAGAGGACACATAGTTCAGTGCACCGCATGGCACCCAGCCGGCCGCCTGGAGGACCCCGGACGGGCCCCGGGAGCCATGGGGTGCACCTGTTCATCGGACGGAACCCGTAAGATTACCGGCCGGCACCCGGCCGGATTTTCACTCGACCAATTTTCACTGGGCACCTCCTGGGCGCCGCAGAATATGTGACCACACATGCCGTAGAAATGAAAAACGGAGAGGGTCCCGTACAGTCTCTAAAATCCACTGCGAGCCGCCGGGTAGGGAAAATCGTACATGGTCCGGTGTATATGTGACCTAGGCATAAGTGAGTGAAATACTTTGAATCTTGATGCGTCACTCAAATTACTTAGTTGGATTGCATATGAATGGTAACACACACAAGCTGTTACAATATGCAGATGACACCTTCGTTACACTCAATGGTACCAGACAAGTTTTACAATGTGCCCTCGAAATACTTGCTGACTTTGAAAGTATGTCCAATCTCAAAATCAACATAGCAAAAACGCAAGTTATATGAATCGGTTAGCACAGGTCTCTTAAAACAGAAATTTTACACGAATACAAATTGAATTGGATATCTGAAGGTTATATTAGGTACCTAGGTATAGACTTTTCGGTACATTTATCACAGATGGCTGAACATAATTATTGTCAAAAGATCAAAGAAATTCAAAGTTGAATGACCCCGTGGTTTAAAAGATTATTGATCCCCTTAGGAGGAGTAACCATTGTTAAATCGTTATTTATACCAAAATTGAACTACCTGTTTCTGTCACTTCCATAACCAAACTCACAAATTATGTATAATATTGCAATGACCTATTGTTTTTATACGAAGATGGAAATAAATGAACAACAACAACTCGTTTATATGGGGTAATAAACCTGACAAAAATAAAAAATAAATCAAATGTGTCATTTGGATGGTAGGATGGTGGAGTAAAAATGACAAATATTTTCATACATATGAAATCTCTAAAGATATCATGGATCAGAATATTTATCAATGAATCATTCAATGAAAACTTTACTTATCATATATTTCTTTCGTTTTTTCCTCTGTTTTATTCTCTCCATTTGTATATGGGATCCAAACATTACAAACAATTAGCCATTATCCCACCTAATCCATATTGAAAAGAAGTGCTTTTTGCTTTTTCAGATCTGGTTGAAGTCACTGTAGATAATATTGCTTGTCAACCTCTTTGGAATAATCCCAGGATAAAAGTGAATAATTGTACAATATATTTGAAATGTTGGTGTATGGAGGGAGTACTCTTTATCAATGACATTTTGAAAACGGATGGTACGTTTCTCTCGTATTTTGAATTTCAACATAAATTTGATATACAAATAAATTTCCACAATATTATGGTTAATGCAATGCTATTCGGACCGGTTTTAAAAAGAGTGTTATACCAAAGTTGATAGAACCTATGTATACCTGAAGAATTACTTCTAATATTTACAAATGAAAAAAGGACGTTCGCATATTTACCAGTTGTTCTTAAAACATAATGTGAAATAATGTAACAGCCTCACCAAATGGAAACAGATAAAGCATGGTGTTCGTACTGTGTGATTCCCGATCAGTCAACTGTAGATATAAATATGAGGTGGTTCCAGTTCAAGATTTTAAACAGAATACTTTACATGAGAGATTCATTGCTGAAATTCCAAATAGTTGCTGATAAACATTGTACATTTTGTAACAGCAGTGAAGAGACAATTATGCATATCTGTTGTTACTGACCATATTCAAATATAATATGGTCAAAACTTGAGCAATGGTTTTTCAGTAAGACCAATATAAAGGCCAAACTCACAAACCAAAACTTGTTTGGCTTGAAAGGAGGTCATAACAACGCTTTTAATTGTATCTTAATTATTGTAAGAAAAGAAATATATTCAGCCCAGATACCACTGTTTGAAAAAGTTATGTCAGCTGTTAAAATTTATTATGATATGGAAAGATATATAGCAAAAACAAATCTTAAAGAAAATAATTTCGTGAAATAATGGTTTCATTTTTCCATATGTTTCTGAGTGTCTATGTTCACTTTGCTTTTTTGCTTTTATGTTATAAAATTCGTGTACACATTATATTTTTTCAAGTTTAATATATTATATGTCGCTGTGCGGCCGAGGTTATTTTGTAATATTTCATCGTTTGAATGTTTATATGACAAGTCATGGAATAGTGCATGTATCGATCTTTTGTGAAAATGATTAAGTTGATTATTAATAAAGGAACCCTGTGGAGGGTAAATAGAAGAAACAAAATAATTATAATTTTTGTTATCTATCAGGCCAACAAGAAGGTGATGTAAGACTGATGAACGGGGAAGGGGAACTTTCTGGTTTTGTGGAGATCTATCACGAAAATCAATGGGGCAGAGTCTGTGATCAAGCATGGGACTTAGATAATGCCATCGTAACATGTGTGCAACTAGGTTTGTATTTGTTTAAACACATGGATTCTGCTTATTCCCCTTTTCATTCCTTCCCCTACACCATAATATCCCTTTCCTCAATTGTTGGTCTTTTCATCAGTCCCTCTTCTTTTCATTTGTAACGCTCTTCCCTCCTATACTCTCTCTATAGTAACTATATACTCACCCTCTTTCTCCATTTTCAACAATTTCTTTCTTATAAACCCACCACCCCTCTTCTCTCTCTATCTCTCTCTCTGTCTTTCTGTGTTTCTTTCTGTTTACAGCTCTCCCTCTCGACATCTATATCTCTATCTCTCTCTCTCTCTATTTGTTTCTATCTCTCTGTCTCTCTTTGTTTCTTTCTTTGTCTCTGTATCTCTGTCTCTATGTTCATATTTCTCTTTCTCTCTCTCTCTTTCTCTCTCTCACCCTTTCGTCCGTTTTTTATCATGATATATATATTTTTATTATACCCAGACATTCGTCTAAAGTGAAACAGGGACATCTGTTTTCAGGGTCCCCCTCATAAAACAATTCGTTTGTTTAAAGATACTGTGTCCCTTTTGTAGCCGACATCAAATTCTGTAGAACATTGCAGGAATCATGAATATGTCATGTATGTCCTATCTGTGAAATTTAAACGTTAGCAATGTCCTAGTATTCAAATTATGCAAGGAAACCCGTTTACTTTATAGACTTCACTGTCAGACACTATTGAGTGACGGACTGACTTCTTTTTTTCTTTGGTAATAACATACATAAATGAGCTGTAACAGGTACATGCAGCATTTGTCTACATCAATAACCCACTTCTTGTAATGGCCAAAATTAAACAGATTGAGTCTTTGCGCAGCACAAAACATACGACCATTCGGTACAAGGGTCTGAAAATCAGACTATTTAATTAAGTGATTGCAATCACTTATGTCGATTTGACATCTAATCGTCGTTATTTTCCCACAAAAAGACATTTTCAAGCCCTTTCGTTTTGACAGAAGTTCTAAATTAGTTTTATGTTTTCAATGCCATTGGAATTTAACCTTTTCATTTTTTTTTTTTTTTGGGGGGGGGGGCCTGCAAATGGGACATAATGCATATACTTGATATAGTGTAGTGTTTCGTAAGTACAAACGAATGTCCATCATAACATTCTAGGTAGGCTCTGGGGGGTTACAATATTCGAGTATTTGTGCAAATTAACTTAACGCCCTTTGCGTGAGACTTAGAAGGGCAAGGACGCATTTTGCAAATAATGTATATTCGTAGCCTGTGTCGTGACGTAATCAGTTTTGTCAAGATTACCAGATGACATTCCAGCTCTGTTCTCCTTTAGTTGGTAAAATTCAAAGAGAAATTTACCTTTATCAATACAATATAAAATCATGAAATCATTAAACATGACCATGTGAATACTTGGTCTCCATTTCATATTACCTGCATATAAATAATATTCCCCTTTTAAACAAAATAGTATATTCTATTTCATAATAGGTCACAATGGTGCAGTGGAGTCACCTACTATACCAGCGGGAGTAGTCCGTCCTGCTAGTGGCTTGGTATGGTTAGTTAGAATAATGTGTGATGGATATAATACGATGATTTCTGATGAAGAAGCACGTCTGATGGATTGCGGAGGGGGACAAACCTGGCTTGGGACAACGGACCCATGTGGAAGCGCATACGTTCAATGCGTACCATTTGGTAAATTAAAATCTTGTTATTGGTGTTTTATAATGATTACAAACAGAAAATGCATATATATCCATATATATATATATTAAGGCGATCTGTGTTGTAGAAAAAAACGAAGGAAATGATGAATGGAACAATAGTGGGGCCTTTTCTTTAATTATAGAGACCATAATTGTTCTTTTAACGCGTTGTAATGCCTTAACCATTCATATTCTTTATATGAATTGTAATGTTGATATTTTTATACTTCCTAAATCAAACATCAAGACTATTAAATATGAGTGATAAGCCAGTGCTATCCACACAAAAATTAAGTAAATAAAAGTCCGCTGTCATGGTAGTAGTCTGTGTAGATATACACTATATAGATCTTTAAACTGATAAAACCTTTCATATGTTTCCAAAGTGACATCATTTATGTTTACTATATTTTCATTTATGAACGACACTATGATATTCCCCCGGCCCGAATTAAATTGAAACAAAACTTGGTTCAATATCATACAAATATTGACTGCTTTGAGGGTCATAGTATAGATATATTGACTGCTATGAGAGGCATAGCTGTTTCTATAGGCTCAAGGGGACGTTACATTCTGCTATGACCCCGAGGTCAATAGTTTTTTTTGGTTAAATGCCCGCATGCCCCGGTTAACTGGCAGCATAAATAAATTTTGCAGAGATCCCCATTGGTTTACGTGTAAACATTTTCTTTGTGCGAGCGCGGATACCATACAGTGTGTGTGCGATTCCCGAATGATCGTTAAATTTAGGCAACTTTCCAGCGAAGATTAACAGACAGTTTCTCAAATTTTCTGTGATGTTTTAACCAATTTTTACTCAAGAAAAGGATAAGGCAAGAATTCTTTGTATATTTTTTGTGAATCCGGCATATAAAAGATATATGGACTGCTTTAATATTCGAGGCATGGCTGTTTTTATAGGCTCAAGGGGACGTTGCATCCTGTCATGACCCCGAGGCGCGCGGGGGTGGTAACAATGCGGGGGAGGTAATAATGCCTCTCATAGCAGTCAATATATCTTTATTATGTCTGCAGTTTTGGCCAATCAGAGGCTTAGAACCTTGATACGCGGTATGATTATAATATTTACTTATCCCTTGTCTTAAATACCTTACAAGCTTCGTTTCGTCCAAAAATATTTTGTTCGACAGCGGAGGGCTATACAGGCTGTTTCTGGGATACTCAACAACGTATCTTAGGAGACTTTAGTTCTTGCTCAGATAACACTATTTGTAACGATTGTGATAGCTCAAATACCGGTAAGTATTACTAAAAGTAGATAGGTAAAACAAAAATGGTTTGGGGAAATAGTAAACATTTAACTACACATATCACATTACACAAATTATTATGAGCAATGTATTGAACTAGATAGTAGTCTAATTCATCATATATGCCAAATTTTTAAAACAAATTTTAAGAAGTATAAAACTGGTCCGCAGCATTAAGAAATAAGAATAACAGAGTTCATTGAATATAAAAGGCAATATTTCTAATTAACTCTCCATACCCAGGAAATCTTTTTGGGAAAAGGCAAAAGTCACTGTTCTCAAATTTTAACATGTAATTTACCAAACCTCGGAAATACAATTGGAAAGAATATATGTGAAAAAAAATTACAAGAGGAAAATGAGAAAAACTTTCAATAAACCCGAATCCATAGCAGGTCGGTCCATCTATCCGTCCCTTGGGTAGTTGAGGTGAACACATTATTCGGAACACTGACCTTTCGCCAATAAATATAATGACACCTAATTCAATGACACCTTTATCACGAAATCATTTTAGGGCTACTGCCCTTCTTTGCCCTCTTCCCCCCAATAATATTATATATTTAATGAGAGATGTTTATGTCTGATTCTTCTTCTGATAAAGGTTGTTTCAGATGGGATATGACCATCGAGTACTGTATAGATCTATGTTGTATGGGAGACTATGCATATGCAGGCGTTGTATCGGCTAGTGAGTGTTACTGCGGTAATGCTGGCTCGAATTACGCCAATACCAGCCCTGGCCAGCTGGAAGATTCCCGCTGTAACCAACGATGTGCTGGGGAAGCAGGGACTAGATGTGGTGGGGCGTTTGAGATTCAAATATATAACTGCAGTGAGTGACATTATCATTTGATAATGGGATGTCGAAAACTGATTAGTTAGATTGGATCATTGTTATATGATAGCTGTGGTGGAAGAGGAAACTGCAACATTTTGAAATTATATGAAACATAACATTTAATTATCATAACCATCATATCAAAATAAGAGTCAAATTTTATATTAAACAATTATTGTTTTGTTTTTGTTTTCAAGGCTAAAATTAACTTGAATATGAAAAAGCACTCTGTAACATCTACATAAAACCCATCATCAGGCCAAGGACACGTGTAAATGTTTAAAGTCTGAAGTTAAACAAATTGAAAGAATCCACTGGACTGGACTAGGGGATTTTTAACGGCATTAGGCACAATTCAAACCATTGTTTTTACATGTAATTTAGACGTCATTATAGAATCGTTTTATCCATGTCGCTGTACTGTACTAAAAACTTAACTTATTTACCTAATGTCCTACCCTTTAGATAATGTGGGAAATGTGAGAAGAGATAGAGAAAGAGAGGGGAAAAGATAGAGATAGAAGCTTTAAAAGGTGCCATAAAAAGGTGCACATTTATTTATTTATTGTGGTATAAAAAGAACATTGTACATGGCAGCCTAGCGGCTGAATTGAGTACAATCTACGTTAGTAATAACACTAGAATACTGCACAAAATACAATAGTATTAAAAAGTCATTAAAATTAGTACATTCATAACAAAATAATAGGTACACCTTATTAAAAGAATATTGATGGTGGGATAACGGAAGTGGGTAAAGTGAACCAATCAAATGTAAGAAAAAAATGAGGCAATACAAACTGATTTTGTACTAAGGCAATATGAAATATTTAAAATTTCTGTGTATATTTGTGTTTTCTTTTCGAATGTTAATAGGTGCTTGGACAGAACCTGGTAAGTGACTCTCATATACTCGAAATTTTGTGTCCTTACTGTACTTCAATTTCTTATTATTACAATCACATCCACGTAAGGGGGTGTTGATTTTCGTTTCGTTTTGTTTTGTTACTGACAGGATCTACGAAATAGGAAGGAATTGAAGTATCACAATAAATTTCTCATGAGAAAAAGACAACAACTAAGGCCTGAAGGCGTTTCCAAATGTGCAGATATCATTTTCACTGTTAGCCATCCAAAACATCAAGGATAATTCTGCAGATTTTTTTTTTTAATGCAAGTGATGGCAAGGGGAAGCAGAGGTGGGGTGGAGAGAGGGACGGTTCAGTACACTTCCCTCCCCCCTGATTATTCACATTATCGCATCGGAATGAAATCCTTCACAAGACCCCGAATGGCAAATGACATGGTGTGAAAAAACAACTAGGCGTTGTGGCGTGCGCCTGTAATCCAGCTAACAATGGAAGTTACAAACTGATTCAGCCGAGGACGCAGGTTCGAAACTGAGTCACGTGTTTTGGATGGTGACGTTTAAAGGTCGGTCCCCAGACGTAAATAATCATATCTGATTGATACACGTCTGTAAAAAACCAATACACACACACACACACACACACATGGTGTTGAAATCAATTAATTCTCTAACAGATGTTCTGGAAATTATTATGTTAGGTAGGTATTTTCACTCCTTTCTGTGATAACCTTTTGTTGGGGCTTTAATACAATTTTCGTCCATCTTTCGTCAATTTTTATTTTTTTAATTTTGTTTCAGCTACTCGGTGTAAAGTGCCACCAGCGCCTGAGAACGGGATGGTAGACGGAGCACAAAGGGACTACGCCCCTGGTGATATGGTATCATTCTCATGCATTGCGGGCTATAGAATTGTAGGGCAAGCAACGTCACTTACATGTGGTATCAATGGAGAGTGGAACTCAAGCCCTCCCAATTGTCAAAGTGAGCAATTTAAGAATATAAGAATACAAGAAATATAGCAATGATAGACAGAAATAAGTAAATTATTGTTTTAGATATATTATAGCACTACCTTTAGTTAGTAATACTGAGTAATATTATAGAATAGTGATAAAGATAGTATGTTTGTGTAGGAGTGTGTAAAGAGGGATAGAGAGAGAAAGAGTTAGAGAGTGAGGGAGTTAGAGACGGAAAAAAGACTGATTAAGAGATTAAGAGATTAAGAGAGAGAGAGAGACAGAGAGATTGAGATGGAAACATGTATAGACAGAGAGGGATGGATGAGTGGTAAGAGTGCAACTGCCCATATTTCTAGCATCGTAAATTTCGCAATTGTGTTCAGCACTTATTACATTACCCCCCCCCCCGCGCACCCCCACCCCCTTCTCCGTAACCCAATGTCTTGATCAAACTGCTCTACTAATATACCAATCAAGCCCCTCATTTAAGTCCTTCATGTCTATTCAAATTATCAAATTAGAACGTTTACTAAAATTTTCATCTTATGAATTATGGTGTATCGTTTCAATAATCACTAGGCGTTGTATGTCCTCTGCTCCCTGACTACCCAAATGCTGTCCCAAGTACAACAGAGAGGGCGTATGACACTGCTGTCACTTTTGATTGTTTGGAGAATTACCGTCATGTACGCAATGAACCAGCATTATTAACATGCAGTGGAGATGCTACCTGGACTGGTACGACACCATTGTGTAGAGGTAATTATTACCTAATATTTATGATTACATTTCATCTACTGGATTTCTGTTCACTGTTAAAAGGTACATCACGTGTTGAAAGAAAATAAAACGATTGGACTATCTTACTGCCAAGTCTTTCCCTAAGATATATTACTATTTTGTTTACGTAACTGACTTTTTTAAAATCTTGATTCTGAAAACCCATTTGAAGAATACTTTCAGACACGTTAACAAACGAATAGCTACATGTAAATTGAGAAGGCCCTAGGTGTTATATAAATATTGCTAAAAAATTTCAAGTCAATCGAATCATTCCCTGACTTACCTTTGAAAGTAATGTGTGCTTACAATAAACTAATGCATCGCTAATTCATGGAATGTGTACAAAATTCATTCATTGGGCGGGTTTGGAAGCATTGTACATTAACCATTGCATCAAAGATACATCATTTCATAATCACATTATAACGCACACACTGGGAGGACTCTATGATTTTCTTGGATTTATTCTTGACCAGCGATGACTACACATTAATGGTATCATCTTTCTAATTAAAGACGTTATATTGTTCTGTTTCTAGCTTCTTCGGTGAAGGGTTGGTTTGTTTAATACTTCTTAAACGTAGTGGTCAATCGATGTCACATTTTTTCCCAATCATGTTGCTACAAATTTCTCACTTGGTAAAATTGTTGCATTCGTAATCATTTCACATTCCGATTCTTCAATGTGAATATTGATCGCCTTTCTTGTTCCTACCATGCATGCAGATGAAAGTGACTGTAATATTCTAGATACCTATCCCAATGCAACACCGAGTCCAGTAGACGAGACTGCATTAGGAACCAGAGTAACGTTTACATGTAGTTCAGGACTAAGACTTGGAAGCAATGAGACCATGGTTAAAACATGTACAGAGCCACGGACATGGATAGGCCAGGACCCAGTTTGTGAAGGTTAGTCATTAGTCGGGGTGCTCCGACATTTCCTCTGGCGACAATTTCTCGTCAAAAGTATAGGAATGGGGTTTCAATAGACCTGTTTATTAATGTTATGCATACTTTTTCAACAAAGGTTTCTCTTGAGAACTTTAAGGAAAACTCACCCCAAGAAATAAGTTTACTTATTCTGAGAGATGTATTATATTCTTGCCCATTAATCTACAACATTCCCCTCCAAAGTATTTGAGAGAGGCATAAAGCATTTTCTTGACAACGTGACGTACTTTGTGAAGTCGTTTATCAAGTAAATGTATTCAAATTTATGGATGCTTCCCGCCCAGGTGTGTGTGGTGATGAAGCATTTCATTTACCTGCTATTTCCTTTGTACTACAATTGCAAGAACGCAAATTACATAAACAAGTTGGGGCTCTTCTGGGGTGAAGGCTTCTCATAAATGCAATAGATTTGTCAACTGCTATATTTTGTATCTTTAAATGAATTACAATGGTTCCCTTGTTATTTTTTTTTTCACCAAATAATTTTTTTTCTATCTTCTATGATTTTACCCATTGAAAAGTAAAGGTCTCGTTATTGATTTAAAAAGTCTTTCCAATTAAAGCTTGGTACATAACTTCAACTGGTACGTCACATTTTCAAGAAAACGGCTGCGCCCATGTCATGCTAAAAGGCATCACATCATGCCAAGAATATCTTCATTTTTCTATCTCTTGTACATTTTCGTAAGGAATATTATACATCAAAGGGTAGGAATACATCTCATTTTTCAGAATACCTTCACTTATTCTTTGGGGTGAGGTTTCCGTCAAAAGCTTGCGTTAGTTTTCCCGATATAGTATACAAATGTATAAAAAGTAAATTTAATCCATAGAGTTGCAATTATTCTTAAAAGCAGGTGAGAGAAGTGGCTGATAACCGGATGTTTAGGAGAGAAACGTGCAAAAATTGATATACATTAGTGAACAGATCTATTGGGTTTCATGTTAGGTTGGCATCAACCCTTTTTTCATCGGTTTGTCTGTTTTTGTCTGCTTCCATTCAAAGCAAGTTATTCTTGGACCGGTCATCCCCTATGACTTAAGGGTAGTTTTGTCGTTCTAAGTGGATCCCTAGACAACTCTTTGTGCTATAAATTGTCCTTAGAAGAGTGTGTGTATGTGTGTGTGGGGATCGATTTCCGACTAAATAAATCAATTGGGGCAGGGTAAATACTCGAGATTGTCCGGGGGATCCACCCTCTGGACCTAGTTCATGGGCTCTGCCCCTGCAACCCACAAAGGGCCCTTATGCGGCACTGGACTCCATCTGTAAAGATGGAAATGGTTCCCAAGACAACCTTCTTTGTATAAAATTGTCTATAGGAGAGAATGTATGTGATCTTATCGTTCAAGACGGATATCTTGAAGGTTATCAATTGTTAACATTCTTTAGCGTCCGAGGGCTCCGCCCCATGAACCCTACTTTGAAGAGCTCGCGCTTACGTGCTCGCAGTGGGCTTCGTACACACGTTGGCTTCGCCCCGCCCCTCCCTCTCTATTTTGAAAATGCTAGATCCACCGCTGAATTGGATATTTTATTTATTTATGTATGCATGCATGCTCACAATTTCACAATTCATTGAGGTTAACATCACATGACAAAAAAATATAATATAACAAATCATTTTCAATTTTAAAATCCATTTGACTTCACATGAAAAAAAATATAACAATGTTTTATCCAAGACAAGTTGCAACTATTATACAGTTAAAAGAATGAACACACAGAGGTGATGAAACATAAGCAAATAGAGCTTGAATCACTACAACACCTTTCAAATACATAATATATGACAAATAAAATTCCTAAAGGGTTGTGAACTATTTACACTATTTACAAAGAACAAGAAAAAAAAAGAAAAACAGAAATATATTTTTAAGTCTAGTAGAAATGTATGTTGGATATAATGAGAAGTGATATATAGATTTATATATATGTAAGTAATATCTTCCATCTGTGAAATGATAATACATTTGAGTGCTCTTTTAAAGGAGTTTGGTTATTTTATATTTCGAATATTTTTAGGTAGAGAATTCCATACATCTGGACCCCTATGTCTGATTGATTTCTGGGCTAATGTAGTGTGAGGATTGACCACATGTACATTTGATGACTGCCTTGTTAAATACGAGTGAACCATGTTATTAGATTGGAACATTGAAGATAATGAAGTAGGTAACAATTTGATATTGAAACGGAACATAAATATGGCAATTTGGAGGAAGTTAATATCATCAACCTTTAAGCATTTCAGTTTAACAAATAGTGGGGTAGCATGGTCACGATAACCAGCTCGGGTACATATGCGCAGAGCTTTCTTGTGCAGCAGAAGAATATTATTAGTCACACACTTGGATGTTGCCCACAAAATAATACAATAGGAGATATGTGGTAAAATTAGACTATTATATAGCATAAGTAATATTCTATCAGAAACAAAACATTTTATTCTAAACAGTACGCCAATATTTCTGGAGATTGGTGTAACAATGTGTTTTACATGGTCGCTCCAGTCAAGTTTTTCATTGATATAGACACCAAGGAACTTTGTAAATGTCTTTCTCTCTAAAGAAATATCATCTAGTTTAATATTTAGAGCAATGTTGTCCTTAGATTTCCTACCTCTAAAATTAATATAATTTGTTTTAAGCACATTGAGAGAGAGCACATTACTTCTAAACCATACAGTCAACTTTGGCAGTACCGAATTTAGTTTCTGTTCAAGAGTGTTGATTTCACGATGAGACAAAAAAACACTCGTATCATTTGCAAATAAATTATGATTTAAAGTTTTAGATACATTACAAATATCATTGATATAAATAAAAAATAATAATGGGCCCAGGATGGATCCCTGCGGAACACCACATTTAAGATACAGAATGTCAGAGTTAACGGAGTTATTAGAAGTGTATTGTCTTCTCATAGGTAAGTAACTCGCAAGCCATTGTAATGCTATAACATTTATTCCATAGTGCTCTAGATTAGAAGGAAGAATTGAATGGTCAAGTGTGTAAAATGCTTTGCTAAGATCCATAAATACACCAATGGCATGCTCGTGAGCAGCGAGTGCACTTGAAACGCGATCATAAAATTTCAGTAGCGCAAGATCTGTAGAATGAGACCGCCGAAATCCAAACTGATCAGGATTCAATGATTCACATTTATCTATAAAAAACTGTAGAGCCTGTTATAAACAATTCGTTCTAAAACTTTAGAAAAGCTAGGCAGTATTGAGATCGGCCTATAGTAAGAAACGACCATTACGTCATCTTTTTTATAAACAGGAATCACCCTTGCTAGTTTGAAAGAAGAAGGAAAAAATCCGGTCATCAAAGAGAGATTGCAAATATGTACAAGAGGCGTTAGAATTGAACCAATGATCTTTTTCAATAAGAATGTACTGATTTCATCATGCCCAAAAGAGTGACTGTTTTGTAGCGATCTCACTACATTGAAAATTTCAATGTAATCCGTCGTTTTTAGAAAAAATAGAAGTTTTAGATGGTTCATTGAGGTACTGTGTGAAGTTGGTTCCATCTTTATTTATCATCTTGGCTTGATTTAGGCCAAAATTGACAAAATAAGTGTTATATGCATTTGCAATATCTTCTGCATTTGTTAATTCTTTATTACCATGAACAATTTTTCCTGGAACTTCATGTTTTCCTTGCTTGCATAAAATATCCTTTACAATTTTCCAGGTAGAGGAATATTACCATTGCAAATCGTAACACTTCCACTGTCACCAAATGTGTATTCGTTAAACGTGTTACTTTGGAACATACGGACCTTCAAGATAACTTGTCAAGGAAATACGCACGTCTTGATTTAAACTCCGCAATCTATATGTTCCCACATTAGCCTGCACCTCCCATTCCGACTGTGCGCCTAAACACTTATGATTCAAAATCAGGGCAGCAAATGAGGGCAGAAGCCACACAGCTATACACATCTCAATAATGATAATAAATGTTCAAATCTGCACCCTAATTAGAAATATAATATGGTTCACCACATTGCTGTGTTCGGCTCTTATACCGCCCCCTAAATTATGCACATTTGCACAAATTGCGGTTCAATGTCGTACATTTATTCTTCAAGTTTTATCCAAGGTGCATATAATTTGTATATAATTTCGCATCCTATTTGCTGTTCATGATCTTTTTAATGCATGTTTCGAACATGTGTGCCGTTAATTTGCAGGCCCAATATTCTGATCTTATCCGATCCACATTGTATTTAGTTCATATGAGATTGTATAGCCCAGCCCCGCCGTTCCTAATACACCGAACAATAACTTAAAACAAGGAAAAAATTAACAATGGGAGAAAGAGGTATGAGATTATGATAAGAAAGAAAAAAAGACAGAAAGAAAGAAAATGGAAGGAAAAAACACACAAATGGCTGCATGCAAACTCTTTCAATTACATTATCGAATGTCCTTATTTTAATGTATTTCATCTATCCATTTGATCTAATCTAATACTCTGTATCTAATCTTTATCTTATATAGTTTGCAATGTGTTTTGCTTGATTTTATTGTAGATATTGATGAATGTGAGGAGGAGAGTCCGTGCCAGAATGGCGGTAGGTGTGAGAATACTGAGGGTGATTATGGCTGTATCTGTACATCCAGATATACAGGCAAGGATTGCCAATTCGCAGACGGTAGGTTTTATAGCTGTTCTCAAACAGAACAACTTTTTAATGGAACACATTCATTTTATGTAGAAGGAAATCACGTGAATTTGAAACATAGTATGTTACAAAGTACTCTGAATTATGCAGCGCCATTTGTTTACGCATTGCTCTACCTGAGGAGAAAACTAGCTTGTAACTATTGAGAATAGAGAACATCCTTTCTCGCATCTAACTTGGGAAATCCTGAAGGTGCTCATAACGTATTTTACCTTAAAACTTTGATAAGGATACTTATTCTGATGCATTAATTAGCTTTAGGTGCTGGACCGAGTCACTGCAAAACCCTCAATACGAGAAAAGGGATATTAAGCTTCTTAAAAGAAATAATATATGAACGAATTTATTGCATGGTTATATTAAACTTTAGATGACGGGTGATCTGAAGATTCGAACATACCTGTAACCATGTTGGTATTAAACCATGGTAACTATTTCCGAGTAAGAGCTTATTACAAAACTGACAATAAAAATTATAAATGAGATGATTCGTTATTTCACAGGTATTCACAATTATCCTCTTATGAATTCATGAAGGGTTATTCTGGGCACTAATCTTTCAAATTGGCTAAAACTAAAGCAATCATTTTACTCCATACCTAGCCAACAGTATTCATTTCCATGTTATAGTTCGTTAAGTCTATAAAATCAGAATCATATGCATAAAATGATGGTCAACTGTACATATTGAATGATCGTCTTTTATGTTCCTCTAATAGTGCAGCCACCAGTAACTCCTGCAGGTAATGGTAAGCAATCTCTCTCTTATGTATATATATATATATATATCAGTTTAAAGCATATTATCAAGAATCGAAATGGCTTATACTTTACCGTAAATTTTATATTGTGCAATTGCGATCAATACTCAATAGCTACTTAAGGTATCAACAAATTTATTTATTTATTTATATATTTACCACTTGTGGGATGAAAAGCCCTTATCAGCACTAGTGTCGTTTTTTATAGGGGCCCACTCACATTAAAAACATAATGAAACAATGCAATCACAGAAAATGAAATCTACAAACTAAAAAATCACTGATGAATATAAAATCTAAATCAAATTTCAGACAATGAAAGAGAAATACACATAGGAACATAAAAAATACACGAACAACCCTTTACACACCAGTGGCGTAAATCCTCGAGTGGTGGGGCGGGGCGGGGAAAGAAGGGTGGGAAAAATATTTTAAGAATAAGATAATTGTTGACAGCTGATCAAACCAGCAGTCCCTGTAATAAGAGCCCCAAATAGGCCAATCGAATTGGTTCGCTGCTGCTCAGATGATGTTATGTATCACTAGTCTATAAAAAAAAACAAATGTAATAAAACATTTCGAACTCAGTAACATGAGAAATTTGTAGAGCACACAACTCAATATGAAATAATATAAATAGTTCATTTCAATATCGAGCTTGACACACACACACACACAAAATTGCAACAAATGTTTTCAAATGGTTTCCAGTAGTGTTTGACATCAGGAACAACATACTACAAATCTAAGTAAACCGGGCCATCTTGGAAGCCATTTTGAAAATAACCACTTTTCGGGGTCCGATTTTCTTAGACTTTTAAAAACCGTTCAAAACATTTTGTTGCAATGGGGGGTAGTTTTTCCATAAATTAATGCAGTGTATGATACTTAATCGCCTTTGTACAATATTATGAAGGTATGATTTCTAATCAAATATGGTATATACGCCCCACCCTTTCCCTATTGGTTAAGGGCTTGGATCAGTAACAACATTTTATTTTTCCTCTAACTCGGGGCAGTAGTTTTTACTGTTCATTGCTTCTGTAGTAATTCGTCCATGAATATTTGATATAATAATAATAAAATACATTTATAAGCGCTAAATACAATGTTTCTTAGCGCTAAATACAACAAGGTACAACGCAAAGCAAACATACAATAATAATACATAATTCTAATAATAACAATTACAGATAATTAGCAACTTACTTTAAACAAAACTGCCTTATAAATTAATATTAAACAAGAAATACTTCAAATTTTCCTTAAAAGACTCTACGGATAGGGATTGTGGGATACTAATAGGTAAACTATTTCATAATTTAGGGGCTGCAACAGCAAAAGCACGATCACCGTAACGGGTATTGGTTCGGGGACCAGGGGCATATTGGAAATAAGCATGTGTTGTTGACCGTAATGAACGTGATGGAACATTACGTTTGAGAAGGTCGTTTACATATGATGGAGCATACCCATGTCTAATTTTGAATACTATCGAAAGAATCTTAAACTGAATGCGATTCAAAATAGGTAGCCAATAAAGAGATCTAAGAATAGGGGTTATGTGTTCATATTTTCTGGTTTGGGTGAGGAGACAGGCTGCCATGTTCTGAATACGTTGAAGTGGAGAAATTGTGGAATTCGGTAAGCAAAAGTACAATCTGTTACAATAACCTAAATGAGAAGTCACAAAAGCATGGATCAATCTTTCTGTAGACTGTATAAATGTAAAAATATATGCTATGAAGTAGCGTTGATAACGATATCATTTTCTTTTCTTTTCACATGAATTCCGTTATCAATAGGAACTGGTACAGGAACTATTGGTAAGTCCAGCTGTTGTAAATATGGTTAACACGCACGGTATAATAATAAATGGTTTATTATAAAGATATTCATTGCCTTAAATCTTTATTTTGAAAAGGTCGACGTGTAATCTAAGTGTTATGTCTCTATATACCTCTGTATGGATTCTGACTTTGGAAATTAATTTCAATTACCGAGATCTTTTTCAGCTACGTCTAGGACAATCTGTAATGCTTTGTTAATTTTTGTTCACATTGAGCAAACTTTGTTTATGCGTACGTATTGAAAGCTCTTGCAATACAACCTTTCACGGTTACAAGAGTGCGCATGCGCTGACGTTGAATTGCGAGTAAACAAAGTTGTTTACTCGTAATTTAAGATGGCGCCCATGACAATATGATGTGAGCGCACAGCGCAGGCAGTGACGCAACAACACATGCGCATCTGAAAACATTGATGCCATGCCTCTACTAACATCCCTTCATTAGTTGCCAATCAAACAGAGGATTGTTTTTAAGATTCTTTTATTTGTATACAATTTTTTTTCATGATCAGGCGCCAGAGTATTTTAATGATTGACTTGAGTTGTATCGACCTGTCCGTACAAACCTTCGCTCCAATGCAAACCCATTTCGATTGACTTGCCATGTGGCTCGTAGTAAGGCAGGAGATCGCACATTCACTGTTGCAGCAGCTAAGGAGTGGAATAAACTTCCCTCCAGTATAAAAGCTGCTCCATCAGTGGATGTGTTCTACTTAAAACGTACCTATTTTCCTATTGATTCGCTATTATTTTGTTTGTTTCAATGTTATGTTATGATTTGTTGTTATATTCTTATATTGCATACTATTGTAAGCGCTGTGATATAGTGTACTATGAATAGCGTATAGCTAAATGCCTAATAATAATAATAATAATAATAATATATGTATATATAGAGACAAGCATATATACATTCGCGTCGTTTGAGGCAAATTTAACTATCCTTTTTTTTTGTTTTTTTTGGGGGTATTTTTAGGAGTCAAGCTTCACTTATCGTTATTTTGCTGATTATCCTTATTGATATAGGTTCCATAGTCAAGATAATACAAGTAGTCAGCATTGGCTCATTTAAGTTTTATTGATACATAAGGTGGTTGTTATGGAAATGATGGTTATGTTTAAATATGAAACAAACCATACTGCTGAGGGCGCTATGTCCTATCATGGAGCTAGAGAAACTCATACGTATATATTACCTTTATAGAATATAAATAATCTCCGGTATAGAAATTTGATTCTAGACATGCGATTTTTTTTTTTTTTTTTTTAGATGGCGGAGGAGGTGGATTTCCTACGTATGCTTGGGTTACTATTCTCATTGTGTGCATCGTTGTTATTCTTGTGTTCATTGCTTGGCTCATTATATACAGAAGGTAATACAATTCTTTACAACATGCTATATTTACAGTTTATTGATAGAGTTACTTAGCCAATATAGATTCAAATTTGCATTATCTTGTAAACCGCGCGTCGTATAAAGCTCAAAACAAGTAAGTCTTTGTTTGCTCGTCAATAGAGTATTCTACTTTTGTTTGATATATGAACTGGTTGTTATTGAAATCACCACGGACTTAAAATGAAATTTTATCAGGGTTATATCTTTAGTCGATCTATAATGATTTTGTTGAACATTTTATCTGTCCGAATAAATAATATGCTTACGTTATCAATATATACTATTATCATGTTAGATCACGACTATAATAAAATAATGACTGATAATTATCACGATTTGTGCGCCTTTAAAATGTTTGAATAATCCATATCAGACTGGTCACTACTACTCATAAGTAATACGATTTTATGATGGGAAGGAAACGAATAATTCAGTAGATTTTGAAAGTGAACCTTGGCCCTATACCCTTGACCCTTCATTGTTCGAAAAACATTGATAATATTACATTCTGCCTAGAGTAAATCACCGAATATAGGGCTTTAATACTCGATGGTCGATGGTAAATAATCTTTATCGCTTCTTGTAAAATTAATAAAACTCTTTAGTAATTTTGAATATTCTGTGCCTTTAGCATTCTTTCCAATTAAATTTGACGACGAATAGCAAATCTTATATTATTTCCTTCTTATTATTATCATTATTATTATCATTATTATTATTTGATTGTGTTAACAGTAAACGGAAAAATAAAAGATCGGATCCGAGATTACTGCCCAATAAAACAGCAACAGTGTCTCCCCGCCAACACCACGAAGCCTTTCTGATTAGACAAAGTTCCCGGCACGGCAGCGGCTTCAAACCTAATTACACACATTCTGGAGAATATGAAAACAATGCCTACACGGATTCATTACCTGCCTTTAGCAGCGCTACACAGGACCGGACGCCCTCATCTCATCGAGTCACTGTTCCACCTGGTCCTTCTATTGGTATGTTTCTATGGTTGCCAATCAAGAACCAAGTACAAGATTAATTAAGAAGTAAATAAACGTCATACTAATATGTCGACAAATGAAACATGTCCATCTACCCAACAAATCAAAATCATGAAGAAAGGGTCATTTTGTGCTATATAAACGTTTTAGACATCGACATAATCCGCTGACGTTTAATTGCAGTACAACGGCTACCGATGTATTTGTCCCGAAATTCGCTATTATGAATAATATTGTCGTGGTTCAGTTGTATTATCATCCATGGTCAGGGTAATGTCAATTTATAAAGACCTCTCAAATTCAGCGGGTTTTGTTTTCTTTTACGTATTAGCATATAATTTCAAGCTCGAACTGAAATAATTTCGGGTCCTAAATAACGTATCGTGGAGGCACTAACAAAAAGGTAGCCCAGACTTTCTACACTTCTGTCACTAATAATAAATCTATATCTGTCCTGTAGTTGTCACATGATGTGTCTTACTTATTCTCCAGGAGCCGGCATTGCGAGAAACGTTGATAGACTACCAGAGAACACCCAACATCGTGACCGAAGTGCATTTCAACCTCCTCGTGATCGTCAGAGAACTGCTGCTAAACCACTGGTCGTACTAGCCCAAACAGCATCATCACCACAATCCTCAACCTCTTCGACACCAAGATCAACCCGACGCACTCCTTTAGGCCCTTCCGGAAATCCTCCACCATCAGGTACTAACTTTGACAGACCTGTTACCCGCAACCCTTCCGCAGTATCTTCTAGTCTTCGTCCCGTTGCCCGTAACCCTTCCGCTGTGTCAACTGCCGGTCGACCAGTTTCCCGGAATCCTTCTACTGTATCAACGCGACCAGTTGGTCGTAATCCTTCCGCTGTATCGGATGTTGCTCGACCAGTTGCTCGACCAGTTGCTCGTAATCCTTCCGCTTTGTCCACTTCAAATAGGCCAGCAGCCATTGGACCTACTGAGGTAACCGCTGCCAGGCCTCCTTTTTCTTAAGAAAACTCCTGACGAAGCTTTTTGTAGCGGTACAGTGCTAGATATAGCACTTGTCCCCTTTCCAATGTATGTTTATATTCAGTATCCCCCCTACAGGCTTGGATAGCGCCCGGAATCTATCAGTCTAACTCTATTTGTGTCTTTATACCACGACTTAATCTAAACCTGCAAGTGTTGAGCATGCAAGTAATTTTAATGTTTGATGTAACAATACAGAAAGATGTTTACAGATTTTGTGTTTGATAAATGTACTTTGTTATTATTGTTAATGAATATATTATATTCCTAGCAAACAAACAAACATAAATTGTTTTCAGGAAGTCCATAAAACGTCCTGAGAACGTTCAGAAGCATATAAGAAAGCGTCTTTTTCACGTTCCGGAAAATGTTTGTGTTTTTTCTGAGTTACTTTCATTAAAAGATTGAATAATGTGTTTAAGATATATTCCCTTATTCCAGGTTCATCTGCAGATTTGTACTAAATTAACAATCGTTCTTTTCTTTTCTTTCCCTTCACTCCAGACCACTAGTCCTCGCTCGCTGTCTCCAGTAGCAGGACCTATCATCCGTAATCAATCTCCTGAGTCACCAGTAGAGGAATCCCCTGTACACATTGTACCAATATCTCCATCTCCATCCAAACCAGTACGGCGATTCCCATCCAATGTGGAAGCACCACCGCCAGTATCAGTCAAACCAGTTCAACCGCCTCCTACCAGTATCCCTAAATCGCCACCACCTGTTGCTCCCAAACCTGCTCCAAACGCAGTCAGGGTTCTTCCACCAAAAGCAGCTCGAGCCGTACCACGATCAACGCCCAAAGTCTTACCTTTTACACATCTTAATGCGAACCCCTCTACAGACAAAGACGACGTAGACACGAGGAGATCCCGATTGAATTCAGAAAAGCAGAATCAACCAAATGCTCTATCGCCTCCGAGATCAAACAAGAGAGCACCAGCTTATAATGAAAACATGGACAGTGAATTGCAGAGAGCTTTGATGAACAGGAGAAAGTTTTCAACCTCAGATGAAGATAGTGTGGATGATAGGGGTCCATTGCTATCTTCTTCTGGACTTCGTCCTGGACCCTCTACAGGAGCACTAGCGCAACCAAGATCTCAACCTGGTAGTTCAGGGAAACAGCCTACTCCTGGAGAGCTTGCAGGAGCACCCTTTGGAGACTCACCCAGATCAGCATCTCCTGTTGACTCTTTGGACGGCCAAGCTGATGGACAGAAAGGAGAGGAGAAAGAGGAAGAAAACAAAGAAAAGGATATGCTAGATGATTTTTTCGATGGAGTAAAAGAAAAGTTTGATGATTGCACGGTTTCATAAAATATCAACTACAAGAAAATAACAAGGAACTTTTCAGTTTTTGTTTTTCATACCTATTACCATTTCTTTCATGAAACATACATAAATATAATCAGAGTAGGTGTTCGTATGTATTTAGGGAAATTTGACTAAGTTATTAAGAATCCTCTAAGGTGTCTCCAACCATTTTTTACTTATTTATATAACTATTTAATTCATGTTTGCTTAATCGCAAAATACATTTTTTTTCGGGGTGTAACAATCCTTTTTGGGAGGCGCACATAAAGCAACTAGGCATGGACAGCGTTAAATTTGTTAGCAGAATCTACATTAATTGTCTTGCATGTTCAGAGATATTTCACGATCATTTGCCTAAATTAGGGTCGGGTGATGTAATTATTTTCTCTCATTTTGAATCAATAACGGTTACATATAAATTCGACATGTTCGAGGTAGTATCATAGCAAAAAAAATGATGATCATTCTATAGTATTAATCGTCTTAAATCGTTATTTTTCGTCTTTTGCATTACACTAAGTTTCTCAGTGTATCTTTCTTTCTGAAAACGTTTGTTTTCTTCTTCTTCTATTTCAGACACTTACAAGGGTTTATGAACCAATTTGAGTTATAGAGTGCAAAGGCAGTACGTAAACAAATCCTAGATCATACCTATGTCTTGTCCTACTAAGAGCGTTATGGTAGCATATATTAAAGGGATATTTGAGTTCTTGTTTAAGACCACAAATGCCTTCGAAGTGCATGGTTATTGCTCTTATTCTTATTTATGACATTTCTAGTGCCCTTTTAGAACCTAAAATTGGTAATTCTTAGACCCCAAAATGTGTGAATTTAGATTAAATACGATCATACCAATTCAGCACCACTTTCAAAAAATGACGGTGACCGTTAATTAATTAATTAATTAATTAATAACAGCAATACAAGGGCCGGCTGGTTGTGCATATTATAACAAACACGAAAAATCCAATAAAAAGCCAATATTAGCTTTGGCTGGAATAATACGTATAAGGCGCTATCTCGTTTTTCAACGACTGGTTCAAAATTACCGAATATTTGTGGGGCACCACAAATATTAGAAGTGGTTATATTTATGGATATTTCAGCCGTCTCTGAACCGATTTTGATCAAACAAAGATGATTTTGTCATTTAAATTGTATATTCTTTCAAATTTGACACTCAGATTTTCATTATCTCACTAAAAAAACATTTTGTGTAGCGCCCTCTGCAACAAAACTCAACTATCCCTTTAAAAGCATTTTGAACGCATTAAAGAAATGTCAAAACACATTTCTTGGATGCACCGCGGTACACATCAAAATGATCCGCATCGCTGCCTTTGCGTACCCTTACGATTAAGCATGTACTAAGTCGATTGAACATTTGTTGTTAAAATAATGCTCCTGAAGGGTATTCTATCCTAATATTTCACAAAAGATTATCAACATATGGAGCTGATAATGACGGAATTTGCAATAAACACACCTTGTGCCTGTTAATTTCGTTTACTTTGCACCCACTTCTTTAATTTGCGTATCCTGTTTTCATTTTAAAAGATAGAATTATAACGACGATTATTGACAAAATTGTGTGTATAAATTAGTCGTGTTTTTTTCAATTGTAGATGATAATATAATGTATTTGTAGATATCATGTAGAAACATCATAATAACTGTTTAACATTTGTTTGAATTTATTTTTTACTAGGATTAGGTTAATAGAATGTGTTAAGTGTTTGTTATCATTATAAGGTTTTCATTATTATGGTATTCTTAGCAGGGGCGGATCCAGCCGGCGGCAAGGGAGGGGGCCTAAAAAGGGGCCCACTTCGTGCGAAAATTTGAAAATCGTGCCGGTCGATTTTTCGCTCAGTGGGGGGTAGTGAGCAAAAAAAAAAAATTTTGGCACCCGAAAACCGCCACCCCTTGGGCGCCAGGGGAGGGGGCCCAACTTCTTTTTTTTCAAAAAAAGGGTGTTTTTACCCGTTTTTTTTTCTAGGGAAGTGGGCCCCCCTGGATCCGCCACTGATTCTTAGACATGTTTATATGAATTATATCTGCTTCCATTGTGTACCAACTTTTACAAAGTTGTTTGATGATATATATTCTAACTTACATTAAAAAGTATCAAATTATGTTCATTACAAGGATGCTCTGACGAATGTAAAGCGTAATCTCTTTTTAAATGATTTCAGACAATAACATTTATCAATATATGACATGATGTCTGAGGTCAATATCAGCCTATAATTACATGATCTCATAACCTTTTTTTGGTCTTTATGTTTGAGAATCAGTTGATATTTGACCTTCCATTTGCAGTCGTGAACCCCTATCCCTCCCATACATATACAGACACCCACTCACGCGCGTGCACGCCCCCACACATTACTGGAGTTTAATGTCTTTCTGCAATTAATTTCCGTTTTCATTGGGGATGGTGGTGTTGATTGGGCAGTGGCGTATCAAAAATTCTGTGAAGCTTCTGGAATGGTCAGGAAAAACTCAGTGAAACTTAATATGGCGTTGCAAGAGAGGGGCTGCCCAGATACATGTACTGAACCCCTGTCTTGGGAGGATACCACTCCTCTCCTTTATCAATCTGTGGATACGCCATCGTGGGTACAGCTAGGTATGGGGTCAAAGATCGTATGATTGTTCAAATCAATTGTTAATACTTAACAGAACACATACAATGTCTGCCTGATTTCCACTTTGACCCAATCTAAGGCTGAAACATTTTTACGCACACCAATTTTCGCGAGTTGTTCGAAATTAGCCGGTGCTCAATCAAGCCTAAAATATTTCAATATCTTACGTGCCATTCGATTGAATAGACCCTCACCTATATTTCCATAACAAAAAATCATTCAGATATCATGAAATTAAAATTTAGGAGGATATTTCCAAAGTGTGTACTTATTTTGATATGCACTAAACTATAACTATACACAAAAAGTCAAAATTACACAAACATGATTTTTATTGCAAAAAATCTTAGTAAAATATAATGATTCAACGCATCATAGAATTTTGAAGAAAAAATGTACAAGGCATTAGTATATACCATCGGAACGATTATGATTCAAAAGGTAGTTGAAGCATGTCAAGGTTATTTTGATTTTCCTTTATGTGGAAAATAAAATTAATAGACCGTTGGCGGATAATCAATATGACTAAAAAAAAAGCCTCAGAAAAACATATTGTTCTCTGCCTTACATAGCCCCCAACCCTTTTCAATTTGCAAATAATTTATTAACTGAAAATATGAATTTATGAGACTCTCACATGCCTCAAATCAGTATATAATTGATTTGTTCTTGTTAATGGCTTGAATTGAATTGAAAATATGTTTTGCTTTTAGTTTTAGCGTCCTGTATATTCCATATGTGAAAGCAGAAAATCACTTAAAAACCATGTAAGGATACAGAATGATATATTTACTTTGACAACGAGATTACTGGTGTTTTATTTACAACATTATTTTTGTATTTTCCAATTATATGCTACATAATCTATACAACTTTTATTAACATTTGTATTGGCTGTGCAGATACAAACATTTTATGTTATTTACATGTAGTTTTGAAGGTTCAGTGCATATATTTCCATTTGATTATATTAGAATTTATTTTCCCTCATTACCAGAGCACAGGATGAACTTACAATTGAAGTTCTTTTACATGTATATGTATGTGGACTCAAATACAGTTTAAAAGCGTCTGTATAGTTGGATTCTACATTATTGATTTATAGTACAATTATATAGCATTATGAAGACAAATAACAGCACACCTGCCACGCAATTCTGTTGAAAATACATCTGTTCAAAGTGATTATTATCTTAATTTTTGGATATTAGTTTCAGTTGTGGAAATCTATGGATGAGTGTGTATAAAATTATGTGCGTGTGCGTGTGTGTGAGCGTGGATGAAGCTGACGTTCAGTGCTGTATAAGATTGGAAGTAAGTTTAAGAACTTGTAGATTGTAAACCCTCCAATGTTAACAAAGAAACAAATAAAAGTAAACACAGAACAAAAGGAAAAATATACCGTGATTACAATTTGCCTTTGCACCATGCAGTTGACAATCTTTTGTGTCGAATTGAATTATACATTGGTATAAGTTGTAGTCGGTTATAGCCCCATTTTCCTAGAAAAGCGATCATGGCGACCATGGCAATTTGTGAAAAAATTCGTAAAGCGTGGCAGAATCTCCCACCAACTCCATTTTGGGCCAGTGAGGCTATTACATAAAAGCTTTGCTGCGATGTGCCTGCGCTGAAGGCGGTGGCGATACGATGTTAGTACGACGCTGCCAATTTCTCGCCCCATTTCGAGGCCGATGAGATGCACTGCTTCAGCGATCAAGGCAAACGTAATACGTTTTAGGCGCTGCTGCCACGTTAGAGCTATAAACATGTAGTTTTTTTTATACGTTCTTGAGCCGATTTTCATGCGCTTTGAAAAGATCGAGCCACGCCCCACCAAGCTTTGTCGATTAAGGGGGATCGCAACAGAATCGTCTTCTAGTGAGATGGGAGTATTAGGAAATGTGGCTATGCATTTGTTTACTATATTTGTACTTTAGTGTATCTCTTCACTTCTTCGTCATTCCTCTTGTTTTTGTATGATTCCTATTATTTTATTATTGTTATCATTATTGTTATTATGATTATCATTATTATTATTATGATTATTATTATTATTATCATTATTATTATTATTATTATTATGAATGAACAAGACGGAATTAGCAGTAAACAAATATATGTAGATTAATGGGAAATCCATATTAACATTATTTGCACAATATAGTGGGATTTCAATTATTGATATTCCGAAATACTTCGAAATCAGGAATCTTAACTCCTTGATCTTATTAATTTATTAGCAATATGAATAAGAAGTATATGTATATACTTATACACAGTTTTGGCACAAGAGAATCCCTTAGAATTGGAAACGTGTGCCTCATCATTCAACTCATGGATGGTTAAAATGAAATTGGAGTCGTTGATTGTTATGGAAACGAAATTCTCCTCACAAAGTAATCGTTCGATATGAATAATTAAAACGATATGCTAGATGTCATTGCTCGTCCATTCAAACGAGTAAACGAATGAAAATGAACAGCCTTATTTCAATGGACCATATTAATATTGAAAGGGTGGATGGCAGAGTTTCTTTACATTATACTGCATCCCCTCTCTCTCTCTCTCTCTCTCTCTCTCTCTCTCTCACAAACACACTCTCTTCTTTCTCTCCCTCCCTCCCTCCCCCTCCCCCTCTATCTATCTCGCTCTTTCTATCTTTCTCTCTCTCTCCCTGCCTCCCTTTGCCCCCCATCTCTCTCTCTCTCTCTCTCTCTCACACAGTCTCTTCTTTCTCTCCCTCCCTCCCCCTCCTCCCTCTCTCTCTGTCGCTCTCTCTATCTTACTCTCTCTTTCCCTGCCTCCCTTTGCCCCTCTCTTTCTCTCTCTCTCTCTCTCTCTCTCTCTCTCGTACTAGTTTTCCCTCTTTCGGTTTCCGTTCTTCATCTCTCCTCCTACATTCCTATTTTGAAAGGTCGATTCCACTATCCTTGGCTATTACTTTCTCCCCAATCTTGCTGATGCCTGACTAAAAACTACAAAAAGCATTTAGCAATGGAAATTTGAATAGAAAAATAGAATGACAATCTAGTTTTGGATAAGAAATAGAAGACAGTTTCCCCGCGTTAGAAACTAATAACATTAGGAGACTCAGATACGTGTCTATTGGCTGTTCACGGAGTTTGGGTTTAATAGTCTTGGTAGCACGAGCTATATTACTCCCCTTTCCGTGATAGTACCCCAGTACCGTTGTTCGCATCATCCCATTGTTTCTTCCATCCACCACCGCTCTCCCTGCGTCCGTTTCTATGGCAACTACTGTATGCGTTATATATTGTAGACACGGAGCATGCGCAAGGAGGGCCCGCACCCCACACTCTCTTGATTCTCATCACTCTGGGTTGGTGTCTGAAACCTGTTGAATCTCTCATCATATTGCTCTCATAATAACCGCTCGCTTTTCACTGTCGAGTTTTAGCCTCTTATTAATGTTTCATATTTGGTGGGATTCTCTACGAAGCTTCGAAAAGCAAGTCGATATTTATTTCGAATGCCTGAACATTTAACCTCATTTTGCCTTCACCATCATCGATTAATGAGCAAGATGGCTGTGAATGTCATGAGGGTGAGTAAATGTTCTCGATTTACTCATGTTAGATATCTTTGGATATAAATGTGATATCAAAATTGATTCTGAAATTCATTGTCATAATTTTCCTGAAGGGGAAATGTCAGTGTTTTTTTTTTTAATAAACACCTTTAGCAAGATGGGTAGAGATAAATAGAGGGGGATGGAGAGAGAACAGAAGAGAGAAAGAAAGAGGGAGAGCGAGCAGAGAGAAGGATAGAGAGGCAGAGCGATATGAAAAGTTGGACAGAAAAAGAGATAAATACTAGTATGAAGACGAAAAATTAAACTTTCAATAATCAAGGTGTGAATTTATTACGCAAATAAACAACAGGAATTTGCTTCTTAAAATGCATGAATTAAGGTCTTAGGAGTGAATAAGTGAGTGATATTACATAGAAGTAAAATTGCCTTGGTCATAGCTGGTCCACATACTGTCAGTTTCTCAGTGTTTTCCTTATGGAATCCACAAACAAATTGTGCATTATACAAAAACAGTAAGTTTTACTTGGTTTGTTAAATGTTATAACATCAGACCCATGAAACTTAAAAGTCGACTTGAATTTGATTTGGAAATTGTATCTCAAATCTGGAACAAATAATTGTTTGTTACGGAGATTTCTGCAACACAAAATTGATTGATCTTATAACTGACTTTATAGACAGTATTTGGTGAAGCTGACACTCTTAAAGTGGGAAAATACATGTACAATCAACAACTGTAACTCTTTAAGCTACAGGGTCTAGATATCACTTTCACTAATTTGCTATGTATTGATATACATGTATAGATAATACATCCATCAATTATTTTGTTTTCGTCATCCGAATTGTAAAATGTTGTTTGGATATTTTCGATGTTTGTTTGATTCTTTTTTTATAAATCGGAGGCGATGAGAATTGTACAATATAAAATCTTTCAAAACGACTGACCTATTGGATCTTTTATTTGTTGTTATTGCACAAAAGAATGTTCTCATAAAAAGTTGAAAGCAAGCTTAAATTGTTAGCATATTTGAAAGAACGCGTTAATGCACATTTAAACACAAAAATAATTATGCGTACTACTTTTTATTCTCTTTTTGTTCCTTCCTTTTTCAGTTTGGTTTGATGCTGTTTTTATCTGACAAAAAGACTATAGCATGATATACTAATGGTTGTATCAATCGGTTTGATCATCCCTGCTTGCAAATATAAAACAATATTGGGAAATGACTGTTTGATATACTTAATACCCATCAGGAAAGTGTTAGTTGACCAACAGCATTCATAACTATTTTGATATATATTTCTATGGTAGAATGGGGTTTTCAAGTACCATCACAATAACTTAATGGTGAGATGCAGTATATATACAAAAAAAAGGAGATAAGTATTTTTTAAAAGGTGTAAACGTTTCCCAAATTCATTTCAAATTTTGGAAAGACAATCTAGCTTTGGGTGGTGTTTTTACTTGTATAGGTAATCTAATAATAATCGCTGGTAAGTAATATATAATCGAATAAAATGGAATTTTTGTTCTTTATCTATCTGAGAAGCCATTCGTGAAATTTATCTTGGATGATAAAGTGAATGGCAGACTGAAACAGATGAAAATATATTCAAGGAGAAGTATGGGAAGACAATTTTAAAGCATTCATCTAAAACAGTTGAACAAAATTGAAGCACAGATATCAAGCGGTAGAAAATTAATAAAGAAACCTGAACAATGAAAGATGAAATAATCAAAAGATCAGGATCATAGTGAAAGATAGACAGACAGACAGACAGACAGGAAAACAGACACAGGGCAAGGGAGAAAGAGCGAGGACATGGTTTGACAGAGCGTAGGCATATACACTCACTATTTCGCGGAGGAGGGGGGGGGGGCTAACGCTTATATATATCGTTATATATAATTACTTTTTAATTATCATTGAAAAAAAACAATAGAATTTCAAAGTAATGTGCTAGTGATAAGAAATTATTACCCTTACCAGACTGTTAAATCAATTTCATAATTAAAAAATACATTGGACAAGATATAATGAAAATTTGCAATTAGAACAGTCCTCGTCGGCCAAATAGTTAATGCAAAATTATTAGAGGCTGCATGCTGTGCCTAAGCCCCCGCCCTTCTCCTTTGGAGTGAGTGAGAGAGAGAGAAAGATAGAGAGAAAGAGAGAGAGAAAGAGAGAGAGAAAAGAGAGAGAGAGAGAGAGAGAGAGGGTGGAGGAAGAGAGAAAGAATCACGAAGTTTAACGGCCATTTAGGCCTTACATGATGAATATCTACAAACCATCTTACGATAGAAAACCTCGAGTAGCGAGAAGTAATATCGATTGCCCACGATTGCTCGATTAAAGCTGAAAATTGCCTGCACGTTTTTTGAAAGATGAATAGAGGTATTATGATCTAAAAGAGAATGGGGACAAGATATCAAATTTCAATTTCCGATAACTATCTAGTAATAACTCATAGCATGGGAAAATCTAACTCTATGTCATGAACTTATTTATAATTGTAATGTTCACTTGGGAAGGGGCCCTGAAACTGTCCAATTATTTTGCATATACTGCATAACAAGGGGGGTTGCGTGTGATTAAATTCTAGTCAAGCGGTAGCATGTTAACATATTCAACTAAGCAAGAACATATTTTAAATATATGGTATATGACAGTGGGTATGAAAATGCGCCCATATGCAATAGCTGTTTACAATAAAAATGGGTACATCTGTGAGCTTGAAACCTATTGCTTCAAATAATTTGCACTGCTTCAAGTAACTTTTTCTTTTCAGTGACACCTCGATTGAGTGTCAAAATCGCTTTCTTGGACTTAAGCCTAGCGTGTGTGTCAAAATTTGTTGTTTTAATAATAATAATAATAATGTTCATTTCTTATATACTGCATATTACATAATTGTCTCTATGCGCTTAGATACGAGAGAGAGAGAGAGAGAGAGAAGAGGGAAGACCAATTATCAAATTAATTACAAAATTTACATGTCACTTTGTCACTGGCATGATCGAAACAGATATGTTTTTAAGTCGGATTTAAACTGATGTAGTGAAGGACAACATTTTAGAGACGCTTGGAGATTGTTTCATAGTTCTTGTATGGCATACTGGAAAGCACGGTGCCCATTTTAGCCTGAAATCGATTGATTAATGTTGATACTGTTATAGGAATCCGTTGAAGTTTCAAGTTAGGTTTAAATTTAGAATTCGGTGTTGTGTTTAGTATAGGGTGGAATTAGGACTTCGGCTAGAGCAGGAAAGTAACTGCGGAATCATCTCCGCCGGAGCACGTGTCGTATGCCTTGTCGTGCTGACACACTTCAGGGATTTTCCGCCTTCCCATTACTTCAAGTAAATAGTTCTTCATTGAATCATTAAACATTGGACAACATTAATTTCTCACTGTCAATAAAGTGTAGTTTATCAACAGAATTGAATGTACCATGCATTTCTTAGGTTAAAGTTACTATATCATCAATTCCATCTGCTGTTTGAGATAAATAACTTATGCACGCAAGTTGATGCAATTTTCTAGTAAGCAAGTAGTTATATGGCATTATATTCCACATACTAAGAATCTTGCTCTACGATTGGTCAAAAGTAAATCACATGATGAAAGATAGTTCGCGCATCATTGATGGGAGAAGAAAAGTGCGTTGCACTGTGTAGATAGTACTACTATCTACACAGTACAACGCACTTTCAGAAGTACAATCCACACAGTGCAACGCACTTTAATTGTATACGTTGCGTATTGTTGTCGGCGGTCTGAATTTATACGCGATCTTTCCTCAGCTTCGCTTCGGAAAGATAGCTACATCCAGATCGCCTCGGAAGTGATAGTTTGTCCCATCACCTTCACCAACAGTAATTATTTGTTTAATATAATCTCACGAAAACAAGATATTTCCATGTCTTTCAAATAAATTTAAGGTTGTTCTATACAAATGAAAATTGTCCGGGGGAGGTGTCCTAGAGGATGGTTGTCGAAGGGGGTAGTTGTCTGGGGGTATTTGTCCGGGGTAGTTGTCCGGGGTAGATGTCGGGGATAGATATCCTAGGGGGTAGTTGTCCGGGGTTAGTTGTCCGGGGGTAGTTGTCCTAGGGTGTAGTTTTCTGGGGTAGTTGTCCGGGGGAAGTTGTCCCGGGGGAGGTAGTCGTCCTAGAGGGTGGTTACACTAGGGGGTAGTTGTCCTAGGGGGAGTTGTCCTAGAGGGTGGTTATCCTAGGGGTGGTTATCCGGGGTGTGGTTGTCCAGGGGGTAGGTGTTCTAGAACCCACTTTAGACATCAACCACTGAAGTGCAATTCAGAATTTTGAATCGTTGAACACATGTGCATGTCCTTGATCCATAATTGTTGCATGAGACCAAATTAGTACAAGAATATTTTGACAACCTGTTCGCAGTTCTGCAGAAGCTAAGTTATGGAAAAGATAAAATAAGACTAAATATGGTATAGTCTTTACCATGAGAAGGAAATCTTGCATTAAAATGTAAAATAGTGGGTAGTGTTTAAAGTAAGCCGTAAAATATGGGTATATCTTTTTGATATACACTATACAGCTGGCACACAATTTATTGTTTGTCAGTCATTTCATTAAATAATTCATCTCATTAACTAATAAATTGAACATAATAGGCATTGCGTTACCAACTACTTTATAGTTAGAATTTTATCAATTCCTACAAATTAATTGCGTCTGAAAAAAATGATAAAAATTGCATTCGAGTTGACGTTACGGTCGTTATATTCTGCTCGTCATTTGGCATAAAAACTTTATGGTTAGAATTTTATCAATTCCTACAAATTAATTGCGTCTGAAAAAAGTGATAAAAATTGCATTCGATTTGACGTTATGGTCGTTATATTCTGCTCGTCATTTGGCATAAAAATATGAGAAACCGACACAGTTACTTTAATGAAAATTAGTTGAGGTCCATTTCAGCACTAACATGACCCTTTGAAGAAGATGTCAATTCTCAATGTATGATAACAAAAATTAAAAATTAAAAAATTAAAAATTCGCAATGTATGATAATCCTCACTTGTGCGTCTACTACTTCTAATTCGACGCTAATATATCTTAACCACATCCTTTCACAATTTCAGCCTAAAAATTTGGCGGGTCTCTATTTACAGCCTTGTCCAAACATTTTTTAATTATGTAAATCGAAGAAAAAAAACAGCAAATAAACTAAAATCCAGTTGTCAGAGTAAGTAAATGAGAATTTCGCGTAATTGCGCACAAGCGTGCCGCAATGTTTTGTTCTGTTCTTTCCTTATCCAGTCATTTCTTTTTTCTTTCTTTCTTTCTTTTTCGTTCTTTATCTATTTCTTTATCAATTAACTTATTTCTTTCATTCTTTATTTTTATTTCATTTATTTTCATTTATTTATTTACTTGTTGTTTTTTGCTGGCCTTTTGAAGCTTAAAATATATCAATATTGCACTGTAACTGCACTGTCTGGTTTATCCTATCCCCAATAGAATAAAAACATGAAAAAAGACATTCGAATAAAAGTCTTTTTCATAATTTTAAATAAATTCAATTCTAACGCTCAAACAAGACCTTGACCTTTGTTTATCTTTGTTTTCCTTTCTTCGAAGACAGCATTCCTGATGCCTTATCGTGCACCAAATAGTCATTATATAAAATAGGGTATTCGTTAGAGAGCATGCTATTGGCTGAGAAGCTGTCATGTGACTCTTGACATTTTGTAATATGTGCCCGAGCGTGCAATATAACAACCTTTTTGTGTACGGTAAATCGCGAACAAAATTGAATTACTCTGCGCGATACTCTTCCCTGCGCGTAACCATTGTTTGCATTGTCGTAGCTGCGCGCATCTGACGCGAAGGCAACCTGAATGTAATCTAGAGTTCCTGAATCCAATGGATTGCAAATACCCTCAATTTTATATAACAGATATTGTTCAATATACATATAACACATATTTACTTCCAAATTCTCCTCGAGCTATCGTATTTCACCAACGGCATACGGCCTCTGTGAAATATGACATCACTCGAGAAATTCTGAATTTGTCGGCTGATATATTATTTGTTATATCAAGCATGCAATATCTTTATAATGATGCGGTGCTTGTGAAATGTGACTTTACCTGAGTCGATAATTTTAATGAGAAGGAGATTTTCATGTCTTTTAACCATAGTCTTATTTCATTGAATTCATGATGATAGCGTTCTTCGTAATTACGACAACGGGAAAGATCGAGGAGCAATAGAGTTTGATTTTTTTTTTTACCTAGTAAAAGCTAAATGAGTTATCGTAGGGCAAAGATTGTTGTGTTCGATGCCTTCAATTATTACAAGGTTACACAGCGTTTGGAAAATTTTCAAGGATAGAAATATAAAAAAATGCTCGATTGTCTTCTATACTCTTTGGATACACAATAGCCTCTTCCGTTTTCTCATCAATAACTAAAGATATATCGGTAGAACATGTAATTATTATAAGGTCTACTCAGGCACACTGCCACGGCAGCTTCGATTGGGTCCACTCTGTACTCTGTTGCCATGGTTCATATTTAAGACATAATTAATGATAATGAAGTGATTTTGGATAATGCAGATTGTAGATATATTGACTGACAATGACGACAATAGCTTCTCACATAACCAAACAAAACTTGTTTTTTAATATAAAATACTGTATGCAAATTATGATGCCCTCTATTATTCACAGTTTTTCTGCCATTTCACAAACAAAAAAACGGGGCAAGCAAACTTCTTCCAGTATGTCAGGGGGAGAGGGAGAGAAGGGGAAAGAGACGGGGTAGAGGCGGGGTAGAGGCGGGGTAGAAGAGGGCAGTTGTACGATAGGTGAAGAGGGAGTTCTTGATCAACGGACAAGGCACGCACACGCAAACACGCATCGAATATAAAATAATCAAAGTTCGTTTCTGGACAACATGCAGAGGCATACAATGGGCTGACTTTTCATTTTAAAGCCCGTCTGCACTAGTTTGGCCAGGAGGGATTAGACCTCACTGCAACGTCACTGACAGGTGATTATTTCGTCAAATCAGCTCTCAATTAACATAAGAAAAAGGGGTTCATGGGGGATCAACGGGCACCGATTAGGCATTGTTGCTATATACAGGGCGCAAGTAGCTACAAGTAGTGCAGTGGGGCTTTAAACTTTGAAAGTAAGTTGGAATATTTCCGCAGTCATTATCAGCCTAGCGAGAGAATCATCACTCTGGGTTAAATAAATATTAGGAATCTTTGTAGGATCATTCGCAAAACAAGATATTGAGACATCTCTTGAACGTTATATAACCCCAATTCGCACAAGTTCTTTTAAAGGGATCCGGTAACTTTGTCTCAGATTCTGAAACAAAATCCTGGATTTAGCTCATGCTGCAATGATAATTATAAACATTTAGGTCAGTCAGGAACCTCATGAATTTTACAAGCCGATCGCCGGTCTGATTATCAAAATATTTGTGATTGGAAATCGAAACCAAATTTTACGTTTTCCTAATGGTTTTCATAACACTACAGTCTATTGGGGAAAACGAGTATGGTAAAACCGGTCACTCAAAGATTTTTACTTTTTTGAGGCACTTCTTGATCATTTTGAAGCGCGATTTTTTTTTAGGGCTTCAATATTACACCATATCACAGACATTGATAACACGTAGGGCCGTGCATCTCAGATTTATAAACGATGCCTTTAAAGAAAGATTATTCTTTAAACGAGAGTACATGCAGGTTTTTCATTACTTATATGATGCAACATTCAGCAAGAACTTGTAGTTTATTTGAGTTAGTCCAGATATAATTATGGTAAATGCGTGTATCTTCTTAAGCTAATCAAACTAATTCCAGTTTTTGTCTGCCGCCTTTCTAATACAATATTTAATTCGTTTAATGGAACCTGTGGAGTCAATGACTGAGACACAAAATTAATCAGTATCCGGTACTGGGGCACTCTGTCTATATCACCACTCAAATTATAATTTCATTTCAGTATTAGCTGGATTTACCATGTCTACGTTCAATCCAATCCATTTTACTAATCTTGTTTAATTCAATTCAATGTATTCAAATCTACTAAATTACGTTCATTCAAAAACCTTGTTGTGAATGACTTCTTATTCGAGATACAAAGAATTCCATGGAGATCATGCATAAATTTTAATCATATTAACAGAGCATGGGAGACGTGGCTTAAATTATTTATTGATGATGTTGATGAACATATGCCGCTCTGTGAGAAAAGAATACGAAATAACGCATGCCCTTGGGTTAATGAGGAGATTATTGAAACGATGTGCGAAAGAAATCATGCACACGATGTGGCGTTGAAGGGGGTTGACGACGTATCATGGAAAATGTACAAAGAACTATTGAACAAGGTAAATCATCTTCTGAGAAAAGAAAAAAAGAAATTATCACAGTGCTCAGATAGATGACAGTAAAGGAAATAGCAAAAATATGTGGCAGAGTGTCAAACATATTATTCCTAAATTTTTTTTCTATTGAAATTGAAAATCCATTCACATATTTCTTTTAAATGATCAAGGATAATTCTTGAACGATCAGTTATTTCATGAGGATACCAATTAAATTGTATTATAACTGTTTAAATGCTTGTGTATTTATCTTTTTTTGTGTTTGCTGCTGTTATTTGTTTTATTCTTACCAAACAGGGCCTCATGGAAGACCACCAAATTGGTGATATGTGCCACCCTGTATAAATATTAAAAATAAATAAAATAAATAAATAAATTGTCCAGATCAACAGGGGAAAAAAAATTGTTTAAACTCTCTTTTTTTTAAAGCAAAAATTTAAAATAACATGCATGATAAGGCAATCAACATATTTAAGAAGGCACACAAACACAATTACTAAACAACAACAAAACTAATTGTATGTTTACGGAATGATCATCGACAATTTCGTCTCGTCGTTCTGAACACTAACATTACAAAAAACGTATTGAGCCTTATTTATATATAGCGTGTTGTTGTTTCTTTTTGCTTTATAATGGTGAGTGTGTATGTTTAAATGTTTCCGTTTTAAGTTATATTTGGTTGGTCCAACTAACATACAAAACAATGTGTTGGTAGTTTAATTACCTGTCTTCCTGAAAGTGAAGGTCGGCTCTTTATTACAACGGATTTTTAACTCTGTTAAGTTTAAGTAAGATTTCCTTGTACTCGTTTAAATCTGGATCACTATCTAGGCTCTCTAATAGGTAACCCATACTGTTGTTGGTAGTGGTTGTGGTAAAGGTTTAATGGCGATTTTTCACCGGTGATTGGAGGATATGAGAGGAAATATGTGAGGGTGTATCGTCTAAGTGTAATGCTAATTTGCCATTCCCTGTCAGTCCACAATCCGACTTATGAAAAAATTGATTGGACAATGGTTTCCGGGAATCTACAATATTTACTTTGTGTCTCTCTATGTTTTGGAACAATCGTCTAATACATGAATTTTCAAGACTATCATTTTTCTCAATTTTTTTTTAAATTCTTAAGTTGTATTGTTTTACTTAGGTATAAATATTTTTCTGTCGAGTATCCATTCTTAGACATTAAACGCTGTAGAGCCCATACGTTCATCAGCGGGGTTTGCCGTCCACGGCAAGTAAAGGGAAGGTTGCCACACGTAGGACAGTTTTTAGAAGAAAAAAACAGACAATAGGCCAATATCGTAAGCTAGCATGGTACTATCACGTTGTTGGTTATGACCTTGTCATGTAATGAAAAAATAATTTGCGATAATGAATGTCATACAATACCCTTAATGAAACCACTAATTATATTGCTTGACTAAGGCTCACGAATTAGATTCGAGATAGAGAGAAAGAGAGAGAGAGAGAGAGACGTGCAGAGAGAGAAGACTGACGGAGAGGAACAAAGCACAAGGTCGATACCGAGACATAAAGAGGAAAGTTCAGAGAGACGGATATGGACAGATAGATAGAGATAGATATACAGTGCGTATGAAAACAAGTGTATCCAACTTTGATAGCTTGTAATAAAGAATTAATAACCTACGTGACCTTGAATCATATTTCATAATAAAGGGTAAATGATACCCTATTCAAATCTGCTGTCAAGGTCACCATGGAGAAACACGTACCCCACAAGTACACATCAAGTAGATTCAACCTTCCTTGGTTTAACCGAACATTGAAATGTGCGGTAAGGAAGAAGCAGAGGTTGTACAATAAAGCAGATAAGTCAGGGAGGTCCGAGGATTGGGAGGTCTTCAGGCAATGTAGGAAAAACACTCAAAAACTCATCAAGCAAGCTAGATCTTCCTACATTAAAAGACTTCCTGGGTTCTGCCTTACTTGAAACTCAAAAACATTTTTGAGTTTTATCAGACATCTCAACAGAGACAGTCAATGCATTTCCGATTTAGAAAGCGGTGGTCGTGTTGTCAGTGACGACAAAGACAAGGCTAACCTACTGAATGACCAGTTCAAGAGTGTTTTTGTCACCGAATCTGTTAGTGATATCCCATCTTTGGGCTCCAGTCCGTATAAGAGAATTAGTCACCTTACTATCACCAGTGGTGGAGTTGAGAAACTTCTTAGAGAGCTGAATGCCAGTAAATCACCTGGGCCTGACGGTATTCCACCCTGGTTTCTGAGGATCGGTGCTGTGCAGCTAGCCGCTCCCCTGCAGGATCTTTTTCAGTCTTCAATCAACACTGGGTCCGTGCCTAAAGGATGGAAGGAAGCAAACATAGCTCCTATCTTCAAAAAGGGGAACAGAAGTTCGCCGGGAAACTACCGGCCTGTCTCCTTGACGTCGGTAGTCTGCAAGGTGATGGAACATGTTATCCACAGCCACGTTATGAAGTATCTGGAAGACCAGAATATTCTTACTGATTGTCAACATGGTTACCGAGCTAAAAGATCTACTGAGACGCAACTTATCCTCTCTATCCACGATGTTAGTAGGGAACTGAATGACGGCAATCTGGTCGACATGGTTTTACTGGACTTTACGAAAGCGTTCGATAAGGTCCCTTATCGTCGATTAATAGAAAAGCTTAAATATTATGGTCTTGGAGGGGAAATTTCTGTTTGGGTGGAAGATTTTCTGAGAAGTCGATCACAACAAGTAGTCATCAACGGACACTCTTCGGCTCCTGCCTTGGTGACATCCGGAGTTCCGCAGGGGACAGTGACTGGGCCATTGTGGTTTCTTCTATATGTCAATGACATGCCAGATAACATCAACTCTAAGACTAGGTTGTTTGCAGATGACTCCATCTTATACACCCCAGTGTCGGTAGAGCATGACAACAGTGTACTCCAACATGACCTCCAGTCCCTGGAACGCTGGCAAGACACCTGGTTGATGAATTTTAATCCCAGCAAGTGCTACTCAATGACGTTTGGGAAACGAAATCCACCGCAGCCTTCCTACAAGTTCTGTGGTCGAGATCTGGATTGTGTTTCTTCCCATCCATACTTAGGTGTGCATATCTCTAACACGCTGAGTTGGAACACACATACCGAAGAGGTTGTTTCCAAAGCACAGAGGGTCCAGAACGTCATTAGGCGGAATCTGTGGTGTTGTGACAAGAATACCAAATCCACTGCATACCTGATGCTGGTCCGTCCAATACTTGAGTATGCAGCAGCAGCTTGGGATCCATCTATGAAGACAAACATTAAGTCCCTGGAAAGAGTGCAACGACAAGCGGCAAGATTCTGTACTAATAACTACCGGAGGGAAGAGGGCACTGTTACTAAGGCCCTGAAATCTCTTGGCTGGGAATCCCTTGAGACACGAAGGAAGAATCAGAGACTTGCCATGTTATATAAGATGAAGAATGGACTAGTTAATATCCATTTGGATGATTTCATTCAACGTAACCCAAGAGCTACAAGAGGGAATGACCAGAAGTTTCTCCAGATCAGGCATAGGGCCAGAGTATTCCAAGACTCCTTCTTCGTAAATACTGTTAGGGACTGGAACAACCTTCCTTCTTCTATTGTTAATAGCCCATCCCTGGTAACATTCAAAGCTAAACTCAAACAAAATAGATGGGTCTTTCCACACGCAATGCGCTTCTGTCATCACAAAGTTAGCGTGGATGTGTCCGAAGAGGACATTTTGCTGACCAAACCATACAGATACAGATAACTGTGCTGCCACGGATGACTGAGCAACGCCCTTTTCAAAAAAGTATTGTCAAAATCCTCTTGTACCAAGTTTGGGCTGAAGCAGTGAATGTGGGTCAAAAGCCATTATGTTTGTGTCATCTCATTCAAATAAAAGCGCCCACTTATTGAAATGGCGCAGTGGACAAGTGCGCAAAGAGAAATTAGATATCATGAGACAAGAAATTAGTAGGCTGTTCAAAATATTTAAAGATTGTCATATGGATTAAAACAAGGTTCTGTGAAAGCCTAGATACATTGCCTCATTTTAAACAATGAAGCACTGAAGCTCGCAAGAGATAATGAAAACATACAGTTGGCAATTTTTATTCAATTTTCGCTATCACTAAACCCAAAATGCCCGGATGTAGATTTCATGTCCCGATTTCAAATGCACTCTGAGATAGCTTGGTGCCTTAGACCCCGTTTACAGTGAGCAAAAAGGCCGGGCCGGGCCGCGCCTAGCACTGTAAACGCGCAAAGGCCAAATGCGAGGCCAAAAGTGGCCGGGGCCGAGTAAGCCTGGCTCGGCCTAGGCCCAGCCGCGGCCCGGCCCGGCCCTGGCCCTTTTCTTACTGTAAACGGGGTCTAAGTCGCTTCCGGTTCATTTCACACAGTTGTGTACGTGTGCCTGCCGTCCGGTTTCGGCCGGGCCGGAGCTGTAGTCACCGAGCTAGCTGGCTGCCTATATGCTACCTTTCACTTCGTATTCGGCTCTATTTAATGGTATATCCTAAGCTATTTTCTACTTTTACAAACTGAATTGTCAGTTGGAATATTGTGCGATACTGTGAATCTGTGATGGTCGCACGATAATAAACGAACAAACCTTCGGAGATATCCCTGAATGAGAGTTGTGACTTGTGTAAAATTCCCAAAACCCTACACAGCGCGCGATATAGAAAAGTTGCTCAGAAGGCAAGACAAGTTTGAAATCACTGCACGATTGCGATTATGTGCGCAGCATTTTGACAAAGAACAATTACACAATGATGGACATGCAGTGGTATTCCCTAAGTATTTCTTCTGGAACAATCATGGACTCGTAAAAAAAAAATCCAAGGAGGTCAGTAGCAGCCGACAAGCGAGCTTTCGGATACGTATACTGCACATGAATGGTACGCGTAACGCGCGCGCGCGCATGCAATGCACCGTATACACCGGAAGCATGTAAGTACCGGAAGTAGTTCGAAATTACGTCCAAGAGGTCAACATCGGGGCATTTGGGGGTATTGGCGATAGCGAGAATTTGTTTCAAGTATCTGTCCCTCTCAAAGCACCCATAAATTTTGGATCAGTGCGAAGCTTGCATGAGTGTGTAGACTATCACAGTGTTCAAAATATCCTTAAAACGAACGTTGATGACGTCCACAAGGTGATATACTTCTTTTACAAATTAACTCCGTGATCCACATTCTCTCATTTTCCGATTTCATTGTAATCAACTACAATTTCCTCTACCTCCACATTCCCTAACATAACCCGATGTATATATCTGATATGTACACGATTTACATCTAATCACTGAGTTAAATGTTTGACATTGTTGTGTGTCTTAATATCCATCAATCTTAATATGAAATTTCTTCTTTTTCCCCTCTCTATAGTTCATCGCTTGGCTGTTTTTCCTGGCTACTATGACTAGAGGCCAGGAGTGTAAGTACATGTAATCATAATTTTAAAGCCTCGTTCAGATATGAGGCGGTATACCGTCTTTTTTAATGATGGCGTACGTGTAAAAGCTAACCCACAGCATATTATGCGATCTTCCTGTGATCCGATTTTTTACTGAAGAAATGGCATTTAAATTACATACAGAAATCTATACAGACTTCATCTTCCAGATTTAAGTTCTGAATAATTATAAGAATAATAAAAACCGGAATTTTAATGGATTTAAGCCTTCAGTCAGAATAAAAGCTTAATCGGTTTCAGATGGTAGACAATTGCATTACTGGTGTGACGTCACTACAATTCTTAACCGATTTATTATTTTATCCTCCAAGGAAGCCTGAAATCCATTGAAATTTAAATTTGATTAATCATATGACTATTTATATCACCAATCATTCATATTTCAACATTTTAAATTGTTCATAATAAATGCTATTGCAAATTCTTCCCAAATCGGATGCAATCAGATCTTTTAGTGTGCAGTGGGCTTAATGCTCTACATATTTGAATGTTGTATCACAGAGCTCAATGAATACGCGTAGGACTTTTGTTGGGCGTAGTTGCCATTCATTTACACGAAACCGCAGCGGATCATACCGCTTCATATGTGAACGAGTATATTATGTTTAAAGTTAATTTCTTTAAAAAAGGTATATTTGATCTTTTATTTGCCATTCTAAAAATTTGGCACATTTGCTGGTATGCCGCGAGTGTTGATCGGCAGGAAAATGCAATAGGATTAACCCAATGTATTTTAAAGGCACTATGTAATTGTCCAATGCTTGTCTTAATAGTATCTTAAGAATACTGTTATCACATGTATAAATAACCATAATAAACTCATCCCGTTATAAATGAAAACAAATCGATGCCTACATGAAGATTGTGTACAAGGTGGGTGCATTAATGGCATTTTGATAGCCCTTGAGTTGATATTTCGGAAATAGTTGCGATCGTGTTCATTACATTTATTTCTTTTCGTCGTGTAATCATCTATAATGAGATATTGGTCCTTTATAATTATGATAGGCCTTCATGGCTGGCTTGACTCAATTCTATTGAGTGAAACACTAATAAAATTCGCTTTACAATTTAATTGGAGCTCTCTCCTCTGGCATTCTTCAATTGCCATAATATGCAATTACCATAATTGGATTCTGAGTACCATACAAAGAGTTTTGAACAATAATCACACTTTTAACCGCTGGTATATCAGGTCAAGCTACTATCAGGTTGTAATCGACCAAATTTACTCGCAAAACAAACACCAGTAGAACAAGATATAGCATCTCCCCGTGCTTCATAGAAAGTGAAACATGGTTCAGTGCACTGCTTCTTTCATAAGATTGAGGTAAAATATCGCCTCTCAACAAAATTATGAAATTAAGAATTGTTTTATTCAAAATATATTGATAAGGGATGAAACCTGGATTATACAATTGTATTTTGATCATTATAATAATCCTTCACAGATAGTCAATATGGGTATGGTGGAATAAGATGATAAACTCTTTGCAAATTTATCTCTCATCGTGCTCATTGGAATAAATTACAGACCCAAAGCTTATCTTGAGCTCTGGTATGGGAATCGTATTTTGATAGAAAATTGCTATGAATAATTCTGGATTATCCTGCAGTTGATTGGTTGTTTGAACCAGTGAATTAAAAACAAACTCACAAAACCTTACTGGGTATCATCTTCCATTAAAAAAAAAAACTCCCATTTGCACAAAATGCATAGTTACCTGTGTTAAGCACATGGTGTCGGGCCTACTTACCCGGATTTCCTTATCTTTCTATACTCATTACTCAGCCTCTATACATTTACTAAAATTGTTTGGCACATGTCATTTATTTGTAATCTTGAACATTCAGTGTAAGTTTCGGTGGATTCTATGAGAACTTATTTTCTATATTTACCAGAACTCAACTTTATCTTTAATTAGGAAAAGGATGACAGAAATGCTACGTGATCTTTTTTTTTTCTTCTTCTGATTATTATGCACATTAGCCTTGAATTTTTTTCAACGAAGTGGTAGTCTGTGGATATCTCGTAACTTCGTGCCTTGAAGAGAAGGTTGAGTCCTAGGATAGGTTAAAAATAGTCTGTTAGCTTTTTCATTATTCAATATTCGTGCGGAAGAATATCATAGTAAATTGCATCCCCTCCCCGGCTTATGCTAAATACTCGGGTCGCGGCGCGCTGGAAAACACTCGGGTCACGGCTATCTGGGCCAATTATGTTTTAATGGTGTCTTCAAATCGGCTTTATAAGGGGATTTTTTTCTTTCCATTATGTAATCATTACGATATTCTTTGTTGGTTTCCCCTATCATCTTATGATTTCTTATGCCATTAAAAAAAAATCGTTCTTCTACATCTTTAATTCTTTCTCTCCCTTCATTTTCCCTCTTAATTCCTCTTTTCCTCTAGGCCTACAAGGTAATTCTTTATTTTCTGCAATTCATCTTCCCCATCTTTATGTTAATTGTTAATTCTTCTGGTGCATTCAACCACAGTTGTCCATAAGGCCTATAATATACTCTGTTTCTGTATTTCTCTCGTTTCCCTTTTCTTCTGTAATTTGTTCTTTGTTTCCCACAATTCATCTTCTCTTTCTATATTTCCATCATTCCTTGTAATTTCCACCCTATTAAGTTTTATTACTCACTTTATTTTCATATGTCAGTCTTTAAGAAATATTCTTTCTACATTTTATTCTATCCCTTTATTTCCCTCCTATTTTGCCATCATGTAATTCTTGATTTTCTCCACTCTTTTCTTTTTATCTTTATCACTGTTAAATCTGGCCTATGAATTCTTTCAATTCCTTTTTTATATATTTTTCCTTTGTATTCCTCTCTTGGTAGTTCTCAATTTCCCACAATTCATCTTTTCACTCTTTCCATTCTTCCTTGTTTCCATCCTATTAATAGGCCTATCATATTCCCTTGTAGTATTACACTTTCTCTAAAATCCACTTCATCCACCTAGTATTTTGTCTTTCCTAATGTCAGCCTTAATTCTTGTCTTCTTATTTTTCTATCATTAAAAAAACAATCGCAACTTCCAACAACTTTTTAAAGTAAATTTCCACGCACCCCATTGAAAAATGGTTAAAAACAGTCGCTAATTTAAGATAAGATTTTCCCAGCGTGTAGGGCCGATTTGAAGACACCATTTAAAACAAAAATTGGCCCAGCTAGCCGTGACCCGAGTGTTTTCCAGCGCACCGCGACCCGAGTGTTAAGCATAAGACCCCCTCCTTGAAAGGCAAGAAATAGCTGACGTGTTTAGACCAAACTTACAGGCCATACATTTGTATTGTCCTATTTTAACAAGCTTTCTAGCGTTTGACCAATCAGGTCACCTGCATTACACCTGCCATTCCATATTATATTTTTGTTTTTAATTTATTTAATGATTCATAATGCTTTTTCGTGAATACCAAATTATCTATTTGCAAATCTTAAGCAATGCATATTGTTGCGTTGTATTGTGAATTAATTTATGATATAAAAACAATTGTATTTGGCCTATAGCCAGAAGGTGAATAATACAATTTAAGAAAAGAGGATAATTCTTTCGAATATGAACTTACTACAAATTTGCTTTACTCTCATCAACGCAACAATCTGTACAGTCAAATTTGTTATAAAATGTATCTTTGGAGTCATTATCAATCATTGGTTTCTCACGTTCTTCGTTTTTATTGTGTTTTTTTAAATAAAGCCTGCTAGTTTATCTTGTTTACAAGGAGTGCAATGCATTTGTATGCAAACCAATCTGCTTTATTATATTGGTATTCCTGTAGCTATCATTCTTATGCTTGAAGTTTACGCTCAAGAATGTTGGCAGAAAATGTACTATTCCCAACACTTAACAATAATTCACTCATTCACGACTTTACGTTTGGATGTGCCCTCATATTTATTAGACATGAGGCTGACTTTAATTTTTGTTTGTTGTTTATTGCTGCTTATCGTTGTTTATGTTGTTGTAATTGATGTCTAAAGTTAATTGTTTGTAGTTCATTGTTCATTACTGTGTTGTTTATTGCTGTTACTTGTTGATTATCGTTGTTTACTGTTGCTTATTTACAGGTGATGTTACTAGTAAGAATTGTACCTGCGTGATGCCAAAGCTGTATGATTGTCCCGAGGTGGATCTTACTCTCAAACCAGTACCAGACGGTTGTCCACTGCTCAATGATAAACTGGCTACTCCAGAATTCTCTGATCTAACTTGTGGTGGGAATGATACATTCCGTGAATTACCACATGAGGGGGTAAGTAAATTCACATTCACATTACTCACCCGTATCGTATATTTACGATGGAAAGACGTCAGGATACGTCGATATTTGAGCTGTAACAAAAAACATAATTGGCTATAATGCATTACAAACCATAAATTTCGACTCATCATTTCAGTCTAAGAAAAGCAGATACTATGAAGCATATTTATGCGTTTAAATATAAACACACACACACATACCCAATACGAACAGTTGGGTTAATTTGTGTAAAACGTTTCCAAACTAAACTGCATGTTCCCATTAACTTATACTGGGTAGATTTATCAGAGTACATAAAGCATAATTTACTCTTGAGGAAGACGCGTCGAACATTTGAGTGGTATAGCATTAAATAAATATTGTATACAATGCCATACATACCCGAGTCTTGACTTAATACTTCCGTATACATCAAACTAATGCGTGAACTCTAAAGTATATATATATATATATATATATATATATACATGTACTTTTGATGCATAACAATAACATTTTCAAAGTCAAAAAAAATCATTACTTGACAAAGCCCTCAGGGCGAACAATTTCTTCGTCTACGGAGCATCATTATTTCTACTTTTTTTGTAGACTTTCTTCTATATATATATATATATATATATATATATATATATGTATAGGGTGTGTGGGTGTGTGTGTGTGTGTGTGCGCGCGTTTATTTGTTCCTATGATTGGTAGTAGAAGTAGAAGTAGTAGTAATAGTAGTAGTAGTAGTAGTAGTAGTAGTAGTAGTAGTAGTAGAAGTAGTACGAGTAGGAGTATAGTAATACGAGGACTGGTAGTAGTAGTAGTAGTAGTAGTAGTAGTAGTAGTAGTAGCACGAGTAGGAGTGGTGGTGTGTTTACATCTACTTTGTAAAAATTCATGGCTAGTTATATCTGATACAATCTATAGTTATCCATGGGAGCAATATATTATATTTTGAAAGTAATGTGATTCAACTTTAACCTACAAATAAAAAAAATACTAGAAAAGAACGTGAACAATTAGAGACACTGAGTTTATATAAACGTGTCATGTGGATAACTGAAGCAAGCAAAAACACAATGCTTGCGAAGATCAAGGTGTAAAAGAATCTTCTTGCCCCGAATCGTACCAATATGGCTAAAATCACGTAAATTATGTCTTTAATCTACGTGTTCTGTCTAAGTGTTTCTTTGTTGTTAGTGTCACGGCAACATTTTATGCATGGTTACCCGTCACAAGTCACGAATCATCATCGATGTTTTTTGCGATTATACAGGGGCGATCATGGATCATATTTTAAAAAATGGATTACACCTCTAAACACCTGTCTCATACTGATAGTAAAGGTGTCCATCTTTTTGCTTATTTGAGACTTTACCTAATGTTTTGACTGCAATTATTTTGTCGTCATGTACATTTGTTGATATTAAAAAATGAAGGAATTTGAATGAAATGAATACCAGGGGGGGTTTCACAAAGACTAAGATCGACTTTAAGTTGGACTTAACTATGGCAGGCCATTCATGCCACTGGTTGTTCTCACCATTATGATCTTTAGATAATATTCTTTCCTTCAATAATGGATTATCAACAAATGTAAATTCTGTAGATTTGTGACTATGATTTGTACGTCCCTTGAGAGACCAATGCCAGTAAATGGTGAGAGCAAACAGTGGCATAAACGGCCTGCCATATTTATATCCAACTTAAGGTCGATCTTAGTGTACACTCCCCAGGTCTTATGCGGGGGAGTGGGATGGAGAAATGGTCAAACATGTTACTGAGCCGACTGTTATAATTAGGAACAAGAAATACGTAGTTTTATTTTCTTTTAACTTTTTTTTCAACTGCAAGGTGTAGAGGTATCGTAGTCGAGCGGTTTAATCATTTGACTGGACATGCAAAGGTCTGGGTTCGAGTTTCGGCACGGCAGTTATGTCTTATTTTATCCCCATTGCTCCTTCTTACCAAGGTGTTAAATGGGTATACCCGGTAGGATGCAAAAGTCATTGTGGTTGATTCGCATGTGCGCGCCCGTAAAAGGCGAATAGCTGGAATGCTCCTCATGAAGTGGAGAATGTGCACTGTAATATGCAGAATATTATTGAATCTATTGACCGGCCAATACTGTAAGCGCATTTTGTCAGTTAATGGTTAACCGCTTTACAGGAAAACAGGTATTATTATTACTGTTGTTATTGTTATTATTACTATTATTGTTGTTATTATACTACGTCAAAGTCATTTTTTAAGTGTCTAAAACGTACTATTAAAATTGTTCTGGTACCGTCACCTCAGTAAACTAATAGTTAGCACGAATTTTAGTCTATCGTCATAATTGTTCCTACAGGTATCTTTTACAGCTACTGGCACATGGCTTGAGTTTCAGAATGTAGCATGCAATGACGAATTCTACTTTATTGTCGATCTTAACGGAGGAAAACTGGTAAGAAAATTGAATTATATTTATATTCATATGAAAATGAAAGTCAAAACCATATTGTTTCATATTACATTTGTTATTATTCGATCGATTTTGTGTCAGCTGATCGAGTTAACAATGCTCATTTGTACATCGATTCAATAAAAGAGCAAAAATATACTGTACCTCTTATTGTTTTCCCCTTGATCTGGAATGATCTGGGGGGTGTTTCACAAAGATCCTAAGTTGAACTTATCTCTAAGTTGGACTTAAAAATGATGGAAAGCCGTTAGCATCTTTGAAAATATTTTGTAAAAGTTTTTTTTAAAGGCATAAAATGTTGATTCAAATCATTCATATTTTCTATTATCAAGGAGTTTTCATATTCTTGATGTGGAATTTATAAAAAGTCTATAATACTTGAATTTTCGCTTCTGAATGTATTTTATTTCAAGGCTACAAATGGCTCTCCATAATTTTTAAGTCCATCTTAGAGTTAAGTTCGACTTAGGATCTTTGTGAAACACCCCCCAGGTTCCATATTTACTTATAGAGATTTGTTTTCTTCGGATGCGTAGAAAGCCACAAACGGGACAAGCTAGTTCATAATGAATTGAAGATTGTCACTTTTCTAAATATTTTTGTTCATTCTTAAGTAGATTGTGCAGTAGATCTGTAATGATCAGAGTCAAGTGGGAATAATGGTGAAAATTTGCCCCACCCCACCCATCCCACTCTCCTCCTTCATTCATTGCGCACACTTTATTATCCGACTGACAATATATTAAATTTTAAAGCCCCCCCCCCCTCCCTCCATCGCTTTTCAAGTAGATTTTTGCCTTTGCCCTGCTGGGTGTGAGGTTGTGTATGTGTTGACGAGCCAACATTTACTTCGCTGACATGAGCTGTGAGTTTCATTTTGTGCAAAGTTTTAGGGTTTAGGGTTAGGGAAATAGTAGTAATTCGTTTTCTAGGTAGGTTTAAGGTTAGGTTACCACCAACGGAATCTACACCACGCAGACAAGAGACCGAACAAAATAAGCAAACAAATATATCACCTCATATGGCCAGGAATCAGTCGGTTTCGAGTCGGTGTGAAGTCTGATATCTGTGTGGCTCAGATATGTGATATGGGGAGTGTTTCACAAAGACTAAGATCGACTTTAAGTTGGTCTTAACTATGGCAGGCCGTTCATGCCATTGTTTGCTCACACCATTTACTAACATTGGTTTTCAAGGGACGTACACATCATGGTCACAAATCTACAGAATATGCATTTTTTTGATAGTTCATTATTGAAGGAAAAAATATTATGTAAAGATCATAATTGAGAGACTAATAGTGAGAGCAACCAGTGGCATGAACGGCCTGTCATAGTTAAGTCCAACTTAAAGTCGATCTTATCCTTTGTGAAACACTCCCATGGTGTTTGGTTCAGGGTTGACACATGGTTGAATTCTCTCGACGCAGAGGAGCGGAAGTCAACCCTTTTAAAAATCAATTTTAGGGATAACTTCGTTTAATTTGGAGATGAATCCACCCAGGAGTTTGAATTACTTTATTGAGAGTGGATTCTACAATTCTGAGTGTGACTTTCAACTGCAAGACTAACTGATCCCAATAATCCTCAAAGAGTGGATTTCCATCCTAGATCATTTAGAGAGAAGCTAGTAATTATGACTATACTACATTTAGGAATTGTTCCCTGAGCTTGTGTCCTTAGAGTCGTGTGTGTTGGTCAATTACAGGTGAAGACCCTGAAGCTGGAAGACATGAACCCTGGTGTGACAGCTGGTGAAGATGTGTCCTTTGAGGTCGCCTATGGCTACACCGTACCATGCACTGATCAACCGACTCTCAATACCCTTCTCTGGCAGTACATCACACCTGGGGTACGTACTAAAATTGTTATCCTATTGGTTCGTCGTTGACTCAGCTTCTTGCACACGATGCGTCCAATTTGCTGGCGTACGCTTGCGTCATGAGGGTGACATCGTTCAAAACGTTGCGCAAAATGCAAATGTTTAGCCCATAGCATAGCTTCATAAGCGCATTCAATAACGCGATGAAAAATACGTTTTGTGCGCAATTGTCCTTCCACATCTGCATGTAATTGTTTTGATGCTTGATGAATAATTCTCATCAATGCTCATCCAATTAGACTAATATTCAGTTTGGATAAAGCATTGCGGGAAAATTGGCCGTATGTGACAGTGTCTAAATTTTAGTTTGTATTGATCTAGGCCATAACTTGCAAGCTCATTACCATTATCGTCATCATCATATTAATTTATAAACCTCAGTCACACCGCCAAACCGACTTCAGACCGACTCCAAACCGACTGATTCTCGGCCATAGACGTAATGTAATATTTTCGTTTGGTCTATTGTCGGTCTGGCGTTGGTCTGGTATCGGTCTGGTGTCGGTCTGGTGTCGGTCTGGTGTAGGTGTGATTAAGGTATTAGTTTGTTGGCATTAATGTGTCCATGTAGCTGAGCATAATTAATCCGTAACGAAAATGCGAAATTCCAAAATAAAGTCATTCTAAACCACTTTATGGACATTATTTTCACATCTGCTTTTTAAAAACAGCATCATAAAACAAAAAACCACTATCTGTTCAATTTGGAAACGGTGGTTTAAAAGATGTACACACGAGTTATGTTTTGCATTATCTTTATGGATTTGCTCTGTTTTGATTCCTCCTGGAAGGTGCCTTTATCTGCTCTACAAAATGCAAAGTTTGATGTTGTTGTTGTTGCTATTGTAGTGTTTTTGGGGGGTGATTTTTATAAACAAAGTGAACACCAAGATATTATGTTGATCGATGGATATTGTGTTTAATGTATTTTATAAACATGTGTCTTATATCAACAGGTGTTATTATTGTTGTAGTTTGAAAACCGGCGTTCTTACCTTTTTCTCTATTTTCTTAGCAAGTTACTCTCTTCTTTTTAAATCCATTTCTTAAACTGAGGGATGCAAGCACATCAAGATTCATACTTACGCTGTAGCCCTCCTTTATCATAATCTTATTCATATTGATTACGCATTCAGCATGTAATTTAATTTCTTATCATTTTTTTACATGTACTGTATTAAATCAAAAATTACATCAATACCACATTAATGCGCATGAGTATGTAAGTTTGACAAGATTTTTTTTTCTTTGCCTCATCAGAGGATTTATTAGATATACATGGTTTACATTCAAAGATACAATAATACAAATCAAACTTACATAATCACAAAAGCATCATTATTTGCATAACAAAGAATTGAAATTAAGTTTTGCTTTGCAAAGCATTTGAATCATCATTAACATAAGAATTATACTGATAGTTTTGTTTCCCCCTTTTTTTTTTTTTTTTTTTTCCTTTTTTTTTTTTTAAATAACACGTAACAGCTCTTTTGGTAAAAACTTGTGCTCTCTGGTCATATTTATATTTGACTGAATTTCCAATCTTTTTATAATTTCTCTTTGGAAAGTTTGTTTGAAAGCAACATTTCTTTTGTCTATTCCAGTCATATTTCGATCGACAATCAATTTATAAATGGTCCAAAAAGCTATAGTTAAGAATAAAGTACAATGATTTTCACAATCTATTTTGAGCAAGTGTTGGATACTGAACTTCAATATCTTTACTTGGTATATTTCTCGTAGTATTTCTTTAAGATGTTTAATGAAGGGCTTATTTAGTTTGCATTCGATAAATGCGTGATTTATATCCTCTTTTATATTACATTTGGGCATAAATCGTCATTTGCTATTCCCCATTTGAAAAGATTACTTTTTACTGGCAATAGATTATACAGTAATTTCAAGTTAAACTCTCGCAATTTGTTTTCTCTAATGTGTGCAAGATTACGCTTGAATACCGTAAACCAATCAATATCTACATTAAGTTTCTTTTCCCAATAAAGGCAACATGTGTTAGTTAATACAGTTCTTGAAGGAATGAGTTTATAAAAACGATTGCTACTCATATCAGTAACATGTTTTACCCTATTTGCAACCAACAGATAAGGAATTTTGTTTTCATTTTCTTGTCTAGTATAATCATGCATGAATTCTTCTTTTAAACTATTGACCCATACAAGTGGTATCGCTCGTTTAAGTCTTACATAGTCAAACAGAGCATTGCATTTTCGTTTGAAGTGCACCTGCGATTTAATGTATTCTGTTGACCGAAAGCCATCTCTCGTAAAAGGTCTCCTAGATATACTAGACCACTGTCATACCAGCCCTTATAAAGAGCGACTGATTATCATACACCACATGTTTATTGTGCCAAATAATCTGATCTGAAACTTTCACTGGTTCATTTATAGCTATACAAACATCTTTCACTGTAGTGCAGTATCTAATCATTTCCCATGCCTTTAGGATTTCTATGTAAAATGACGGAATTTTCTTTTGAACTAAAATATCATTAAGTTTGGTTATACTATAAGAGCAGTTCAACAATAAATTGATGCCTCCCAACAAGTTGAACCAATAAGAAAACAATGTTTTCCACGCTCCATTACTCTCATTGAAAAATCTACCCAGCCATTTCAGTCGGAAACTGAACAATTGCCTTTGTATGTCAAGTATTTTTATACCACCTTTACTGTAGTCTTCCATAAGAGAAACCCTTTTGATTTTTCTGTTTTCCCACTCCAAATGAATTTGAATATAATGCCTTCTATCACCTTCAAAAATTTGGAGGGATGGAATCAACCATGATCAAGTAAGTAATTTGGCTAAGTGCTAGACTTTTCAGTACCGTGACTCTTCCAAAAATGGTTAAGCTTATTTTGTCCAGCTATCAAGAATTCTCTTTAATTTTATCAACTTCTGCTCCCAGTCCATTTTTAGAGCTTCATTATTATTAAAATATATATAATGACCTAAATATCTTATAGGCTTGTGGGTCCATTTCAGATCATGTCTCACTAAATTCCAACTTCTACCAATGTCTCCTAACCATATCATGACTGTCTTTTCTTTATTTATTCTCGGACCTGCTACATCGCCAAACTGATTCAGTTCATATAAAATTCCCTTTAATGAAGTTTCATCCGGAACAAAAAATAATGTATCGTCGGCATATTGCAACAACTTTAGGTTAAAGTCATGACCAACCATTTCTATCGGTTTAATATTATTATTTTTTCTCACTTTGTTTGCCATGAGTTCGGCAGCTAAGATAAACAGCAGTGACGACAACGGACATCCTTGTCGTATGCCTCTTTCAACATCAAAACTTTTAGAAATCCAACCATTAACTAATACCGAACTTGAAGTATTTTTGTATAGGACAGAGATCCATTTGCGAAATGACTCACCAAAATTAAACTTTTCTAAACATGAGTTAAGAAATTGTATATCTAAGACATCGAATGCTTTAGTAAAATCTGCTAGCATAATTGCTCCAGTTTGACCATTTTTAATGAAATATTCAATGATATCTTTTGTCAACCTTACATTACTGGCTGCCAGACGACCTTTTATATAACCTGTCTGATTTACATGTACAATCTCTCCAATGACTTTCTGTACCCTTGCAGCTAAAACCGCTGCCATTATTTTATAGTCATCGTTAAGCCTTTCTGTTGTGTGTTCGACATCATTCCTGTTACATAACACTCATTCAAAGCTTCAACAACCAATGTTTTTATCTGTGACCAAAACACCTGATAGAATTCAATAGAGATTCCGTCTGATCCCGGTGTCTTATTTTTCTGCATTGCAAATACTGCACGTTTACATTCCTCTTCGGTAATTAATCCATCACACAATTCTTTGCTTTCGTTAGATAATTGATTAATATTTTGAAAACCAATATAATTGCTCATATTCTTGGTTTCATGCTTTTCTTTTTTATACAAATTTGAATAATACTTTACAACTTCTTCCATAATCTCTTCATTGTTGCTAACAATTTTACTATCATTTCCACGTTTTAATTGTGAAATTTCCTTTTTCTTTGCATTACTCTTTTTTAAACCCAAAAAATACTTCGTACCTCTCTCTCCTTCTTCCATCCACCTAATACGAGCTCTGATTCCAGCTCCTCTAGATTCATGTCTATAGATCTTCTCTAACCTCTCCTTTGTATCGGTGTACTCTTTTTCTACTTCTTGATCAGGTATACTGACATCTATTTGTTTTTCAAGTTCACACAATTTCTTGTCTAATGAAAACTTATCATTTTTCCTCTCGAGTGCTTTTGTTCTACAAAATAGTTGTGAAAATTCACGAATTTTAATCTTGAACATTTCCCACCTTTTTTGTGAAGATGAATCATCTTCACAAAAGGAATGGATAATTTCCGAAACTTTTATTTTGTAATTTACATATCTAGGATGTCGGTATTCATTTTCCAATACCCTGGTCCTCTCTCATTTTGTTTGATACAAAATTTAAGTGTTATAGCATTGTGATCAGTTCTAATTGCAGGTCGGATATCAGTACATAATGTTTTTATCTTAATTTGTTTGGTTACAAGCCAAAAATCCAATCTCGAAGCCCTCTTGAGAGATATGTTTCTCCATGTGTACTGCTTGATATCTAAATGCATTAGTCTCCAGACATCGCATAGAGCATATCTTTTAACAAACTTTTTCAGATTTACGGGTGTCTTGTAATATCTGTTTTCCGTTCCTTGTACATCCTTGTGCATGTCTAGCACACAGTTCCAATCACCCCCTAGAATTAACTCACGGTCACTGTTATAATGTTTATTCATTTCAGAATTTAACTTTTGAAAGAAGCCTTCTCTATGTTGCTTTTGAGTAGGCGCATACACATTTATTAGCAATAAATCCATATCATGAACTTTGGCTTGTAGCATCAAAAGTTGACCATTTAACATACATTTCACTGCAATAGTTTGTACATTTAATTTATCATTGAATAGTATTGAGACTCCTCGTGAGTGATTGGTTCCATGAGCAAAAAAACATGGACCATGCCATTCACTTCTTACAATTGTTTCAATATCTCTAGACCAGTATGTTTCTTGGAGGAAGAGAATGTCTGATTTCTGATGTCTGAACCATCGAAATATTTGGTTTCTTTTAGTAAGTTTGACAAGATGATATACCGTAGATTTTTGTTCCCCTTCCACAGGGTTCCTTTATTAAATAATATCGTTCACATATGTATACAAGAAGAGATATACACATGCATGATTTCAAAATGATATTCTTGGCCATTCAAAATATTGATAAGAACATACATTTATAGATATCAGTTACAAATTGCAGTTCATTTTTAAAATATCACAGATTTACTTGGCAAAATAATTTAGAAGAAAAAAACAATCAGAAACACTTTGTAAAAGGTAACCACTTTTTCATAAATTTCTTTTCTTTCAGATTTGTTTTACATTTATACTTTTCCATGTCATAATAACACTTTATCGCTGATGTTATGTGTTCAAAAACTGGAAAACATTGTTTGCATTTGGCTGCAAAAATTTATTTCCTTACTATAATCATAATACAGTTGAGGGCACTGTTATTATTTCCCTGAAACCCAAACAATTTATTTTGATTTTTAAACTTAATAGGTACATTATTACGTGACAGCCAATACTTAAGTTTTTATCCATATCTCGTTTGAATGAATACAGTAACAAATATATGTATAATTGTTTCTTCACTGTTATTACAGAATGTACATAGGTTATCTGTAACTAATTTAAATCTTAACAAAGCATCTTTCATATAAAGAATTCTATTCAGTATCTTGAACTGAAACCACCTCATGTTTACATCGACAGTTGAATGAAAGGGAAGTAGGAAATAAGAACTCCATACGGTATTGTCAAGGTCAAACTCCTGTTTCCACTTTGTAAGACTTTTACATTCCTTTATCTTACGCTTCAATAAAGAACGGTAAATATGTGCACAACCCTTTTTCACTTGTATTATTAAGAACAACTAGCAGGACCCGTGGAAAATCCACGGGATTCTAGGGAGGGTGAGGGTTGAAAATAGATATGTGCTAACGATTATTATTATCAATATTATTATATATTTTTTTATATTTATTTTTATTTTTTAATAATATTTTTTAAAGATAATTTCTTTTTATCATTTTATAATTTTTCTTCTTCTTTTCATTAATATTGTACTCGTTAGAATATCAACCTTTTGTTTGCTGTCCCATGTATCATTTTGAATTTTTTAAAAATAAATATGTATCATGTAATAAAACTTGAAAATTGGAAGAAAACAGTGAAATCAATAAGTTGTAATTAAAATTGATGCATATATTTTAGACTAATACTTTCTTTTACTTTCGTTAATTACGATTATTGTCGTCACTTAAATTCGTTCCTACTTTTTCACTATCCCTTTCCGGATCCTCACTCGTTATCTATACGAATATTGTTGTCATGCATGCACTGAAAATAATATACAAATATACATAAAATGACACTGAGGATCTAGCTAAAACTATTCGCATCGAAGGAACATCAAATCGTATTATATTCTCCCGAGGGCCATCGCGGCCCGAGGGAGAACAGTACTATTGATGTTCCTGAGTGCGAATAGTTTTAGCTTGTTCCGAGAATGAGTCATTGTATATTTGTTTTATATCCCTTCCACCCAGGCGCGGATCAAGGATTCCTTAGGGGGCCCAAATTTGAAGTTATGCGAGCCAAATATTGGTACGTAATGAGCAAAAACGGTTTTTTTTTTTGGGGAGGCCGGGGCAGACAAACATCCGCATCACCCCACTTACATGCAAGCCCCGCTCAACGTTTTCATAGTGATTCGGGGTCAAGGGCGGAGCCCCAGAAGCTCAGGGGTTTTAGGCATTAAATTACGGTCAGATAAGCATCCAGGGGTCCGCCTTAGGGCCATTGAGTGGGTCCAGGGGGCAGAGCCACCGGAAGTTCAGGGTTTTTAGGCATTTAATTACGGTCAGATGAGTATAATTTGATACCTTATTTGTGGCACTGGCAGGTCACTCATTGGCGTGGGGTCCAGGGGGCGGAGCCCCAGAAGCTCAGGGTTTTAGGCATTTAATCACGGTCAGATGAGCATATTTTGATACCTCATTATTTTGTGACACTGGCAGGTCACTATTTTTCTTTCTTTCTCTCTTTCTATTTCTCTTTAATATACTTTTTCCACAAAAAGTGGGAGGGGGTGGAGCTCGAGCCCCCGAGCCCTGCCATTCCGCGGACCCTGACATGTAGGCCTCTAAATAAGTATATTTCTTGCCTGACTGTAAATTTGGGAATTTGTCATTTTCCAACAAACGCAATCAAAAGTATAATGTACTAAAAATCTCGGAAAATTATGTAATTTCAGCAACATTTGTAAATCACCGGTATCGAATTAGAAATAAACCACGTTTAAATTTCATTTGGGGCAGGCCCCAAGCACCCAAGCCCCGTCAGTATGCAAGCGCCCCCGATCTACACCTTGTTGGCGGGAAAATCGCAACTGATCTCCCTACCTTTCTTCTTTCTTTTTTTCTTTCCCTTCCTTCTTTCTCTCTTTAGGAGTGCTGGGGAAGGGACGCAAGGGCCGATTCACACGTTTTTGGCGGGATTAATCGCAACTGATCTCCCTTCTTTTCACCCTTTTCTTCTTCTTACTCTTTTTGTTCCATTTTAGCTCTCTTTGTTGGCGGGGCGGGGGCCGGGGAGAGGCAAGGTTTTTGGCCCTCGATTCACAACTTGTTGGCGAGAAAATTAACTGATATCCCCTTCTTTTCCTTTCTTCCTCTTTTTTCTTTCTCTTTATCTCCTCTTTTCCTTTTTCTTTCCCTTCCTTCCTTCTCTCTTATTTTGTTGATGAGGGGGTGGGGAGGCAACAGCCCGGGAGGCAAGGCCCTTTCGCGCCCCATCTCCTTCTTATTTACACCTTTTCTTTTCTTCTTCCTCTTCTTTCTTTCCCTTTCTCTTTTCCCTTCTTTTCCTTCTTTCTCTCTTTTTTTCTTTGCTGGGAGGGACCAAGGCCCCTGCCCCCATGGATCCGCGCCTCCTTCCACCTGTAGGCCTATCATTCCTTGCACACTTCTGTAATAGCATGTACGTACCGTACTCACATTCACATCACATTCAAAAAGAAATAAAAGAAAACAACAATTGCACGGCTCAAACATGAAACATTGAATGATCTAAATACACGCTATATACAGGTACTACATGCAGTATAGCTAGAGTGCTGCAGTTACTGCATAGGTTAAATTGCATTGTGTGAGCGCCGTGACTGGCCTGACACCGCAGGAGTTGCCCGTGCGGAGGCATGTGATATTACCTAAGCTCGCTGAATTTTTCTTCTTCAGTTATATGGTCTCGACATTTACAATCTATTTGCGTTATTATTGTTGTGATTTCAATGTAGTTTTCATAAAAGACCAATAAAGCAGAAGCTTGGACTATGATTATGTTGGCATGGTCCACAGAATTTGTACAAATATATTCAAAGTAAAGATTTTACGCGAAAAATCGGACTGTTTGTGCCAATATATTGTAACCGTCGCACGAATTATCTCGACTGTGTGTGTACGTGTGTGAGCGTAGAACCACGTATTACGTTGACGTCAGTTTGGCTGATGCGTATATATAGCAAGATGCCTCACACGGGATAGGCCCAACCCATCGCATCATGTATTTAGTACGCTACATGACGTGAGTGGCGTGTCTCTAGATAAAGTATCTCTTTGATTAGACTGCATATAGCAAGATGCCTAACACGGATAGGCCCTACCCTTTGCGACGTGCATATTTGCTACAACACATCATGGACTGGACTGTCTCTTGATAGTGTGATCTCTTTGATTAGACGTGCAGAGGGCGGGTGCACGCCTCGCCGACTCACTCTCGCGGGTTCGTCGCCTCCTTGCACGGACGACGCCGGCCGTGCTCTCGTCCGCCCGTCCTCCCGGGACCCCGAAACCACCTTTAACGACATGGACGGCGACCACGGGGTCGACGTGGCACGCGGCATGCCCGATCCCATCCGCTTGGAATTGTGTCGCCGTTCCCGCGACGGCCGAGGCGGGCAGGGTCGAGGAAAGACGGGTTTGATGTCCAAAAATTCACATTGGCAGACCGTTACGCACCCCCCGCGGCGATTTTGCGTATTAATATATAGACTAGCAGGACCCGTGGAAAATCCACGGGATTCTAGGGAGGGTGGGGGTTGAAAATAGATATGTGCTATCGATTATTATTATTATTAATATTATTATTTTTATTATTATTATTATTTTTTTTAATAATATTTTTTAAAGATAATTTCTTTTTATCATTTTATAATTTTTCTTCTTCTTTTCATTAATATTGTACTCGTTAGAATATCAACCTTTTGTTTGCTGTCCCATGTATCATTTTGAATTGTTTTTTTATAAATATGTATCATGTAATAAAACTTGAAAATTGGAAGAAAACAGTGAAATCAATAATTTGTAATTAAAATTGATGCATATATTTTAGACTAATACTTTCTTTTTACTTTCGTTAATTACGATTATTGTCGTCACTTAAATTCGTTCCTACTTTTTCACTATCCCTTTCCGGATCCTCACTCGTTATCTATACGAATATTGTTCTCATGCATGCACTGAAAATAATATACAAATATACAAATATACAATGACACGTACTCGAGGATCTAGCTAAAACTATTCGCATCGAAGGAACATCAAATCGTATTATATTCTCCCGAGGGCCATCGCGGCCCGAGGGGAACAGTACTATTGATGTTCCTGAGTGCGAATAGTTTTAGCTTGTTCCGAGAATGAGTCATTGTATATTTGTTTTATATCCCTTCCACCCAGGCGCGGATCCAGGATTCCTTAGGGGCCCAAATTTGAAGTTATGCGAGCCAAATATTGGTACGTAATGTGGCGTAATGAGCAAAAACGTTTTTTTTTTTGGGGGAGGCCGGGCAGACAAAAATTTGCATCACCCCACTCTACATGCAAGCCTCGCTCAACGTTTTTCAAAGTGATTCGGGGTGTCAGGGGCGGAGCCCCAGAAGCTCAGGGGGTTTAGGCATTAAATTACCGTCAGATAAGCATCCAGGGGTGCGCCTTAGGGCCATTGAGTGGGTCCAGGGGGCAGAGCCACCGGAAGTTCAGGGTTTTTAGGCATTTAATTACGGTCAGATGAGTATACTTTGATACCTTATTTGTGACACTGGCAGGTCACTCATTGGCGTGGGGTCCAGGGGGCGGAGCCCCCAGAAGCTCAGGGGTTTTAGGCATTTAATCACGGTCAGATGAGCATATTTTGATACCTCATTATTTTGTGACACTGGCAGGTCCCTATTCTTTCTTTCTTTCTCTCTTTCTATTTCTCTCTAATATACTTTTTCACAAAAAGTGGGGAGGTGGAGCTCGACCCCCGAGCCCTGCCCTTCCGCGGACCCTGACATGTAGGCCTCTAAATAAGTATATTTCTTGCCCGACTGTAAATTTGGGAATTTGTCATTTTCCAACAAACGCGTACAAAAGTATAATGTACAAAAAATCTCGAAAAATTATGTCATTTCAGCAACATTTGTAAATCACCGGTATCGAATTAGAAATAAACCACGTTTGAATTTTATTTGGGGCAGGCCCCCAAGCACCCAAGCCCCCGTCAGTCTACACCTTGTTGGCGGGAAAATCGCAACTGATCTCCCTACCTTTCTTCTTTCTTTTTTTTCTTTCCTTTCCTTCTTTCTCTCTTTAGGTGTGCTGGGGAAGGGAGGCAAGGGCCGATCCACACGTTTTTGGCGGGATTAATCGCAACTGATCTCCCTTCTTTTCACCCTTTTCTTTTCTTCTTACTCTTTTTTGTTCCATTTTAGCTCTCTTTGTTGGCGGTGGGGGAGGGAGGCAAGGGTTTTTGGCCCTCGATTCACAACTTGTTGGCGAGAAAATTGCAACTGATATCCCCTTCTTTTCCTTTCTTCCTCTTTTTTCTTCTCTTTATCTCCTTTTTTCCTTTTTTCTTTCCCTTTCCTTCCTTCTCTCTTATTTTTTGATGGGGAGGCAACAGACCGGGAGGCAAGGCCCTTTCGCCCCCCATCTCCTTCTTTTTACCCCTTTTCTTTCTTCTTCCTCTTCTTTCTTTCCCTTTCTCTCCTCTTTCCTTCTTTTCCTTCTCTCTCTTTTTTTCTTTGCTAGGGGCAAGGCCCCTGCCCCCTGGATCAGCGCCTGCTTCCACCTGTAGGCCTATCATTCCTTGCACACTTCTGTAATAGCATGTACGTACCGTACTCACATTCACATCACATTCAAAAAAGAAATAAAAGAAAACAACAATTGCACGGCTCAAACATGAAACATTGAATGATCTAAATACACGCTATACAGGTACTGCAGTAGCTAGAGTGCTGCAGTTGTAAATTGCATTGTGTGAGCGCCGTGACTGGCCTGACACCGCTGGAGTTGCCCGTGCGGAGGCATTTGAAATTAATACGTAAGCTCGCTGAATTTACCTTCTCGTTAGTTAGATCTCGATAATTACAATCTATTTGCGGTATTATTGTTGTGATTTCAATGTAGTTTTCATGAAAAGACCAATAAAGCAGAAGCTTGGATTATGATTATGTTGGCATGGTTCATAGAATTTGTATAACTATTTTCAAAGTAAAGATTTTACGCGAAAAATCGGACGGTTTGTGCCAATAAATTGTGGCAGTCGCACGAAACTCGACTGTGTGTGTGTGTGTGAGCGTAGAACCAACATATTACGTTCACGTCAGTTTGGCTACTGCGTATATATAGCAAGATGCCTCACACGGGATAGGCCCGACCCTTTGCATCGTGCATATTTGCTACAACACATTATGGAGAGGACCGTCCCTTAATAGTGTGATCTCTTTGAATAATTAGACAGAGGGCGGGTGCACGCCTCGCCGCCTCACTCGCCTCCTTGCACGGACGACGCCGGCCGTGCTCTCGTCCGCCCGTCCTCCCGGGACCCCGAAACCACCTTTTAACGACATGGACGGCGACCACGGGTCGACGTGGCACGCGGCATGGGCGAGCGGGTCCGCTCGGAATTGTGTCGCCGTTCCCGCGCGACGGCCGAGGCGGGTAGGGTCGAGGAAAGACGGGTTTGATGTCCAAAAATTCACATTGGCAGGCCGTTACGCACCCCCCGCGGCGATTTTGCGTATTAATATATAGATGCTTCCGGGATGATACATGTAGGTTTAATGGCCTTTGGTTTGACATTTTTATTAAAACCTTCTCTTATTTTGCTTTATGATATACCGTAGATACTAAATAAAAACTAATTATATCAGATTGTTAATTGTTTATAATTACAGTGGTATGCCTCCAATGCGGATATCACGAAGGTTTGGAATCGTCTGAATTTCACGAATGATGCCTTCGGTCACATTGAAACCACGTACTTCAAGGCTGCTTACCTCTTCATTCACTTCAACCATGTCCCAATCAACAGTAGATTCAGATTGTCTATGACTGGATGCCATGAGACAGGTAAAACATCCCTCTTTCAGCTTTACAGGAATAAACATAGACAAAATACATAAGTATTCATCCTTGTATATGTTACTCCAACTTATCTTTATGTATTTATGTACTTAAACTGTAGTTCACAAACTAAATACAGGCGGTGCCTGTAACCTACCTATAACCTACATGTACGTTTACATTTTACCTATATAGTTACATGACAGGTTCTTATTCTCACGTTTTACTGTTTGTAATTTTAAGAACTGTTTTTGTTATACCTTTATCATCAAGTTGATCTTGTCATTGCTATTTTGTTGATATGTTGATAATATTTGTATCGTGTTTATTATGTACTCGCATACCCCAATGGGGTGATTGAGTTAATGAACTAAACTAAGCTATTAAGCATGTGTATGCTTGTCAGTAAGCGACAAGGATACCGACAGCTTTAAGTCTTCTCCGAAGGGACTTGGTAATGACGATTGATGCATTACCAAAAGGCACAAGCACATTGACTTAGTTTCGAATTCGGGGCCTCTCGGTTACGAGACCACCGCTCTCCCACTGAGCCATCGCACCTCCTCAATCCCTCGTTCATGTCTTTACATGGAATGAGAAAGGGTGGGGGAGGGAGAGAGAGAGAGAGAGTAGAAATCGTAATACAATAATTTATGTTACCCGGAGAAACCAAAACAGTATGTGAGAGAGGGGGGAGGAGAGAGAATGGGGTAAAACGAGATTCAGTGTGTATGGGACAGAGAGGTGGGAGAGAGAATGGGGTATAACGGGATTCAGTGAGAGTATAGGAGAGAGGGGGGAGGAGAGATAATGGGGTAATATATACGAGATTCAGTTAGAGTATGTGAGAGAGAGGGGAGGAGAGAGAATGGGGGTAATACGACATCCAGTGAAAGTATGGAAGAGAGAGGGGAGGAGAGAAAATGGGTTAAACGAGATTCAGTGAGAGTATTGGAGAGAGAGGGGAGGAGAGTGAATGGTCTGTTTTCACTCAAACTTTCAGATTATTTTTAATTATACATCTAGCATTGAATTCACTACCTTAGCACCATTTTCTCTCATCTGAACAATGTTACCAAGTCCCTTTAAGAACTTGACGGTTTTTATGTTACCCATGAAAATTCATTTTCCATAACTTTGGTTAGCTATTGTTCTACTTCTGTAACATTACTCCCGTTGACTGTTAGAGTCATGTCGTCAGCATACATATCAACAATGCCATCATGAATACATTTGGGTAAACTATTTATGAAGATAGAAAAAAGGAGTGGCCCTAGAATTGAACCTTGTGGGACTCCCATCATAACTTTTGAGGAACTCGAAGTAGCCCCTTTAAAACAAATCGTCTGTTCTCAGTTGGACAGATATGATACAAACCGCTGAATACTAGTATCAGAACGTCCAATGGCTGTCAATTTATGTAACAGAATATCGTAATCGACAGTGTCAAATGCATTCCTCAAATTAATGAAAGCAACACCTGTTAACTTATTGTTATCGAAATTCAAAGCCCACTGGTTTACAACTTCCATTAGAGCTGTTGCAGTAGAGTGAAGAGGGCGAAAACCTGACTGGTTAGGATACAATATTTCATTTTTGTCTAGAAAACCACATAGTTGAAAATGCACAGCTCTCTCTAGAATCTTAATACCGATATTGGTCTGTAATTACTGGGAGTGGACATATCCTAGTCACCTTGTTCGTTAGATCTATCTTCTTTGTACCTTTTCCATGATGCGTCGGCAACCCTCCTCAACGCCACTTTGTGTGCATGATCTCTTTCGCGCATCGTTTCAATAATCTCCTCATTAATCCAAGGGCACGCGTTATTTCGTATACTTTTCTCACAGAGCGGCATATGTTTATAGACAACATCCATACATAATTTAAGCCACGTCTCCCATGCTCTGTTAATATCAATAACATTTATGCATAATCTCCATTGATTTCTTTATAGATCGTAAGAAGTCATTCACAAAAAGGTTTTTGACTGGACGAAATTTGAGTAGATTCAGTGAGTGTATGGGAGAGAGAGGGGAGAAAAATCGGGTAATACGAAGTTCAGTGAGAGTATGGGACAGAGAGGTGGGAGAGAGAATGGGGTAATTCGAGATTCAGTGAGAGTATTGGAGAGAGGGGAGGGGAGAGAATGGGGGTAATACAAGATTCAGTGAGAGTATTGGAGAGAGAGGGGAGGAGAGAGAATGGGGGTAATACGAGATTAAGTGAGAGTATGGGACAGAGGGGAGGAGAGAGAATGGGGTAATTCGAGATTCAGTGAGAGTATAGGAGAGAGAGGGAAGGAGAGAGAGAATTGGTTAATTCGAGATTCAGTGAGTGTATGGGAGAGAGAGGGGAGAAAAATCGGGTAATACGAAGTTCAGTGAGAGTGTGGGAGACAGAGGGCAGGAGAGAGAATAGTGTAATTCGAGATTCAGTGAGAGTATAGGAGAGAGAGAGGTGGGAGAGAGAATGGTGTAATTCGAGATTCAGTGAGAGTATAGGAGAGAGAGGTGGGAGAGAGAATGGTGTAATTCGAGATTCAGTGAGAGTATAGGAGAGAGAGGGGAGGGGAGAGAGAATGGTGTAATACGAGATTCAGTGAGAGTATAGGAAAGAGAGGGGAGGAGAGAGAATGGTGTAATTCGAGATTCAGTGAGAGTATAGGAGAGAGAGGGAAGGAGAGAGAGATGGTGTAATTCGAGATTCAGTGAGAGTATAGGAGAGAGAGGGAAGGAGAGAGAGAATGGTGTAATTCGAGATTCAGTGAGAGTATAGGAGAGAGAGGGAAGGAGAGAGAATGGTGTAATTCGAGATTCAGTGAGAGTATAGGAGAGAGAGGGAAGGAGAGAGAATGGGGTAATTCGAGATTCAGTGAGAGTATAGGAGAGAGAGGTGGGAGAGAGAATGGGGTAATACGAGATTCAGTGAGAGTATGTTCAGTTCAGTTCAGTTCATTTTATTCAAAACCACACAAAACGTGATATAATCTGTTACATAAAGAGACTGGTAATAGTACATCAATCAACATACTTTAACTTGATCACATCATAAACTGAATGGTTTTAGGACCCCTTTAGAAGCTAAGCTTGTGAGCGGGGCCTTATAGTCAACAAAATACATGGGACAGAGAGAGAGGGAGATAATGAGGCAAAACTTAATTCAGTGAGAGTATGGGACAGAGAGGGGAGGGAGAGAATAGGGTAATACGAGATTCAGTGAGTGCATGGGAGAGAGAGAGAGATAATAGGGTAATACGAGATTCAGTGAGAGTGTTGGAGAAAGAGTGGGGGAGAGAGAAGGGGGTCTTAAATACGAGATGTGGTGAGAGTATTTGTAAGAGAGAGGGGAAGAGAATAAGTCAATACTAGATTTAGTGAGAGTATGGGAGAGAGAGGGGAAGAGGGGGAGAGAGAGGAGGGAGATGGGATGTACTAGGGTTTATAACCATTACGAATATCAGAACAACTATCTCTCAAATACAATCGAGTAACATGTCTATGTGTCTCGCGCCTATGGCTTAAAGATACTTTTGCAGCCAATATCAAATTATGTAGAACTTTGCAGGAATTATGAATATGTCATGTATGTCCTATCTGTGAAATTTAAACGTTAGCAGTGTCCTAATATTCAAATTATGCAAGGAAACCCGTTTACGTGCTAGACTTCACTGTCAGACACTATTGAGTGACTGACTGGCTTTTTGTCTTCTTTGGTAATAACATACATAAAATGAGCTGTAAAGTGTACATGAGCATTTGTCTACATCAATAACCCACTTCTTGTAATGGTCAAAATTAAACTGATTGAATCTTTGCGCAGCACAAAACGTACGACCATTCGGTACAATGGTCTGAAAATCAGACTATTACTTACTGTCTTGGTAGCACTTAAGTCGATTCGACAACTAATAGTCGTTATTTTCCCACTTAAAGACATTTTCAAGCCCCCCTTTTTTAGGGAAGTTCTAACTTAGTGTTATCTTTCAAATGCCGTTGGAATTTAACCTTTTCATTTTTTGGCCTGCAAATGGGACATAGCACCTTTAAAGTCGTACTCAAAATTAAGGTATCCTTTTCACATGGTCACTCTGCATTGATTGAAGTACATTTGTACTTTTTGTTATAAACACGATGTCGAGGAGTTCCAAAAACTCAACTTTTGAAATGTGCTAACAATACAATGACACATTTCGTAATCCGAACATGATTTCTAAGGTCAATACAATAGGGTATTGAAATTGCATGTACATTGATTTATTGAAAACTATGCGATCGTGCTCTTCTAATTATTGTTTTGTTACTGATATTTAATCATATTATGTTTATCTTCTAGGCAAGGACATAGACCCAGCCCTCGAGTACCTCAATAGCCTGGTAATGGTTACTCCTTCTACTTAATATCCCTTTTTTTAAACCTCATTTCTATCATTTACCAAAATAGATTAAATGTTTCTAAGTTCCAGATACAGCTCACCCCAAAACGTCAAAAGTCACTGCAGTCGCCTCTCTTTCGTGTTTCGTTAAGAGCGATTTTAGGAGAGGTATCGATCTCACAGCGTAATATAGTTGGATTGACATGTAAACGATTTATGGTCAGTAGTCTCACCAAAATATGGGTAGCGAAACCTAACCCTAACTGATTTTACGCTACAGTTCTAGCCACTGTTTGGCACTTAAACTGACCCCAACAATATGCAAATAATGTACTTCGTACATCAATTTTTCAGCTTCTATCTGTTAGGCATATTATTTCATGATTTGGATGATTTGAATCTGTCTTTGTTTAGTGTGAGTTTTGTGTGACATGTCAATCACAGTCATGTGTGCTTTTTATTGCAGTAGTTAGAATTGCACATTAATACATTTTAATGTTTTATTTAGGTAGAAATAATGCCTGGTGCCTATCAAAGCATGAGCTTTGAATCCATTTGTCGTTTTGATTATCAGACTTTTTTCCAGTGTGTTGTTGTGTGCTGTTATCAAATACTTGACCAATTACATTATTTTAACGTTGTTGGCTTGTGTCGGTCACTGTTTGTAATATCTGAAGACGCCTTTCACTATTAAAGTCAAGCTATTTCATATTTCAGTATACTATTATCTGTGTTATGTACTAACTATCCTCATACCGATCGTGCTATTGCCGCTTAGCTACCTTCTGAACATATCTACATTAGAATAGAATGTCTAGTTTTTAAAAAAATGGAAAGAGTCGGTAAGTATTATTTTATATGTTACACTTTCATATTCAAAATTAATCAGGCTACTAAAATCATGAAGGAAAGGAAGAATGGATGATACATATGACTCAAGTTAATCAATAATTGTTCATCGTGTTAGATGTGTGAGTATTTGATGTCGCACCTACATATATAATTATTATAACGTTATTAAATATTGAATGAAAAAAGCGTAATTCACTCAGGAATCATCGCTTAATTTCCAATTCGCCCCTTTTTACCACAATACGTTTCTCCAATCGCGATGATCATCATGAAAAGTGGGTTATTTTAGTAGTTCAAATAATACTCACATCTCTATGCATTGCATTATGATAGGAAACTACAATCAAAATACTGAGCGACGCTAGAAAACGTTGCCATGACAACCGGTGTCATAGTAACTTATCATATCAGAAGTGGATAAGTGCATTAAGCTGATTGGGTTGGATGCTTGATAGGTAGTAGTCGTTAGAGAAAGAAAAAGTCACACTACAATGATGTTATCTTCTTTATCGAAACCTGCCATATTCGTCCATTTTACCTTAGTTAGTTAGTCCTTATTTATTCTCATTCATTTTTAATTTCCATTATCGGGATCATCATCATTAAATCATCACAGCGACACTTATATTGGTAGGTCGATATGGGTCAAAGCGGGTTGTTATGAAGTGGACAGATCCCTTTTAGTATAATGAAATAAGATTTTGAGATTAAAACACTGGCCTAAAAGAGCTTTTTACTCGAACTAATATGAAGATTAAGTTATATCTCAAGGCACGAAGCTCAAACTTGTGTTACGCTGAAACATTCTGAAAAGTACAGTGTCAGGCAGGGGGTGCCAGTTGCACGTTTTTGAGACGGTATGCAAATTGTTAACAACGCATGCGTTTCAAATTGAGACAGTGCGGACATATTTAATAGTAATTGTTCTTTTCAATTAAATTGTATAGGAATAACAGCATTTTTAAACATTAATCCACCCCCACTATCACCACATTAGGCTGTTTCTTTTATCATTTGTAAGGAATACCATTGCCTAATGCAGATTGAGCTCCTTAACGCTGTCTTCTTCTTTTCTCTTCTCTCTCTCTCTCTTTCTCCATCTCTTTCATCCATATCCTAATGTGCTTTTTCCTTTATTTTGTCATTATTGCTTTTCTGTGGTTATTCATTTTTCCCCATATGTTTTCATGATTTCTATTATTTTCTTCTAAACTCCCTTCTATTTCTTTTTTTCTAACTCTCTCTGCACCCCCTACTCTATGTCTCGCTCTTTCTCTCGCTGTCTTTCTGGTCCATAATTATGGTCTATCTGGTCTATCTTCCTATTAGCATATCTTCCTTCTTTCTCTTTCCTCTCTCTCTCTCTCTCTTTCAGCTAAGTGTGACCAATGACACGTTGGAAATCTTAGAAGGCATTTCAGTGTCTGGGCCTTCGATACAATCGGAACAAAATCTGACTGATGATGAAGTGGTCCTGTTTCTCGATGCATTCGAGTTCTTGGATAATAAACCCCTTGACCTGTCTAATGAGCCGGAGAAAGCACAGAATCTAACAGATGTGAGTGTATTCGTTTTAAGCTTCTTCTGCGATAATCTTTCAAACGAAATATAAATTTTAAAGAAAGATCTTTGTATAAAACGTCATGATATTTGTCTTGATTCCTTTGAATATGCCGCAGTGTCGATCTCTCTGCTACATAATGAACAGAAATACACTGTCTTGAAGTGCTAGTATAAACAGTGGAGTCAAAATTGGCGTATTAGAACTATTTTATTACTATTCATTCCATTGCGGAGGTCGAGACTCCATAGTTTTAGTTGGTGTCTCGCATTACGGTAGGGTTTTTTTTTTTAATCCCCGCCTTTAAATCCTTAGTTACCATGCGTTTAGTAAAATAAGAAATTCAGAGAATTCGTGACGTCATGATATTACGTCATTTTCAACTGAAAGGTGGAATCACAAATCCCTCTGCCCTTTATCGCGTGGGAAGCCTGATCTCGATAAAAACGGCTGTTTTCTGCAAGATCGGAGTGGGACAAATCTTAATCGGCGCCACAGCCGTGAAAGAACAATTGGTTTTCCAGTAAAATTTGGTTTTCTTTTAATCATGTGAAGTACTCCCAATTTTCTGTAAGTTCTAAACTTGACGGCATTAAAATCACTTAATTTTCTGCACATAGTCGTTCCGAATATCTATTACTTCATCTCGTATGTAATTATATATTGCTTCAGATTCTACAAACCAATGGTTTTCACGTATTGTTGATAATGGTGAAGTATTATTCGATTATGGCGGTCTCCTGCGTTTTTTGTAATTCATCTTTTTTTATTGATAAATATTTGTGTTTGTATGCATTTTATATAATGTATTGCAAAATGTATAATTATGTATAAGAAGAAATAATTGTTACTTTATGTATATGATTATGTTCTATTTTGAAAATGCAGAAATAAAAACAAAACAAACAAATTATTATTGATTATTATATTATCTTCTTTTTTTTGGTTGGATTTAACGCATTTACATTACATTGAAAATACAAATTGGAATGAATAATTCTCGTTTGGTGCAGAAATTAAGCTTCGAAATTATCGTTAACTATTCATTGTGCATAATGTAATATTTCGTTTTTACGCTGACAAAGTCGTTCTTATATTTTATACAAATTATTAGCATGGATTGGAATTAATTGTTCTGTACCTTCCTGTGTGTTTTGGTATCAGGGTTTTGCTGCAGTTGCTTCCAAGGTTCTGAGTTCCATCTCCTTTGTCAACATACACCTAGAAAATGTAAGTAACCATGGTAACGCACGCAACAGTTCGTGCCTAATTGAATCGAATTGGGTGGCTCATTGTGCGAACTGCTTTTATATCATCTAAAATATGTGGTCGTATACTGAGGCGACTTCATTTACTGAAGATAATATTTTTCATGATAAATGTATTACTGGGATAAACAAACGTATGAAACCTGTCAGGTTTTTATTCAAGCAAAATTTGAAAAAAAGGTTTATGTAATTTGTAATCACACTAGCAAAATTATAAATTGTATAGTATGTATTACGCATTGTACTTCATATTTTTTTTAAACTGATTTACTTTCCATAGATTCTATTTTCGTTTTGCAAAACGTACATAGACGATATTGTTAAGGCCCAGTGTATACTTTCCATTTCGTTGTTGTAATAGCCGTATAGAGTACACTTCCTTTGTAAATGATTCTGCAGTTCAGCATTTGGCTGCTATGAAATTTAGATAAATAAACCATAAACCAACATCAGCTGAATATACCGACACTTCAGTGTGGCCCATTTATTAACACAGTCAAAAGTCATAATTTTCCGGCCAATTTAATGTTCTAAACTAAACTTAAGCCAAGGCTCTAATATTTGAACAAGTGGGTTGCGCGCGTACGTTTGCCTCTTTCATGTTCAATGAAATTTCCCACCCTCCCCCCTCCTTTCTCTCTCTTTCTCTCTCTCTCTCTCTCTCTCTCTCTCTCTATCTTTACCTTCCCAATCGCTTTTATCTCCCTCCCATTTCCACCTCTTTCTCTCTGTCTCCGTCTCCCTCTTCTCCTATCTATCTTTTTCTCAGTCTGAAGATGTACACAGCACCACCCCATCTGGGCCTTACTCGGAAGCGGCTAACGAGGGCGAGGGAGCATCGGACAATCCTGATAAACGTGTTGCTGACCAACAAGCCCGAGCCATCCTGGCCATAGAGCAGGCTATTGGAGTCGTCACATCCTTTGCTGGCAATGCCACTATCATCTCTAAATCGGAGACTCTCAGTAAGCACATCACTCCATAACAATAATAATGATGATTGTGGTGGTGATGATGATGATGATGATGGTAATGATGATGATGGTGATGATGGTGATGATGATGATGATGGTGATGGGTGATGATGGTGATAATGATGATGATGATGATGATGGTGATGATGATGATGATGATGGGTGATGATGGTGATTATGATGATGATGATGATGATGATGATGATGGTAATGATGGTGATGGTGATGATGATGGTGATGATGGTAATGATGATGATGATGATGGTGATGATGATGATGATGATGATGGTGATGATGATGATGATGGTAATGATGATGATGATGATGGTGATGATGATGATGATGGTAATGATGATGATGATGGTAATGATGATGATGATGATGATGATGATGAGTGATGATGGTGATTATGATGATTATGATGATTATGAGGATGATGATGGTGATGATGGTGATGGTGATGATGATGGTGATGATGGTGATGATGATGATGATGGTCACGAAGGTGATTATGATGATGATGATGATGATGGTAATGATGATGATGATGGTTATGATGGTAATGATGATGATGATGGTGATGATGGTAATGATGATGATGATGGTGATGATGGTAATGATGATGGTGATGATGGTAATGATGATGATGATGGTGATGATGATGAAGGGATGAGGATGATGATGATTGCTTTAATAAGCGATTAAAATGTTTAAAAGCGTGTCAAGGTTAAAGTTCTATTCGTTTCTCTTAATCACACACTCGGTGTTTTGTTCATTTTAAAGTCATTGTGTCTGCTCCTTTGGATGTTACCGATGCCACGAGGGTTCAGGACATCAGCCTTTCCCCGAACAACCCTCCCGACGGTTCGGGGGACGAGGTGGAAGAGGCTTCGGTGAAATTAGCGGTGGACTTATCAGGAATAGCAGATATTCTTAGTCTCAAACGCCCCTCAAATGATAGCGGAGCATCAGTCCCAGGTAAAGAAAGGACTATAACTTCGATATATCTACAATTATCATAGAACAAATAATTCAATTTTGATAAACCTCCGTAACAGTTACATACAAATAATGATTAAAACAATAGAAATAAAAAATTCCTTGATAGCTTGAGCATTCATTTCTCATGACTGGTTTCAATTTTATTTCTTCAGATAGCGAATTCAAAATGACAAACAAATGCAACTAAATATATACAAACACTGCGTACAAGCATATTGCGCTAAAATGGCGCTTTGCTTGGCAAGAGAATTATCTATATAATTATGCATAATTGTGTATGATTATTATACATATATATTTGTAGGTTAGTGTAGTTAGTTGTGAGCTAATGTAGTTAGTTTTACAGTCCGATTCGTCCGAAGGCTCCTTTTAAATAGTTTGCCTTTAACAATTGTCTGTATATATTATCTATAGATTTAATTCATGAATAAGGTGTTGCGAGAGAGGTAGAGATACAGAGTGAAAGAGAAAGACAGATATAAATATAGCATGAGAAAGAGAATAAAAGGGGAAAGAGAGAGAGAGAGAGAGAGAGAGATTGAGAGAGCCGAGATGTCTAGTATATGGGGGATACTCGCTTTTTATGGTTTCGGTATTTGATCTTATACATTGCACTATTCATTTAATTTATGTGATATTCTGAATTTGTACAAGACGCTCTTTTTCATGATTATTCTCCTATTAGTTCGCTTCACCGCTTTGCAAATTAAAACGGACACGTTTCTGGGAACAAATCAAAATACAGAATTCAATTCGTCAGCTACTACAAAGTAAGTGTACAACCCAAACATATATCCAAAAGTAAACTCTTGTCTTCAAACTTCTTCATCTAAATGTTTCTAGGACAACTATCCCCTGACTATCAACCTGTAACATAAGTATGCGCCCCTCTTATATTATATCCCTCTCTTGCAAGTCACTCTCTCCCTTATTATGTTTGGGGGTGGGGGGTTCTAGTTAATAAACTGAGGGCTGCAAGCAAATCAGGTTTCATGCTTACGCAGTAGCCCTCCTAAATTTATTCATTATCCATTCAGTGTGTAACTTAATTTCTTATCTTTTCTTTTCAATGTCAAGGGGGGAAATGTATCACGAATGTAGATGAATGAAATTTTAATATCACATTAATGCACATGAATATGCATGTTTGAAAAGATGATAAAGAAATCAATTAATATATTATCAATTATCAATTAAATGTCTGGGTAATTGGGGTAATTTTGAAGAGGTAGCTGTCTATTGATATACCTGCTCTAGGGGACAGTATTCCGTTTGTAATTTGCTGAGGAATGTTTGTCCTGAAATATTTACCATCACCAGCATCATCATCAAAATCTGATTCATTACTATCATTACCATCATCATCATCATCATCACCATCATCATCGCCATCATCACCATCATCATTATTGTCATCATCACCATCATCATCATTATCGTCATCATCACCACCATCATCATCATCACCATCATCATCGCCATCATCACCATCATCATTATTGTCATCATCACCATCATCATCATTATCGTCATCATCACCACCATCATCATTATCGTCATCATAACTATCATCATCATCATCAGCAGCATTCTCATTATCACCGTCTTCATCATCATCATCATTCTCATTATCACCCTCACGACCATCATCATCATCATCATAAACGGATACCTAAAGTCATGAGTGCTTCAGACTTTGGTTATTGTTATTAATTGTATTTGTTCTTTTTTGTGTATAATAGCAGCGACAAAGAGGAAGAAGTATCATCTAAGGTCTTGCTAAATTCGGACATCCTCTCCTTCACTGTGTACGTTGATGGTGTGCCCAAATCTGTCCCGATTGTGTCTAGCTACAAGAACAAGGAGGTGAGTTAACTCGTACTTCGATTGATGCCATAACATTACCCTTTCCTTAGCCACCATTGCCAATATGCACATGCAGTCACTCGTTTGCCTCGCGTGCCGATCAGTACAAAACAATAGGTATCAATTAACAGAAAGATATCTTCGTGCATCACAAAATGGTTGCAAATTTAACTATTTCCAGTCACCATTAACTATAAGATTAAATAATCTTGAATCCCTTAAAATATTTATCTCATAGGAAATTGCATGTGGCACAGGCCCTGGAGAGATCAATTACCTGGCACATAGAGAGTTAAAATGTTGATGTATATTTAACGGGCTGTTTATGACTATGATATTAAAAAGGTGTATTTGGCGCACTAGTGGAATATCATATTTAATTCAATTCATGTATTCAACGATATAAAATAATAAATGTACAATACAATAGATCTTAATGCTAAATATATTACTCATTGCGGATGTAGTATCGAAAATAATATCGCTAGTGATATTCGTTTGTCTCGCAATGTGGTCAATAAGGAATCTAAAAGATCTCGACGTTTCGTGCGCCGCTGCAACACTTCGTCAGGTGATAAAAACTAATGTAAGCAAGGGTGTTTTATACTCTACGGAAGGAACGGCGCGTCGACCATTAGGCCTTGTGCATAATTAGCCGAACCAGCGGCCTGCTGATTGTCGAGCACCGTGTGCGTCGGCCAATAGGCCTTGTGCGTTATTGTTCCAATTATCGATCGAATTATTGACCGTCGCGCCGGTCCTCCCGTAGAGTATAAAACACCCTTGCTTAAATTAGTTTTTATCACCTGACGAAGTGTTACAGCGGCGCACGAAACGTCGAGATCTTTTAGATTCCTTATTGACCACATTGCGAGACAAACGAATATCACTAGCGATATTATTGTCGATACAATAGATCTTGTTGACATAATCATATAGGGTGGTATTCCGATAGCGCGTACTAAGTTAAGCCTGGCTTAACTAGTTCACACTTTTATGGAGTGCCTGTTGCCAACTTATTTACCCTGTACAGATTATTTTAATCCTGCAATAAAAAGTGTCCAAAATATTAATTTCGCAATGAAATGGAAAGAAAAAGATAATATGAGTATGAACCGATTTTTAATAAAGTCTTTGGTAGATTATCTTTGTCATGAATATTAAAGGAGGAAGATAAAACCTAGCATTCCATAGAAGTGTGAACTAAAATTCTTGTTTAGTCTGGACTTAGTCCCGGCTTAACTTATGAGAATACCACCCATAGTTTTCAGTTCAGTTTAGTTGTTTTTATTTCACATGAACAAAAACAATACATTAACACAACATAGCATATTTACAAAAATTGATATTCGTGAACAATAAAGACATCTACACAGCATAAGTTTGTATTGCATTTACACTAAATAATTTCGAAGTTACATATGAAAAAAGGGAACTTAATAAAAAGCATATAGCTTGTAGAATTTAAGTTCCTCAGAGTAATGTTGACACAGTGCCATTCATAATAAGGTAGAAGTATAATAATAAAAAAGCAAAGTATACAGACAAAAACAATTAAATGATATGGATGATGGATGTAAGGAAAAAGAGAAATAGGAAGAGAAGGTAAAGAATGGGGGTCAGAAGAAGAATGAGAAGAGAGAAAAGGAAGTTTTAGAATAGAATGTTCAAGGTCGGGAGTCACAGTCGGGAACAAATTGTATAGTTGTGCAATATTACACATACGAATTCAGTATTAACAATTTAATAGTTTTTTGAAGCTGCCACAGTTGTTAAGCCGTTTGAGATTTAGATCAATGTTGCTCCAGTAGTTTGGTCCTGTGTATGAAATTGTTTTTTGGGCGAAAGCTCTCCTGGTTAGAGGAAGATGATAGTTTGCACGTGTTGCATGTCGTGTTTGGTATGTGTGTATAGCGTCATTTTTTGTAAAAAGTTCAATTATATATATATAAAGTTAACATATCGTTAGGGGCAACCAAAAAAGATCGAGATCTTGTGAACTGGTGCCCCTTTTACAAAATTAACAAATTACAAGTAAAACATTAGTAATAATCATACGCAGACATATCCAACACACACACACCTCACACACACACATACACCCTCACCATCTTTAGTATAACAAGATAAAGAGAAGGGAAGAGGAAGAGAGATTATTACATGCCCTGGCCACTGGATGTCAAGCTTGCACACACATGTACACCATCTCCACCCTTTAAGGAGTATTCCTACCACTTTGCACTTTCCACAGGAATGCATACAGGGCAATGGTAAAGGCAGTCCCATTGGTTTATAACAGTGCAAAAGCCGTTGCGTAGTTATGGTAGTGATGACAAATTTGATGATATAAGGTTATTTAGATTAACTAGATAAAACTGATGCAATTATAAAATTGTAACAGAGTTCTTGTGTCTGTACAGAAAGCAGATATCCACTTTGAATGTTTAACAAAATATCTAAAATTAATGAATTAGTGAATACCTACATTCATATTGTTTTATCACCTTGTTTCATTTTGATAGATACTGAACCCGATTGAAACCGCCACCTATCGTCGCGATGAGAGCAGCACGTGTGTTTGGCTGACCGAGGACAAGTGAGTTTTGTGTTTGATTGTTGGTTGGTTGGGTTGGTTGGTCTAGTTTAGTTTGTTTTTGTTTGTATGTATGTTTGTTTGTTTTTAACTTTGTTTTTCTTTTTAATTGTTTCTCCTTTAACGATCTTAAATTGTAGAGGGATTCTTGTATACTTAGTCCTCTACTGCAATTCGAAGTTATCAAAAGCAGGATATAAGAAGTTATGAAGCGCTTAAGGCGGTATCAAAGAAGCTCAGAAGTCCTTGTAATTACTTAACTCTCCAATAATTCTCATCATCATCTAAACTCCTGGACACATCAAGATCAGCATGATATGGACGTGGGCTTTTTGTTGAACTTTCGCTAAGCCATTTTTTTTTCTTTTTTTTTTTTTTTTTTTGGGGTTGCTCTGTTTTTTTGTTTATATCATTTGGTTGTTTGTTTTATAGCACACATATTTCGTGATGTACCTGGATTTACAATAAGACAGTACGATATCAATATTACGTTTTACGATTGCCCCTCGTTCTTATCACGATTGAATGGGATGTGTCGATAATCTCAACAAATTGAAGTTAATTAAATTTAGGTTGCATTCGATGCGCCCTTTCCCCTACTTAGGAGTGCATCAGTGACTGATCCAGTTATTGACGCGCCAGTGACTGGTCCAGTTATTGACGCGTCAGTCACTGGTCCAGTTATTGATGCATCAGTCACTGGTCCAGTTATTGATGCGTCAGTGACTGGTCCAGTTATTGACGCGTCAGTGACTGGTCCAGTTATTGACGCGTCAGTGACTGGTCCAGTTATTGATGCGTCAGTGACTGGTCCAGTTATTGACGCATCACGAGATCATGATGTTGTACAAAAACATCAAAATTACATGATGATCATAGCGAAAAATGTGTTTAATTATTAGCGTATGGGCTAACAGCCTTTACAGGCTTGATTAGCGCAGGTAATGTCGCAATCGAGATGACGCCCAGTGTGTAACGGGCATTTACAGATGTTACTAGCAGCCAAACACGCACGACGTGTTTACAGAGTGACATTTAATGAATCCGTTATCAAAACAGCATTTTCATTTTCGGTTTCTTATAAGAAGTGATAAGGTACAGGGGAAAAGAATTCCAATGATGATACTTCATATCATAGGATATAGATTTTATTCCAACATGCTATTGGTTCCAAAATGGTTTATCTTTGTCACCTCTTGTATCGTTTCTTTTTTTTTCTTGTTTACACGTTTCATTTTTTACCTTGGCTAGGCTTTGGAGTGATACAGGATGTAACGCCACCAGCCAGGACGATGTCACAACTTGCTCTTGTGGACACACTACTAGCTTTGCCGTTCTGGTTCAAATCGTTGAGATTGAGGTATTTACCTATCATAACATAATAGGCAGGCCCCTTTGGAAGATCAATACTCGCTATTGAAAGGGCCACCCTGTATAAAGAACACTTAATTAGATAAATGAATCAATCAATAAATAAATAAATAAATGAATAGATACATTAATGAATGAATAAATAAACAAATACATGAATTATAAAATTATAAAATGAATAATAAGACTGTAATTAAGAAGGTGGATCAAGATTAAGTTAAACCAAGTTTAACTTAGTCAACTGAATTATGGAGCGCAAAGTGTCAATCTTTATTCTGAATAAGCTGATTACTTTTTTGACTAATTTTGTCAAAAAAATGAAGAAATCAAATTAACTCAACATAACGAACAAAGCTGTTGGTTAATGTCAATTCGGGATATCTTTAGTTCACTAAATATTTGTAATAATGGAAATGAGACCGTATTGGACCCTGAAAATATACCAATTTCTCAAAAAGATTTTGTCGAGCTATGTAAACTTTAGTTAGAAAGAAGAATTGATGAACAATTAAAACTGGATTTATTTGATGATAGGGATACCCGTAAAGAAAATAAACTCAGAACCTTCAGACAATTTAAAAATGCAATCAAGCAAGAAAAGTAATTATCTCATATATCAAATATAAATTTAAGAAAAAATATCACCAAACTACGTCTGAGCGCACACAACTTAGCCATAGAAACGGGAAGATATAAGAGACCAGAAAAAACGCCCCCGAATCTACGATTCTGTGAAGACTGTAATATGAATCTTGCAGGAGATGAATTCCATAAGGATCCATATAATTATGAAAAGTGACAAGTATAAAGATTTACGAGTAGATTTTATAGAAAAAATTAGTAATCTGGAAGAAAAATTTAGTAATTTGGAAAGTCAAGAAAAATTCATATTTATAATGAGATTAGACAATAAAAATGTAACAGATATTTTCTCTTCGTTCATCAAAAACATAATTGCAATGAGGGGTAACTTTTAGATACTATGTAATAACAAAGTAAAAATGTACAATCTTATGCTTTTGGTGTCATTCTGCAGTAGGTCGCAGATATGTATAAGTACTATCACGTCATTTATTTTAGGCATTCCATGTACCTCATTAACCTATTTTGTATGGCTTGAGTTATAATTTATTTAGAAAAGTGCTGTATTATGTTTTATATCTAAATCTTCGGATGTATGATGGTACATTATATTATTTATTATATGCATTATGCCATGTTATTACAAAAAGAAAAAAGAGTGTTTCTGCTGGATATAATTTTCCTTCTGTTTCACTATAAACACTGCATTGTAAATTGATTTATACGGTATATATGTTTACAAACAGAATATTGATTTGTTACATTACATTGTAAATTGATTTATATGATATCGGCTATATGTTTCCAAACAGAATATTGATTTATTACATAACATTGTAAATTGATTTATATGTTTATAAACAGAATATTGATGTACATCAATGAAGTTTAATAAATACAATACAATACAAAAATACATGAAATTTCATTACATGATTTTGTTTGTATGTTTAGTTATATAAATTTTACGGGATGAAGAGGTCAACACTTGGCAATCTTTAGACCGATGGACTAACTCTGCCCGTTTAAGTTGGGGTTTAACCAAATTAAAGTTATTCTAGTAGTAAGCTTTTAAAGAATTCCGACCTCAGATATGTTAACACTAAAAAAAAACATAAACCAGTGTCAATTTATATACATTCTAGTTTGGCCCATTTTTAAAAAAACCTTTAAGATTTTATCCATTTCATCGCATCATTCAATTATTGTTATTATCTTGTATTATTACTATTATTTTCATTAGTAGTATAATTGTTGTTATTATTATTATTATTACTATTAGATTAGTATTATCATTATCATTATTATCATGATATTATTATTATCGCTGTTAATATTACTACTATCATTCTATCATAATTGATATTATCATCATTATTATTATTATTATTGATCTTGTTGTTTCGGTAGTTGTTATTTACTTCTTTGTTTTTAACTCCTAGATCAGCAAGGCTGATATCCTGGCAATGACTATACTCACCTACTTTGGAATCAGTTTATCCATCTTGTGTCTCGTCATAGCGCTCTTTATCTTCTTTACTGTAGGGTAGGTCGAACTCATAAAATTCCATCGCATAATAATAATAATAATAATAGTTCGTCCTTATATAGCGCATTTCAGGACCGCAGGCCCTTTCAATGCGCTTTACAGATATATATTATTACCCCGGTCATCGGATCCATGCTTACTCGCACACAATGTGTGCACATTCTCCACTCCCTGGGAGCATTCCAGCCAGTCGCCATTTTACAGGCGCCACTTGCTAATCAAACCACATTAACTTTCGCATCCTACCGGGTACCCATTTAACACCTGGGTGGAGAGTGGCAAATGTAGATCAATGTCTTGCCAAAGGACATTAGTGCCGCGGTGGGACTTGATCCACAGTCCGGTGACATATCCACTCGTCCACGGCACCTCTACACTGAAAAACAGGGAGATGGTTATTCTGAGTAATGTCCACCCAAGAACTTCCGTCAAAATTTCAACACAGATTATCTTGTTCGTTTACCAAACTTAAGCATTATTCAGTTTATCGTGTTGAACAAAAATGCGTAATATACTTGGCGGCATGGTTAGTTGTAACAAATGCAAGAATTTTGCGGGGATTTTTTTTTTTTTTTTTTTTTAAGACGGTGACGAAATAATTAATGAATTTTGAGGATAGCTAAGACTTTTATACAAAGATGTGGTAGCCCTGCTAGCTGTTAAGGCGTTCTACTCTCCCGGATTCGAACCTTGCTTGTTCGGTGCTTACATCTTTGTACAAGGTGTAGTACCCACGTTTGTCTCTCTCAACCCAGGTGTAGTGAAGGTTGACTGGCAATAATGATCACAGAGGACTCAGTAAGAGCAGTATGAAACTAATGAAGCAAAAGAAATATAGACCATATCATTATTTGTTATCACTATTAATACTATCAAAATACTAAAATTAAAGAAGCATCGCTTTAACAATGTTTATCCTATTATGTAGAAACCACTCCAAGAAAGTAGAAGAGACAAACTTTTCAAAGAGATTACAAACATCAGAGGTCGAAGAAGACAAAAGAGACAAGGAAACAAGAAGGCAAAGTCAAAAGCAAGGAGCGTTTACTTCTCGACCAATGATTGTACATCATAAGCTTATCCCACACTATACGATCCTCCTACATTCGATTTTTCGAAGAAATTGCAATCATAACAAACATTATCTTCCTGATTTAGGTTCTAAGAAATAAGAATATACCAACAACCAAAATATTAGTGGATTTAGTCCTTCTTGTCAGAATAAAAGCCAAATCTGCTTGAAATCGTAAACAATCGCACGACTGATGTGACATCACTACGATCTAAGCCTATATACTTTTTCCCATCTAAGGAAGCTTGAACTATCTAGAAATTCATTTTTTTCATTCATGACAATTCAGATCCACAATCTTTACGATTTTACAGGTTTGAATGTCTACATCAAATGCTATTGCAAAATCTTCCATGTCGGATCGTAGTCAGATTGGATCATATCGTATGCGGTGAGCTTTATCTTACCTAACTTTTATTTCAGAGCCCTACGTACATCTGAACGCAATATGATTCATCGCAACTTGATGATCGCTCTACTCCTGGCCTATATCGTCTTCTTGGGAGGTATCGAATACGCTAAGGTCATTCCAGTAAGTACCTTCTTTATGAATACACTCGTACTTATCTTTACTATTCTTATAAAGTGGAAGCAGACACGCTAAGGTCATCCCAGTATTCCTCATGATTGCTCTTATACTTACCTATATTCTTCTTAGCTTGGATCAAACAATGTAAGGTCCTTCCAGTAAGCATTCCTTACGATCGCTCTTATACTTACCTAAAGTCTTCTTAGCTTGGGTCGAACAAGCTATGATCATTCTAGTAAGCAAGGAAAGAATGAGATATTCACAGTCATGATGAAGGTGAATTGAAAGCGCAGTACAACATATCACAACGATAATTCTCTTTAACAGGAGTAATTTCATTGCGTCTACCAGTTCCATACTTATCTTATACAGCTTTGTTTTGATCGTTATTATCCTCTGATTACAGGCTGTGTGTACCGTTGTAGAGGCCTTGTTAAATTGACCTTACCTCTCAGTGTTTGGTTTGATATTCATCTCAGAGTTAGTAACTTATGATTGCAATTAAAGGCTGTGTGTACATTTCACTTTTTGAATGGCTATTTATATTTGCAATACTACTTCATAATTTTAATTACAGGCCGTGTGCACCGTTGTAGCAGCCTTATTACATTATCTCTACCTTGCAGTGTTTGGTTGGATGCTGATCGAAGGCATACATCTTTATCTCATGCTTGTCAAGGTACGAACAACGTGTAACTCTTTGACTTCTGATTTGCCTCATTTCCATATAGGTCCTAACACAGGAAGTAGCTAATGGGTTAACAAACGTTTTAATTGTTTCATTTTTGCCGGCTGATGGATCAATAATATGTGTATTTAATCTTACTTAAAGACAAAAAGGGCGTATAAATATGTAGTTTTTTTAATTGTTTTTAACCTGTACCTGTTGGTAGTTTTACGATTTTACATTGGCTACATCTGTCTAGTGATATCTTTTAGACAAATTTGCTGACACGGGTGACTGCATGAGCACCAAGGTTTTCGATAAATGTACGCCTATAATGAAATTGGGTAATGCCTTGTAGATTTTCGTTGTAAAATCAGCTCTAAACTATCATGACTACATATTTTTATTGATTTTGGGTTTAAGACGAATTGTATTCACCTCTTTCAGATGTCTGAGTTTGTCTAAATTACGTGGATGTTCATTTATGACAAAGGCTTAACACGTTTTTGTTTGGGCTTTTTGTTGTTGTTTGTTTTCGCTTGTTTGTTTATTTAATTGTTTGCTCATTTTTTGTTGTTGTATGTTCTGCCTAGGTGTTTGGATCAGAAGGCAGTAAGCAGATCTACTATCTGGTGATTGGCTGGGGTGCTCCTGTCATTGTGGTTGCTATATCAGTTGGGATCAGTCATAACGAATATGGAACATCAGATTTGTAAGTTTTCCCATTAATTATTTTTAAAAAAGTGCCTAATCCACTCTCAGGATTGATACCTGCATAATTATGCTTTAAACATCACCGTCTCCCTCTCTGTCTCTAAACTTCTCTTTCTTCATGTATCTATCTCTTCTTTATTTTTCTTCTTCTTTGTTTCTTCTTCTTTTTCTTTTTCCTCTTATTCTACTAGTTCTTCTCTTTCTTCTTCCTTTTCTTCTTCTTCTTCTTCTTAATCTTCTTCTTCTCCGTCTTCTTTTTCTTCTTTTTCTTCTTTTTCTTCTCCTTCTCCTTCTTCTTTGAAAAAAGTTTATACACACACTCAAGACTGATGCATGTGATACTATCCGAAGCATTTCCAATGTCCTTTGGGAGCACTCCCACCCCATCTCCGACCCACGTGTAGACCAGGGGGTGTTTCACAAATACTAAGATCAACTTTAAGTTCGACTTTACTATGGCAGGCCATTCATGCCACTGGTTGCTCTCACCATTCGTCACTCAATTGTGATCTTTAGATAATATTATTTCCTTCAATGACGAATAATGGTGAGAGCAAACAATGGCATGAACGGCCTGCCATAGTTAATTCCAACTTAAAGTCGATCTTAGTCTTTGTGAAATACTCCTCAGAATCTACATTCCTCCTGCATCACCTTCTGAAAAAACACCAAAAAAATATGTTCGTCCTTTCTAACAATGGCTGAACTTAAGGGGCATACCAGTTCTGTGTAGTCCCAGCCCCTGAAACCCAAGTGGCATACCCTAAACACACAATAAAAAGGTTGCCCCTTTAAGGCATTGTGCTATCCCCCTTACAAAATCCACGATCAGCCTCTGCTTTCTCTCTCTCTCTCTCTCTCTTGCTATAGTTTTCACAATCATTTTGAAAAAGATTTATGTCATAATATCTCTGCTTTCTATACGAAAGGCTTACGTAATGCAAGATAAAAAATCAATTGATAGACAAAAAGTTAAATCTTAAAAATATTAAATTTCTTTAGAAAGGTTCTGAAAGGAATAGCCCGACAGTCGGAGCACCATTTACAGATGGAAACAAATTAGTTTTCATTTGCCTGGTCGAGTTTTAGTCTTTCTTAGTGACTTATGAAACATCTAAGCGATAACCTTATCACAGACTTGCTTAGACTATTTCTTATTCCATTATCCTCTATCTGTATTCAGGTGTTGGATCAAGCCAGGTTCGAGTGTGATCTGGGCCTTTGTTGGACCGGTCATCGCAGTTATCCTGGTGAGCAAATAATGGTTGAAGGCTCTTGACTCTCATACAGGAGGTCCCGGGTTCGATCCTTCCTCAGTGCTTTCACCCTTAAGACAAAGCGCTTTACCTACTTTTGTCCCTCTGGACCCAGGTGTATTAAATGGGTACCTAACAGTGCTGAGGTACCATATTGCAGGTCCCTCAGAGAGACGGTATTAATGCAACCGTTTCAATTATTGTCATAATGCTACACATTCAACAGCATCACATGATACAGATCATGTTTTGACTGATAACTAAATATTTTATGATGAATTTAGATGAAAATTAATATTGATCAATGTGTTAAGATGCGATTTTAAGGAATTACCGGGACCTTTAAGGGCTATGGGATTAAGCCCCCCCCCCCCTCCCCACCCAACAAGAAGGAGGTCAGTTCATGATCCCTTAAAATTGTGGTTGAATTGTGGTTGATGTTTTATCCTTAAACATGTTAAAATATCACAAACTTTCAAGGATCAGAATACAAACTATGATTTTTTTTTTTAAAATAGAAATTAGCATGATAGCCATTTTAAAAAAAATGGAAATAAGGGGTCCCAATGTTACGTATTTCATTGAAAAAATATGCAAAAAAAAGGTTAGCGATAAAATTGATGAAACCATGATCGTTTTCTTCTCCTTAAAAATATGTTCTATCATTTTGTCTTTCATACAGTTCAATTTCTTCGTTCTGTGTATGGTGTTGCGTATCATCTACCGATCATCAGCGATCAATGTCGATTGCCCCATCGATCAAGTCAAGTATGATTCCATTCTTAATCTTTCCATTCTCATTCGTAGATCAATCATAGATTAACGTTTTCCTCCATGTGGGTGTCATATCCTGTATGCACATGATCAAAAGTAACTATGGATTACACTTGCCTGAATTAAGAAATAAAATTGACTTAAAGGCATCGTTTAACAATGTTAAATCTGAGATGCATGGCCCTACCTGATATCAGTGTCTGTGATATCGTGTAATATTGAAGCCCTAACAAAATTGCGCTTCAAAATGATCATGAAGTGCCTCAAAAAATTAAAAATCTTTGAGTGACCGGTTTTACCATACTCATTTTCCCCAATAGACTGTAGTGTTATAAAAACGTTAGGAAAACGAGAAAAAAAATTGAAATTTAGATTTCCAATCATAAATATCTTGATAATCAGACAGGCGATCGGCTTGTAAAAGTCATGGGATTCATGACTGACCTAAATGTTTATAATTATGATTGCAGCATGAGCTAAATCCAGGATTTTGTTTCAGAATCTGAGGCAATGTTACCGAGTCACTCTAAATACTTGGAGGTTCATGAAAGGAAACTACTTGTAAACATAGTAGAGACTTTCTTTTTTAAATAATTACGAATTGTTTGTCTCGATGATCACCTTGATCGTACCGACTATAGTTTATGATACATATTACAATAAGGCTAAAAAAAATAAAATGCCCAGTATAAATAGTGAATAAGAGTGATTCCGCAATCACTGGTTATAGACAGTTAGAATAAGGAATGAAGCAGCAGCTTGTGCCAGTGAGGACACATCCTCGTTTTGTCTTAAATTCAAAGATTAATTTCAAATCCGTTAAATGAATCAGTTGGAAACTTCTCTGTCATCAGTAAAGTTAAATTTAACCTCGACGATGGGCTTAAACTTATTTTAAATTCGGTTTGACAAAGGAAGTTAATCTGAGGCTGTAAATAAGTTTTATACTTTATTAAACGTGATCTTAGATCCAGGGTCGGGTTTAACTGAATTAGTAGAATACTGACCAATCTCATCATAAGACATGTCCATTATTATACAAATAATACACAGCAGTGAGGGAATTAGTAAGAATGACCCACACAATCACAATCTAACACGCCCGAGGCGATAGCCGAGGGTGTTTGGACTGTTTTGAGGGTACCGAGTGTGGGTAATTTTACTAATGCCCGAACAAAATGATGTACATTATTTGTTTTATAAGATTATGTTTTATTTGTTTTATAAAATGATGTTTTATAACATGATTTTACTAATGACCGGTCATTATCAAAATTACGTGTCAGGCAAAATCAATGTCTGGTCACGTGTACACTCTCACCAATCATTTGATTAGGATCCACGTCAGCATCTTATAATGTATAATACGCGATAAAGTAACACTGTAGAGTTGGTAATCGAGCAGGAGGCAAAAATTGTGTCCATACACCTAAATGTTAGAGTCAAACGTTTCATGAGGAAAAGTTTTTTCTTCTCATTTCTTTTATTTCTTTGACATTTTCTAGGGCGGCAGCTAAAGGATCTATCGCTCTACTGCCAATCCTCGGTCTTACATGGTGTTTGGGGATATTTGCTCTGGGAAAGAAGACTATATTCTTCAATATCTCTTCGTGATTTGTAACAGCACACAAGGTATCTTGCTCTTTGTGTTCCACTGTCTCCTAAACTCAGAGGTAAGAAGACAAACAGGTATATCCCCCCCCCCTCTCTCTCTCTCTCTCTCTCTCCCTCTCTTTCTTTCTCTCCATCTCTCCCTCCCCTTCACTCTCTCCCTCTCCCTCCCCCTCTCTCTCTCTCTATCTATCTCTCTCCATCCATTTATCTATCTATCTATCTATCTCACTCTCCCCTTTATTCTTCATCAAAGGAATAGAGCATCTATAAACAATAACTTTTTGAAGCTTTCCTGATCTACTCATTACTTTTTCTTTTTCTTTTTTCTTTTCTATTGTCATCTTTTTCTTGCCTTCTTTGTTTTCTTTATCGTACCCTCTGATCATACCCCTACGTAATATTCCCTGTGCCCCTCATGACCCAACTATACCTTCTCAATGTCGGGGCACATTTTATGCTGTAGACTACAGAACACATACATATTTTTAAACGTAAGTTTGATCTCCCATAAGTTCAATTAAACAATGATTACTGATTGTCGTATTTGTATTTATGATTCTTTTCAAAAATTCTTGTTTTTCTCAGGTCAGAAATGCACTGAAGCGTGAGCATGAGAAGATGAGCTGGTCCACTGCTGGTGGTACACAGAGTAGGAAGGCTAAGGTATGTCATTACAAGCCTTTCAGTCTCACTTGGAACATCAATTCCCTTGACTTATTCTCCAGTTCAAAGTAACATTTATCTTCACCCACATTTTTGTTGTTCATGTTAACATACTAAACTAATATTACGTAATGATACATAACCAGATCATCATTTTGAAGAGCATAGTAATAGGCCTACAAAGAAGAAGGCATGAATCATATATTGCCTAACCTTGTGACAGGCACGCCTGTCATATATAGGCCTATATCATATATCTTTGCCCGTAACAAACCGCTCAAGCCCTTGCAAATTATATCAAAAGGATCTCTTATCTGTCTTTCTGTATTGAATTAAGCGTGTTGGCCAGTTTTATTTCATAAATACAATGTATATGATACCTGTACAGGTCCGAAATTAAATTCTGTCAGTGTTATGCGGTAGATGGGGACCATGGAAACAAATGTATTTTAATGTCATATGTATATCATAATAGTTTAAAGTATCACATTAAAGGTACTATGTCCCATTTGCAGGCCAAAAAATGAAAAGGTTAAATTCCAACGGCATTTGAAAGACAATACTAATATAAAACTTCCCTATAAAAAGGGGGGCTTGAAAATGTCTTTAAGTGGGAAAATAACGACTATTGGTTGTCGAATCGACTTAGGAGCTATAGAGCCAGTAAGTAATAGTCTGATTTTTCAGACCATTGTACCGAATGGTCGTACGTTTTATGCTGCGCAAAGATTCAATCAGTTTAATTTTGGCCATTATGTAAGTGGGTTATTGATGTAGACAAATGCTCATGTACCCTTTACAGCTCATTTTATGTATGTTATTACCAAAGATGAATAAAAGCAAGTCAGTCACTCAATAGTGTCTGACAGTGAAGTTTAGCAAGTAAACGGGTTTCCTTGCATAATTTGAATATTAGAGCACTGCTAACGTTTAAATTTCACAGATAGGACATACATGACATATTCATGATTCCTGCAAAGTTCTACAGAATTTAATGTTGGCTGCAAAAGGGACATAGTATTTTTAACTGATACCCTGTCAGACTAGTACTTAGTATAATTGACTCACTGAAGACTATCGTCAAAAACTTGAAGAAGAAAAAAAGATATACATTTTGTAATCAAAGGATTACAACTGTCCAACTTTTTAGGAATGTGTGCAAAAATATGTCACTATTCTCGTATATATCTACAGTGGCGCAAGTAAATCGCTGTTAATTGATCCTATTCTATGGTAGAGGTTATAGAATGGATAAATTGTTAATTTTCTTTTTTTGGATTGATTTCTAGGTCCATCCTGAAGATACAGGTACTAGCACCAGCAAGGGCATCACTACTAAAGGTACGTCTCATCATTCAAGAAATATCATTAATAATTCTTTGAGGATGCTTTTGCTTTGGTGTTTCTTCATGTGAGGCCAAGACCTGTGTATTTTCGAAAACAATTTGAAGAGTATAGTGACTTTGTATAATTATTATACTAAAACAAACAATTTAAAATCGGTCTTTGAAAATGCTGAAGGTGCTTCTAACTCCTAATTTTTTTTTCTAAGAGGAACTTGGTTTATAGAGAGGGTAGACATTTTAGTTTATCCCGACAGGCTAAAGAAGGTACAGTGTATACGGGTGACTTTGGAGCACTGATTCACTTTTCTGCGAGCACATTCCATGCTAAACTGTCTAAAATTTCACGTATTTACTAAGTGCATGATAACACGTAGGACCATGCATCTCAGATTTGGCATTGTTAAAAAATGCCTTTAAGTTTATTTTTTTAAAGTCTTTTTGATTGTGTTCTTTAAAAGAACAATAAAATATCAAAAGTTGTAGGCTTTGATTGGATGGGAAAATTCATTGGGGTTCAACGACTTCAAAGTTGCCATATCTTTGTGATTCCTTGTCATTTTGTGTCATGTTAGGTGCCACTAAGACCACCAGTGATGAAGACAAATCTGTTATGGTATACCATTCATCCCAGGTAGTATATCTTTTCATAAATTTTTCAAATAAGTTTTCAAGTGAAACTGTTGTAAGAGCATGTTGTTTTCCTGATCTTCAAGGGTTTAAACATTTGTCGAAGACTCCCCGTAAGTAGCTGGTCTATTGAACACGACAGGGACAATCAATTTTCTCTGAAAATGCAAGTCCCCCCACCTCCTAAAAATAACATTATCAGGGCTAAAACAAAATCTTTCAAGAAAACACCAGTACCCGATATTAGATTTGCGTGATTTATGTAATGTTGAGGGCAGCATATGACCAGTATTTTGCTGTTCTAACATTACCACGTTTACCGACATTCTTTTTTCCGTCAAGTCCATTTTACTTTATAAATATGTGTACAACTGCAAGTGTATTACTTGACCTCACGAAATGATGCATTAATCATCCACAACTTTATAGCATATCAATAGAATGTTAAAGTAAATAAACTCTATAACTTCGTTACCGCTATCGTAAATAACCGGTCTACATACATTTCAATTAGAAGACACCCTTCTTAGGACCTGTATGGTTATAAACATATTGATTCTAATATTATGATAATTAACACGACAAGATGCGTTATTACCATACTATACCTTCACTGTGAATAGGCTTTATGTTACGGAACTGATAGGGAATTATATGAATAGATTTTTTTTCTGTTGAATGAAGTTTAGAGTCCTTAAAACATCTCGTGGACACTGTCAAAATACACACATAGACCTACATGCATTTGTCTGATGCATGTTTTTTTTTGTAAGTACAGTATAAAAATACATTTTCATTATGAATATGGTTACTTTTTATTCATTATTCCCATAAGCACGTACCCCCCCCCCGTTTTTTTTTAAGTTTACCCCCCCCCCCCTCCACTTTCAAAACACAAAATGTATACAGTATTATGGCACATTCCTTTTAAAAAAATGATCGTTTGTTTGTTATCATGGTATATATTGAAGTTTGTAAAAAGTGATAAGAGATAACTTCAGAATGCGTTTCGATTCAGAAGAAATACAAATGGATTTATATCGACTATAAAAACCTGTAACAAATCGAAATCATAAACTATTGGAAGAACTATATCTGATCTTTGTTTATGCTACGATCTTTATTGGTATTTAGTTGCGGTACATTTAAGTTTAAACCATTCAGTGATTTAAAAAGAACATCCATGTGGACAAAAGGAAAAGAACAAAGTAATGAAAATAGGTTATATTATGTTAGCTGATTAGTATTTCCATGGGTAAGTAAATTTTGTGTGGTGTGCATCGGTGTGTATGCATTTTTGGTGTAAGAGTGTTATCGTGATTTCAATGTGAAGAACAAAACAAAAAGCCCGTTCGTACAGCTATTCTGCGCATGAGCAAATATACGTCATTTGTACAGAGTTGTACTGAAATGAATACTGGATATATCAAAATAAAAATTATGCAATCATTATTCCTTATTTCACTAATGTGTCATATGTGTGTACTCAATAATGCACACGTGGAAGTGTTCTTTTTAAAGGGGAAACAAACAATAAAATTAATCATAAGCACCTCCGTCATATTGGAAGTATAATGCACAAAGGGGAATCTCTTCATGTTTAAAAGATCTGTTGATATGTATGGCACATGTGTAACATTATGATAATTACGCACTGGTCAGGTATCTGACGCTTTTGGTCAAACTATTGAATATTCATGATAAATTTACTTTTAAGCGTCCGAAGAAAGCGAAGAGAACCAAAAAGGTAACCATGGTAACAGTATGATCTATGTTGGCTATTATTTTGAATTATTTTGAGAAAAAAATGTATTTTAAAAAGAGCGCTGGCTGAGTAATGAAAAAAAAAGTTTATTGCTATCACGGTATTCGCTTGTGTTAAATTGATTTGAATGTTGTTATTTATCCATCTAATCTGAACGTTGAATAATTTTAAAAGTTGTTATTGAATAGTTTAATCTGGATGTTGTTATTAAATAATTCAATCAATTTAAATGCTGTTAAGTTCACGTTTTTTCTATGAATATAATTGTATTTCGTGCTACTAAACTCACAAATCCCCAGTGAACACTGCTTTTCTACTTGCAAATTATGCATTTCAGTTTGATACCCCTAGATTCAGTTTGATAACCCTATGGCCCAGAGCTCTATGCTTAAAACCCTGTTTCTAAAAATTGCATCGACATTTCTTTTTATTTTTATGTCTACATTTTTTTCTTGCAAAACCCTACCGAAATGTAACTAAAATTTCTCATCCTGCTATAGAAAACTTGCTTTACTCTACCAAACAGGACAAAGTTGCTATTTAAAGTTTATATGAAAGCATCTCCCATTTAAACAACAAATAGCTTTAATTACTGTATCAGTATATGCACGTAGGTTGTAAATAAAGTCAGCGATCGCACCTTCAAAAAAAAAATAGCTTGTGTATTTTTGTTTACTGTTTATCATGACATAGCCGCTTGCTCTCAGTTGAATTGAGTTCTAGAATTAAAAAATGCACGATCCTAAAAAAGTACACACACACACACACGTTTGCTTATATATCACCGACTAAGGAAACCACCATGTGTTTTAAAAAACGAAAATCACCAAATCGCACAATTATAGCGTGAAGTCAATATATCATTTACCACTTGTTTTTTTCTCTCGAATTGAATAGATTTCCATGTTCACTTACGAATGAAATTTGAGTTGCTACACTGACGTAGCCAATTATAACCTGTTTCATCCAAATTGACAGTCAATTCATGTTAGCTACATGAGTATTCTAAAATGTACAATCTTTCTCAAATTTGCTGGTAGGTAAACCAAATCACTCGTGCAATATTACAAAGAAGGCTTCAAAGCTGCTGCTCACAAAAAGCTGAATTAAATCACATTTCTTTTTACCCCTGATGGCATAGTGCCTTTAATATGATATATTCATGCATCCCAGCTAAAGCCGGCAAAAAACCAATTGTTACTATTTTTAATATTATTATTATTTATGATAATGATTTATATTATGATTAGTATGATTATTATGATTATATTTGTATTATTAATATTATTATTACTGTTGTTGTTGTAGTTGTTAGTATCATTATCATCGTCATTATTGTTATTTCTATAATAATTATTATCGTTATTATTATTGTCATTATTCTTATTATTATCATTATTATTATTGTATTTCTTCTTATCATCATTAATATTATTACTATTACTATTATAATTATTATTGTTATTATTATTAGTAGTAGTATTATTATCATCATCATCATCATTATTATCACAGACCGTCTTACCTCCTTTCCTTCCTAGAATCTATCTGGTAAGGGGGCTATGAATCCAGAGTCTAAGACCAAAGAAGTGCCTAAGAAGACCAACTCTGAATTCTCTCTGCCGGGTCAGATCGATGACCCCCTTGATGAGGCTCAGACGAGCACCATACGACAGGTGAATCTCGCACTTACATCCCCTGTTGATTTGGGTGGTGATGATGATGATGATTCGAACGATGAGGGGGCACGTGCAATTTTTGATTGACACGATGAATGCCTAGTAGGTAGGCTCATCACTTAATTCGGCCAAATTGAATTAATTCCTTGTTTCTCGTCCCCACCTACTTCCGTTTTCAGATTTGTTCATTATTTTTTTTCTAAAATGAAATAAACGTAGAGGTGTCGTAGTAGAGTGCTTTCATCACTCTACTGAATATGCAAAGGCACAGCATTTATGTCCTTGAGCAAGGCATTTTATCTACATTGCTCCTCCCCATCCAGGTGCTAATTGGGTACCCGGTACGATGCGAACGTCATTGTGGTTGCATTAGCATGTAAGCGCTCGTAAAAAAGGCGACTAGCTTGAATTCTCCCCAAGGAGTGGAGAATGTGCACTATAATGTGCAGAATAGTAATTGAATCCCGTGACCGGGGTAATGATTATGCTGTGAGCGCTTTGGTCAGTTAATGAAAAGCGCTATTTAAAACAACGGGTAAAATTATTATCATTATTATTATTATTATTATTATTATTATTATTATTATTATTATTATTATTATTATGATTATTATTATTATCATTATTATTATTATTAATATCAATAAATAATGATCTGGGGATATTTATTCTATGACGTAACAAAAGTCAGTAAAATAATATTTCTTTTTTGTTTTTAGGGAATTTTTTTGTAAAAATTGACACAGTAGCATTTGTATGTACAAAAACAATTTGAAGAAAAAATTCCGGGCGAGAAACGAGGAATCACTTTTACATGCTCTTACATGTCCCTTTTCTTTCGTAAATTATACACATAAAAATAGACGTTAAATCAACATTCACAATTGGCTGGGATACCACCTGAATGGAACTAAAAACATTGTAAATTGTCATAGTAGTGAAAACTTTGAGATGATATGTAGGGCCTACTTACATGATAACGAAACTAATAATCATGCATGGATGTTTTGAAAAGAAATTCTAAAATTTCGGTCTTACTGTCCATTTAATATCGGGCATCATGTTACACCTTTTCAAACAAACAAAAAGTGTACTTTACTTTACTTTAGCCGAATCCTTCCGGTTTTTCGTGATATGAGGGACCGGGGCCCTATTTCATTAAAAAACTTGTTATCAATAACAAATGATAATTTTCTATGGCAAATTTGCTCTCAGCCAATCAATTGCCACGATTTCAGTAGCTTATAACAGTTATTGCATCTTGTTATTTTATGAACAGGGCCCAGGAGTTGATATCTGACATTGCAATCCAGAATCTTTTGCTACATTCGGATATTTTATTCATTTACTACTATACCATATAGAAATCGTTTGACCAATGATCTTTAATGCTCTGACACATGTCAAAGATGATCCTTATTGTGTACATCTCTCTTTTGCAGAAATGAGGCCAGGATTGCGGCGTTTATGTCATTTTTGTTCAATCGGTGATTGTCTCCCTGTGTATTACAGATCAAACGAGAATTCTAGTAACGTGAAATATTCATATTACGCAATAAAAAATAAAAAAAGCCGAATGGTTGTGCAGTTTTAGAAGAGTTATCATAACTTTACTTACTGCCTGTCTTTATCGCAGTACTTTCTTCACTCTAAATTTCCTACAAGGATCGGTAACAAAAAAAATTTCGCGAAGATAAATCGAAATTACGTCCAAAAACATGATGAAAAGATATAAAATAAACCTGAAATCATTTCAAGACACAAATTTAAACACATGACTAGATTTTCCATGCGATCTGTTGTTTATTATAAGTTTTTTTTATGTGTTTCAGTCTTATGTGTGCTTCAAATTAGGTGAAACTTTTGTTTGAGTGACTTTTTTTTTCTTCTAAACGCACGTTGCTTGCAAAGCACCGAAATCTGATGCATAATTGTGTTTAGCATGCCAAGCATGAACTCAATGCGATTTTTAATGTTGGCATGCCACTATATTTAAAAATATATAGTCAGTACCCCTTTTTTCCTCTCTACTGATTTACTTGAATTATGATGGGGATGCTCGGGGTTTCAGTCCTTGTCGTCCAATTTGTGTGTCATTCTAGTACAAACCATCACATGAATTTGTAGTTGGAATTGTACGTTGTTACATATCTAACTCTCATTAGATGACTGTAGAATATATATATATATATATATATGCCACTTATACTCATATATACGCACTTCACTGCTGTGCAATATATCCATATATGTAAATGGTAACACGCTATATGCATTGTTATAATCTTCATTACTCTTCCCAACGTAATATAGATAGAATTGAATTGAATTGGATTTAATTTTAAATTATTAGCAACAACACATCACAATAATGACAGTTTATGTACAATCATACAATTTTAAATTATTAGCAACAACACATCACAATAATGACAGTTTATGAACAATCATACAATGCAAAGAATAATGATGATACATGGATACATGATTGACCAGTACTGGCTTTATACACGATATTTAGACAAAGATCTGCATAACAGTTCATGTACAAGATATACACATAAATAAATGTATATTTATGTGTGTTACTAATATTGAGGTAAGGTTGTTAATGGGAAATAGAAGCTAATAGCACAAGTGCTAGTCGAGCCTAGTTCTACTCTTTGGGCATATTTTTTTTTAATATCTGCACTTAAACTGTAACTTTCTTACATTTCTTAAAGAAAAAATGTTAAAGAATTAATATGAAATATCTTATTTAGCATTTGTATTATCGATTATTGTACAGAACATGTGCAATTTGATCCTAGAGGATTTTTATTCATCTAAATTGCGTCTGCTCAGAAGATAGCTTTTAACAGTTCATACCAGAACAAAAGACAATTGAAGCGTTCTGAAATAAATACGCACAAGTTATATATATTTGTCAAAAATAGTCGACAGTTGTGATTTTCATTCAATGTATCAGTATATCATTACATTACATGTATCTAAATAAAACTCAAAATATTTTTTTTTATATTTTGTAAAATTCTTAATAGAAAAAAAGAGAATGAACCCCTTTCACGTAACGTTCCAATTATATGAATCTGCACTCAATTGGTTAAACAACTTGATTAATACACAAGCACTATCGAATTTATAGCTTTTAATTTATTGATAAAATGCCTCAAATCTTTGATTGGAACCAACATTGACAGTTCTATAGAGCATAACAACTAGTGAATCATTCGTGACTTTACTCATTCTATTTATAATTTTGTTCATTGTAACTAAAATCTTGATTGGATTAAGACGTTCCAATTTTTAAAGTATGAAAATGCTTCTAAAGTCCCCCGTGTATTGCAGCTTTACAATAAAAGCCATAAATCATTACCACTATCTTTAAATGGTTTTCTTAATTGAGGCGATTTGGAATTCATACATTATTAAATGGGGCGAGCTAAATTTAATATGAAAAGCTTGTTATCGCCCATGCTGCGGTACCTGTACTAATTGTTACCCCAGCAATTGCCAGTTAGGTACCCGATACACCTGGGTGGAAAGTGGCAAAGGTGGATTATTGTCTCACCAAATGACATAAGTGCCGGGTTGGGATTAGGATCCTCAGCCCTTGGATTAAGAGTCAAGTGAATGAACTATACGGCGCCTCCTTAACAATATTCAAATCAACAACTGGACTAGGAGAAGAGATAACACACATTTACATTTCTTATCAAGCACATGGGAGAGGGAGGGTGGACAGATCATATGGATCAAGTTTGACTCAGAGTCAGAACATATACCAATTGCACGAGCTGGAAGAATAAACCTTTCACGAAGATTATGTTGAACACGTTACTTTAAAGTGACAGGCGATTACATAAGCAACTATTAACATCAGCTTATTAACCATTAACAATTTTTTACACAACACTGGTTATCTACTTATTTATTTGACTGGTAAACAATTTACCTTTATGACACACAGGATATAAACCAGTTGGTTAGCTAGATAGAACACAGGAGATTAAACGGTTACCTTCTTATATTTATTATCTGTTCCCTAACTGACGCACAGATTAACCAGACCCTGTCTTACACCTAGGGGATTATCTATAGTTACTTGTCTTACATTTAAGGGATTAAAAACTGACATATTTTATACGGAGGTAATTAAGTATTTACTTATCTTACACCTAGGAAATTAACCAGTTACCTTCTTTTCACCTTTCGGGGATTAACCAAATACTACCTATCTTACACCCAGGAGATTAACCAGTTACATGTCATACACTCAGGAGATAAACCAGATACATATCTTACAACCAGGGGATTAACAAGTTACCAGTCTTACACACAGGAGATTAACCAGTTACATATCTTACACCCAGGGGATTAAACTTTACCTGTCTTACACCCTGGAGATTAACCAGTTACATATCTCACACCCAGGGGATTAACCTGTTACATGTCTTACACCCAGGGGATTATTTACCAGTTATCTGTAATAAAACTTGGGTTTTAACCGTGTCTTATCTTACACCTTGAGGCTGAAACAGTTCTTATCTTCAACACTGCACCACTTACCTGTCTTACACCCAGGAGATTAACCAGTTAACATAAGGCATTAAACTGTTACACGCCTTACACGTTTGGTATTAACCAGGTACCTGTCTTATACTTAGGGGGATTGACCAGTTTAATGCATATCAAACACTTCGTGGATTAACCAGTCTCTTATTACACACAGGAGTTACTTATCTTACACACAGGAGAATAACCAGTTAACTATGTAAACCTAAGGATTTAACCAGTGTCCTGTCTTACACGTAGGCGATTAACGGGTTACCAGTCATAAACCTAAGGGATTAAACAGTTAAATATTCTAACCCCAAAGAAATTAACCAGCTGCCTATCTCGTTTCATACAGGAGATCAAGACGGAGCGAGAGATGGAGCAAGGAGGCTGGAAGATCAACGAGAAGAAGCATGTCCAGCGAACCTTTGTTCGTGTGGAAGATACCCAGTAATCAAACACAGCATCTACACTGAAAGTGCTACACTAAACGTGTTGTGTTCTTACACCCTACACTGTACATAGATTTGCCTCTATTGAGAGTATAGTGAGTTTTAACACCATGAAGGATAAGCAGGTAGAGTTTATGCACATTTCAGTGTAAAGCAGGTTTAACACAATAAAGGGTAAACAATGTTGAATTTTAGCACTTTTCAGTGTATACATTAGATTTTAACACCATATGAGTTAAATAAGGTTGATTGTTTTTTCTTAAGTATGGTTCAGTGTAAAGTGAGTTTTGACTCCAGAAAAGGAAACAGTGTTAATTTTAAGTACTGTTCGATGTAAAGTAAATCTTATACACCACAGAAATATTGATTATAATATTGATGTTATGCACCGTTCATTGTTGAGTCACTTTGAATGTGTATTAAACAGCATAAACTAAACAACCAAGTAGTGTAAACATCTTATTTATGAATTAAAAAAAAACATGTAGTTGTTTTTGTGTAGGCTGAACATGGTTCAAGGTAAACACTTATAATAACAATAATAAAATTAACTCAATAAATAATAACATGTGATAAGTCTTGATAATCATGGCTTATTGTAAAGGGCAACAGGTAAACAGTCTAACAAACAGTTCACTGTTCAATGTTAACTTTTTTTAGATAAGACTTGTTAAAGTGTAAATACGGTTCATGAATTATTCCTTGAACACGGTTTAGCGTAATGTACAATTATTCAATCCAATCCAAATGAAGTGTTTAATTTGTTCATTGTGAACTTGGCTGTGTATCTAAAACAAATTCTTTGAATACTTTCAAACCATAACATAGTTTGATAAAGGAAAGTGTTCGTATTTTCAGGATAAAACAAAAACAAAGAAATAAAATGTATCTTTATAGTTTAGTGGAAGTGAATGGACTTGTCCGATCGTCCATAATAATAATAATAATAATAATAATAATAATAATAATAATAATAATAATAATAATAAGAGTAACAATAATATTGAATATTTAAATAGCGCAAAGAGGTCAAGGCGCTCCAATATTACCCTGGGTCTGCTAGTCTAACGAATTTGGTGCTCACCACATTTAAGGAATCCCTTCCTAACGGTAACCATTTAACACATGGGTGGAGAGTGGCAAAAGGAGATTAATGTCTTGCCAAAGGACATTAGTTTAGCGGCAGGACTCGCACCACGAACCATGTGATCAACAGTCCGACGACGTATTCACGAGACTGCAATACCTCTGCACTGAGGGATTTTTTTCTTTTTCTTCAAATTTGTATGTCGATATTAATGCATTTTTTTACACGGTCGGGATATTCGATCATGTCTGCCCCAAAATTGAAACAAAGAGAATATCAACTCATTCGAAAATCGGGGAATGACTTTTATTATTAAATTGATTGATTGTTTATTTTGTTCGATTTAGGTATAAAGCAAGTATAGTCAAACCTGTCTAATAAGGTCATCCAAGGGAAATCGAAAAGTGGCCAGTGTAGACTGTGTAGACATGCAGGTGGTCTTTCTTCGCATGCTTTACAGCACAAGGGCCAGGGGCGGATCCAGCCGGCGGCAAGGGAGGGGGCCAAAAAAGGGGCCCACTTTGTGCGAAAATTTAAAAGTCGTGCCGGTCGTTTTTTCGCTCAGTAGGGGGTAGTGAGCACAATTGTTTTTTCGTTTTTTTTTTGCCCCCGAAAAGAAAATTGAAAATTCGAAAATCGTGCCGGTCGATTTTTCGCTCAGTGGGGGGTAGTGAGCACTCATTTTTTTTTTTTTGCGCTCAACGGGGAGTGCTATTTTTCAAAACCACCCCCTTGAGCGCCAGGGGAGGGGGCCCATCTTCTTCTTTTTTTTTTTTACAAAAAAGGGTATTTTTACCTGTTTGTTCTAGGGAGGGCCGGCCCCCTTCCCTGGATCCGCCACTGACAAGGGCGATAAGACATAACCGCTGTAGATAAATGGCCTCTATAAAGATGTGGCCACTAGGACAGGTTTGACTGTATGTGATTGTAAATATGTTGACAGAGCCTGTCTTACTGGGTTCCGCTCACTTGCAGTTTACTTTAGATTTAGATTTAAACACGATCGCAAAGACTTTCGAAAAATCAATATAAGGTACATTTAAAGAGATAGTTGAGTTTTGGTATAGAGGGCGCTACACAAAATATTTGTTTTGGTGAAATAATGAAAAACAGAGTGTCATATTGGAAAGAGCATACAATTTAAATGACAAAATCATCTTTGTTTGATCCAAGAGAATGCCCTCATGTGGTTTAACGGCTCTTTTTAATTGTTAACAGGCTTATTACTAAGTCGTTTTTAATTTTCGTATACCTTTCGAGCATGGTGCAGTTTATAACTATTAGTTTGTAAGGTAATGGTGCAGGTTTTGGTTACTAAAATTCACTTTGACCAAAACTGTACTCTCTATACCAAAATTCAACTATCCCTTTAATAGCTTTGTCCATCACACGTTGAAGCGTACGAACATTACAATGGCGCATTACGTAAGCCGAACAATATTTTATGGGATATACGAAAGGACATTAAAGTTGCTCTTTCGTTGATTTTTCGAAAGTCTTCGCGATCGTGTTTTAGAACCAATGATTTGTTTTACGAAGTTGTTGACCATTTTTATCATCATAATTTGTGTGATATGAATGGAGTAATATTGCCTTGATTGATTAAATGTACTTATATCATTTATGTATCTTATTTATGTAATAATATCAAGTTTATTTAAAAAAAAATACTTACAAGACGAGTTAGCACGATTTTTTGTAACGTCAGCATGCCAATGCAGGCGCACGTAAATTTTCGAAGGCAAATTCATTAGGGAAGGCATTTGGCAGTTTCCAAAGTTTTGTTTTCTTCACGTATCATACACAAGATTTTGGTCTTTGCGGATCGTGGATCATACAACCGGAGGAGAAAATTTGGAAAAATGTTAAATATTTCTTTTAACACTAGATATGTGGAGAGTAAAATGAAAAATTTCGACTCCCGATTGTAAATATGTGTACCATAAAAACATTATATATATATATTTAACTTCAACATGCATGCAGGGGCGTCGTAGGGGGATGCCGGGGTGGCAACTTACGACCCCATCGCCATTCAAAATTTTACGTCGGTAAGTCTAAAACTGTTAGAGGCAGATTTGAAAGCAAGTATATTCTTTTAAAGTGGATTGCCGGGGAAATAAATTGTAATAGAAAATCTGAAGACCTTTTTTGTTAGTTGGATGATAGTTGTTGTTTGTTACTGCTTATCATTTGTTGGAAAAATATGTACACGAAACGTGTTGGCAAAATGTGATCTTTCACCCCCTCCCCCACCACCACCATGGTCTTGCAATGCCCCTGGATGCATGCTTTTTATGGCTTGTATTTTGTCATGGCACGGTACTACTATTGATTATTTATATGTTAGTTTGCATCACGTGAATTAAGGATCGTAAATAAACAATATCATACGTCAAGTGAAAATTGCAAAGTCGAACGATCCTTTCGTTATGAATGTAAGCCGCACTGCCTTAAAGTTCAGAAGTACTTATTTTCGCATAAAATTATCATGGCACGTAGATTGCTTTGTGAGTTACTGAACATTATCCTTTATATTTAGTAAATATGTTAATTTGTTAAATGAAGTAGAAGAATAGTTCTGCCATTTGTTTTGGGGATATAAGTATTCTATTGTCTTTCAGCACGGTCTTTCATGTATATACCAAGCGCTTTCTTGTATTGATATCATATTATTCTAGAATTGAATATGCTTATTAAGGATAATAAGAACCATATTTCAGTAATGCGTGATTTATTGATTGATAACAATGTACCAAAAGTGTAGTTATTCTCTTAAGTTTAAAGATATATGTTTAGATCTTTTAATCCGTACATTTATTAACTTTCTCATAATTGCTTATTTTGATCAGCCTGACAATATATCTCTGATATACTTCAAATGTGCCTTTCGGGTGAAAAAATACGTTGCACTTTTGTTAGCATTATTTTCAAGAACAACTAATTAATATATATGAATAATTTATTATGATGTAAATTCATTAGATTTTACCACAATTATGTATAAGGATCTTTTATTTGTATTTCGGAAACTTAATTTTCTAGAGATGTTGGTGTTGTTAGATGTGATTACGTAAGCTTGCCTATAGTTCGCTTTCGTTTTCTATTTTCTTTGTAATGATAAAGATTACTTGTCTGGTTGACTGAGTATTAAGCAGTTTAAAACATATTTGAATTAACCAAAATAAAACAACTCGTGAAAGCAATGTCTTCACATGCCAGATTCTTTGATTAAAAAAATAAAAAAATCAAAGTTATTAACGCACGAAAGTAAACATTGTAAGGTTTAAATGAGACATCGACCAGTAAGCATGGTAACTAGGCGGGATTTTCTGGAGAGGATACCCAAATATATTTTGTTCTGACTCCTTAATATTGTATCCCCAGCTGAATAATCGCAGGATATCATATCAAAAAACGGCGCGTTTATGAACGTAATCTTCTAAAGTTTGTTGATAACATAACCGTTAATGGATCTCTCATTAAAAAAAAATTTGTTGATTGATAAAATCTCCCTAAAACTAATCGTATCGCCTTCAATCAATCGAAAATTTACAAAAAATGGTAACTTACAATCGTTATTATCTTAGGGATAGATATAATTCACAGTAAAAATCCAATTAATTGCAGCTAGACTGGAGATACAATAGATTTTTTTACAATTGATTGTATGTCGATTGTAATGCTACAGGGCCCTAAAAAGATAATTTAAATTAAGACTTCTATAGCCATTAATTGGTGACCTACCTCTGTTAGATTGTCTTGAATCAGTATGCTTATCACCCTGAATTTCTGAGAGTATGTTCTTTTTTCGAGAATTAAACTGTCGCTATATTTCACATGATAATTCTTGACGTGTATTTATTATGTTTTGTACAATATCATGCAGGTTAAAACCTGGGCCCCGTAACACAAGGCTTAGCTATTGATTGTACGTTTGATTATTGCAATTGATTGCACACAGTGATCAATGCAATCAAACGCAAAAATATGATCAATTGCTAAGCTTTTAATGTTACGAGGCCCTGGACTCTAAACATAACGGAATCGGGAATGGACCAGTTTGCTGATGTTTTCAAATCAGTGGACGTTTATTATTTTTTAAATCATTGTCTATTTACGGGAATGATGGGTGGGGCTTAAAGGGTTGAATTACACTTATTTTTCCTTTGTTTATGTTGATATTAAGCTTTCTTTATGATAACCCGGGTAGTCTGTAGGCAAACTCTAATTATGACACTTTATCACAATTCCTAAAGACTTGAACAGAGCCGCTTAAGTATGCCCTCATTGCAGGCTAGTACAAATTTTACTTTGTCAGGTCATGAAAGTCATGAACTTCAAAAAGTTGCTCTGATTTTACTGACCTTACATCATCCGAGGTGTAAGAACTTGGGACAACTGGGGGTTTACGAATCCTGCAATGGTAGATCCAGGATTCTCTGGCAGATGGACGAGACAAGTCAACAACAAGCCACAACAACAACGAAACAAAAAACAAAAAGGGGAAAAGAAATGGCCACTGGTTTGATTGATGTGCCGACTTTGTTATATATAATGCTCGGACAAGGACAAAAATTGGTATCAGTCCATTATTTCTTTTCTTCTCCCTTTCCCCTTCTTTTTTGTGGAAGGGGGGGGCTGCCCCTTCTTTCGCAACTGCCATGACACCAATGGCCTATACAACCCCTTTTTATATAACATGATTAGGATGTGTTGAGAAGAGATGAAGTTGAATGGAAACTGTTTCATGAATCTTTTTATCACGAACAAGTTTCAACTGTTATAAGCTACCGAAACCATTACGTTTGACTGGCTGTTGGCAATTTTTTTTAATAATTTTTTTTATAGAAATGGCAGTTGTTATTGATGGTAGTTTTTTTTTATGAAACAGGGCCCTGATAATTATGTGAGCTAATGAGATTTTGTAGGCACTTGCAACCTAAAGAGACTTGAACAATCTTAAATTGAGAAAAGATGAAGCGGAAGAGGAGTAGAAGAAGGAGAAGAGTACTTTGGATATACAGTTTGCAGGAATTATTAGAAAAGACAGGAATGGAAGACCAAATAGGGATGCCGATGCATGGTGAAGGGTAGAAACGGAGTGCGGAACAACGTGATCGCCAAAGTCTTGAGAGAAGGGAGAGAAGGAGGGAAGGAGAGAGAGAGAGAGAGAGAGAGATGGAGAGATGGGGATGCAGGGAGAGAGGGGGAGAGAGAGAGAAAGAGAGAGAGAGATGGAGAGATGGGGGTGCAGGGAGAGAGGGAGAGATAGAAGGAGAGAAAGAGATTATCATGAAAAAAAATTGTCGAGTGTCACGTGATAGTTCCTCATCCAATATAGTATGCCCTCTAATAAATACGCTATTTCATATAATAACAGTACAGTATATCTTCACTACAAATTTCTCCTCACAATCTTCAAAGCATCCCATGGCATGTATAGCCTACGGACCAGGGGCGCCAGAAGTGGGTGGGGGCAGGGGGCGGTCGCCCCCCCCCAATCGAATTCAAACGTGGTTTATTTCTTATTCGATACAAGTGATTTACAAATGTTGCTGAAAATGATTTTCCCGGATTTTTCTCAATTTTTTTGTAAATTATACTTTTTTATGCGTTTGTTGGAAAATTACAAATTCCCAAATTTACAGTCAGGCAAAAAAAAAAGATTATTTAGAAGGCTTCATGTCAGGATCTGCAGAACGGCGGGGCTCGGGGCTCGAGCCCCCCTCACTTTTTTTTGGAAAAAGTATGTTAAAGAGAAAAAGAAAGAAAGAGAGAAAGAAAGAATGAGTGACCTGCCAGTGTCACAAATGAGGTATCAAAATATGCTCATCTGACCGTAATTAAATGCCTAAAACCCCTGAGCTTCGGGGGGCTCTGCCCTCTGGACCCCACGCCAATTAGTGAGCTGCCACTGTCACAAATAATTTAAGCTTATATAAAAAAAACGATATTCATGTCGTATTAAGTATATCTAATGATCTATGTTTTCATTTCATTGTTTGGGCATTTCCCCCTGACGACGGTGTGTATAGATGCATTATTTTAACAGGTGTTTAAGTGAGAAAATACAATACATCAATGGTAGCGATGTCGGTTAAATACCCTGCCTTTAAAATTCGAAATAGAAATCATTACTTTGAGATATAGCACGTACGCTCTTATTTATAATCAATACCAACGATCTGAGCTATAAAAAAACAATTATCTGTTGAGCTATTGCAATCCTGCCGTGGTTTGTACAAGCACGACTCTCCAACAGACTTTGTATCTTATAAAGTCAAATTATCGATCAGTTTTTAGATCTTATTATTTCTAGTCGACAATAGCGCATAATAACATCCAAACGCATGTGCCATTTCAGTTCCAGTTTCTGTTTATTAGGGACTTTTAGATTAGCACGTCGACGTAGTGGACTGCCACGTGTGCCATTCTTTCAAGGCACTTGCCCGTGCACGGCAGTGCCTTAAAAGGACGTCACATTACCTTAAAAGGATGTCACCGTGGCAGTCCACGTTCTCGTCGTGTAATATCTAAAAGTCCCTGTTGTTTCATTGTCACTTATATTTAAATTTTGCGGCCGGGGTCCAGGTCCCGCTCAAGGGATTATAGATGCTCTCTGGTGCAATATCAGCCTTAATTTAGTGCACTTTATGACGTTTTCTTTCAAAGCAATTCAAAAACAATTTATTTGTGAGCGAGCGAGCAAAAATTTTAAGATTTGTGAGGTCGCAGTGCGAAAAATCTTATAAAGAGCAAAAAACAATCCTAATCATGAAGGACTGAAAAGATCTTTAATAAGCAACAATATTATATTAACTTTAAATGCGGGCGAGCTTTGGGTGGAATTGAAGAAAAATGTGCTCTTAGTCGCTTTAAATTAGAAGTATATTTTATGGTGAAAAGAAAAAGGTGCGCATATCCAAAGGGGAAAAAATGCACAAAATAAGGGGTTTTGAGCCATTAAAAATGGGGGCGGAAGGATATTCCTGCCCCCCCCCCCTCCAACATAAAGCCTCCCCAGCCCCCCTCCCGGTTCCTACGCCAGTGCTACTACTACTACTACTACTACTACTACTACTACTACTGCTACTATACTACAATATGCACTACATACCATGAAAACATGTACTATACATACTACCTGAACATACTACTACTACTACTACTACTACTGCTACTACTACTACTACTACTTACTACTATACTACTACTACTACTACTACTACTACTACTACTACTACTACTATACTACTACTACTACTACTACTACTACTACTACTACTACTACTACTACTATTACTACTACTACTACTACTACTACTACAACAACTACAGCTACTACCACTACTACTACTACTACTACTACTACTACTACTACTACTACTACTACTCTACTATTACTACTACTACTACTACTACTACTACTACTACTACTACTACTACCGGTACGTAGCTGGGCAAGCCATAATGTTTGTCCCGCCTAGCAACCACTTATATACATAATTCACTTTTCACAAATGAATGAAATTAATTCGCACATAGGCACTTTACAAAGACTCGTGCATTCAACTTGATTAAATCCATAAATAGCCTATTATTTAACAGAGAGAGAGAGAGACGTTGAGAAGAGTGCACTCAGCTGCAAGTGGGTCAATAAAATTCAATAATGATTGTCCAGAAAAAGGTGTTCGTACGTGAATGAAAGAGATAACGACGGACATAACTACCCAGCCCAATCTATTCAATAGTTTCCTTTTCAAAAGACCCGCAGTCAGGCAGATAAATAGCGCATCTTGCGCCCGTTATTGATCACCTTGCGGCTAATCTCTTTTACTAAGCTGTTTAGCCAATACAAATTCCAAGGTCTGCAAATAGTTCGTCCATCTCATCGGCCCGTAACTTGTTTCTTGTGGTACGTCCGGCCGAGCCTAGCCCAGCCGTGCCGTGTAGAGCAGTAGAGCCTCTTTCCATACCAGATCTCTCTGTGTATTTGTTTGATGTCTTTTTCACGTGGCTGTGTGGCTATCCGATAGAAGACGTTTACAGATAAGAAAAGCGGAAACACCTTGTAATTGATACAAAAGCAGTGTTGCCGAGTAACGGTAAGCCCAAGTCAAGTGCCGTAACCGTGAATGGACAGGTGTATGTCGCGGCCGGGCCGGTGCCATTACAGTGCTACTGCTAGCTAATTGTTTGTGGGGCATCAATGAACGTTTAGATTCTCAAATTAATTTTGACCAAGGACTGAAGGAGTTACTACTACTAGACCTAGACGACAGACATAGTGGACGCATATGTGGACACAAACTGCCAAGTGATATCATTCCCATAAATGGTATTTAAACTGGAATTCATGGATTGGAATATTAACCTTAAAATGTTTATACCAAATCAGTGATTAATTGGGTGTGTAACTGTGTACTCGTCTTGTAGAACTACGAAGATCCAAGTTGGATTAAACTTGGATTATGAAGAAGCGAGGCCGAAAGACTTTTAATTTGATGAAGAGGTAAGCGCATATCCTTAGACTAATCCACTAACCTGAATTTTAAGCAGTTTATGTAGTGCAAATTGTGAATGATATGTCATAAAATAATGAACTAAATTCATTTTTGTTTTAATATTGAAAAGAAGAAATTAGTTAAATGCTTTATTCGATTACATGATGCAGGCTCGACTGTGATGCATTAATGAAGTGATGCTTGCATATTTAGTACAAATCTACTAAATCAGTACTTAATTGATGTTGGCATGAATGTGTGGGTAGTGATATGTATTTATTTCTACTCTTCATTTGCTCTGTATGGGTCAAAATGCAAGAGTGCCATATTGTTTGGAATATATGATTCACAAATAGGTGGTCTGTTGTAGTCCTTTAATTAATTTGTTCCATTAGAATTAATGAACACTGGGATTATTTTCAAGATGTGTGATCTTTTTAATGAAAAATAATAATATAGAGAGAGAGAGAGAGAGATGGTGGGGGGGGGGGGCGGGGGGGGGAAGGTGATTTACACTAGAATCTGAGCTTATTGTTGTGAGCTCTAAATTATATTAGTAATGAGAATAGTAAATTTTATACAACACCTACGTAGATCCTTGTCATTTGATTGGAGGATTGTTGGTCACATGATATTCAATAAATAATACTATTGCACGACCGTGCATTTTTGGTTATATTCGCCGTGCATTTTTGGTTATATGCAGACTGCGACGCGTACCATGGAGCTAGTGTTCTAGCTCCATGCGCGTACATACCTCTCTGCCCTGCACGTATCCCATTGTTATTAGCTGTGCGCATCTGACTGCGCGGAGGCAATCTGAATGTAATCGGGAAGGCCTGACTCCAACTTTAATTTATCTTTAATATAAGAAGCAAAGCATAATTTGTTGAAAGATGTTGTATAAAACAAATAATGAATGTTTTTCATTCGTTCAATAGTGCAAATATTTTCATTCGTTGAAAGATTAACGTTAATTCTATTCAACTCGGCTGACGCCTCGTTGAGTAGAACGTTAATCTTTCAACGAATGAAAATATTCGCACTATTGAACTCATAAGCATTCATTATTTGTAGAATAAACCGTTCTTGTATACCCCATTATGATATAATTTCCCTATGCCCTACAAAGAAGTTTTGATAATATTACCCTGGCTTTATTATAGCTGTGGCAGCCGTAATCAGCGCACAGTGCATTTGAAAGAATAAATATTGCCATGCAGGTACCCATTTAACACCTGGGTGGAGAGTGGCAAATGTGGATTAATGTCTTGCCAAAAGACATGAGTGCCATGCTGGGATTTGAACCCCCAACTCTTATATTGAGAGTCAACTGAATGAACCACTATACCATGACACCCCACCTGCACTGATACCGGTACTGCTTTGATCCAGGGCATCATAGAACACAGGCAATCACATGAGTATGCATCATGGTTGTATATGCTTTCACTCTCACCGTTAGACCGCTCTAATGTAGACCTGTCCAGGAAATGAGTGAGAATGGGTTTAAAAGACTGCCAGGGGACTTTGCAAAATTCAAATTTGAAAAGAGAAATGACTGTAATTTTGCTAATAATGAATATTTTGCCACCATACTTTAAGGAAAGTTTTCAAATATGATTTTTTTTTTACAACTTTTTGGCCCTTCAACAATTTTTGAGATGTTCACTGCACTGCCTTTTAAAGCATGTCTGCACTAGTTTGGCCAGGAGGGATTAGACCTCCCAGCATGGTCACTGACAGGTGGTTATCTCATCAACTCAGGTCTCAATTAACATAAGAAAAAGAGGATCATGGGGGATAAACGGGCACCGCTTAGGCATTGTTTTCTATATAGAGGGAGCAAGTAGCTACAAGTAGTGCAGTGAGGCTTTAAGAAAGAGAAAGAAATATGGCAGTTAAAACGGGAAAAGAAAGAGAAACTCATGTTAGTACTTCATAGTAGAATTTAGTGATTGAGAGAAGATAAAATGAGGTTTGCTGGGAGAAAAGGAAAGAGGTTTATGACTTTATGGTCAATCTTTCATGAAACTATCCCATATAATTATGTAGGGCTGTGTCTGCATATATATCCCTTACAGTCAAATCAACATCCAGGCGTATACAAGGCTTACAAGCTTCTCTTTTTTTTGGGGGGGGGGGCAGGCAGGCACTGGGAGAGAGTTTTATACATAAGATCATACTGCATACACTCATACACATATTTAGGGCCCTTTTTTACTTCTAAAATTGTTGAAATATAGAACAGATTAAAATGTTTGATATTGATTGAACATTTTTCATAATTTTTTTTATTAAACTCATGAAACATCAAGGGTACAGCTTGTCTGCAAACTTCATTGCACCAGGCATGATCGACAATCTATTCAAAATGCAAATTATTCTACTCCTTTTGTGCCATTATATCAGAACCATACCTGGTGATAACGTATCTTTCCACTTTTGTCTAGCTCTATACCACTTTTTTTTCTAGCTCTATACCATGCTATTTTTACATGCATTTATGGTGGCAAATAGATGCAGGTGATTCTAAAATTAAACATGGATACTGAAGGAAAGACAATGGAGCTGTAGTCGATATATCCTCATATGATATTGATGCACATGTTTGATGGCTCCCTCCATTGTGTTATATTTGTAGCATTTGTCCTTTGCACACAAGATCTTGATTTACCGTTTTTATCTACATGTACCTAGTGAGTACATGTACTTTTTTGTTTTCTTCAAAGACGGTGTCGATCAACCATTTGAGGGCATAAAGAAGACTTTGAAGATGTGTTTGAATGCTATACTAGACAATCAATGCTAATGTTCAATAGTGCAGGCTTACACAAATGTAATTCTTTATCTGCCACACAAATATTCTCCCTGTGCCACATTGTACACATGTATAATTATCATGAGATTGATATATACCAAAGGCTTCCTTCAATGTTATTTTTTTCCAGTGCATCATTAATCTATACCAGTGTTGAAAGGTTCATTTTTTATTCATTATCCTTCTTCTTCTTCTTCTTCTTCTTCTTCTTCTTCTTCTCTTCTTCTTTTTCTTCTTCTTCTTCTTCTTCTTCTTCTTCTTCTTCTTCTTCTTCTTCTTCTTCTTCTTCTTCTTCTTCTTCGTCTTCTTCTTCTTTCTTCTTCTTCTTCTTCTTCTTCTTCTTCTTCTTCTTCTTCTTCTTCTTCTTCTCTTCTTCTTCTCTTCTTCTTCTTCTTCTTCTTCTTCTTCTTCTTCTTCTTTCTCCTTCTTCTTCTTCTTCTTCTTCTTCTTCTTCTTCTTCTTCTTTTTCTTCTTCTTCTTCTTCTTCTTCTTCTTCTTCTTTTCTTTCCTCTTCTTTTTCTTCTTCTTCTTCTTCTTCTTACTTTTCTTCTTTTCTTCTCTTCTTCTTCTTCTTCTTACTTGTCTTTTTTTCTTCTCTTCTTCTTCTTCTTTTCATTCCTCTTCTTTTTCTTCTTCTTCTCTTCTTTTTCTTCTTCTTCTTCTTCTTCTTCTTCTTCTTCTTCTTCTTCTTCTTCTTCTTCTTCTTCTTCTTCTTCTTCTTCTTCTTCTTCTTCTTCTTCTTCTTCTTCTTCTTCTTCTTCTTCTTCTTCTTCTTCTTCTTCTTCTTCTTCTTCTTCTTCTTCTTCTTCTTCTTCTTCTTCTTCTTCCTCTGCCAATTCTGAAGATCAGTGGAACATGGAATGCAGAAGTCTCACAAGTTCTAAGGAGATGGTATACAGACTACCGGTACTGAACTTTGTCATGCAGAGCCGAGAGAGGCATGGGAAGAGTGAATCTTAGGTGGGAAATGCACTTTGAGTTGTCCCTCTAGGCTCCATGGGAAGGGTTGTTGTCTTGGAGATTATAGTTGTGTGGCATTAATAACAAACAATTTTTCGTCAATGCAGAATAGTATTAGCGCATTCATTGTCTTAGGAAGTGTCTTCTTTCATCTCCCTGTTGGGATACATGTACAGTTTACATGTATGATTTATTATCTCAGCATGTCATGGGATGTGAACAATTTCATTTGGATAGAGAGATAGAAAGGAGAGAGACAATGGGGAGAGAAAGAGAGAGAGAGTTTCACGTACATTTGTATCAGAGAGAGAAAGAAAGAAAGAAAGAAAGAAGAAAGTAAGAAAGAAGAAAGTAAAAGAGCCAAGAAATAGAAACACAGAGAAAAAGAAGAAGAAGAAGAAGAAGAAGACAAAAAAAAATCATTGAATGTATACATGTCTGATTATCATGTGGCAAACAAGAAGAAGACACAAAGATGAACAGACAGGAAGGGATGGATTAGAAAATACAGGGGGAGAGATACTGACTTCAACTTTGAAATTTAGTTATTGAGAGAAAATTAAAAGAATTAAGCTTGAGGAACGGACAGCTCTTGCAGTCGTTACAAAGATTTCAACAGAAATTGATTTGAGAAATGAGACTTCAATAAGGGGTGAACAGTTTTATTGTGATGGATGGAAAAGTGTTTACCAGGTAATGTGCAGTGTAAGATCATAAAGAATTATGACTAAAATTTTGAAAATGAGGGGAGAATGAAATTTAGTGCCTTTTTCTGCCGGCCATCGCACTTCTCTGAGTTTGTTAACCTTGCACCGCCTTCCTAGTTTGGCACTCCCTCTCTCTCTCTCTCTCTCTCTCTCTCTCTCTGTCTGTCTCCCTGTATCTTGTTCTCCCTCCCCCTCTCCATCTGTATCTGTTTCTCTCTTGCTCTATCCCTCTTTATAGTTTGCCTTCTCTCTCCTCAATCCTCCCCCCTCTCTCTCTCTTTCTCTCTCTCTTTCTCTCTTTCTCTCTCTCTCTCCCTCTCTCCCTCTCTCTCTCTCTCTCTCCTCTCTCTGCCAGCCACCCACCACATCCCCATCTATACAAATAATCGATCAACGTAAAACAAAAGAACACTCGTACTTCGCATCCTGTCTATTCTTTCACTTCCTTCCAGAAAAAAAAATACAAAGTGAGTTGGATGTACTTGAAATGTCATGATCTCACCAAAGAGAAAGAGTGCTGTGTGAGAAAGAAAACAAATCTATTCAGAAATATGATGAATAGCATTGATGAAAAGGAAGAGTGTATGATGGTTGTGTTCACATTCTATAAAGACATATCCAATCACTTTGAGTAGGAGGTGACGGATAACACAAGCTCTCTCATGTGATGAAGCGACAATCAAGAGACGATTAGAAGACAGAGCATCCGGCTCTGAATGGCATGCATTTCCGCAGAGATAATGTATTGGATTTTGCCTCGGATTGGGTGCCAAATTTAACAGTTGGACAATCGCTGAAGTATTTTGACTATCCACTCATGATGTCAGACTCTGTAGAGACTTCACACCAACTTTTGCTCATATTTTAGGGCACCGGTTCTTGGGAGTGCAGTCGACAGCCAGAAAGTTGGCCTATCGGTACATCTTTTCTCCTGGCATTCTGCTGAAAGAGGAGATGAAACATATGATGATAGTCTGATCTATTTTGTTCAATAAATAGTGACCAACGGTGCCTGAGTAATCAATCGTTAAGCTGACAGCAGCATCTGACTCATTTATTGCAGCAGTAAAACACATGTAAGTGATTTTATATTGTCTTTTGTGTAGTGAAAAACGGCTTATAATATTCTTTTCATTATTTAATTACAATACATGACAGTGTATTATATTTCGAAGAATATGTCTTGTAATTGTTGGAAAAAGTTCTGATATTATTGTACTTAAATAGAATTTAAATTTGCTGTTGTCTCTTTTTCCCGCTTTATGTCTGTAATTTATTATAATTATCATCCCAGCTGTGAATGTGGTTCACAAGTCTGTTAATTGATTATATAAATTTTGTTGAAATAGAACTTACTGGACTATTTACTCTGAGGAAGTATGATAAAATTAAGAGTTTTGTTTTTCTTCAAATGTGATAGGAAAGTGCTACAACTACATATATATATATATATATATATATATATGTGTTGGACAAAACAACTTGTTGATGACTAAGGTCTTTTTTTATTTCATATCCAATTTCAAACTTTATTGATGTAAATATCTTACTGCACCTTTTTGAAAAAGAAAATGTATTGCCCTTATAGTTGTTTTGTTATTGTTTAAATGAATTGTATGAACTCTTTTAGAGGAATGACTGAATAGAACATTGACTTTTTATTATTCTACAAGTTTTCTAAAGGGAGAAATACAATTATTACATTATGGCTTAAGCTTAAGCTTAGACTAACAACTACATAAAATCAGATTTTGTCTAGAGCTATTTCTTTTTGTGGACAGAGCATAATTATTTTGATTGTGCACATTTATGGTCGGATGGTAATGCAATATATTTATGATTATGGCATTGATTTTGACAGTAAATTTTGGAAAACATGTAATACATGTAAGAAAATGAAATATTGCCCTGGTAATTCCACTTAATCTAGAGCATTTTATGTTTCTCACAGCATTTCCAATTGTTTTAAAAGTTTGTACTTTTTTCATTTTCAGTCGGAAAATGGAAACCACTGTACCTGTAGAGAGAAAAATGGCTGTTCAGGGTCATGGAGTGAGTACGTGCCGTCCAAACTATGAGCTCTTGACCACAACAGTAAGCATCTGCACAGTGATCACAATCGTTGGAAAGAAGAAAGTTGTCCTACTCCATGCAGACTCTAGCATCAAAGGAGAAGACATCCAGGAGATTGCCAAGGGGTTGGAATCAGATGATGAAGATGATCCCAAACCCAAGATCAGCTATGTCTGCTCCAGCAAAGAGGGATATCTTGAGATGTGGACAGACATCATGTGTGGACTGCTTCCAGAGTTCTGCTACCCGCAGCGGTCTCGTATCAAGTTCTCTGCTGGAAAGTTCAGTGTCTGTAGCCTGGATGGGGACACAGATGGCTACTATCATCTACCCAAGTCAGACCTGGTTGCTTTGGTGGACACAGAGTGCCTTTGGGCTTCTCTTTACTTCACTGACTCCATCCGCTTCGGGCCAATCCTCCTGGACACTGTGCAAGATCTAGAAGAAGGTCTGATAGCTGCAGGTAATGCTCTCTCAGTAGTGCATCTGCTTAGCTTTGATGGTATCATCAAGGAGATACAGGTCGATGCTTTCCTTCGACGCTACTGGAAGACCACAATCCTTGGAGGGTTCCTCGAAGAGTTTTCTCCTAACCTGTTGCCCTCGTTTGAGTGCATGACGCATCTGAGCGTTGCAGAAGTTCTTAGCAAAGACCACATCAAGGAGGAAGACAAGAAAAAGGTGGAGGACATTGTGGTTGACTATGGCATCTTGGTGCTCTCTTTTCTGGACACTCTGAAAGACTTCACATATCCATCAGCGCTCACACGCAAGCACGGAAACAAAGAAACAGCCTCTGGCTCACCACCAACAAAAGCACAGCAGGCCAAAACAAGTGGGCAACAACAGGCCAGGTCCTCCAGGAGAGGTTCTCAAAATACAGACTCTCTAGGACCGTCTCTGTTTGAGGAATCATTTAAACATGTCAAAATAAGCAATGACGTGCCTCCCAACCAAGCCAGGCCTCGAAGAGCAAGTGCCATTAAACTGTTTGAAAAGAAAAGATGAGAAGTCTTCAACAGGATATTTCAGAAGAACAGTGAGATTGAGTAAAGTCAAGGGGTTTCAGGAAACTCAAAACAATGTCAGTTGGAGATAATGTAATACCAAGTTGCTTTTCAAAACTTGAAACTGAATTGTGCAATTTCAAGTAGGAAAAGAGTTGGGCTTAGGAATCTTTTTGTACCAACGTGGTTGCAGCTTGACAATGACACAGTCATGCCTGAAATCTTGCCTAATACATTTTCAACTTGAAACTTAAAAAAAAAACAACACACATTTAATGTTCAATATGATTTAAAAGCTGCATTTTCTTAACTCATCTGCTGCTATGATTAAGCTGTACCATATGGTTTTCACTTATTTAGTGCTTCCTGACTATTTCTGTTTGTAATAACAGATGAGTGTGAAAAGAATGATTATCATTAATAGCTTTCAAGACAAAATAAAGTTCCATGGATTGCTATGGTTCTGTCCCTTGAAGATGTAAAATCTCAGTCCCTTTTTAGACCACTCCTAGTTTTTTCAGTCTTAGATTTAAAAAAGAGGGCAGTGTATTTACTATGATAATGCAGACAAAAAATTTCAAATTAGTTTGTCATCTCGATTCAGTACATCAGCAATATAGAGACTTAGAATGATGCATCCATGGACTTTCTGTCTCTGCGTTGCTAACGTACCCCAAAAACACAAGAACAATTTTGTAATTGCTGCATCATTCCAGCATTTTGAATCAAAATAAAGTAGCTGAGTCTCTGAAAATGGAGTGAAGTTTGCAGAAATGGGAACACTCACATAATGGATCAAATAGTTTTTTGATAACTGATGAAGCAAATTTTCATAAAATTGCATTACTGCTGATTGAGTTTTTTTTACACTGTTTGTGTTCAGTAATGTTTCTAAGACATTATAGGTAGCCTGATGTACATGTAGAGGTACATGAAGGTGTCTTGTTAATATTGTAGAATACATGGATTTGAAGATGTAATATATATATATATATACATCTGTAAATTTCACTTGAAAAGGTGAAATTGAAAGGGCATTGTACAAAATCTAGATTCGACATGACACTCGTATACATACATGTTATCTTTGATACACTTAGATACAATATACATGTAGATTCTGATCTAGATAATAATGTGCCTATATATATTTTTCATTTTTTAATTTCTGAATGTCCATAATTTATGCTATCTCTTTTCTATTTTAGAGAATACATGCAAGTACTTAATTTATAGGTTGGCATCATCAAATGTTGTTCTCTTTATACATGTGTAGTTTATTCCCAAATACATGTAACTGAAATGAAAATTATGGCTCCATTTGGCAGCTTAGCGAAATGTACAGGCACAAACAGTCATGTCTGAATCACAAAAGGTACATGTAGTTAGTGATGTCGGTAAATTAAAAGTTCTTCTTTGACATACCTGAGGAGAAAAGGAACGAAGAGGAAAGGAGAATTTCAAACTTTTTGTTATAGTGTCATACATGTATGAGTTGAATTGAAATGACGTTGCAAGCCTTAATATTACTTGTACATTGTAGTTATTACATGGATGTAGATAGATTAATGTTAGACGTTTCAGAATATTGATTTGAAGGCACCCACTGTTTGAAAGCAGAAATGCTATCAAAGTGACATCAAAAGATTGGGTGCCATGCATTTGATCATCAATTTGAAAGAAGTTTGGTTTAAGATACAGTCAAAACTCTTTTAAAGGCATCATTTAACAATGTTAAATCTGAGATGCATGGCCCTACGTGTTATCAGTGTCTGTGATATGGTGTAATATTGAAGCCCTAAAAAAATTGCACTTCAAAATGACACAAAAAAGTAAAAATCTTTGAGTGACCAGTTTTACCATACACATTTCCCCCAATAGACTGTAGTGTTATAAAAACAGTTAGGAAAACAAATTTTTAAATTTCGATTTCCAATCATAAATATCTTGATAATCAGACAGGTGTTCCTGACTGACCTAAAGGTTTATAAATATCATTGCTGCATGAGCTAAATCCAGGATTTTGTTTCAGAATCTGAGACAAAGTTACCCAATACCTTCAAGACCACCTGTCTGTAAAGACCGCTGTTTTGTTCCCCATTAAAATCTACATTACGGTAATCAAATTTGTACATATTATAAAGACCACCACCCCATCTCTTTTGAGTAGTCTTTATGTACAGGTTTCACTGTATAATAACTTTGTGTACATATTACATCATTTTTAGACATACATGTATTTCCCCATCAATTGGGCATTTTGTTGATTTTCTTGTTGTACAATGGTAAAGTCAAATGACCTGACTATGGTGAACAACTGAACAGAAGTTTATTTTTTTTTAAATAGATATATATCAAATATACGGTTGTGCTGAATCAAGTATGAAGATATTAAGAATAAAACTGGTATAATGTAGCAACAAATCGTTCAACGTATGATATGATTTCTGCTGAATGTACTTGTAAATATTTGAAAAGAATCTGAAAATCAATGATACATGTAAACTGCACTACTCTGTTAGTAACCATGATGAAGTAGGGCCATGCACACACTTCATGTAAGCTGACAAAAGTTTGCACAATGTGGGCACATACTTATTATGTATTGGTAAATTGTAGTAAGGTCATGCAGTGTATCTGATATTTTGTCAACTTTCCGTTGTCTAGTGTTTCACTTCAGAAGAAAAAAAAGAAAGAAATAGTAAGTATCGTGCTATATATAGCTACTGAAATAATAGAATAGAAAAGTTTTCATGGGGGGGGGGGCGGGCACCAGAAATATACAATGGGTTTAAAGATTATAATTTAATTGAATAATTATATACTCCTGTTACTTTGATTTGACTTGAATAAAGATTATCAATTCAGAGTTCACGTGTTCATAGGTTCTTTTGACGTGGTAGTTGCTTTACTTATTTTTAAGAAGAAGACTTTCGTAAGCATGTCAAGATATTCTTCCCCCCCCTTCCCCATGCCATCACAAAATTGAAAGTGAAATTAAGACAGGAGTTAGTAAAAGGAAGGACAAGAAGTGATACAAAAAGAAAGAGAGCGAGAAAAAATAAAAAGAGCATATGGCTGATATAGGGAGAGAGAGACAAACAGAGAGAGAGAGAGACCCTGATGTCAATACAAGGATATCACTACAAGGATACATTGCCCTATTGTGTACATCAAGGGGAAACCTCTCGCACTTGTTGCTTCCACACCTGCAGTAGGTTGGGGGCGACCTCTTGAAGGACTCCCCTTTCTTTTAAGAGGTCTTGGTTGCCACGACAGCTTACATGAGAACAGGGTCATGTTGAGAGAGGGAAAGTATATAAGAGAGGAGGATGAAGTGACAAAGTGAACGATGATATGAAATTGCACATTGACTTGAATTGAATTGAATTTATTCACCACTTTCATAAAAACATACAAAGGCAAAGAGTACAATAGAATATTTCTTGCAAATATAGATAAGCCAATAAAATAGAAAATACACTAAAGGAAATTACGAAGTGGTTGGATCATCAAAAAAGTTACAGAAACTTATAGGTAGATGATCCTAAAAAAGTACACACAAAGGGACAAAGAAAATACAATAATACAATGGTAAATTACACACATACAAAATTGCGGTTGTCAGATTCAAAGTTTCTGCATCAAGTGAAGTTTTAGATTATGCTTAAAATTGTTTAAAGAAGCACACTGCTTAAGTTTTGGGGGTAGTTTGTTCCAGATAGTGGGTCCTTGGCATAAAAAGATACCATTTGAAAATGAAGAAAGATCATATATTACAGTGTCTGCTGAAGTCCTGGTATTATATCTATGAATATCATTATTGCACTGAAATATGTTACAAAAAATATCTGGTAATAGGTTATGATAATATGAATACATAAAAACACAGAGTTGAAAATCATGTAATAATGAAATTGGGAGTATATTCAGTTTCAAGAATAGAGGCCTGCTTGGACTTAAAAATGGCTTATGGCAAATTATACCAACTGCTCTTTTTTGTAGGAGAAAAATACGATTAAGTAAATGTTGTTTACAAAAACCCCATAAGATGTTACAGTAGGATATGTAAGGCAAGATTAGCGAGTTGTATAACATTATAAGAATATTGGTTGGCAAGATGTCTTTTAGTTTACATGCATGTATTCTCTGACAAGACTCTCCTTTTGAGAGCTAGAGAGAGAGAGAGAGAGAGAGAGACAGAGAGAGAGAAGGATAAAGTGACAAAGTGGATGGTGATATGAAATTGAACATCACATGCATGTATTCTCTGACAAGGCTCTCCGTTTGAGAGCTAGAGAGAGAGAGAGGAGGATAAAGTGACAACGGGGATGGCACATCACATGCATGTATTCTCTGACAAGACTCTCTTTTGAGAGCTAGAGAGAGAGAGAGAGAGGAGGATAAAGTGACAAAGGGGATGGTGATATAAAATTGCGCATCACATATTCTCTGACAAGAGAAATACTTGCAACATTTACTCAGAGGAGAGAAATAGAAAGGTGATGGACTTGAAAAATAACAATAATCAGCAACATTTATAAAGTGCTTGATACCATGTACAGCACAAGTGAAAGTGAGAGTACTGGAAATGAAGTTTAATGTTGAAACAAGTGAGAGAGAGAGAGAGAGAGAGAGAGGGGGGGCGGAAGGGGGGACGAGGATACATAACGGGATATAGAGGAGGAATACAGAAAGGGGTGGATGAAGGAGAGATGGAAGGAGAGGATGGAGCATTCTGAAGATTCAGGGAAGGCAGAGACAATTTTTGAAAAAATATGGGGAAGAAGAGGTAGGGTAGTTGGATTGACACTGTTGTTATTTATGTGAGATTTTCGACAGTATCTGTTTTTGTCAATATGCAATGTATCATTACTTCTTTGCTGGAGCACTATTTGAATTTAACAGAGCTGGTACAGTCTGTGCCCCATGTAATTCTGTTTGTATTTGTTTCTTGCTATTATTGTTGTTTGTTTGTGTGTTTTGCTGGTCTGTCCATCGTTCATTTGTTTTTGTTTTGTTTTGTTTTTGTTTTTGTTTTTGTTTTTCAAACCCTGGTCTGATTAGAAGTCGTTTCATGAAAATGCCAGTCTGTTTAGGAAACAATCTGTGCTATACAGATATGCACTGTGTCTGCCTGCAGGCACATGGAAACATGACAGAAGAGAGCAATTAGTGCAATAGTCCCCCCTTCTACAAATTGATACACCCTACCCGCACCTCCAGTTAAAACTCAGACAAGTATTTTGAAGGACCAACCAACCAAGAACCAACAATCAACAATCAACAAGTGTGAGTTACATTTTGTGAATGCTGCCCTCTATAGACAGCATACATGTATTTTGGTACTGTACACAAGTGAATGCACCCATCGGCAGAAATAAATGTAAACAATGCATTCAGTAGGATGCATGTCATAATGTTCATTTTGATACGTTGCAAATACTGCCCTCTGGTGATAAGTGCACTAAAGTATTTGTCTGCTCCTAGAATGTACATGTACGAGACTCCTTTCTTAAAAATTCACAATTGGTATAAAGTTCACTGTTCAAATAAAAAAGAATATTGACATACAGTAGCAGAAAGTAAGTAGATTTTATATTTCTTAGAATATAATGTCTCTTTGGCTCTCTGGCTCTTAACAGGCGATGAGTAATTCAAATGTAAAGCATCTCTTAAAATTTGTGCACCCTGTAAAGGCTTTGCATTACCCTTTTGACTGATGTGGCAACATGTTATTAACGTCGAATAGCACCTCAGAGAGTTGAAATGTTGTGATGGTGAAAATTCAGAGATTGGCTCAATGCAGTAACTTGTTTGCATGTGGACAACAAAGAATCAAATATCACACTTACGTTACGAACGTGGTCTGATGTCTCAACTTGAGAATTGCATACAGATAGAGAAATATTTTCTGGAAGATGATGTCTGAGTTTAGGAGATACAATAACCATCATCTCTGTCATAAATTCATTAAGTTTTGTGTGACATCCATCCACTTAGTTCAGCAATACAATCATGAAGAACACCCATTACCTACATGTAAAAAAGTTAACCTTTTAAAGAGAAAGACCAGTTCTGGTCATGCGATTGCATTGTGAAAGAAACGTTGTGGAATCGATCAGAAAAGGTTGATCATCTAGCATATAAGTATTGGTATGTACTGCAAGGTTCTGGAATCATCAAAATGATAAGAAATTTGGCCCAGTCTTGGTAAAGTTACAAGCACTGTACACAGAAAGATGTATATGGGACTACGCGACCATGTGCGCGATATCTATTTGGTCCCAATAGATATAATAATTCACCAAATATATCAATTAGTAGGCGGTTTCCCGAATTTCCCGGCAAAATTTGTATCATCACGTATTAGTCAAAATATATTCTTTCACATGATTGGTAATAAGAGCTTCCATTTCATTTTTTTTTAGAGAGGGGCGTTTCCAAAACTGGTCTTTACCTTTAAGGCTTCATCCCAGACAAAAATAATGTGCTACACTGACATACACATGTTGTGTGACCCCCCCCCCCATCAAAATTAGGTCACATTTTGATTTCTAAACACTTTGGACAATGCCCTCCCCAATTCCCCCAATTCCCCCTTGCATACAAGCCTGGTTCTGCCAGTGCAATCAGTCTAATTGAGCAGAAACTATGGTATACATGTACGGACAATGTAAGCATAAGGGCATGTACAAGAAATTCTATTCTTGTACATCAATCAGTGTGATGAGAAATAAGCAGACAATTTTTATTTTACTTGACTTTATTCCTGACAAATGTCCAATCAGTCTAACTACTAAATATTTAACCTGCTACATGTAATGTATGAAAGGAATACACATACACAATGACTACATCTACAATCAATTTGACATAAAAGGCCCTAGCTCACAATTAGTTTCTTGATTTTGCAACTCCCCAATCAGTCTAATTGCGACGAAGCTTCCAGGCCTTTGTTCTGTGATCTCTCTCATTCCAATAATGGTATTTTGAAATCCTCAACGTAGCAAGCATTAATCCTAATATGAAAGGATGTAAATGTAAAGAGATTCCTCTATCTGTGAAGAGGTGCCACCAAGGTCATTTCATCTTTGTGTATCGTTAGGGGTGGCCGAAGGCCATGTAAAATAGCAGGAGGGGGGTCTAGGATTTTATGAAAGGGTAAGGAGATGGGGGCAAAATCCTGAAAAACAAAGAACAAAGGGGTAATTTTGAGTTGACAAGGTTTATTGATAAAAAATCAAAGTCACAGCTAAAAGCTGACATATCTTGAATTTACAAATAAAACTGCAACATACAAAATACATGCAATATGTACAACTTAAAATAGGTCAATATGAAATAAAGACATTCAGTAATTAAATAGATTTTAAAAAAGAAGAAGAAGAGAAAGAAGAAAAAGAAGAAGGAGGAGAAAACAAAAGAAAAAAAAATAGGAAAAAAAGAAGAAAGAAAGGAAGAAGAAGGAAATATGGTTGATAGTAAAATAAGAGTTTACATATTGACATGTTCATAAAACCAGCAATAAAGTTTAGTATACAATTAGAATTTATTTTCAATAATGAAACTGTTCCTGACCGGTCTAACTTTAGGTAGATAACTTTTTTATCAATGCAATAGCCTTGTCAATAAAACATTGAAAGGATTTATACTACATAGTGTTTAAAGACAGGCGGCCATATCATAATTATACTTATACATGATATTTTTAAGAATAATGGTCTTGCCAATTTGTTTTCCAAAGGGCCACAGGTTAGTTGTGCCCTCCTAAATCTACCAGAGTGAATGTCTCATCCTCTTTTCTCATATCCTTAATACAGGTGGTCCCCTTAATAGACAATATGATACATTAGATATACTTGGAAGGTCGTGAAACAATGCCGTATAGTGCATTCTGCATAAGCATTGCCATGAATTATAATTTGGCTCTGGCGAATTTACGTCATTTTTAATTAAATGCATACCAAAGAACGATATAGCAAAAAAAAAGCAATTTATTCTCTCAATGTTGACATAGTTGCATCATGTTTGTGTGACATTCTTTCTATATTTATCTTTTCTTGTGTTCTATTTCAGTATTCCTTTTCACCCCCACTCTCTCCCTATCTCCTCTCTGTCTCTTTCTCTCTCCTCATTGTTTCCCTGATAGGAGTACCAGCTCTCTTTTTCATACACTCTTTCTCATATTATTTTGTCTATCGATAATGCTATATATAATAATAATAATATTTTTTCTCTTTCTCTCTGTCTCTCTCTCTGTGTCTGTCTCTATCTGTCTGTCTGTCTCTCTCTCTGTCTCTGTCTGTCTGTCTATCTCTCTCTTTCATGCCATTTCACATTGGCTAATATGCTCTCTTTCCCCATCTCATGCTAATTCATCAACTACCTTTCTCCTTCTTCCAATCTCTCTCACTTTCCACCTCTGTCTCACTCTGTCTCTCGCTCTCACCATGCTCTCACTATCTCTCTCTCTATCTATTCCTTTCTGTTCCTAAACACATACATGTACATACACCCTCTATTTTCTGTCTGTCTCTCTGTCTCTCTCTTTCATCTCTATTTGGCTCTTTCTGCATATATTCCCCTGCTCCTATTTTTCCCCCTCTCTCTCTCTACATATTTTCCTATACCCTACAACACAATTTATTGTCTCCCCCTTTCTCTCTCTTTTCCTTTTTATGTATTTATTCTGTCCATATCTCTCTCATTATTTTTTCATTTTTTAAGAATATTTTTTTCTTCTTCTTCTTCTTCTTCTTCTTCTTCTTCTTCTTCTTCTTCTTCTTCTTCTTCTTCTTCTTCTTCTTCTTCTTCTTCTTCTTCTTCTTCTTCTTCTTCTTCTTCTTCTTCTTCTTCTTCTTCTTCTCTTCTTCTTCTTCTTCTCTCTCTCTCTCTCTCTATTGCTATAAGTATGCTATATATGCTTTTCGTCATGGCATCCTGCTACAATTTAATAATGTACTAGGTTGGGTAGATGAGAGAGTTGAATTGAATTACAAGGCACTCCTAATTAGTTACATCTGACTGGGTAAACAAGGACTGAGTATGTTTGCTTGAATTCATCAGTTGTCAATGACTTCATCATTTAACTATAGAGTCCATAGGGAAATCACTGATGCTGTTTTTGCATTATTCCTTGGGTATGACCTTTGAGGTAGAGGTCATAATATTGTGTACTATTATATTCCCTGTCCCTTTTGCAGCATGTATCTGTGAAATTTAAACATTAGCAGTGCATGTCCTAGTATTCAAATTATGCAAGGAAACATGTTTACCTTCTAGACTTCACTGTCAGACACTATTGAGTGACCGACTGACATCTTTTTTTTCTTTGGTCATAACACACATAAAATGAGCTGTAACAGGTACATGAGCATTTGTCTACATCAATAACCCACTACTTATAATGGCCAAAATTAAACTGATTAAATCTTTGTGCAGCACAAAACGTATGACCATTCAGTAAAAGTGGCTGAAAATCTAGACTATGACTTAGGTGATTGCAATCACTTAAAGATACTATGTCCCTTTTGCAGCCAACATCGAATTCTGTAGAACTTTGCAGGAATTATGAATATGTCATGTATGTCCTATCTGTGAAATTTAAATGTTAGCAGTGTCCTAATATTAAAATTATGCAAGGAAACCCGTTTACTTGCTAGACTTCACTGTCAGACACTATTGAGTGACTGACTGGCTTTTATTCATCTGTGGTAATAACATACATAAAATGAGCTGTAAAGGGTACATGAGCATTTGTCTACATCAATAACCCACTTCTTGTAATGGCCAAAATTAAACTGATTGAATCTTTGCGCAGCATAAAACGTACGACCATTCGGTACAATGGTCTGAAAAATCAGACTATTACTTACTGGCTCTATAGCTCCTAAGTCGATTCGACAACTAATAGTCGTTATTTTCCCACTTAAAGACATTTTCAAGCCCCCTTTTTGTTTTTGCAATGTTATATGTGATGGCTACTTGTGATGGTGCATTTTCCCTCTTAATTACAGTACTAAGTAGAAAGAGCTTAACAAAGATGCTCGACTGTTGCAGGAAATTCCAACTCACATTTTGGAGGACCACGATTCGCCCACTCGTTGCCACAAACATGAACAGAATATAAATGACTGTGCACATGCTGCTTTTCAAGTGCTTGTGGTAAACACACAGAAGGTACATACATCACGTTTCACTTGAGTGTCTACTTTAGTTTATGACCAGGGGGGTGTTTCACAAAGACTAAGATCAACTTTAAGTTGGACTTAAGTATGATAGGCTGTTCATGCCACTGTTTGCTCTTCCCATTTACTGGCATTTGTCTTTTTCAAGGGACGTACAAATCGTGGTCTCAAATCTACAGAGTTTACATTTTTTGATAGTTCATTATTAAAGGAAAAAATATTATCTAAAGATTATAATTTAGAGACCAATGGTGATAGCAATCAATGGCATGAATGGCCCGCCATACTTAAGTCCAACTTAAAGTCGATCTTAGTCTTTGTGAAACACCCCCCAGATGTTTGTCTGCATATTTTAATCTTAATGAATAGATACTGTTTTCCTTCCATACATAATTTTTTAAAACTCATGTTTATAGTTTATATATGTAATTGTTCTTAAACTCCTTAATTGAACCAGCCCTGTATAACTGTGCTTTCTAGTACTCATTTGACTGATTTCTTTCAAAATGCTGTCAAAGTTAAATGACAATAGTTGATTTGTTATTCTTATATTTTAATCTTAATTTTTATCCTACCTAGCAACAGTTAATGTATGCAATTTGCATTCTGTCTATTGAAATACAATTATTGGCATCAAGTGAATGAAATAATTTGTATTTTGGATGAGGAACCTCTGCTGCTTACATATATCATGTTATTGATAAGATTGCTTGTGGTTTATAATTTCAAGTAAACTACCATTTCGAAACCACCAATGTATCTGCATGGACCTGCATAAAGATAAGTTTAAAACCACAAGCTAAATTCAAATTTGGCTGACTCTCATGCAAACCCACTTTATATTTCCCTCACATCTCTCTCCTCTCCTTTTCTGTTATTTCCTTATCTCTCTCTCTCCCTCTCCCTCTCTCATCTCTCTCTGTCTCTCTCTCTCTCTCCCCCTCTCTCATCTCTCTCTCTCTCTCTCTCTCCCTCTCTTTCTATCTACACTTCTTACTTTTATATGTCTTTCTTAACATATGCTTATCATAATCAACTTTCTCATCCCTATCTGTCCCCTTTGCTCCTCATTCCCCACCCCCATCGATGATTAGGCCTCCTCTTTTTTTCCACTTTCTCCTTCAGTAAGTGCAGAGAAACCCTTTTCCTTCCCTTTCACCTAAACACCCAACACTCCAGGAATAAACTTTGTCCTCAATTGTCCTTAAAGATAAACTTGAGTTCTGGTAAATATAAAAAATAAAATCTCACAGAATCCAACAAAACTTAAACTGAATGTTCAAGGTTAGAAATAAATGACGTGTGCCAAATAAGTTTGGTAGAAAATGTATAGTGGCTGAGTAATGAGCATAGAAAGATAAAGAAATCTGTGCGTTTGTTTTTATTTCACTGGTTCAAACAACCAATCTACTGCAGGATAAACAATCCAGAATAAATCATAGCAATTTTCTCTCAAAATACGATTCCCATACCAGAGCTCAAGATTAGCTTTAAAGACGCTTAGTAGAAGCATGGATCTACTATGGTAGAAGGCTCTCATGGGGAATTTGACACCTTTCGGGTGTTTACCCAATAACTAGTGTTGTCAATCAGGATTAGCCTTCAGTTTTATGACAAACAGGCCTTTGCCCAATATGGAAAAGTCAATATCTTACATTTTCCTAAACAGAAGACTCACCATGAGACTAGGGGATATTTCTTGATGGGACCACGGGTTTGCTGTTTGCGAGACTTTGTACTCCACCAAGACTGGTGTCAGCGAATTATGTCTACTGCACATGGAAACTGACTTCCATCTCCCTTTAATCTCACCCTTAATCTCACCCTCTTCTCTCCTCTTTCCCTCTCTTACCCTTATCCCTGATAGTGATACCCTAAAGCTTTCCGCAGCACATCTCTTCTTTAATTGATCTTAAAACCCCACCAAAAACCATGGTAGCTCATATCTCAGAAATGCGCACACTCAATCCACTTCATCATAAGTACCTCTATATTACACATTTGGTAACTCCCACACTGTTTCTCACCCCCTCTCCCTCCTTCCATTTCTCTCTCTCTCTCTCTCTCTACATCTTACTCACTCGTTTCCTACCATCGCTGATATATATTTCTCCCTCACATGTATCATTATACAGAATTAACAGGTCTGTGCTCGTATCACAGCAACCGCGTGCCGTGTTGATTGCTTAGGGATTCTCTATCCCATTAAAATTTGCCTCGTTCATTGGTGTGCAGAATTTTTTCATGGTTCAATTTTGTTCTCCCCGTCTCCACCAGTCAGCTCGTGTGCGTATGGTAGGCTCAGTTTGCGTGTGATCCTGCTAAGGATAGCTCACATTATAGAGTGTCTCTAACTGACTCTAAAAACGGACATAATATTTGACTGCTGCTGGCATGTAAGTCCACTATCTCTCGAAGACTTGTTTATTTTTCTGTTGCACATTTATCTATACCCATTATTGACTATTGTAAGGTTCATTGATAAACAGGGATATTTGTGTTGAGTAAGCCGATAGGTTGAATGGCATTTAATGGACATCTTTATGGCAGGCTTTAGGTGATCGGCTATTAAGTAAAGAAGTAATGGCTGTGCAGTATGTATCCTAATCACAAATAAAACGTGAGGAGTGTTTATGATTGAGAGCATCTTTGCCCTGTTTTACGTAGGCCTAGTGTGAAAACATGGAGATAGTCAGATATTTCTTTGTTATAATAATGTGACTTAATTCATTAAAGTACTTCTGCTACTGTTGATATCACACTTAATTCTGCAGTACATCCACAGCACAATATAGGAATCAACTTACACGTGCAGACCTACAAAATGAGGGTGATGTTTTCTAGTTTCTGCATTTTTGCTCATTCAAGTTGCACAAATTCCTTAAAAGCTGTGGTTTATCATTTAACTCTGTAAAATTTTTACGTCAGTTGTTTACGTATTTGCATTGATTTGCTTTTTACTGAAAGTGATCTTTTCTTTGTCAAGTAGGTAGCCTATATTTAAACATCAATTATGTACAGTTGTAAATTTGTCCATGCAGAAAATTTAAAAACCATGCTGAAATGCTGTAATGCTTAATTTTTTTAGCAATACATAGTAGTTCATCTGTAGTTCATATTAATTTTCTATAATTTTGTGTACAGCGCCTTTCAGGGTTTGTAATTCTGCAAAATTTGATAATCTTATAATATTTATGATTCCAAAATTAAAAGAACATTGTATTTGTTTTCCTTCTATTTATACATTCATTTATTAAATGTTAATAAGAATTGTACTTTCTAGACATTTTAATTTTGAATAATCAGTTCCATCTCCAGTCCAAAGTTAAAGCACTTTTCTTTCTGTTTTCTTTTTGATAATTTGATGATTTTTATTATGCACTCTATCTTTCAATGCATTCTTTTCATTGAAATTAAGAAACTGCAGAAAACACCTTTACTTCGTGTTTTAGATATGGCTTTAGCTTTTACAGGTCCCTTTCCCTGTAATGTGATTTTTTGTATGTGCTCATATTTGACAAACCTGGAAAAAGGGTTTTATTTTTCTGAACATCTCTTGCAAATATTCCTTTCTTTGTTAGCATGAACGGATAAAGTGGTAATGTAAATACAATGGGTGTGATAGCTGTGTCCCAGAATAGAAAGCTATTGACAAGGTACATATAGGAGAGAGTTTGTTAACATGTTGAACAAATAGAGTAAAAGCTGTAGGATCAAAACAACAAGATGAAAAAGGTACAAGGGAATTAAGGATGGGATGATAGGAGGAAAGCAAGAATTAGTGGGGAGATGGAGAACAAGAAGAAGGGAAAAATGAAAAGATGAATAGCAAATTAAAATAAAACTTATGATGATGATGGTGGTGGTGGTGATTAAGAAGAAGGAAAAAGAAGAAGAAGGAGATAAAAAAAAAGAAGAGGAAGCAGGAAGATTACCAAAGAAAATAAATGAAAATAGAACACAGGAGAAAGAATAAGAAGAAGGATGGAGAGAGAAAGGCTCTAAATCATGTCAAAAAATGAAAATAGTCCTTCTGCATGATATAGTCTTCTCACTGCTCAACCAAAACACAATTTACCACCCCCCAAAAATGCACTTGAAAACAGTCCAGATATTTAACACAAACAGTGGGCACTAAGTCTTTTATAAGCGAGTTATTTTTTAATGAAATTAAGGATTTGAATTCTCACAAATGACAAACAAAATCTCTTCATATGAGACCCACCCCTTACCTAGCCTTCTGAAATTTGTTTACAAGATGGTGAATTTGAAAATGTCTGTTCATTTTCTCTTTACATCAAAGGAAAGACAATGATAGTGGATAGGTAATCATCCTTTTTGTTTTGTTTAAAGGGGAAATTGAGGATATAGAGTTAACAAGTGAATTATTTATACCCCTGATGTTCATTGTGCTTTTTGTAACTCAAGAATGAGAGGTGGACTGGTTGAATTAGGGCCTTGGTTGATTTTGTGCGTTTGTCTTTATTTCACTGGCTCAAACAACCAATCTACTGCAGGATAAACAATCCAGAATAAATCAAAGCAATTTTCTCTCAATATACGATTCCCATACCAGAGCTCGATCAAGATTAGCTTTAAGCTTGGTAATGTACAACAAATCAACATTCTATTCATCAGTGCTTATTTTATGGGAAATTAATAGAGGTAATTGTAATTTTGTTTAGCTTGCATTTTCAAAACATTGGTACTTTTCATCCTGATTTATGTCCACCTTAGGTACATGTAGCTTAGCGAAGTGCAGTGCCCCGAAAAGACGCTTGCGGAATGCAAAATTGCATGATTTTTATAAAAACATAATTTTTTCATATAGAGGAAGATTCACATGCTTAGGATATAAAGCTTGTAAATGCATACAAAATCATGATGAGGCTTAATGTTAGCTTAAGTTTCATTTAGAAAAAAAGAAGTTTTACCTAACAAACATCACTGAATATTATGCCTTTTGAGTTATGGCAGTGTCTTTTTGTCTCACCACATTTCGCTAAGGTACTTTGAATTATTTAAAGAATTTTTTTTTAAAGAGCAAGTTATTCTTTAGAGGCATTGTCTGTTAAAAGACACAAGGGTTGGATGTAACCCTCTGTCAAAATGATAAGACAATGATGCTGCCTCTCAGGAGAATTTATTTTTCATAGTTTGTTTTTATCTTTCAAGAGTTGAATCTGTGTCAGCTTCTACGTATTGTTTGTTGTAACCGCCTTGTCCAATTATTCATGTTAAGCCTATATGATCTAATGTAACTCGTCGCTACACGTATTTAGCTATGTGACATTTTCAAGAATGTTTCTCATGAATGTCGTGTGCCGATTCATAACTAATTAAATTAATATATGCCCTCTCGGAGCTGCTTGATTTCACTTACAGTATTACGTCAATGTGAGGGATTTGGGCGCCGTCGCAAATATGAATTCGTTTGAGCTCATATACTGTAATTTTTGATGAAGGGATGGGAGAGATGGAAAGAGCATAGATGGATAGTGAAAGAAAGGTTGATAGAGAGGGGAAAATAGAGAGGATGGTGAATAGAAAATAGAGGATGGAGGAAAGACAAAACTTAAGGACAAAAAAGATGAATATGAATTCGTTTGAGCTTATATATTGTAATTTTGTTATGAAGGGATGGGAGAGAGACGGAAAGAGAATAGATTGATAGTGAAAGAGAGGTTGATGGAGAGGGGAAAATAGAGAGGAAGGGGAATAGAAAACAGAGGATGGAGGAAAGAACAATTTTTTGGACAAAAAAGAGAAGAAGGAGAAAGGGAAAAGCGAAAGAGGCAGTGAAACAGATAGAAGACATAGAAGTGAGAGAGGGGAGCAGCAATAAAAAAGGAAGATATTTGATAGCTCAATTGATTACATATGAAGTGTTTGATTTGGTCATTGATATTACTTTTCTTTGGCTGTTTAATTAAACTAATTTGGACAGATGGTGTTATTACAAGTGGAGTAGCACATGGACAATTCCATGCAATGTGTCTGTGACGACATATGATATTTATCCATATATATTTCATCTATCATCTGAACTATGACTAAAGGTAGTGATACCAGAAAGCAAGATTATTCAATCGTCATGTCAATAGATTCTTCATTTTTGGATGACAAACTTATATGTGGAAGAAAAACTTATTTCATACATCACACATTGCATGGAATCATCCACATGCTATTGTGCTGCCCAGGAACGGTGGAAGGCAATCATTTCATAAAATGTATTGCTTTTTGATGTCTTGTTTTGAGGATAAAACAAACTTTAACTGGACAATTTAAATATAAAATCATTTAACATCTACTGCAGATCAAGTTTCAGCTTCAATTCTACTTTTAAGTGCTCTTAGTTCAACTGTTACATGATAGTGGTATATACAGTGTAAGGTTTGATGTGACATTTGATCTATAGACCATTACATTACATAGTGATTGCATATGAGTTTTGACTACCGGTAATCAAAAGGACAAGGTTCCAATTTCATGATTTTTAGAAATTTCTGAATGTATTTTTTTCTCCAGAGGTAACAGTAATGTTGAAGGGGAAAACAGTTTTACCTGGTGCATTAATGAATATGACCCATTTGGATGTTGAAAGGCTGTTCCCTAAATTGTAAACTTGATAGTTTTTGTTTTGGCGAAGACCTTAGGTACACATGAAAACACATTACCATTGAATATAGTGTCTTTTGAGTGATAGAAGGAGGTAAATTTCCTAGGCTTTTGCATATGGATTTATGCTGTTCTAGCTCTCAACAGTCAATATGAAATTACCCAATTCATTTGGAACTGGAAATAATGAAATATTTGATACCTTTATATCCTATATTTATGAATTTTCTTTCATTTTTGGTTTTAAATGTTACTGAAACATCTCTATGTTTTTATTTACCTCTTTTTAAATGCAGATAAAATTCCTTGGCTTGCATCTGTCATTGACGTCTGAAGTGATCTGTAAAGCGTGACATAGTTTGACAGGGTCTTCTAAAAGCCTCATTGCGTGCCATCCATCAAGGAGCAGATGATAGAAGCTACAAAGCCCTGTAATACGATTATTCATCGTGGATCTCTGTAAACACACCCCTCTCATTAGCTACCATCTTGATCTCCCATCAGCTAACACCTCTTGAAGAAGATCGCATGCTTCATTGGACTCGATGTCCTTAGGAAGCAAGACACAGCCGGCGTGTTTTCGTGCATTCTCACGATGGTGACTAAATTATCGCTAATATCATAATTGATTTCTGGTTGACTGCCTGTGTCGTGTTACGTCGTGCGGCATGCTCTAATGGTTCTTCAAAAGACTTAACACGCTGAAGTGATATGTGGGGCAATATCTTTTGTTGTTAGTAGCTTTTAAACAGCTGAGCCATTGCCAAGTAACGTCACAAGGCACGATCGTATGGATCTCATCGTGTGAAAGGAAAGAAAAAGCAAGTTAATGAAGCAGAAGCCTTTGTCAATATGACATGAATTTAGACCTAATAATAACCTGGTGAGTCGCTATATCTTACAATACGAACATTATCATCTGGTTGGGATCAGCTAGATAAACAACTTCATCTATATACGGTCTCGTCCTTCTACCGATAATTGCCAGCATCTTTATGTCTCATCATCCCTTTACCAAGCTTTGATCATAAACCAAGCATGAAATGATTTTGTTTTGAGGAGTAAAGGCATGCCCAGTCTTTGAAGAAGAGCAAACATTTCAACTTTCAAAAGCGTAAATTGTAAAAAGGAATAATTATGGTTGAAGTTAAAGGGTAGACAGTTTATGAAGTGGTTCCTTTCAATAGACAGGTTCCTGGGGGGTTGTGATTTGTACTTAGGTGTCACCGGTAACTTGAAATGAATGTCTCTGACAAAGCGAACAGCGCGTGGCATCCCCTCCGACTCCAAGCACAAACGTCCCTACCCTTTCTTGGCGCACGCCGGCCGTCACTCCAACAACACCTACTACGCACCCCTCCAAGGGGGCGGTGATCTTCGCTTCTACCCCCCGCCTGGCACCACCAACCCAACCAAGCTTCGGCAACACCACCACCCGACAAGGAATAAGATGTCCAACGCATCACGACAGGTGGGAAACCGCAGGCTTCCCCCGCTACCGGCACCGGGTCAGAGCAGACGGACCCAGCCTACGAGCCCCCATGGAGCAGGGAAGAGCAGTATTGGGGGATCATCTACCTACCATGGAAGCCAAACATCTAGCGCTAGAAGCAGAGGTGGTAGCAGTACGTCCAGCCACTCTGGTGTACGTGTCAGTGTCAGCTATGACATGATCGTCAAAGGTAAGCAAACATTTAAATCACTACCTTTGCCCTTTTGTTCCTTTATTAGTGACAATGTGTACAATCAATACAACCAAGAAATGCCAAAGTAGAAAATGTTTGTTGAAAATTTGCTTTCTAGAAGATAATGTGGCAAATAAAGAGTTGATTCTTGAACTCCCATTTATTTAATTAACTCTATGTTTATCCCTATCCCTTACCTTAATTCCTATTGTACCAAAAGCTTTTTCAAGCATGTATTTGTTTCAAGATTATACAAATATCTTGAACTATTCATATTTTTCATTTTCTTATACATCTTTATTTACAACTGTATTAGCTGTATCATAGACAAAATGTAAACAAAGGTATAGAAAATTTGATGCTTATTAAAAGGATGTAAAACAATTTTGTATTTTGATTGTTTCTATGTCAAGAAATTGTTATAAAATGAAACTTCTACAAATAGTTTTCAACATGTCTTTTCTGTTTTCCTGCTTCATTATTTCTTAAAAATGAACTGCTTTGAATGCAAAAAAAAGGGTTTAAAACAAAGCCTAATTTTCCTACAGAATTTTACAAGGTTGGAGTGAGTTTCTGTTTTTAACAATTAAAGAGTTGATTCATTTTAAGGTTATTTGGTCATTCAGTGTAATAGTTTTGTAGATGGAGTTTTCCTTCTTAAGCAAAGAAGGGACTAATGAAGAAATAATGAACCCCATCACCAATTGATTGTAAGTTACATAGTGAACAAAGCCTCATATTTCTTACACACTGTTCATATCTACCTGAGATGACTGGTAGTCTATGATTTCAATTAAATGTACAAAAAGTTGTTCTTTATTATTTGGCTCGGGAAGGTAATTTTCTTGGCAAAGATCATTTTTATATATTGTACAGTTCATACATTATGAGTTTCTATTTATAAATGAAAAACAATATTTCATTTGAGAATCTCTTGTTCCTTGATCTTTAATTTGTTTCTGCTTGATAATATACACATTCCTATAAATTTGACATGTTTGTCCAACTTGTCAAGAATTTGCTTTATTTTTTTCAACCTACTTTCCTTGTATAAATCTTGGTCATAAAATATCTACAAAATTTCATATATATCATACCATTTTTATACCATACCATAACATTTTTGTTCGACTACTGTGAACTTATCCACACCAAAAGTTTATCATTCTATTTTCAATATATTTCTCTAAGTTGAATCTTCCAAGTTCACCTAAAACCACACAATTAGCTGTTGATTTATTGACTCTCAAAATCTGTTTGCATACTACTACTACTACTACTACTACTACTACTACAATGTACTACTACTACTACTACTACTACTACTACTACTACTACTACTACTACAATGTACTACAATACTACTTCTACTATTACTACTACTACTACTACTACTACAACTACTACTACTACTACTACTACTACTGCTACTTTCATGTACTATAACATCATAATACAATAAGTAGCTCAATCAATCTAGAATACCAAGCTGCTACTACTACTACTAGCTCGCTATAGAATTTATATATACCTGTAGTCGGATATGCTCTCAGAACATGTGACCTCGGCTAGCCTTGTAATTGACCATCTAATTTATTATGAAAGCTTTTAATGATAGTCACTCTTGAAGACCATGGAGATAGAATAGGATAACGAGCTCGTAACCAAGGCTGTTGTGAGGGAGATTCAGAGACCTTCCCAATGAAACCTTCACAACAGTGAAGAGGACTGTATGATATAATAAATATGAGCATACAAAGCCATATATATATATACAGGTATACTTTTAGATGTTATTTTGATGTTATGATAGAACACACAATCTTCCACTACTCTCTCTTCATACAGTACATGTAAAAATATCTCATTTTATTCATATCTGTATATATTTATTATTTATCTGTACCTCTCTCTCTCTCTTAACATTTACCTCTCTATCTATATCTATACATGTAACACCATCTTTTTCTGACTCTCTATCATAATTCTCACTCTCGCTTTTTTCCTATATCTCTTTAATAATAATAATAATAGTTCGTCCTTTTATAGCGCATGTCAGGACCGCAGGCCCTCTCAATGCGCTTTACAGATATATATTATTACCCCGGTCATCGGATTCATGCTAACTCGCATACAATGTATGCACATTCTCCACTCCCTGGGAGCATTCCAGCCAGTCGCCATTTTACAAGCGCCACTTGCTTATCAAACCACATTAACTTTCGCATCCTACCGGGTACCCATTTAACACCTGGGTGGAGAGTGGCAAATGTAGATCAATGTCTTGCCAAAGGACATTAGTGCAGCGGTGGGACTTGAACCGCGGACCTTGTGATCCACAGTCCGGTGACATATCCACTCGTCCACAGCACCTCTATATCTCATGATTGTATATCACTTTCTTTCACTCCCATTTTTATTCTAAATCTATTTCTATTTCTAGTTTCTTCTATCTATCTATTTCTCTCCATCTGTCTCTATATTTATCTCTGTGTATGTATGCATTTAGATATGACACCTCCCCTCCTTTTTTCTCTTTGTCCATCTATCTCTCTATCTTTCCATCAATCTATCTGTCTGTCTCTCTATATCTCTGTCACTGTCTCTCTTTCTTTATCTATCTATCTCTATCCTGGGGGGTGTTTCACAAAGACTAAGATCGACTTTAAGTTGGACTTAAGTATAACAGGCCGTTCGTGCCATTGGTTGCTATCCCCATTGGTCTCTAAATTATAATCGTTAGATAACATTTTTTCCTTCAATAATGAACTATCAAAAATGTAAACTCTGTAGATTTGAGACCACGATTTGTACGTCCCGTGAGAGACCAATGCCAGTAAATGATGAGAAAAAACAATGGCACGAACGGCCTGTTATACTTAAGTCCAACTTAAAGTCGATCTTAGTCTTTGTGAAACACCCCCCTGATGTATCTCTTTCTCTGTCTATTTCACTATCTCTTTCTTCATCTCTGTATATCTTTCTCTCTCCATGTATATATCTCTCTTTCACCCTGTTTCCCTATCTAACTACATTCATTTGTCATCTTTTCTCTGATTTTTTTAGTTATTATTTTAAAGTAAATTAATCTGTCTGTCTCTTGCTTTTTAAATTTCATTAATGTATACATTTATATTTGCTATGATAATTACATTATTGTATGTGTACTGTACAACAAACCCATGTAAAATTATCAAATTATTATCCATACTGTGTGTTTTCCTTTTTTTAAAGGAAGAGAAAAGGCAAAAGAAGTAGAAACTCCATACAAAATTCTCTGTTTGTATTAAAAGCAGCTTGTACATTGAACACGGAAGATAAAATGCCATGGTAGAACAAGAAAATAAAATACAAAATAGAGATTCTCTTAAATTTCCAAGGAAGATATTTGACATTTTAAATTTCTTGCTTTGGTTTGTAGTAGAGAACACAATACACACTTCTCTTTCATACATGTGTACACACATTTTTGAACAAAAGCTTTCTTTAATTTAAAAGCATTGCCATAGGCAAAAGTAAATACTCGCTCTCTATTCAAGAAATATCACACGAACTATAACTCAATTCTTGCTCTATTGTCCAACTGTACAATCATTCTCAAAATATGACATTTAAGCTTGCAGTTTCCATCTAAAAATGGATCTTTTGTCTGTTTGAAGAAGATGCCAATACAATAGTTTTAGTGAATCTGCACTTTGCTGAGAGAAGTTAAATTGCCTTTCTGTTCCGTAAACCACTTTAGTATGTGGAACTTCTACTACTACTACTACTGCCACCATCATTACTACTGCTGATGATAATAGTATACAAATAGTGAATGGCCATGAGTGCAATGGTACAAGATTTTGCACGAGGTGAAAGATAAGGGATGCTCTATCCAACGAGGCGCAGCAGAGTTAAATAGGACGTTAACGGGCTCAAAACAATTTTTTTTAAAGAACAGTTTTCCTAGGCCTAGTCCAAATCTCAGCGAGTTTTTTGGTTTTTTATGGATGAAATTACAGATAGTGAGCGCACACTATTATTAAGCAGGCAGCAAACCATGCGCATACCATGCTTTATGTTTATTGTGACGTTAGAGTGCAATTTCGTTTGATCCATTTGTTCCATTGCACGGTGAAGTCACTTAACTCACAATATACTTTGTACATCTTTAGTGACGTCAGTGTGCAATGGTGCAAATTGATCAAACGGAATTGCACGCCTAAGGTAATGATGCTGTTCAACATTACTTTTATCGCATGTCATGTGATTAAGAATTGACCAATGAGGTTGCAAGAATCTTAGTAGGTGTTGTATAATAATGATTATGATAGAAGAAGAAGGAGAAGAAGACAATAATATCCTATCTGTTTGGATTATTTTCATTGACAGCCATGTATACATTCACATCTTCCATAGATATAGACAACGTACAGTCAAGTAACTAGTGTATTTTGGTAGTAACTAAGTGGGAGACTTTACCTGTTTATTATTTCCCAAACATCGAAAGACTATTCCCTATGTTTTCATATATTTCAATAAATAAATGTTTTATTGACACTTTTCAGTTCACAAAACATTCCATGGAAGGATACAATAAATCTGTTGCATAATTGATACATCAATACCGGTAGCTTGAAACATCTGTTTATGAAGTATTATAAAGAGGTTCCCTATGTCTTGATTGATGTTCTTGCAGTTAACTTCCATGTCATGTGGGCTTTTAAATCATTCACCCCCCCCCCTTGCTCTTAACTCCTTCCTCATTTGAATGTCCCTTTTTAGGGGGGGTAAATTTATGTCAGCTAATAGCATCTAAAAGTGTCAATTACTCTTCATTTATGTTCATCATTTTTGCAATTGGTTCCCTTTAATTCCCTTTTAAAGTCACAAAATGCCTTTTGTATCCGTGGATGTTCTAATGATTGGTACAGAAGTGTATGACTGTATCACTGTGTTGTTGTTTGTCATCAATGAGGTTGATTTTCTTTCTCTCTCTATGCAGGTTTGTCGACATATGGGAATGGATACTCTAAAAACAACAGAATCAGCCATTCACAGGCAACATCAGACCAGATTGGCCATATTCCAGGTAACCTTCTCCCTTGTATTTCCTTAAGACCATACTCACATATGATACATTAAACAAACAAAAGCAAAAGTCTACAGCAAAATCAGATGACATAAGCATATTTTTGATCATTCATCCATTAATTAATCTATTCTATTTGACTGTGAAACACATTATAATATATTGCATTCCGCATGTTTATACTGTACAGTGTACAACACGCAAATATTTCAAGTACTTTGTACTTTTGCTGCAGCAGTTTGTTGACGTGTTTTAACACATCATATATGAAGGCGGATTAATAGTGTTCGAATGCAAAGCTGGGTAGGCCTATTGATAAGCTAAGATTAATGAATTATTTCTGCTTGTTTTGTTTTTATGATTGTGTATTGGGATATGTAGCTTATGTTCATGTAGACAGATTTTATGCTACCTTCAAAAAATGTAAAAGTAAAGGGACCAAATTATACAAAATGTCCATCAGCTAAAATCTCATTTGATTGCATTTATTCTGTAGTAGATGAAATGCAGGAGATTTCAAAATTGGTTATTCAAAACAATTGTGAAATGACAATATTAATGATTCCTTTTTATCTTGTCTAAAATTAGTTTTAACCCAGTGCCTATAGAAACTACGTGGTCCCTATATTAAGCATTTGGATTTTGAGAAAGCGGTTGTCAGTGGGTTAAATCACACTTATTTGTTTGATTTTGTCCTACAGAAAATGTTGTACAAGAGCATATCCGTCACTACCTCGATGAAAACCTCCAATTCTTAGAAGACTATATCATCAATCACACCAACGGTTAAATCACACTTATTTGTTTGATTTTGTCCTACAGAAAATGTTGCGCAAGAGCATATCCGTCACTACCTAGATGAAAACCCCCAGTTCTTAGAAGACTATGTCATCAATCACACAAACGCTGAACAGGTAGAGAAATGGCTGAACAGCATCCGCAAGAAACCTGCACCGACGAGTGCAGGAAGAAGCCCCCGCCACCAGACGCCGGGTCTGAAGCGACCAACCTTGCAGAGCTCAACGTCCTCGGTGGCTATCACTGGACCACTCAATACTAAGCTGGAGGGTACATTTGCAGGTGAGCATATACAGGAAACAGCTTAATTATTCATGCCCTTACCAAGGTTTTTTATTTAATTTTTGTCTCGAGTTATGATTTATGATTGAGAATGTGACATATTTTTATGTCAGATTTCTATGTGAAAACTAAGTTTTGTTTCCTTTTGCAATGATTGATATGTTTTGGTTTTGTTAACAGTTTAATGGGCTGTCTTATTCTAAACATAGTTTAAGATGACTATGAAATCAGGAAATTGTAATAACTAACATGCAATCTGTAAAAACATTGCCATTTTTTGTAATGTACAAATCAATATACCTTAGTTAGCGGAAGGTTGCAAACACAGTTGTTTTTTCTTCATTTATTTTTTTTCTATTTTGGAAATGAAATGTTCATATTTTCTGTGATGTGATTCATGACTACCCAAATCAATCTAATCATGATGTAAGCGATCAATATGAAAAGGCCATGAATTCTCCGGCTATAAATTCCTCCTCTGTGGAAGGTAAAATCCACAAAATTTAGTGAGTAACCTTTTCATGGCCACTCATAATCAACATGTGGACTAAGTAAGGATTCAGTGCTCGGCAAAAAATTGAGGGAAATAACTGTTCAAGTGACTAATTGGGCTGCATGTGTATTTTTACATTCTGGCTGGATGTAAACTATAAAAAAAAATATATAGTCTTTTAAAAATTATCTGTGCAAGGCTTTTGAAAGTATTGAGCCTTCACTGTTAATGGCTTGCAAATGTTATGGAATGGGTTCGAATCCCGACACTGCACTAATATCCTTTGGCAAGATATTTACCTGCACTTGCTACTCTCCACCCAGGTGTTAAATGGGTACCCGGTAGGATGCAAAAGTCCATGTGGTTGGATAAGCAAGTGTGCACTTGTAACATGGCGACTGGCTGGAATGCTCCCCAGGGAGTGGAAAATGTGCATACATTGTGTGCGGGTAAGCCTGAATCCGATGACCGGGGTAATAATATATCTGTAAAGCGATTAGGCACATGGTTGGATCAATGTATTGGGCGCTATATAAAAGCCGAATATTATTATATTATTATTAATGAAATGTGTTATGGAGATGTCAAGTACAGTCACAAATTTCAAAACACATTTTCTTGAGATGTTCATCTGCCATTCGCGCATCCCATTTGCAGCCTCCCACTGGATCTGATGATACTTGTCATACTCAATGTGTAGAAAGAACAATGATAAACTTTTGTACTCTGATGTAGATATATGTATCAAAGAGAATGTTGAGTTCTGGTAGAGGCGAACAATTTTAATTTATTACCCTTTTAATTCTCTTTTTTGTCAGTTTAGAATATAAATATCATATATAGTCCCCTGAAAAAAGTTGCTTTTCAAATGTCCCCATGCTTGAAATATAATAATAATAATAATAATAATAATAATAACAACATTTATAATGCGCACATATCCACCCCGAGGAATGCTCAAGGCGCCTTAACAAATTTAGAAATTATTACCCCGGCTTTAGCTGTGCTGCCATTACGGCGCTCTAGCATTCCAAGGAATTAATTCATGCCAGGTACCCATTTACATCACCTGGGTTGAGTGTGGCAAATGTAGATCAATGTCTTGCCAAAGGACATTAGTGTCGCGGCGGAACTCGAACCGCGAACCTTGTGATCGACAGTCCGGTGATGTATCCACTCGACCACAACACCTCATATAAGAAGAAATAGCTGACAAGTTTGGACCAAACCATCATGCATCATGTATTTGTGTAGTCCCATATATTTATTTCTACCACATTTCCATTTTCCTTGAATTCATTTGCCAATTCTATTATTTTGATGAATCTAAAGGTAGCATCACATTTTGTGTAGCAATGGAGGTAAATTATAGGCTACACGATACAATGCATAAATGAATGCTTTGCCGTCAAGAATCAATAACAGTTATTGTACACACAGGGCACTACATGAACATGTGAGAAAACTTATTGAATGTCATATGATCACAATTCAGCCAATTGAAATTGCCCTTCTAAACTTGTATGATATTTTAATCCAAACAATTGTTTCTAAAGTGCATGGCTGAATGGCAAGCCAATTCTAATTGCAATTATCATAATTATGATTAAAGCAGTCACCACGATGCACACAGAAACCTTGTCAAATGAAAGATTTAGAAATAAAACGATCAACTAAATTGGCTATGTGCAACAGGGCATGACAATACTACTCTACCTTTCCATTTCAATTAAGTAGAATGTTCATACACATTGTGTACATGTATGAATGCATTATACAGAACTGATTAAAGAGGCAATATCAAAGCCACAAGTGCACTTAGATGCATTGCTCCAAGGTACAACATTTCTCCCATTTTAACCATTTGACTACTGAATTATCTAATTCCCATAGGCTTAACACAGAGACCACCGGATTCCATTAGGCAATGGTTAAGGTATTATTTATGCAATGCTGACAGAAGTGCATGATTTATCAGTTAATGTCATGTGATATTGGGATTTTTTGTGAGGCAGTCCTCCTGGCAGCTGCCAAAGCTTTACACCAAACAGTGTATCAAGGCATCATCCAACAAATTCAATAGCCGATCGATATGCCATCGCCATGGCAACAGGAATTGTTTACACAGCTTCAACGCACGGTACGCGGCCATCTCCAAACACCTGGTGCTATGTAGCTACGGGATGTACAAATATAGAATGGTGGAAACCTCATGCCTTTGAGGATCGCTTACTTGAAACTGTTTGCGATGGGAAAACAGTGTGGGAAGGGAGATGATTCTTTTGAGCCCCTTGTTAACATCGTTTGGTTAACCACAGATGAAATACAGTGGACCTCCTGATAGCAGACAATTTACTTGTAAGATTTAATTGTAAGATTTGTAAGATTTTTTTTACTCTATCAACCCCCTCTCAGGGGGAGGAGAGTACAAACATATTTACAACATAGTATAAATATAAAAATAGTATAACAATAATAAACATGTGATAATACGAACAATGATAAACATGTGATAATATGAACAAATAAACATATTTACAAATCAAGTCAAACTGGGCAATTCACGCTCCTACCGCTATGAGTGTGCCTAACAACATTGCTTACTTGTGAGCTTTCATTTACAGTATTACCATCTACACTTGGCTCTTTAAAAAAATGTGACATAATTATCCTAACAAATTTTGCTAGTTTCTTTAGCTGGCAAGCATGAGCTGTATTAAAAACCTTATCCATGTGCAATGCACAATGAAGATAGAGTCTTCTTCACTTTCTGTAATTCTCGTCCTTTCATTCTGCGTATGTATATGTATGCCCAAAATGTAAACATACACCTGTACTGTAATATGATGCAAAGACAGAACCTATACGTACTTGTATGAATACTGGGGGGTGTTTCACAAAGATCCTAAGTCGAACTTAACTCTAAGTTAGACTTAAGAATTATGGAGATCCATTTGTAGCCTTAAAATAAAATATATTTAAAAGCGAAAAAAGTATTTTAGACTTTTGATAAATTCCACATCAAGAACATGAAATCTCCTTGATAATAGAAAATATGAATGATTTGAATCAACATGTTATGCCTTTTAAAATAACTTTTACAAAATATTTTCATAGATGCTAACAGCTTTCCATAATTGTTAAGTCCAACTTAGAGATAAGTTCAACTTAGGATCTTTGTGAAACAATCCCCTGGTGATTTAATCATATGCAAGACACTTTTCAGAATCATCACAGTGATAAGAAATTGACTTAATTGATCTTGCTTAAAGTTGTGCCCTCGAACTTTTTCCTTTATACAGAAAAATATAAAAGCAGAACAAAAAGAAAAAAGAAAAAACATAAAATACAAATATTGCAGCATATTCTTGACTGCAGTGTAGACCATGAAAACCAAAGGATCAGGCTGAATTATATATATGCTTGAAAATTCAATAGAAAAATATGTTATAATTACTAATATCTTCTAATAAAATGGGTTTCACTACAGTCATTTACATGTCATTTAGATACAATCAGTTTTGCTATTTTTTGTTGCAAACTTTGGTCACTAAAATAATTCATCGGATTAATGCAAACCTATCTTTTTCCCGCCGCGACATCCTCACAAGATTAATACTACCAATGAAGAGTATAATGGAAATAAACTTCATAATTGACAGACTAACTAAAGAGATGTTTTAAGTAATAAGCACAATGAATGTCCAAACGAGGCGGATCCCAGTCAATATAAGAAGCCATCATCACTATAGATATAAAGGAGTTTTATCTTATAGAAACTGTAATTAGGTGAATGTTGCACAATTAGAGCTTCATGCTGATTATGTATACATGTACAATGTATAAAAACATAGATTTGTGCCTCCTTATGAGATCAGTAAATAGCCATACATTGTAAACAGCTTTTGGAATGTAGCGCTATCTTGATTTTACTTGGGTACGTGTACGTGCCGACAAACATGCATTGTACTAGCTTGCAAACAGCGTCTGAGAACCGTGATGAAATGAATAGATCAAACAGGGACTAAGAGAGATGCATGACAACACAGAATTTCAGAAAGATTTTTTTTTAAACCAAAGAAGAAACAGGCCGAGGAAGGAAAGACAGAGAAGATGGGAAGAGAGAGAGAGAGAGAGAGGGGAGAGAGACAGAAAGAGACTGACAGAGAAAGAGAGACAGACAGACAGAGAGAAAGAGAAGGAGAGAGAGAGAGAAAGAGACAGACAGAGAAAGAGAGAGACAGAGAGACAGACAGAGAGAGAAAGAGAGGGAGAGAGAAAGAGATGGGGCGGGGGTGATGAGGTTCATTAATAGTTTATTTAAAACTTGTTATCCAATGTACACAAAATTGAGAATGATACTATCTGTTTGGATTGAAATCAATAAAGTTTGAATTTGAATTTGAATTTAAAACTCCTTTCACAGCCACATGGTTGAATTGCAGAATTTGTACAGCATATAAATCATATGACCAATCATAGTTACATAATCAAATTTGATAATAACTTGAAGACATAATACATGTATATGTTGATTACATTTTTTGATTAATTTTGGAAAACATAGTTTTATCAGCTTGACATAACCAAGTAGAGACAGACAGAGACCAATAGGGACAGAAGAAGGGAAAGAGCGAGAGTGATAGAGAGAGAAGGTGAAAATAGGATCAGAAAGCAAAACAGAAAATAATAATAATAATAATAATAATATTGGATATTCATATAGTGCACATACCCACCACGTAAGGTATTCAAGGCACTTCGATATTACTCCGGCTCTGCTAGGCTACCGTGTCAGTGCTCACAGCATTCAAGGGTAGAGAGTGGCAAATGTAGATTAATGTCGTGCCCAAGGACATGTAGTGCCGTGGCTGGACTGGACTGGAACCGCTAACCATGTGATTGTCAGTCCGACAACGCATCCACTAGACCAGGACACTGAAAGAGAGAGCTATATATGTATATGATTTGTATAGAAATAATGCGCAATGTTCTTCATTGACTACCTGTAATTTCTAATTCCATACATTATCTTTATTGCATTTTGTCAATATATTTTTCACACTCTCATTATTTCCCTTTTTCCCTTCTTTTCAGGAGAATCGATACGAGCTTCACACAGCAATGCAAGACAGTGGAAGGTAAGTGTATTATCTCTAGGACCCTTATAGTTTTTTCTATTTTATTTACTTCACTCTCTGTGGTACTTTATCCATTGATTTTGCATTTAATTTCATCAATTGTGCATATGATATAGTACAATAACATCATTACATTCACAATTCAATGCGTGTAGTACTACTGAATAGATCTTTATGTATTATTACGACTTTTGCAGACCTTTGAATATTCTGTAAATTATATTTTACATTAGTAAAACAATGTTAAAATGTCATATATCAAATCAAAATTAGGACAATTCATTGATTTATCGTCTGCACAAAGCTAGCTGCGTTCGCATAAGTTAAAACACACATCTGCGTAAGCATCAAAGGTAAGTGTGAATGCCATGCAATTTTAGTTTGTAATGATAATTAACATTTTTTTCCCTAACATAAAACTTTGTTTTCAGAATCAACCCTTGTTAAATATGAACGACAATACCCCTGGAATACAGTACTAAATTGTATGACTGATATGATAGGCTGAAGATATTCCAAAAAAGCTCTTGGTTTCTAAAAATATGAATGATGCAACTACAAGTTCCTTACTTTAGTGCCATATAACCATTTGAATTTTGTAAAATCTTATTTGTCGGTAAGACCGAGTGATCAAAGCTGGTAGCACTTAAAGGGTGGTGATTGTCTTAAACATTTCAAGGATATGTCTATTCCACTTCATCAGATAGCAGGAAACAAATCTAATAAGACAGCTATCTAGATAGGCCTGGCAAACTTGAGGTGTTAGAGAAAGTCATTTAAGGCTCAAACATGCAATTTAGCAAGGGACATTACCGGTAGGCATGCGGTGTGTGGATTAAAAGAGTCTGATTTATTGCACTAAGTGCATGAGCAATTCTGCAAAATAGTACTCTCCCTGGTGGCCGATTACCAAATTGGTCAAAAATAAATCACACGAGTCGAGAACAGAATAATGTGTGAAATCTGATGGAATCGGGCATGGCGCGACTGATGCAAACAATAGGGGCATTTACATTGCAAGCAAAAACCATGGGTTTTTCTCACATTCAGGAGTTTTGTTGGAAGTTGCTAGGCAACTAGTACTACCCATAAACACGACAAAGTAACCTGAATAGAAGAACCCACCTCTGGAGTGTGGTTTCTTTCAACTCCAGCCAAAACTGCCAGGTTTTTTGCAGTGAAATGCCCGCTTTATAACGCCGTTGAATTATTCTAGTTTTGGCTTATGTGACCCTCCTCACTTTTGCACCATTGCATGCAAAGCAGCAACATGTCTCAAATGCATAGAATTGACAAAAATCAAACAAAAAACAGAATAAGCGAACACTAGTTGTTTTTTCTGGGTTTTTTCCACTAGTGTAAATGGGAATTTACAAAAAATGCTGTCTTTCGACCTGGGTTTTCTACAGTGTAAATGGGCCTAATATCTCCATTCCATAAGCACTGTCATCTTTCAGGAAGGTGAGGTCAACAAGCAGGAGAAAGATGAAGAGTAAAACATTGCCATGGCAACCAATAAATGGAAAGGATAGCATCTCAACGTCACTGGGGGTATATGTCTTCCCCTGGGAATAGTGTGTGACAAACTCGCCCAGGCTTAAAAGACATTTTCGGTAATTCTTCTCTTCTTTTATCTTCTCTTGTTCTTTAAAATCTCTGACACTCCTGGCTTTCTCTCCTCCTCTCTCTCTTTCTCGCTTATTCTTTCTTCCGCACACCTCACACCCTCACTTTTTTGTCTCTGCTCAGCTGTCTGTCTGCCTCTCTATCTCTCCCTCTCTCTCTCGCTCTCCTGTCTTTCTCTCTCTCTGACTCTCCCCTGGCAATCTGTTTTTTTTCTCTCTCTCTGCTGTGATTCACTCTTTCTTTATTTGCTCCCACTCTCACTCCCTCCATCTGTGACCCTCCCCCTCTCTCCCTTTCTCTCTCTCTTTCTCTCTCTCTCTCTCTCTCTCTCTTCTCTCTCTTTCTCTCTCTCTCTCTCTCTCTCTCTCTCTCTCTCTCTTTCTCTCCCTCTCTTTCTCTCTCTCTCTCTCTCTCTCTCTCCTAATGTAATCCTTGCCATTCTTTAGGTATCTAGAGACACTCGATGGTAATGGCATGGCTTCATAATCAAGTTGGACTCCCATTTTCAGATGATTTCCTTCAATTTATGGATAATAATTCTTTTTGAAAAGTAATAAACTTTGGAGCTGAGGTATGGCACTAAAAGACCTTGAGAAATGCCAAGATCATACTAAAGTGCTTAGCATGTTAATGTCCTCAGAGAAAACGAAATTATATTCCTGATGAGAAACGCCCATGTATTGCTGTAAAGAAATTTCATACGAAGCTATTAGGTGTACGCTACGTGTACTGTACATGTTCATACATTGATTTAATAACAAGAGTTTTTAAAAAATTCATTTAACAAAATCGGTATTACCGGTAAAATTAATGATCATGAAATGCATTACTGTGTGCCTGACAGAAAGGCATGGACACATTTTGGTCAAGTTCTTTGCTGTCATATTTTGAAATAAAAGCTATGATCGAGAAATTTAACAATGTAACACACCTATCTTAATATGCATATATATAAACCAAATAGGCGTTTGTTGATGTACATGTGTACATGAATGAGTGGATGAAAGAAATAAAACACGCTAATTATTCCACCATACCAGAAATTAATTAATTAACACTTTGATTGCTTTCTTCACCTCTCTGCACAGTCACTTGTTTGCCAGACATGCAATTTTGCACAAAACAATAGGCACCAATTGATGGAAGGATATTGCTTTCTTTCGCACACCTCACACCCTCACTTTTTTGTCTCTGCTCAGCTGTCTCTCTCCCTCCTCTCTCTGACTCTCCCCTGGCAATCTCTCTCTCTCTCTCTCTCTATGTGATTCACTTTCACTCCCTCCATCTGTGACCCCCCTCCATGGTAACCATTTTAACACCTGTGTAGATCAATCTTGCAATGGAAACAGTTAAGTAATCTTGAAGCCTTTGTTATACCTATCCCATGGAAAATACAATATATGGGCCATAGGAAATTTTGTGTGGCATATATAACATACAGTAATGAGTTCAGCATGTATAGAAAAGCACAAAGGATACAAATTATGTACAAAACTAAACGTACCAAATGTAAAACTTGTTATGAATTTAATTTTATATATGTTGATCCTTTGAAAAACAGAAAATAAAGTTCAGGTACAAGTTCAATTGCATGCATCATAGACCCCTCTTCACATATACTAATATGGAGGGGAAAAAATAGTGAAAGTTCTTTGCTGCATGCAATCGAATTTAACTGCTTTCCTTGTTTGAAAATAGGGGACCCAATTGGTAGCAGGGCTGTAGATGAATAGTCAGCTGATAACAAAATAATCTACATCAAATTTAGTGATGAAAAGAAATGCCTACACGTGCTTGAATTATTTTCTTGTCGTCTGATATTTTACTTCCTGGGTAGGTTTTCACAGGGATTTATTTAATTTTTCACCACAGTCTCCAGAAATGTGCATAGAAATAGTGTTATTAAGGTGAACAAACAAAAAACTGGCATTCAGATATTTAGACGATGATGAGAAATCAGCACTTGCAATAAGAGCTAATTTTTCTAAATACACTACTGTTTTGCTTCAAATGCACTTTTGGCATTGTCATTTTTTTTTTCTCCAGCGAAAATTTAATGTTTGCTTTGGATTTTTGCTTTCTATACAACACTGTGAATTGACTTTTCCCTTATATATCTGCTCTAATTGCAGTAGTATATGGTATATTAGCACTTACAAAAGCACTTCACTATCGCCCACAAAAGTGAGGGGGTGGAGCAAAAAGAAATGCCATCAAAGATCACTTTATTTGTTTTATAGATAGTAATTGGGAATGACCTATGACTTGTTGACAAATTTACAGCAACTCTCAGTCTCAGACAGCTATTGGCATACATGTGGGCCATTACAGGATGAGCAAAGATATGTAATCAGGAAAGTTTAAATGAACCATCTCACTCTCTCTCTCTCTCTCTTCTTTTAAGCAAAATGATGAGGCATTACACCACATAATACATGCATCTATGTGTCCCTTTTCTTTCTCTTCCCCTTATACTCTCTTTCTCTCTCTCTTTCACTGCCTCTCTCAATTGTTCACATCATTAATGAATCAGGAAGAGGCACTACACCACATTGCAAATTGCAATTCATGAGTCCCCTTTGTCTCTCTCTCTCTATCGCTTTATTAATGTAACAGAAAGGGGCATTACACCACATATTTTAAATGCAATTCATTCGTCTCCTTTCTCTTACCCTTTCTCTCTCTCTCTCTCTCTCTCTCACTTTCCCCCTCCCCTTTCTCTCACTCGAACTCATTAATTTTTAATTTCTTGACGTATGATTCTTGTCACGTTGCTCATCAATTTACTGTTAACAGATTTCCTGTATGACCTCGATCTTAACATGCACATTCATGAGTACAGAGGTGGTGAAGATCATATGGCCTTCATTATGCACATATGCTATGTAGCTGTAGGCTGACCTAAATCTATAATGTGTTTTAATAAAGTGCCTTTCTACTTTTGATGGAGGTGTTTGCATGTAAAGAAGTACCAGGAGAGAGAGGGAGATAGAGAGAAAGAGAGAGAAAGAGAGACATTTAGAAAGAGAAAGATCGAGAATGAGAAAAGAGAGAGAGCGAAAGGGGGGGAGAGGGGATGGGAGGGAAGAGATAGAGACATATAGACAAAGAGAGAGGGAGAGATGGGGAGGGAAACAGACAAAGACAGACATACAGACAAACATACAGACAGACATACAGACAGAAATAGAGATGTATTACCATAAAAGACAGATAACAAAAGGAATGGAGAGAGGGATATGTGTCTAGTAAAATTGAGAAAAGCAAAACAGAAAGAGGAGAGGAAGATAGAAAGGGAGAGACAGAGGATAATGATAATAATAAATCTGGATTTATTTAGTGCTTCCTACGAAATTTGTCTCTAATACTCTTTTCACACTTGTTTTGCTTAGCCCGTACTTTGCTTAGCCCGTACTATCCTTAACCCCGACTAACTTTTTGGCTTTTCACACACGCTTATTTAGTCCTGTACTAAGCGCCTATCCCGAATAAGAAAATTCATGCTGTTCTCACTGCAATTCGTTAACCCCGTACTAGCTATATATCGTGAATATCAATTAATTCGCTCCATTGCGTAGTACCGGACTTTTTTTCGTTTCTGTTCTCATTCATTTGCTTGGCACCACAATTGCGGAGTTAGCACCACATTTGCGGGGTTAGCCCTGCTATTTTGCAGGGCCAGCTAACCCCTACTATAGGTGGGGCTAGCCCACTTTGGTAAATGCAAGTCTGAACAGAAAGTGGAATAGGCTTAACCCCGGACTATAGGTGGGGCTAAGACCCCCTTTAACCCCACCTATAGTACGGGGTTAAGCAAAATTTTGCCAGTGTGAAAAGCATATAAGCACTTTACAAATATTATAATTACCCGGTCATTGGATTCACTCACACCCTTTTCAGAGCCACCACAACCCCAAGAAAGAATCACCGAGTATTAAATAAACACAATGCACGATAATAAGTGATAATATAATTGGGTTAGAAGGCAGAGAGAAAGCAAGAAAATAATTAAATAGAGAGGGGGATCGACGTAGTAAAATTTATTAAATTTATTAGATTTCCATATACGTATCTGTATCCATTTCATGGTATGCTCAAGCAGCAGCATATTATTGAAACTTAGACCTTGTTCTCACTCACTTTGAAAGTGGTCTTAGTTAGACCGCTCCAGAGGAACGGGTCTTGAGGAACGGTTTGCGAGGGTTCACACTCCGAGCAGTTTTTTATGGCTCAAACCGCTCCACGAGTCAAAGTGGTCTTGTTGCTATGGCAGCTCAGGTCAGCGGGTAAATTTTTCGCGCGAATACTAAGCGTATGTACCGTACTACATGTTTCGCGTGCAACGTCACTAGACCACTTCCGTTCAAAGTACGCTTCCGTTCTCATTGCACGTTAGAGCGCTCCAAACCGCTCTTAATAAGACCCGTTCCTCAAGACCACCTCCCGAGGTGGTCTTCTGGAGCGGTCCAGAAGTCCACTTCCTGGACCACTTTGACCGTTCTCACTCACTTAAGAACTGCTCCTGAGGAACGGGTCTTAGTTAGACCGCTCCAACGAAGTGAATGAGAACGGGGCCTAAGCTGCCCTACTTATTAGTTAGATCTAGTGCTGCCATTTCAGATGCTAAATAAAAGGATTTCAATATTTCTTCTCGTATCAGTATCCCAATTCCTACCCCTGAGTTGAAAGAGGCAACATTTTATCACACATATATACTGCATCTCTTACATGTATATTGTTCCATGTCGTCTTAACTCTACAATTTATAAGCTAATTTTCAAATTAAGTAGAAATACATTTTCATTGTCCAAAAGTATTTGAAGCGGTATCAAACAGTAACGTTTGAATTTATGAGTGAAAACAGTTCTCCTCTGTATCCAAAGTGTGATTAATATCTTTTGGTATTTGTCCTTATACATGTATATATTGCTAACATGTAGATTATATAAACAGATTTTATTTGCCTTGCCCAATAAAAGTTGTCATTATTATTGACATTGATTGATCAATCATATATTGGAATATAATCAGTTAGTCTTTAATTGAAACCTCATACATATACATGTAGATGTTTGCACACTTAGTTTATGAATTCATATTCTTGCATGATGTACATCATTGTCTGACCTTATACACCTATCAGCAATGCATCAAATTGCATCTTCAAAATTGAAAAGAACTGCCTAACCTTTAGAGAGATAATCCTTGTATAGCTCCATTGTGAGTAAACTCAGTGGAATTATATATTGACTGAAATGATTTGAGACACTAATGTATATTTACAGGCACTCTACAGTAACCCATTTCAAACTTGCCATGATTAAATGGTTCGGATATGCATGCAGGAAGTGGGGAGAGAAAGGGTGAAAGTGGAGAGTGGGAGGGAGGGAGGGAGGATATAGATAGAGGGAGGGAAGGATGGAGAGAAAAAGATAAGAGAGGAGGGACGGGAAGAGGGAGCAGGAATACGGGAGGGGGAGATGGCTGAGTGAAATGGTGGGAAGGATGGAGAGAAAAAGATAAGAGAGGAGGGACGGAGAGAGGGAGCAGGACTACGGGAGGGGGAGATGGCTGAGTGAAAGGGTGGGAAGGATGGAGAGAAAAGATAAGAGAGGAGGGACGGAGAGAGGGAGCAGGAATACGGGAGGGGGAGATGGCTGAGTGAAAGGGTGGGAAGGATGGAGAGAAAAAGATAAGAGAGGAGGGACGGAGAGAGCTAGGGAGCAGGACTACGGGAGGGGGAGATGGCTGAGGAAAGCATGGGAAGGATGGAGAGAAAAAGATAAGAGAGGAGGGATGGAGAGAGGGAACAGGAATACGGGAGGGGGAGATGGCTGAGGAAAGGGTGGGAAGGATGGAGAGAAAAAGATAAGAGAGGAGGGACGGAGAGAGGGAGCAGGACTACGGGAGGGGGAGATGGCTGAGTGAAAGGGTGGGAAGGATGGAGAGAAAAAGATAAGAGAGGAGGGACGGAGAGAGGGAGCAGGACTACGGGAGGGGGAGATGGCTGAGGAAAGGGTGGGAAGGATGGAGAGAAAAAGATAAGAGAGGAGGGACGGAGAGAGGGAGCAGGAATACGGGAGGGGGAGATGGCTGAGTGAAAGGGTGGGAAGGATGGAGAGAAAAGATAAGAGAGGAGGGACGGAGAGAGGGAGCAGGAATACGGGAGGGGGAGATGGCTGAGTGAAAGGGTGGGAAGGATGGAGAGAAAAAGGTAAGAGAGGAGGGGTGGAGAGGGAGCAGGACTACGGGAGGGGGAGATGGCTGAGGAAAGGGTGGGAAGGATGGAGAGAAAAAGATAAGAGAGGAGGGATAGAGAGAGGGAGCAGGACTACGGGAGGGGGAGATGGCTGAGTGAAAGGTGGGAAGGATGGAGAGAAAAAGATAAGAGGAGGGATAGAGAGAGGGAGCAGGAATACGCGAGGGGGAGATGGCTGAGTGAAAGGGGGGGAAGGATGGAGAGAAAAGATAAGAGAGGAGGGACGGAGAGAGGGAGCAGGAATACGGGAGGGGGAGATGGCTGAGTGAAAGGGTGGGAAGGATGGAGAGAAAAAGGTAAGAGAGGAGGGGTGGAGAGAGGGAGCAGGAATACGGGAGGGGGAGATGGCTGAGTGAAAGGGTGGGAAGGATGGAGAGAAAAAGATAAGAGAGGAGGGACGGAGAGAGGGAGCAGGAATACGGGATGGGGAGATGGCTGAGTGAAAGGTGGGAAGGATGGAGAGAAAAAGATAAGAGGAGGGATAGAGAGAGGGAGCAGGAATATGGGAGGGGGAGATGGCTGAGTGAAAGGGTGGGAAGGATGGAGAGAAAAGATAAGAGAGGAGGGATAGAGAGAGGGAGCAGGAATACGGGAGGGGGAGATGGCTGAGTGAAAGGGTGGGAAGGATGGAGAGAAAAAGATAAGAGAGGAGGGACGGAGAGAGGGAGCAGGAATACGGGAGGGGGAGATGGCTGAGGAAAGGGTGGGAAGGATGGAGAGAAAAAGATAAGAGAGGAGGGGTGGAGAGACGGAGCAAGAATACAGGAGGGGGAGATGGCTGAGCGAAAGGGGAGAGGAGAATAGGATAACATATAAAAAGGACCAAATGTGTTTATGGAAACCATTACTCAAATAATGCTTTGAAAATTGAAGTAAATATTTTCATCATTATGTATTTAATGATATCATTTTTGAAGAGCATTCCATGCTGTTTGTAGTGCATCAACTTTTGATGGTAATCCTTTCCAGGAAATATTTTCCCTGCATTCAGTATCACATCCCAACTAGTTTTTCATAATTTTTTGGAAGGATGGGGGGTCAGATATGGGCAGGATGGGAATCAGTGCCTGTTTCCATAGCAACTGTGTCTATGGCAGGTGGATGAAGGTGATTGATACTACGATCATCTCTCATCTCAAACACCTTGGGTGACCGTTCGTGAACACTGACTTTCCTCTTGTACCCCACTCACTCTTACGCATGTAACTAATATCAGCGTCACAACAACTTACAACTTATATTCTCTGTTTCTTTGTTAGGCTGGGGTTTTTCTCGCCCTAGGATAGCATTGTATAGCGATAATAATAATTACTGTTTTTTAGTTGTTCTTTTTAAGCGGCAAAGCGCTTCACCAGTTACAACAGACCAAAGAGCTTATGGTATTATTATTACCTTGATCACTGGATTCAATTACTATACTGTACAATGCAATGCACATTCTCCATTCCCTGGGGAGCATTCCAGCTAGTCGCCTGTTTACGATGACAATGATGTTGTTTTTCAAGTTCAAATTTCCCTGTCTCTATGTCATTCGATATTTCATGCAGATCCCACCTCCCGCTTCTCTGATAAAAACATCCCCTTACAGAAAATTTCTTGATGATTTTGAAAAAGGGGTTGGACCTCTGGAGACTTGATAAAGGGAAGGGGGTATATGTACATATCTATTCACCCATTTTGAACCCCAAATGTTTCATGCAATAATTCTATGATATAAAATGGATACATGTAAATTGAAATGTTTATATTCTGCATCAACTCTGGCAGTGAGTTATCTCAGGCTTTGGTATTGTAGGGGTGGAAGCTTGGATGGTTCAAACATCCTACAGTGGCACTGAAAGGGTTTGTAAATCACTTATAATAATTGGAACTCACAATGCAGATTTTGATTTAAATAAATCATTCTAGCCTCTCTATTGTTTAGCCTTAAGTACTATCATCATGACTACCAGTACATTTCTTTTATATCGTGTAAAGTTTCCCACTTTCCTGTCCTTGGCAGTCTGCCCTTCGCTCAATGAAACTGTTGATTTTTGTCATCAATTCATCCCTTGAATCTACTCATTTCTACATCAGCTCTCACAGCTTTATATTTTCAATACCAGATCACTACTATTCCTTGATTTGGCAATCTAGGTTTCCCTAATGACATACCGCTTCACAAATATTATCTATCTGGATTACTCTGATGTATTTGCAGCAAATCTTATCTTGATCGATCTGATATATTTGCAGCTCTCATTAATATACCCAATATGTACATCACCGATACATCGATTTCTTCTCTTTGCAAATCTAGCTTCTCCTTCTCAAGGAAATTGCATCTTTTCTTTTTTCTTAAATCTCATTATCCCAAATTGATTGAATCTTTCAGTAGCATTCACAAGTGGCACTTCTCTATTGAGTTAGAGTGAGATGTGTCTTATATTGATTCCCTACTCATCAATCGTGGTTCTATTTCGTTCATTCATCAATACACAGATTTGACCTCATCTATATTCTAGTGTCTGCGTAAACTCCAAGATGGTGTTTGTGAACGAGGATGAAAATGAGGGATAAACTATTCAACGCACACACAAAAATTGAAAGATTAATTCCTGCATGGATCAGGAAGAATCAGCTCTTTGTCTCTGATCTCTCTGATCTCCCTCTCTCTCCCCTCCCTCTCTCTCTCTCTCTCCCACCTTCCCCTTGTATAGTCCCTATTTCTCCCCTTGTATCAATTTTGTATATTATTTGTTTATTTTGCTCATCATTTTGTCTGTTGAAACCCAGAAGAATGTTAATTCATATACTTGTACCTTTCCTCCCCCACTGCCTTTCAACATACAATTTGTTTTGTTCATTATTACTTTTTGTTATTTCCCATGTTTCATTTTGGACCCCATCTATAATCCAAGCTTGTGTGTATGTAAGCATTAGAAAGGTGTTTGTGAACGAGGATGAAAATACTATTCATCCCACAGAAAACTGAAGGGTTAGTTCTTGCATGGGTTTTTTAAAGGAAAATGTTGGCTTTTTGTCTCCGATATACATGCTGTTCATAGTTTGTTATATTTCTCCCTATTTATTTTTTTGCTTAAAGTAGACATTCTAGGACAATAAATTTCCATTAATTTGGTACCTACGGCAAGCCTATGTTATTTCTAAATCATTCATTTTCATAGCATATCACAAAAATCTTCTTGCTACTGGATATCCTCAATTGAAATGTTAAAAATTAACCTCCTCTTTTTGCCTAGAAAATCAGTCAAGGCCGGAGCTGGTCCACTATTTGTGACGACACAAACGGGAAAGAGTATATTCATGTACCCGGATGTTCCATAGAGAAGCATGTGCAGAGAGATACAAATATCTGCTATTTTGTTTCAAAGGCTGAAAAGTCCAATAATTCATAATTCTATGTACAATTCTTCATAGTATAAATATCAATTCACTTTTTCAGAATTATGACATAAACATGCCAACGATGCGCTATTAGTTGATATTTTCACCATGTAATTTTTGTTGTGTGTGTTGAATTTGGTGAGATTGTGCGTGTGCTCGGTAAAGTAAATCCGGCGTTTTGCTTTGTTCTCGCGTTCGGTCTAGCCAGCTTTACACATATACACGTACGGTACATATTATATAATTATATCAATTGACAATGGCTGGAGAGTTTGACCAGAACGATCTTTTTATGGATTTTGAAGAGTTTATGGAGGAACTTGAAAGTAATGAAGGAGAAAGGGACGAGAGTGCATTGTGAGATATTCCAAATTCCTACGCCGTTGGTCACTGGTTGAGGAGCAGGTCTTTGTTAGTGTTTTTCCTTAGCTGGTAACGTCGCTCTCACTCTCTTGCAATTGCGGATATACAGATACCTAGTGCTCGTATGTTCCAAAAGCCGCCGAGAGCAGCGGCCTGGTCTTACCTGCCGATTCCGTTCGCTTCACGAACTTTCGTGCAAGAGTCGCATCACTCGCAGATGAATATCATTCAATCACTAGTCAGGCGTCGTCAGCTAAATAGAGGAAGCTTGATCTCGTTCAAGTTTGATATATACTTTTAAAAAATATTTAACTGGTACTATATCCTTTTTTGAGGCAGTCACACACATCCATGATAATTACAGTCACAGTTCTAGGCCTATTCGTTTCACAAAACTGCTCCTGTACCTTATCTGATGACAAGATAATGTATATATACACCCGCCTATACGTGCATATGATTTAACTTTGTTTCCCGAGCAGTAAACCCGTCTTAAAACTCTACCAAAAAGGATAATGTGAGAAGCTAACAGTGGAAGTTACAAACTGATTCAGCCGAGGACGCAGGTTCGAAACTGAATCGCGTCTTTCGGATGGTGACGTTAAAGGTCGGTCCCCAGACATAAATAATCATATCTGATTGATACACGTCTGTAAAAACCCAATACACACACACACGATAATGTGAGAATATAAAACGAAATCAGCGACTGGAAAACGTTGCTTAGTTATTCTTCATTCAAATAAAAACAGAAAATCTATCCCATAAACTCGTTAACAAGAAAAATTCTAAGCTCTGACAGGATAGCATTTACGTGGGCATATCATTGGCATTTACTCTCACTAAGCCCATGGTCCCGGTTGTGATGTCAAGAACAAGCGCGTAGCCAGGATTTTATTTTAGGGGGGCGGTAGTGAGCACGCAAAGCGTGCGAATCACTTACAGAGCGCGCAAAGCGCTCCCTGGGGGGGGGGGTGGGTGCAGGAGGGGAGTTTCCCCCCTCCCGCGAAGCGTGGAAGCTTTGACGTTTCATTAAATTATTAGAGTAAGAAGCCGATCCATTGTACCCTTCTCGGCTCTTAATCCTTGTCTGAATTCAGTTTCCCACCCCCTTCCACACGAAGCGTGAAAGCTTTAACGTTTCATTAAATTATTAGAGAAAGAAGCCGATTCGTTGTACCCTTCTCGGCTCTTAATCCTTGTCTGAATTCAGTTTCCCACCCCCTCCAACACGAAGCGCGAAAGCTTTGACGTTTCATTAAATTATTAGAGAAAGATGACGATTCGTTGTACCGTTCTCGACTCTTAATCCTTGTCTGAATTCAGCCCCCCACCCCCTCCGCGAAGCGCAGGAGCTTTGACGTTCCATTTAATTGTTAGAGAAAGAAGCCGATTCGTTGTACCGTTCTCAGCTCTTAATCCTTGTCTGAATTCAGTTTCCCCCCTCCTGCGCGAAGCGCGGAAGCTTTTACGTTTCATTAAATTATTAGAGAAGATGACGATTCGTTGTACCGTGCTTCTTTTTCTTCGTACGTCCTCTTCCTTTTTCTCTTCTCTTCTTTTTTTTTTTTTTTGGCCGGCGTTTTTTTTGGGGGGCGACCGCCCCCACCGCCCCTCCCTGGCTACGCGCCTGGTCAAGAATAGAGGACCCGGTTTCTACGTGCATTTCTGTGTTTCCGATTTCGAGATTTTGGTGGAGTCTACTCGCATAAATTCACTATTTGGAACTTGTTTTGTCGGTTGAACGCCATTTAGTGTTATTCTTGGGGTTAAAAGCTTTCTATTGATGTAATTATATCAATTTTTGGGATTGCCTTAGAATGTCAACTTTAATGTTGTAACTGTTATACCTTATATTTACATTCTAACTATTTTTTCTTAACCCCATCTGTAATCTGAGCTAGTGTATCTGTAAGGGATGAAATGGTGTTTGTGAACGAGGATGAAAATACTGTTCATCGCACAGAAAACTGAAGGGTTAATTCTTGCATGGGTTTTTTAAAGGAAAATGTTGGCTTTCTGTCACTGATATACATCTCATTTACTCCCCCCTGCTGTTTGGAGTTTTTTTTTCTCCCTTTTATTCATTTTGCCTTTTTATTCATTTTGCTTAATGCTGTACTATTTATAGGCCTACCCAATATTAACATTCTGACTATTTTTTCTTAACCAAAGAGATATTAGCCCACTTGACGGTTACAATGTATGTTGACCCTGTTATCATTCAAATAATCTGAAAATGGAGGGCAGTCAGTAAAATGATAGGAAACTTGTAATCATCAGTTGAATTATAACAAATAAAGCATTAATTTGAATGATAGCCAGGAAATTACTCCTTCAAATGTAGACACAGATATTATTAGGTTGAGTAACTAATAATAATGAATGATAACAACAAGTTTTTATTGAATAATAGCATAGAAGTTTGGTTGAATCATAGCATTGAGTTGTTTGTTGAATAATGCAGATAAAGAAATTGTTGTTTTGAATGATATTAGCGAAACATTATCGGTTTAAATGAAAGGTTTGAATTAATGTTTTGAATAAAAGCAAACTGCAGTTTTTCCTGGTCTTGAGCATAAGAAAATAACATTCGTAACCTTTAGGCAGACCAACGTAGACAGGCTTCACTGTATTTTAAAAATTACATTGATTCACACTGAACGTGTGTTTTCTTGGAAACCTTATACATCAAATCCTGTAATAAAGGGCTACACTTTCATGTGGTTCTATTCCCTAGAGCTTCTGTTCTCCAATTACGATGTTCATCAAGCACTCTCTGTCCTTCAGATATAGAGCAATTAGATTTTATAGCGCAGATGTTGCGAGCATTACATTTATTTCAAATAAAAGAAATGTTCAAAAGGCATTTTCAAAAGTAAAGTCCTAATGGCTGTTTCGCAGCTCAATGAAAATATGAAAGCGTGCTGTTCATTTGGTAATGTTTCTGCCTCATTGGGTGATAATAACACTATTTCACAAAACTTTGAACCTCATTTTTGAACGTGAGATTCATTAGAATGCGAAGGAAAAGGAAACAAGTCAGATTTATCTTCTCATGCAAAGTATGTTTTGAGCATTAAAGAGAGAAAAAAGTGTAGATTATGTACAAACAAATCTTCTAAGAATGGCATTGAATAAAGACATACTGAAACATAGTTTTTGTCTTGCACTCAGTAAAGTGCAAGAGTGAATATAAGGCAAGAATTGGACAATATAAACCGAAACTAAAGGAGCAAAGCATGCACAAAGCTTTAGTATACCTGTTAAAAAATCATCTGCACATGTGCCCTTTAGATTTAGATTTTCAAACCCACATTTCAGTTATCATTGTTCGCAGTTGCTCCTTTATATAAACTCATGTAGAGCTTGACAACTTCATCATAGATATATTTTTTAATTGTTTATTTTAGTAAGGAAGAGGGCAAAGGAATGGGGAAAGAAGGTGATAAAACCCTTTCTCGCTGCACCCCTAATGGTGTATAATTCTTTATCCATAACTGTCATCAATGGGTTCTGCACATCATATAGCATTTGTTTTAATATTTTAGTCAGTAAAATAAATGATTATTCATGCATTTCCTACTGGGCTGTGATGAATAGATTCAGGGATCCGGGGGGCCCCCTCAGGTGCCCCCAAAATGATGTAATATTAGTTGAATTAACAAGTTCCTTTAATATAACACACTTTTTTACCAATGTATTTAGAAAGACAATATATCATCTAATATTCTTTTAACACTTGTTTTGCTTAACCCGCACTTTGCTTAGCCGCGTACTATCCTTAACCCCGGACTAACCTTTTTGGCTTTTCACACACGCTTTTTTAGTCCTGTACTAAGCGCCTATCCCGGAATAAGAAATTAATGCTGTTCTCACTGCAATTCGTTAGCCCTGTACTAGCTGTATAGCGTGAATATTCATTAATTTGCTCCATTGCGTAGTACCGGAGTATTTTTCGTTTCTGTTCTCATTCATTTGCTTGGCACCGCAATTGCGGAGTTAGCACCACAATTGCGGGGTTAGCCCTGCTTTTTTGCAGGGCCAGCTAACCCCGTACTATAGATGGGGCTAGCCCACTTTGGTAAAATCGTGTCTGAACAGAAAGTGGAATAAGCTTAACCCCGGACTATAGGTGGGGCTATGACCCCCTTTAACCTCACCTATAGTCCGGGGTTAAGCAAAATTTTGCCAGTGTAAAAAGAGTATAACTAGAGTTTGATACTCTTGAATCACTTATGTTACATTTGGGCCATTAAAATCATATTTTGGGTACCCGTGACATAATTATTTGTCTATCAAAGCCTCATGCCCATAATGTATTATTGTATTTGATACCCCCTCCCCCAAAAAAATTACTGTGCTCTTTTACCCCAGAAAATTATTTAAAGCAGTCCTCTTGACTGTCTAGAGTAGCTGATCACTTGGGCTCTTTTGGAGCACCTTCTGTGCCCTTGTGGTATTCTGTGGGTCTTAACCTAATCCATATTTAATTGTATCGTTCATAGTGGGTTTTCTACACCAAACAAACATTTTCAGCCAAAATATTCGTTCTGAATTGCATAAAACAATGATGGGCCCCTAAAACTTAAAAGTTGGGCACTTTGGGCACCATTTACCAAAAATCAGTGTGTGGCATCATTGCCAGCATCAACTTTTACCCAGGAATCCACATTTAAAAAAAAGGTGAATACCATTTCCCTGTTGGAGTTAGCTGTGTGTGTAACTAACTATAGTTGGTGGACTTGCTATATATTTGTGTTTCATCCAAGAAGTAACACTGGTGCCCCCAACCCCACACTCATTCCACCCCATGATACACGAGTGCCCTGTCAGTGCCCGGACTCCTACCATGCCAACAAATGTAGGTATTACATGTATACATCAAGATAGTCATAAAGTATGTACAATTTCTATCAGTTTATGATAAAGAAGTCATGCACAAAATTTTAAATCTCTTTAGATGCAATATTATTTTCCACCCTACTTCTATTTCCTATCTCTTTAGATTTGAGCTCTGTAACCCCAAATTCCTAATAATCCTTTACAAGGACCTAGATTTTCCTTTTGCCTTCATTTTGTTTTTGTTATCAATCAGTCAGTAAATTGAATCTTTACAAACATTGAGATGTCAATAGTTTCCACTAAGAATCAGGGCTTTACTAACAGGAAACAGAGATGTGCACTACAGCCCTATTTTCACTTTATCTTTTATAATTTAATTTATGAGAACACAGTTTTAGGGATCTTTCAAAATATGTATAGAGAGAGAAATCTAATTATTCCATGTTAGCTATTGGAATAAGTACTTTTACAAGTACATGTATGTACATGCAACAAAAGAATACACCTGACAGTGGCCTGTACTTATTGCGAAGAAGAAGAACAACAACAACTATCTATCTATCTATTAAAGTATCTATGTCCCAAACACTGTTGCTTGGAGGCTGTTGGGGTGACAATGAAATGGACCTTGTGTCACAGGTCCTCCATAACTTCCTGTTTTCAGCTGTTCTCGTTACCTGCTCGAATGGCACTCCCCATCCACTGCTTGATGTTATCAGTCCATGGGGGTGTTTCACAAAGACTAAGATCGACTTTAAGTTGGACTTCAGTATAACAGGCCGTTCGTGCCATTGTTTGCTCTCACCATTGGTCTCTGAATTATGATCTATAGATAATATTTTTTCCTTCAATAATGAATTATCAAAAAATGTAAGTTTTGTAGATTTTTACCATGATTTGTACGTCCCTTGAGAGACCAATGCCAGTAAATAATGATAGCAAACAATGGCATGAACGGCCTGCTATACTTAAGTCCAACTTAAAGTCGATCTTAGTCTTTGTGAAACACCCCATGTCCTAGTTTGACTGCCCCTCGTTCTTCTCCCGTCAGTTCCTCCTTGCAAGATGGTGTTTGCCAAGCTATTCTTCCATCCAGTTACATGCCCAAACCACTGTAGCTGTCTTCTTTTCACAATTGTGACGAGGTGATCATGTTCCCCTTTATAACTCGCCATTATCTCTCTCACTTGCTTGTTGGACATATGCGAAGCGTAATGGATATGCAGAAGCCTTCTCATACAAATTTTCTCAAAAGCATTTATTTGCTTTTCCACCTCTGCAATCAGTGTCCATGTTTCATGTTATTAATTGCTATGTACATGTTCTTTTTCTATTTGACTGTTTTATTTCATATTATTCTATCTTTTATTGTACATGTAGTCATTGAATGTATCCTCATGTTTTTAAATACATATATTGTAATTTGAACGCAATTCAGCCATTGGCTGCCATTTACAACCATTTACAAATTGTGATAAACCCTGTATAAATGAATGAATGAATGATTGAATGAATTTCATCAAAATATATGACTAGGTTGGATCTTTTCTTTTTGGAGGATCTACGTATTACAGTATGCTATCAATAACAATTTTAGTCCTCTCGAGTGGAAGAAGGCACTTTTGATAAATGCACACATAAGTGACATTTATTTTTAGTGAATGATAAATGGGAGATTGATATTTTAGCATACAACAAATAGAAGAATTGTTCCCAAATATATCACCAGTTTGAAACTCCTGTATGCACAGAGATTACAAACCTCTTGAAATTATAACCGTCTGATTTTGTTGACTTGTTTCCTTTAAATTTTCCACCAAACTTCCCATCAAACTTTTCACCAAACTTTCCACCAATCTGCTTTTTTTCTTATTTTTTAATGTTTTCATCCAATTCTACTCATTAAGAAGGTTGGACTTCAATTTAAATTATAAATATACCGGTGTGATGTGGTCTGCAGATTCCATTGAAGAAACAGGTTAATTTCTTTCCTTTGAAGCAGTAGGGATCGATTGGTATCCAAGGATATTCCAAACCTTTCAGAAGATTATTAGATGACACTTTGGATGGAAAGCTCATACAAGGCAAATAAAAAAGGGACATTAGTGCGTCATGTTACTGATTCTAGCAGCAGTGCATAATTCATCATAATGTTCCATCGATGACAAATGTGAAGCTCCCTTGTTATATTTTGTATCAATTTGTCGCATCTCCAGAGAACCTGAGGGGCTATTGAATGGCCTCAGTTTGATGGACTGCATGCATGCTGCCCTTTAAGTTTCATATCTTTAGAAATAAAATCTTTTTTGCTCACACTGAAATTCAAAATTGCAGAGCTCCATCGACAATGACATTCTGTAGTTTCAAAATACATGCACCGACTGCCTGCAGATGTACCAAAACTAGTCTAATTACTTTGAAATCAAAAGTGTCATTCATATAAATATATCAATCTTATTGACTGATAGCACCAAGAAATATACATATGTGTGTTCCTGACATTTCTTTAGGTAACAATTTGTTTTGCTATTTATGTTTCACCAGAAATAGACAATTTGTAGCTATATGTACATCATATCTGACTGTGGAAGGGGGCTGAAATGTAGCTTTTTTTTCTTCTTTTATGAAGGATAGAACATTTGCTCGCAAGGAATAGTAATAGTCATGCTAGATACAGTATCATCTGCTATCATCTGCAAACACACAGTCCAAGCACTTTCATCACGACATTGTCATTGGTTACTAGATTAGAATCGAGGTGTGAAACCGATAGGTCAGATGAGTTGAGACTTCCTGCCATGTTAGGCAAGCTTCCCTTTCATTCCAAATATCAATGAACTATCCATCTCCTGTTCCCCATTGTTACCACACATCCAATCACCTGCACGTTTCGACGCAGCGCCCGGCCCTCGCTTGACCCACGCATCGCTACGCTTCCTCTCGCAATTTCCTGCAGAGTTGCTGAGGTGTTTCTATGGTTGACAGCTTTGAAAGGGATAGAAAGGCTACTTGATTGGATTTCGTTTTAATTTCACGAATTGTGTCGCACATTTCGTGGGTGGCCTAGACTGAATGCTTTAATTGTAGATGTTGTGATTGAGCATGTCAAAGTTGTGTAACATCTTTGAGGTGTTCGCTTGTTTGTAGAGGGGGTACAGGTAGCAGCTCACATTGTGTGCATTACTCAAGCACAGAATTTAATTTCTCATTGTCTTGTTTCCTATTTCCACTTTGGTGTTTTTGTGGTTTAAACCTCAGAAAATGTTCTGATAGAGACATATACAAATGAATAAAACAGAGCATTTACGTTCAATTTTAAAAAAAGGTAATCTTGATTTTCTGTAAATTATGTACCAAAGTTATTGTAATTTTGCAAGGATCCTTTTTAAACAACCCATTTATGTGCTTTTCATGACCCCCACTTCAGATATCTTATAATAAATGTTTGTATTTTGAAAAATATAATTATATTGATTCTATCTTGACATGTGAATAAATAAATGAAATTAAATAAACAAAATAAATGAAATTTAGATAGCATTATAGAAGACCCCCCCCCTGTACTAGAACTCCAGATTAAGTATAACTCTTTCTGTTTCCTTGTCTCTTTATATATATATATATAGAGAGAGAGAGAGAGAGAGAGAGAGGGGAGAGAGACACAGAGGGGGAGAGACAGAGAGAGACACAGTGAGAGTGTATCATCTTTTCTTGACCCCCACTCTTGACCTTCAATTTTAATACACCAACTCCCTATTTTTGCTACTCCTACTCCTAACTGGTACAACGAAGGACACTTTTAATCTACTTAATCCAGTGAAGTGCATCTTTAATAATATGTAGCGATGTTTAACCTTGTGCATGGCACTCTAAAGCTCAATAATTAAATTTTGGTATTACCATGGAATAGAAGGCTATATTTATACACAGAGGGGTCACAGTTATTATTTTTTCCTTTTTGGCATATCAGAATTTAAGGGGAACTGATAGTATTAAGTGCATATCACATTTATATAGTGTATATTCATGTACATTTACAATGGCCCTATACTTTTCTTAAGAGCTTTGGAAATGATTTATAATTAAAAAAAGACAGAATAATGACTCTATTGACATGTAGACGTTTTTAAAAATTGGAAGAGAAATTGTATTGAAAAAAAAAATTAGCCTGCGACACCTTTGTCAGAAGTATGAAATGAATATCCTTTGTTTGTTGCAAATCTATCCCTTACAGACTGTATACACTAGTTAAACAAATTCTTAATGTACACTCGACCCAGGTGATGTAAATGGGTACCTGGCAGGAATTAATTCCTTGAAATGCTAGAGCGCCGTAATGGCAGCCATGCTAAAGTCGGGGTAATAATTGCGGAGCGCCAGGAGTGTCAAGTCTGACAGATATGAGTGCTATACAAGAACCCACTATTATTATTATATTTGATAAGTTCATATCTTCCATAGATCTGCAGATTTATGTATTTCCCAACATGTACTTATGACTAGAAGGCTGTCCAAATAAAATGTTGATGAAAATGTATTTATTTAATTGTCAAATTAGCACCTGAATATGTATCGTAAAGCTCATACATCTGAATTGATCATACTACCCAATCATATCAAGTATTTAGTTTGTTTATATACCTATGAAACAGTTATTCTGCCTGTATGTTTAGGGGATCCCACTTTCATTTTGAGGTAATCTTATTAAAACAAATGTTCAATCAATTTGCCAGTAGTTACTAACAATTTAATTAACCAGCAAAACACGTAATCAACCAATTGATCAAGCTCACAATTTATATAATTGATTAAAGTTATTAAGGCAGTGTACTTGTTTGTTCAACCAACAACTAACTGAAAAAGTTCTTACACTGGTATATGTGTTAATTTGGGTAACAAACAAGACATTCACTCTTTAAACACTTAGTTGACATTCTATAGTGTTGGAAAATAACAAAAAAACAAAGAGAAGAAAAAAGTGACATTTCTGGTATTGCTTACCATTGTGTTGCTATCCGAAGAGTGTCAGTTTCTATGATGATTTAATTGTGGACGTGTCTATCAAATTAAGCTTTCACAGAGATGCGGAAGCAGTTTTACAGCTCTGTGAAAGGCATCTTGGAAAATACACTAACAATTGATTTTCCAACCACTTAAGATTTGTTAAAAAACCTCCACGCAATTAAGTGTATGCGTGGCTCGCGTAAAATCTGTTACGTGTCTGTGTAATTGATAGAGATTTCCGCCACAGGAGAGGAGTTGAGAGATGTATGACCTGGTGTTAGGATACTCTGTGGGGAAAACAGAGAAGAGTAACCAGGAGAAATTTCCATAAACAAAGCCCCACAGTTTGATTAGGGTACCAGTAGTTTAAGGTGGTAGTCAGCAAATAAAAAAAATAAAAAAATTGTGGATCTTGCACATCTGTGAATCTTCTGGAAAATGTCAGATTTCTACATCCATCACAAAGGTTTCAACCTCATTTGTACATCGTCTGTTTGGAGCTACATATGTATGAAGTCTTATACCTTAACAAAGACTTTATGCCGTCCTGGCTCCAACCACTTGACACGATGCCGTAAACTGCCTAAAAACACCAATGGGCCAAAATATAAATCACTTTATGTGTTCAAAGAAATGGCAAGTAAGGGTGAAAGAGAGCAGTTGCGACAAACAAATCTCCTAACTGTAAACACTTATTTATGTATTATGAGGTGAAATGTGAAAAAAAACTCTGTGATTCAGATTCAAACAATGATGTAAGATAAGGAATACTGTATGTCACCTCCTCCACACACAGTTTATCAATTATTTCAGTTTCAAAGACAAAAAATTTTTTAAATTGTTTTTGATTTTCAGTGAAGATTTTAATGGTTTCTTTTTTATTCTTTGCCTGTTTTTTTTGGACAGAGTTCAGCTTTTCAGGAGAGAAGAAAACAGATGTACGATCTTGCAATTGACATTCAGACGTACAATCATAGATTAGGTCTCATCAATGAACTAGCTGTGTGTATCGAAGAGAGGATACATGCAGATGGATATACACTCTATGCTGTTACTGGAAACGGCTCAGTAAGTCAAACAATTTTACCTACCAGTTCATAAATGTTTAGTTTTAAAAAAAGAAGAAGTTTAGCTTTTTAAAAATAGAATATAGTATAGTGCAATGGGATCCCTATCATACAGAATAATATATATATTTTTGTTGTTGTGATTGATGCCCTTTAAAGGCAGGGTATTTTACCAAAGTTGCTACCACTGCTGTAATGTGTTTTCAATTGCGCCATCTTTTGGTGAAGCCGTACATAGAGTGATTTCCGGGTCCTGTACCCGACCATTTTGATTTTAATATTTTGTATTTGTAGTTCACAACATTTGTTTTCCTTTTAATTTTGTGCTTTAAACAGGAACTGTATGAATACAAGGGCAATGAAAAGAGGTGAGTGACTATATGTATTCATTATTTTTTGTGTCTTCTGACTATCCATTTTCTCCTTGTAATTTTACAGCAATATTTCTATTTACTTGTTTGCCATCAATGGGCATTTTGTTTTGGTAAGTCTGTTATTCTATTGCACAGCCGCAGTTCTTGAAGGATTATCTTTGGGGTAGGGGTTCTTGTATTCATCATCCTGTTTCTAAATGTTGTGAGCGACCGAGGAAGAAAGACTCTTGATTATCTATAAAATCTTAATTCCTTTTGAAATACATAGCAGTTTTTAATAATTTATTTTCACGAAATTTACATTATTACAAAATGATATTCTAAATATTTATTTGTGACACCCCGGTTGAAACACATGGACTTAGCTTATGGGAATTAGAGAATTCGGTAGTCACTGGGTTAATAAACCCTGTAGTAATCAAAGAATTGCCAACCTTGCCACACCAGCAATTGTGCATTTCAAGTGAGTAATGATTTATCAGACATAATGGGAATGATGGAGGGCCGGCCGGATCTGTCCGTGCTTCTTTGATTTACAGAGCTATCACAACAGTCTCTTGTATTTCTTGTATGTTACAATATCTGTCTTGTTGATCGGTGCCTCTTTCAAGCCTCTTTCACTTTGACACCGTAACCAACCTCAAGAACTGCTCCATTAAGATGAGTTGGCATAAATGTTGTGCGCTTCGCATTTCATATGTTAAACACAGAGGAACAAGTACGCTTTGGGGCCTTTGTTGCAAGTGCTCAGCTATCACTTTTCACCTCTATCTGCTATTCAAGTACGAAAGGTGTTTGTTTGTAGTTTTTTTAATTTTCTGGAGGGGTACAGTATCATGTCTGAACGAGGCTTTAATCTTCAGGCCCCCCCCCTCGCAAAAAACTTACCACTGATGGTAACCATGCCATCAATATTAATTACCATGGAAACATCCCTCAATAGCCAATGAAATCAAGATTCCCATGGAAGTTACCATTAATGTTAAATTCAATGCAAACAATGATAATGATTTATTCTATCTTTTCCTATGATAATCTCCCCCCCCCTATTCTCTCCCTCTCTCTCTATATATATATTTCTTTTCTCATTTCCTCTAGTCCACTTTGCTCTTCAGTTTATGACTGATATTTAAGCTGTCAACACTTCTCACTTTCCTTCATCTGTTTTTCTATGACTTCTTTCTTCATCCTCATTCTCTCCATCTCTCTTCTCTATTCCTAGTGCTCTCTCCTCCTTATTATCACTCTCTTTTATTTTCTTTACCCTATTGAATTTTGTTTTTCCTCAAAAATCACGATAAGCAGAGATGCATGAATTTATTTGTTTTATTATATACATAATTCATATTTTTTATATATTGAATTTCTAAAGGTTTACAGCCTGAAGTTAAAATTTCTTCATTTTCTTTATTTAGAAAGCTATTATTTATGTATTTTTTATGAATATATCAATATCTTCTTTGTCTGTTTCTTTTGTGCATTGGAAATAAAACTCTACATTCATCACCATGAATGTTCTATGATTAGGGAATGTTTCTGAGGCAGCACCGTACAGCTGTACAAATACATCCCACAACATTGACTGTTAATGGTACAGTTCTTGATTAGGAATTTAAAAGAAAAGTGTGGAGATTAGACATGGGTAAAAAGGGCTTGCAACCTACCAAAGTATGAATCAGAAAACTTGTGGAATTATTATACAGCAGTCAAACAGAAGAGGCTGACGTACCCCAAACTGACAAAAGTAAACTAAAGAATAAATTGCATCATCTAGAATTGCCAAGAATTGGTCAGTTTTGAGTAGGTTTGGCAGTTTGATTCAGGTATTATAAGCTGGTTGTGAATAAGAATATCTTTACCTAGCTCTGCTAACACATGCCATGCGATGATGCAAATTGGCAACCTGAAATGGCAAGATTAGCAATTAGCAAGCAGCTGTTTCAATACATATAGGGAAGAAACTAAAATATGCTTGCACTTTCCTAGATCCATGTTCCTGAACCATACATTTTGTCATTTGCATAGGCTTCATAAACGGGCCATTTGGTTATCATAGGCAATTGATTAAAAAGGATTGTTTGGAAAAGCTGGCATACATCAATATGCGGCAAAGTCTGGCAATTCCAAACAGTTCTTGTCAGTTTATCTTGTCAAATTATCTGGTGTCAGTTATCTTCTCTCTTTTTTCTTTTTTTACTAAAAGACAAAAATCTATATTCAAAATATGAGGACATTAAGCTCACCATGCAGAGCAAAATATTTCTCTCTCAAATAAATCTATTATATGTATTGGTCATTTTCACATCCCCAAGCATTTTCTTGAAACATATTTAGAAATACAAAAGAGTTATTTTTTTCTTCATTTATATTAAATGATAATTTTTGCCAAAATATCATCTTGAGTAACCATAAAAACTCCATGTGGAAGGATAAGAGCAAATATGCCCCTATACATGCCCAGGAAGCTTCCTCTTAATTTCTTTTCAAGTAAGCCCTAGCTAACACAAAATTAGTCCAGATTTCTTGAATTATTAAATACTATATCGTCTGCTGAGGGTCAAAAGGGTACTAAATCTGTGTTAAAGGGATATTTGAGTTCTTGTTTAAGACTGCGAATGCCTTCAAAGTGCATGGTTATATTGCTCTTATTCTTAATTATGACATTTCTAGTGCCCTTTTAGAACCTAAAATTGCTATGAAGACTAGGCCCGTTTCGAGTAATCGTTTAATCGACTACACGCCCGGTAAAGCCAGTAGTCGAATAATGAACTTGATAACCGACTACTCGATGACTCATTGGGAACCCAAGAACATCGCCTAAAAAGAGTCTAAATGGATGTGAAATAGAAATCTGTCACAATAATTCTACTTTCTGACTTCTAAGACATCGTCAAGGAAGTTTAAATAAATCAAATTTCTACCTAACCTTAACTTAGAAGCAAACAACTAGCGGGCTGGCTCTAACCAAATTGTTGACGTACGTGCAGTGAATACAAATGTGCATTGCCCCATGTGTGATAATTCATGTAGTAAGCCCGTAGTGAGATGAAGAAATACGTGACGATCGAAGAAGAAAAACAATTGTAGCGATAATTTGTATGTAAATACCTGTCACGAACCTACAAATATGCAATATTATATTTGTTGAACTATTATTATTGTAATATTTCTGGTTGATTGATGATTTTGACTTTCGTGAAGATGGATGTTTGTCGATTCTAAATATGTGTCTTTTGGTTGCCGTTGGGAATTTGAGTGTATTTCGTATTTTGAGTGTGTGTACGTATGCGTGTTGGCTACATGATACATAAGTTTAACAATTTCGGACAAATTTTACAATGTAAATGATGAAATAAATATATATTATAGTATTTTAATTTATTTTTTCAGGAAAATTACGATCTTATTTATTTACCATATTAAAAATAAATACTTATAAGAACAGTAATCGAACGAACCTGGGCTGCCATATTGAATTTACCCATATACGTATGATACGTACCGTTATCACTGACAGTTATACATACATCGGTACTGGCAGTTTTCGTGAATCGTAACATATTTTGACAAACAACACTCGACAAATCTTTAAAAATAATCATTTATTGTCAAATTGAAAACAGGAATCTTGTACAATTGCAAATAAAACACGAATAAAGACGGAAATATGAATGTAAGTACTTCTTTTCTTCACAAATAGTTACATTTAAAGCAGGTTTTATGTGAAATTAGTGCTGGGCGGAAGCAGTGTTTTTCATCAGGAGTGGTGGGCGGAAATCCCCCGCAAGCCTGCTGCCCACCGTAGCTATAATGCTGATAATAGTCTATATCAGCTTACACCTATATTACCGACTAGTCGATTAATCGTTAAAAAAAATCAGCATGTAGTCGACTACCAAAAAGGGGCTTTCAAAACAGGCCTAATGAAGACAATTTTATACCCAAAAATGTGTGAATTTAAATTGAAAACGATCATACCAATTCAGCTCCACTTTAAAAAAAATACAGTTCCCGTTAATTAATTAATTAATAATAACAATACACGGGCAGGCTGATTGTGCATATTACTGTATATCCAACAAAAAGCCAATAGTGGCATTGGCTGGAATAAAGCGTATAAGGTGCTATCTCGTTTTATAACGGCTGGTTCAAAATTACTGAATATTTGTGGGGCACCACAAATATTAGAAATAGTTATATTTATGGATATTTCAGCCATCTCTGAACCGATTTTGATCAAACAAAGATGATTTTGTCATTTAAATTGTATATTCTTTCAAATTTGACACTCAGTTTTTCATTATCTCACAAACAAATTATTACACAAATTATTGTGTAGCGCCCTTTGCAACAAAACTCAACTATCCCTTTAAAGCATATATATATGAGTAAATACCCTTCTGGCTCTCGACCCCATGGGAGAAGTCCCAGTTGTATAGAATTTTTTTGCTTGCACCCAGTAGATAAAGATCATGTACTTGATCTTGTAATTGCATGACTGATGAATATTAATAAGTCAGAATGAGTCAGGAGAGCTGAGGTATTTGTTTCCAGTTCATCATGACTGTGCCATGTACCAGTAATATCCTGGTGGTAGAGTCCATGCCCGCCAGGCTGTAGATTGTAGGTTCAAATCCTCCTGGTTCCAAGATTTAAAAAAAAACTTTTTTCAATTACAAGATCAAGCACGCGATCTTTATCTACTGGGTGCAAGCCAAAAAAATAATACTTATAACAGATAATAACCCAGTTTGCTTTGGTTAACATTCACTTATTGGATTGTACTGAATTTCTGATAATTTTTATGATTCCAAAACCTCCCAAGGATACACTCCTTCTTACATGAACATAGACATGATCAAACTTTCCGAATCACTTCTTGCACAAAGTACTTACACATGTCTAGAACTCAATGTTATCTTAAACATTCTACCCATCTCAATCATCAAGTCTGTTGATCCATGGCCAGATACTGATTGGTCTGAATCTTAAGGGGCATTTACAACGCAAGCAATAACCCTGGAGTTTTCTCACACTCAGGAGTATCATGAAAAGTTGCTAGGCAACTACCCATAAATAGAACAAAAAACCCACCTCGGGAGTGTTTTTTTTTCCATTGTAAATGAACACTCTCAAAACACCAGATAATTAGTCGTTTTTTTGCTCGATCATGTATACTCTCCTCATTTCCACGCTACTGCCTGCAGAGCAGCGACAAGTATATATGTGCACTTCTCAACAACAACAAAATAGCTTTTTTTCTTCCAGTAATGTAAATGATGATGCAAAATAAAGATTGTTTTTCATTGCTGGGGTTTTTGCGGTGTAAATGGGCCTAGTATTGCGCATATGAGAAACACCCCCTTTTGGATCAGAGGTGCTCGCGCTCTCATTAAAAACCTAGCAAGGGATGTAAGACACGATGATGGATTGTAATGGCCAACCATACAGGGAGGATTTACAGAGATGGAGGCTTCTTCTTCTGACAATCTTCATCTAAGCAGCATGATCTTTTCCATTGGTGGTGGGTTTAGGGGCACAACGAGCCTATTACTCCCCCCTGACATATCTTAAAATGCACAAAATTGCCCTCTTTTATTATCCCCTTGCCGACAAAGTTTTTTCATGAAATTTGATATGAAGGTACATGGTATCAAAACACAGCCTAAGTTTGATTTCGGAGTATGTAGGTAAAAGGTCAAAGGTCATAGCTTATTGAATATGCAAAAATACATAATTATATATGCAAAAATGTGGTTTTAATGTAATGTTGTTGAGTATGTACGTCAAAGGTCACAGCTCATTAAATATGCAAAAATTGCTAAATATATGCCATTTTTACCCGGCGAGGGGATGCTACGCTTTGCGTTGACTTGTACATATACTAGTATACCATTTTGTGGCATACTCCAATGAAAAGACAGTATGAGTTGTGTGGAGTGATTAGAGTGTAAATGTAATTTTTGCAAATTCATATTTTAAGTCAAGACTTAGAAACCTGATTTCATTGTGACTTCCATAGAAAATGGGTTGTCTCTGGCATTTTGTATCTTTATAGGTTTTATTTCCTTGTGTTATCTTGTCAATCATTTTCAATTTAAATGCTTTTCCCTTTATTTGATTCCTTTCTTAATTTTGGCTAGTTTTATCCTTCTACCAGCAGTTTCATTACCGGTATGTTGTGTAATCTCTATTTTGCAAATCACAAGAAAGTACCAATTCACAGTGTATGTCAATAATATTTCATTTAAAATGATGTGTTCTTTGGAAAATTTGTTCATGTTTTAGTGATTCCGGTCAGAGACCTAGCTGGGCAGTGGCTAAAGGTCAAACCATCACTGGTTATGTGGCTTACTCTGGTCAAGTGGTCAATACCAAGGATCCTACAGGGGTAAGATATCTCACCCATTTAACAATTATTTTATTATTATCAAGTTGTAATACTGAATGAAGGTCTTTAGTTGTTTATTTTTTATTATTAAATGTGTATGTTTTAAGGTATTTCCTTGATGTCCTCTTTATCTATTTATATTTATATATTTGTTTATTTAATTATTTATTTATTTATTTATTTGATTATACATTCATTCATCATTTATTCATTTATTGATTAATTAATTTATTTATTTATTCACTCATACATACATTCAGTCACTCATTCATTCATTCATTCGTTCTGTCATTCATGCATTAATTTAGCAATTATTTTATTTCATTTTTACTAGGGAGAAGTTGATAATACATACCCGGTATACATGTAGGTTAATAATGTGGATTGTCCTTTTTTTTAGTATGAATATTTTGAAGATTACCAGGAGAATTAAGAAGAAGAATTTCAGAATTTGGCACTTAAACAACCCTATATATATAATGCACTACCAAGTTCCCAAGCAGGCTTTATATCCAACATTTCAGAAGCCATGGTTTTAATCACAGTTCCTATTTATTTATAGTGCTCATGGGTATAAAGAAAATAACATTGTTCAATACGCTCGGATTTCAAAAATCATTAATTGATGTAGAATTTCCAGAAGAAAATAGTACTCACTTGCATCAAACTGAGTAGTCAAAATATTTTATATTATTTCATCTTCGTGATAGGCTGCATAGCCCTTTGAAGAGTACCAGAAGAAGAAGAATTTCAGAATTTGGCACTTAAAAATTAAAATCTGAGTGAATGGAAATGGGGAAGAAAAGGTTATGCACAAGAATAGCTGTGCACAAAAAACAAAGTCCCTTATCATACATGTACTCATTTCTGTAGATGATGAAATGTGAAGTGCATTAAGCTTTCATTTTTCATCTTTCCTGAATCATTTTTCATCTTTCCTGAGTCATTTTTGTTTGTTTTAGGTGCTTTTCCATGTCATATCTGAACTAGGTTTAAAGTGTGTTTGTCTGTGCGTGTGTGCGTGTGTGTGCGTGTGTGTGTGAGTGTGTGTGTGTGTGTAAAAGAGCCAGCATACAAACCATGTTATTGACTCAACCTGCTCACACATATTTTCAATCGGGCAGCATAAAACATTCATGCCAAATTACATTACAGCAAAACATAGGTTTGGAAGAGATTATCATTTATGCACGTACTCTTGATTGAAAGTTTGCAAAACGTGTCAGTGAAAAGAATTCTTTACAAAGACACAGTGAAATTATTTGCGATAATATGAAAATTTGAACTTGACTATTGTTTGATGTTTAATTTTGGTACTGTTTTGCAAATCAACATATATGTACCTGATGGGGACAATAGGGAAATTCTGAACAAAAATAGTTTTAATGATAATGATAATGATTATGATGATGATTAGAATGAATAACAATAACAATATAAAAGTAGTAATAATATTGATAATAGTAATAATAATTATAATGATAGAATTAGTGCTACAAGTAATGATAATAATTGTAATAGCAATAATGACGATAATGATAATAATAGTGATTCTGGGTATATCTATGAATTTACATCCATGTCTCTAGTCGCTGGTTATTGTATAAAATGTCATATTAAACAAATATACCATGCACTGAGAGGCTCTAGTGGAAATTATAGATCGAGGTGGCAGGAATAGCACTATTTTCTGAGGGGCGTAGCCCCAAAGAAAATGGTGCTATTTCTGTCGCCGAGGAATCCATAATTTCACTAGTGGCTTGAAAACGTGCATGATATATTTGTTTTATATTTTTCAAACCAACCTTCATAAAAAAAAAAAAATAATAATTATGTTAATGTTAACTGTCACTGAAGTAGTGTAGAGCGCAGTGAGAGCAGCTAGAGCGTACCGCGACCGATAGCACATTGATCTTGATCGATCGCATATATATGACGTCATCCATGGTATAGTGCCGTGGTATAGTGCACTATACCATGGATGACGTCACGGTTACATCATAGCAATGTTATGTTTGGTCACATGATGCTATGTTGACCAATCACTGAACAGGATTTCATTGATCAAAAATATAATATTTAAAATCCATGTAATATATTTTATGTTTTGCTTATTTCATTGTTATTTTGTATGTTAAAATGTATATACAGGACCAATGTGAAAACAGCTTTGGCTGATATTGTCATCCTGTATAAATATTTTTAAATAAATAAATAAATAAATAAATACCGGTAAATAAAATAATAATAATGACGGATGATAATGATAATAATTATATTGATGATGGTAATAATGATAATATTGATATTGATAATATGAATATTAATAATAGTAAAACTAATGATGATAATGGATGATAATAATTATAATAAAATTATGTATGCTTCCTCATGCATAACCAAATCACTGTAGAAGAAGAAAATATACCAATGTAGATTGTCAGAATTTTTTGAAATTTCTCTGCAAGTACAAGTATGTGTATGAATTGATTTTGATGCTAGACATTGCTTTTGTGCATGTGAACTCACTACTGCATGTTTAGGTACAAACAGCCGTTATCTGAGCGTTTCTGACAGTGCTTAAATTTCCCATGATCCTCTAGTGTAATGGAGAAGTGGGAATATTATTTGCGTGACACATAATTTGATTTACATCTGCACTAAGTCCATCAAGTTTCTCCTGATGGTATTTGACGGAGATGGTATGAAAGCTTCGGCCCGCTGTAATTTGATCAATGACACAAGAGAGAACATGGTTACATCATATTCCCTCGGGTGAACGTAGTAACCCTCTCTCGACCTCCCTGTTGGTCGTGGAATATTCCAGAAAAGAATAGTTGGCAGATTATATCAGAGGATGAAATTTGCTATAATGCAGCATGCTTTTTTCTGTTATACATGTACTAGTAGTAGATAATGTATAAGAATAGGAGTGGTATGTAGGAGTGAAAAAGTATAAAGTGATAATGTATTAGAAAGGGAATGAAAGGTATATCATATTGATTCAAGTATAGGATCAAAATTACAAGGGAATTTGTATTTGTCACGCTTTAATAGTATAATGTTTAGTGATTTCTTTCTTGTTTCTGCAAAGTGTAGCAATCTCTTTGATTGAAAATTAGTAGGATTTAAATATTGATTTTAAGAATTTGTTTGACTATGACTTTTAATATGACAGTTCTTTAGATTTTTGAAAAGTAAGAGTTATATGAATGAGATGTCCTTCTATTGCTACTGTTCTAGTTAGCAAAGGTATATGAATATTGCTGTTTTTTGTAGTAATTTGATGGTTTAATTGACTTAAAATGATATTACATATTTTCTATGTATTTGACAGAGAGCCATATAAAGGGCCTCAGCTTACAAATATCAATGCTTGCATAGATTCCATGCCTTTACTAATGTGACTAAACTTTCTCTTTCAACCAGAATGAACTTCACCCTCATGGTGTGGCAGCACAAAGCGTAACAGCCCATGCAGTCTTGGCTCTTCCAGTCATCGAACTCACAGATGAACTTTCAGGTATTTTGCTGGGGATCATTTTATTATTTTTCAACACAGTGTCATACCACTTCATTGCTACAAGCTCATTAATATGTTAGTTTGCTTTGTACCCTATTTGATAAAAAAATGAACCCCTTTTGCCCATTTAGTACTTTCACTCCATATAAAACATGTCACCGCTTGTAATACGTTAACAGAGGAAGCTTCAAAATCATTTGTTTTAGTTTCTCTTTATTTTGTTATCATTTTCTTACATTTGTTCCCTATATCACTCATTTATATTGTTTTCTAAGTTCCTAAGTATTTCCTTATTTGTCACATAAAAATTACATGTAAACTAAAAATTATGGTATGACAGAAAAGACTTGAGCCGTAGAAAGAGGAGACAGAAAGGTTGAGATTATAACGGTAAGATAAAGTAGTGGAGGGAATAACATACCAAGGGGAGTCAGATGATAAAGAAATACACACAAAAAGATAGAACAAGAGGGACAGGGAGAGAAGAATGAGAGAAATGGAAGAGAAAGAGAGAGTGAGGGTGAGGTAGAGATTAAGAATAAGATGGAACATAGAAAAAGAGGGAAATAGAGAGGAAAGAGAAAGAGGAGATTCATTAAAAGAGAAAAAAAATGAAGTTTAAGGAAGAGGATTTGAGAGTAGCAGATTTATGACCTATATAAGTCTACTTTACATTGAATAAAACATGAAGTATTAAGTGCTTTAGTCCATCAAGAACAATGATTTAGAAATGACTTAGAAATTATTTAGGAATGATTTAGAAATGTGCCGTGGTGAAACCGTTGTGATTTTTCGAGGTATCTGTTCTTTTTTCACCCGTTTTGTACTCACGTTATAGCACTTCCCAAGTATGTTACTTTATATTTGATATTTATGTAATCACAAATCAAATAATCACACAAAATACTTAAAAAGACTATGAAAATAATATTATTAGGACAGTATTTATGCAATCGAATAAAAAGAAGGTTGAGTTCTGGTAATGGCGAAATAAGTTTTGAGCTTTTTCATTCTTTTTGGTTAACCTTTCCCAATGGCTTCCACACAGTTTATGTTACAATGCAATAGCATGACCAGGGCTCTGCCTTCTAGAGAGTTGATATTAATCGCGACTTATTTGCGATTGATATCAATCACAACTATGTACATAAGACATGGAAGACTGCAAACTTGCGATTGATTTGGATCAATCACAGCTCTTTTTAAGACGGGGCCCAGAACTCAATTTATCTTAAAGACCCTGTCCGAAGTGAAAAATGAAATAGATGAATTACATATCAAAAGAAAGCTGACAAGCCATAGATTACAACGATACCAATTATATGCTACTTTGGTGCCTGTCAGACGAGTAACATCTCTCTGAAAACTCGAAATCTAAATCTGTGAAAATTGGGAGTTGTTGACCTAGAAACTAGCTATCGAATTGATGACATCACCGTATGTGGAGTACGCATATTCACAATGGCTTTGCATTAATTAAGCACGGCTCATCGCCTCAGCTATATAGGCGAGCACATATGGTGTCGTCACTGTAACTTCGGGAAAATTTGACCCCTGTTGACCTGTAATTTGGAGAGGTGCGGAAAAAAGGTTTTAATTCGCTTTTGTGCAATACTGAAAGGGAAAATATTTTGAATTCCTTTATATTTGTATTCTATGTTCATTCAGCTTTCCATTGATAAAAAGTTGTATTTTCATCAGATGGGGTCTTTAAAGCCTTAATGCATACAGTTTGAGAGGTTATGAGTGGTATCAAATTTAGTACCATATTAGTCACTCTCTTGTTTTTCATGATTTATTCCCTTTATTTGTGAATTTTTTTTGCACCCTAAGGATCCGAATGTGAGCACCATAACCAAGTGTCGGGTATGCACACTCTCTACCTTATTGTTTGTGACAAAGACCCCATTCATATGCACCCTTCGGCTTGAGCTAGACAGATCTAGACCGATGTAAGGCCATGTCTTACACTGCAGATGTCTTTACTCGTGTATGGGAAGGACATTATAAGTTCAAAAAAGCTGCTAAAGATCCGGCTCATGTTGCCATGTTGTTTCCATAACACCGATTGTCAGATTTGGAGTCGTGCATGTATGTTTCATAAATATCATTATTATCATTATTGTGATAAAAGTCTGCCAAAGCAGGCCATTGCATACTTTGAACATTGACCAAAGTGAGAAAAGAGTTAGTAGTCATGGTAATCCACTCGATTTGTCTGAATGATCGACCCAGAATATTCTTGTGATATGAAAGGGGTCTCCCAGGTCTTCATTTTCGTTTGTTTGTTTGTAGTTGAAGTAGGTATAGCAGCAGCAAATTATACACAAGATTTGTTTGCATGGAATATGAGTGTTAATATCAACTCTGATAATTTGGACAGGTGGATCTTCTGTTGTTTTTTTTAACTTTAAAAAAAAACCTTTGGGGAGGTTACCTATGTTTTTGGATAGCTGTCTGAATGCTCTATCATGCAGCAACGTTCATCAATTTATTTATTTTTAGATAGATTTTTCTGCATTTATAGAAAATCAAATACAAAATATTCAAACAACAATAATAGTATATAATTGATTTACATAACAAGGGGGGGGGGGCTTATGATGCTGCTATAGGAGTATGTGGGAGAATGGAGTGTCACATAAAGATTTCTTTTTCAGAAAGTATCTAAATAAAAAGCAAATAATTTGGTGCTTCTAATCAAAAGGTGTTGATTTATGTTATCTACTTTGTTTACTGTTTGTTTAATAACTTAATTGTGAATTACTTGAACTTCATATATTCAAAATGAGTAATATTATCTCTCTGGTTTGGGAAGGTAGAATGATACAATTATTATTGACCATTTAAAGCTCTCTAATTTTAGCAGTTCTTCTACAGAAAGTTTCTGTTTTATGACCCACTTTGTTTGTTTGTTTTTTTGTCTGTTCAATGTGGTGAAGACTCATGTAGATTTGCTACAGACTAGATGCACTGACAGGTCCTTTTTATAATTACTTTTATAGAGAATGGATTTATTGCTATGGGATATTATTATCTGCATTTATACTAAGAAACTAATCAATTTATACTTATAGATCATGATTACAGCAAGAGTGTTTTTACTGCATGGAGGCTGACATATTCGCAAGCTTTGCTTGGATGTATGCATGTCACTACTACAACAACTAAAACTATTATGACTTCTACTACTACTACTACTACTACTACTACTACTACTACTTCTACAACTTCTACTACTACTACTATTACTACTGCTACTACTACTACTACTACTACTACTACTACTACTACTACTACTACTACACTACTACTACTACTACTACTACTACTGCTACTACATGACTACTACTACATGACTACTACTACTACTGCTACTACTACTACTACTACTACATGACTACTACATGACTACTACTACTACTGAGGTTACTGTTACTACCACTAGTACTGTTACTTCTACTACAACTACTACAACTACTACTATTACTACTACTACTACTACTACTACTACTACTACTACTACTACTTCTACTACCACTACCACTACTACCACTACCACTACCACCACTACCACTCTACAACTCTACTACTACCACTATTACTACCGCTACCACTACCACTACTACTACTACTACTACATCACTACCACTACTACTACTACTACTACTACTACTACTACTACTTCTACTACTACTACTACTACATGACTACTACTACATGACTACTACTACTACTACTACTACTACTACTACTACTACATGACTACTACTACTGCATGACTACTACTACTTCTACTACTAGTACTATTTCTAATACTACTACTTATACTACTACTACTACAACTAACCAATTTTTACTTATAGATCCTTATTACAGCTTTTTTTTTATTGCATGGAGGCTGACATATTCACAAGCTATGCTTGGATGTATGCATGTCACTACTACGAAAACACAACTATTACGACTACTACTCACAAAACTCATGTGAATAGGATATATTGAGTAGATGTACTACTGTTACCACCACTACTACTACTACTACTACTACTACTACTACTACTACTAGTACTACTACTATTTCTACTACTACTACTATTTCTACTACTACTACTACTACTACTACTACTACTACTACTAGTACTACTACTACTACTACTCCTTCATCTACTACTACTACTCTACTTCTTCTACTTCTACTACTTCATCAACTTGGCTGCTAAGACCCAGAATGGCATTTACTCCTAGTAAAGTAATTTTACATCAGCAACACAAATTATGTTTTACTCAAAGAATAATCAAGGCATTCTTTTCTGTCTCACTACTTCACAGGTGTGTTGGAGTTTTATCGTTCTGAGGCCAAGGCATTTTCTACTGAAGATGAGATGGTAAGAGATTGGTCCCTTTAGATGAATATTTTCATACATGTATGATAATAATAATAATGATAATCTGGATTTACATAGCGCTTAATACGGAATACCGTGTAAGCGCTTTACAGATATTATCACCCCGGTCATCGGATTCATTCACGCACAATGTACACCATATCCACTCCCTGGGGAGTATTCCTACCATATGGTCACCATGAGGGCATAGGCAATTACTAACACAAATGCTTTCATCATCCTAACGGGTCCCCATTTCTCTCTTGGGTATTGAGTGGCAAATGTAGATTAATGCCTTGCCAAAGGACATTAGTGCCGTGTCGGGGATCGAACCACGACCTTTGAATTTCAAGAGCTTAAACCACTCGACTACGACACTTCTATATTTGTATAATTTGGCATCAGGTACGTAGGACGGTTGAAATACTTTTCTAGTGGAGTGAAGATGGTACACACTACATGACTGAGATAAGGAATTTATAGAATTCTCTGTTATCATATGTAAATATTGTAAATATTCTTGTTATTATTATTATTCTCTTTGAATACCTTTGATCTATTTTTTCTTCTTCAGCATGCTGACTCTTACTTATTATGGGGCACACTTACAGTGCATTATGCTCAGGTAAGTAAACAATTCACAAATGCACTGACTGTATATGTTTCATTATTTTAGCCACGCATTTCATTCTCTGCGTAGCCCAGTAATGTTGTCTTACAAAGCTCTAGATAAGGCCTACTATACCACATAAAAAGGGCTTTCCCACTTTTTATTATTTTGCTGTATTTGACTAGCTATTATCATTTGTGTAAAAACATTGTAGTTACTTTAAGTTTTACATGTAGTTATACACATACAGAGAGTAGCTCTAATAATATCACTTGCAATTGTAATATTTACATTATGTGGCTTTTTTGGGGGCTTTATATTCATATTTTTCCAATCATGATACAGTTTATTTATATTTTCAAACATTGTACAACAAATCTGAATATGTTCTTTACATTTGCTATGTTTGAAATATATTCGTGAATTTAAAGTACATGTAGATGATTAAGCCCATTTTCGTTGTCCTGTCTATCAAGGCACTGTTATCCAATCAAATGCTCCTTAGATTGTGTTTTATGTATTAACAAGGCAATAATAGTAAACATGCATCTCATAAATAATAAAACTATTGTTGTTTGCACATCTACTTTTTTTTGTAAATTGGCACTGAAATAATGTAGATTATGCACTTGTTTGTTGGTGTACATTATTTTGAAAATGTACTGCTTTTGTGCATTTGCACAGTTCTGCAACATTAAATATTTTCACTATTTGTATTATGATTTGAATGGTCCCATCAATGCATGTTCTTGTTCGTCTTTTGTCTGCACCGCTTCATGTTTTCAATATTTGACTTCAATATATATATATATATGGCTCGCTGTCTTCATGTGCTTGTGCTTCGACGATTGCAGTTTGGAAATGACAAGGACTTTGATAAAAAGGTTTGAATCAAACGAATATCTTTATTTCATCGGGAGATACTTGAAAGTAATTAATTGAGATGAAAAGTACTTATATATCATCACATTTCAAAATTTTCTGTTTAAATAAACAAAAATCGAAATCTTGGAACTTGGCAAAACATCTTGATAATATAAGTTTAGCAATGAGAACAACATCCTCTTATTTCTCATGCTTCTAATAGAAATACATGTAGGAAAATTTCTTGAGTATATTGGCCATCCAATATTTCTGTAGATCTGAAAGCACCTGCCTATCAACAATAAGTTGTCTTGCAAACTTTGGGTAATAAAAACACAGGTGTCAACTATTCTGTTAACTCATTGCCAATAGGAACAGGATGGCCCTTGTAATAAAGTGTATGTGAATGAGGGATTCAGTAGTTACTGGGTTAACTGAACACTTTAATGTTTAAAGAGTGGAATAAATGCATACTTCAAATTCTTTGGACATGTGTCTCTCTTTAAATCCAAATTAACGTCTAGCAATGTGTATACATGTAAATATCGCAAAGTCTGAACATAATGTGCAAGAGATCAGGCTTCAACTGTAGATCAACAGTTGAAATTTCTGGATCATTTAAAAAAAAATGATTTTGTTAATATGGACATAGACGTATTTACATCCATGATATTTTCTCAGATTTTAGGAGAGATTCCATGATAACAGAGTTCGCAGCATACATTACATACTGTATTATTATGTTGACATGTGCAATAATCTGTATTGTAATTTGAGAGGAAAGTGGAAAAGGAATGAAAAATATAATACATATTTCATCTCCAAGTTTTTATGTCTCTCAATTCAACATCCCTTCAGGACATAAATAAAATGTAATGTCTCTAAAAATAATATACATGGGCAACAATGTTATCCAAAAGTTGAAAGTATGTCCAATTTTCATTGAAAAACACTGCTTTTGGATCTCTCATTGTGTTGCCAATTTAAGGATTTCAAAGCTTATTTTCCTTTAAAAAATTTCTAGCATCAAATGCAGTATAGTCATGAAACAAAAATGGATGTAATGAGGGCATAATTTTTTGCCCTTTCTACTCGTGCATCTGGCATATTTTCAGGGCTCTGATTCACAAATATTTAGCCAAACCTCAAAATGTGGAATGATTGTTTCGAAAGGGTCTGAACCGATTTTGTCTTGGAATATGTTGATTGTTTTAATGGTTGGATATTTATCGAATATCACTCTGCCAACATGTTATTACTCTTTCCTCTATTTAGCTGTATGTAGACATGATCAGACAAAGGAAACAGAATGACTTCCTGCTAGCTGTGACAAAGTGAGTCTATACTTCTGGCATCAAATTTGTATTTCTTTCTTAATGTTGTACATCTCTTATCAGCACCACCATTAAAATACTATTTGGTCTTTCTTCCCTGTCTTTGTGCCCCTCTTTCACCTCTACTAAGTCCTTGTATTTTCTGTCTTACAGTGTTACCCCCCCCCCTCCACTCTTTTAACAGTTCTTACCTTGGTCCCCCTGCCTTCCGATGTTACCCCTGTTGTTAGCCCTACCCTCTAATCTACCCCTAATACATTTTATTTCTGTATTGTCAGATCAGTGGCATAGCAGGGGTCCAGCCATTAAGGGGGTACTTGTGTCCGGTTTGGAAGGCGAACAGAATTTAGGTGAACAAGGGTACAGATTGGGGAGGGTGTTGCCATGAATTGGTCCTGTCTCCTCCTCTCCCTTCTCTCTCTCTCTCTCTCTGTCTATTTTGTTCTCCCTATCTTTCTCTGTCTGTCTTCCATCTCCCTTTCTTGTCTTTCTCTTCTATTTCCTCATTTGCCACTGTATATTACCCCAACAAACCCCTTCAACAAAGCATCTCCCGTGTCCTCCAGTGCCTTTTACATTCACCTCCATTCCTCTTCTTACCACAGTTCTTCCTGCCTCATTACAAGTCCCAGAAATTTGAAACTTCTATTTCCTCTTCATCCTCTTCAGAAACCTATCAAAAACCAGCTCCATTATCAACATCTTTATTTCCACCTCTACTCTTCCACCGTGTCTTTAACCCGTTGCCTATGGTAACTAGGTGGATCCTCTATGAAGCTTATGGCAGTGGGAGATGTTGGTAGTCAGTGGGTTAAAATCTACAGGACTTTATTCCTTAAGCATCTTACCTTTTTGTCATTGATACCTCATTTTTTTCATCCAGAAAGATTACCACTAATGGTGAAAAGAAATACACCAGAGTATCTCCTTTCTATTAGCCTCAAAATTTCTGAGAAAGACAAGTGTGATGGCAAGAATGAGAGAGGTTTACAACAGGGGGAAATTTGACACCTGTTCTAGTCTCTCTGTAACAAACTTGAAAATTCTCTGCTCTTTTGTGTGTTCTCTGCTATTGTTATACAAACAAGAAACATGATAAAACAATACAAACATAAATCTTAAGAAAAGGAGAAAAGTTGGGAAAGGAGAAAAGTTGGGTGAGAGAAAAAAATCTACATACCTTCTCAATTTTGGTTTAGTGAATTGTGGTTGTTGTTTAGGTGGTGTTCAAAAGCTTGTATTGATAATCTCATGGAGGAAGGATAATCAAGCTCATTCCATAGCATGGCCCTGTAATATGCAAGGGACCTTTTACCATTTAGCTTGTCTTTGGCTCAATGGGCCATATAGTTTCCTAGGTCCGGATCTTGTACAATAAATTGTTTCTCTGAGACAAAAATATTACTGAAGTAGGGCCGGCTTGGATTATGAATAGATCGGTACAGGGTGCATGCTAGAAGTTTGGCCGATTTGAGGGGAAACATATAATCCACATTTTCCCTTTTTGGAATGGGGATTAGCTACAAGTACCTGTAGGTGGGGAGGGTAGGAAATGCAATTTCAAGATTCAAGACAATTGATTGTCATGTAGAAAATACATAAATTTGTTTTCAGACATTTGAAGGTGCATACATGTAAATAAATATATAAATAAATACATACAAAATAATTACATTTTTAACATAACATTTAACAATCATCAATCATCACAAATTTAAGTATGTTGCCTTGAAAGAATAATATTATACTGAAGGAGGCAGTGCAATTAAAAAGCTTGTTTTGAGCTCGTCCATCCAGGCACTTCCACGCCAGATCACCTGTCCAATATTTCCACAATCGCTTTATTTCAACTGAAATGTTAAGCTATAATTCATTGGAAATGGCAATTTCACAGATGTAAAGCAATCTAATGTTTTTGGTATAGAAAGTATATATTTGTAACTGTATAGCTATGCATATCTAGTATGATTGTAAAAGTCAATTTGTACAGCATGTGGAACAAGTCATACGTACGATATCATAATGTTGTTGTGTTTTTTTGCATTATTTTACAGATCCATCTTCACAGATATTGTCAGTATGGACAGTGTAATCATGAAGATCATGGTAAGTATAAGCTCAAATGTTGATGAATCCCTTAACACCGCTATCAGTAAAGGACTGTAACCTAGACTATCACCACAGATGACACCCCCATGTGGCAAACTTTTAGGCAATGTTTTCTTCTTTTCAACTTGCCAATATGATCTCTAGCAGTCACTGAAACTGTTCATGTATTGACTATTCCCTGACAAAGATGGACATGCTTTTGGTTCTGATTTTGTTTTTGTATTTTCTTCCCCAATATAGAACTTTGCTCAGAAGTTAGTGAATGCTGACAGGGCTTCACTGTTCCTGGTTGATAGCAAGAAGAATGAGCTTTATGCCAGGATCTTTGACATCGGTAATGGCCTTGGTAATCCCATGGTGGATAAAGACCAAAAGGAGATCAGGTGAGAATCATGAGTTATACCGTTGCAATTTATGTTCTCTAATCCAACGTTTTTTCAACTTTTTTTTTCTCTTCTCAGGTAGCAGAGATAAGCTAGTACAAAATCATTTGCAAACCTATTTGCAAACCTACCTTTGATCGTATCTCAATAGTCAGAATGTGAAGTACATACAGTATTTGTTGCTAGGTAGGACAAACCTCATGGCTTGCCCTACCTAACTAATATATGCACTTCGACTATTGAAATACAATTATTCTTAACAGGTGAACGAAATAATTTGTATTGAGGCACTTCATAACGACGTATGCATTAAATTTGATTACATTACGAAAATGGCCTATTGGACATGTTGACTATTTAACATATGTGCTGTAATGTCCATGTTTCTTGCAGGTTTTCAATGGCCAAGGGAGTAGCAGGTCATGTAGCATCTACAGGAGACATTCTTAACATCCCAGATGCGTATCAAGATGAAAGATTTAACAGGTACAGTATGATGAGAATAATCATCACAACGATTAAAATGGTAATGATAATGATAGTAACGTTAGTAAATAACAATGTACTTACATAAAATACCGATAATTGTAGGCCATTGCAGAGTACATTCTGTACACCTCTACATTTAAATGTGCTTTAATTGACGAGGTTTGGATAAAGGTTTTTTGAATAACTCTGCAATTTTCAATAAAAAAGGCCTATTCAACTGTACTGCCGGCTTATTTGCCACAGTATACGCATCAATAAGGGTCTCCAGAGCATTGCCTCTTCCCTGTAACCACACTGAGAACCACACACCATCACACTTTCACATACAGCGATTTACAAAGCTAAAACAAGCATCTTACTTTCAAGTTTTGTTGTTTGAAAAAAGTTAACTTTTAAACTAGAATCTTTCACATGTATGAAACTTTTGTAAGTGTTGTGATTGGTACAGACTTCCAGAAGTTTTCTGCCACAAAATGATTTAATTCACCACTGATACAACACCAATTTTTCAGTGGACAGAAAAAGTTTTTTATAAGAATATGGACATATACAAGTTGGGAAAGTTTCATGTAAAATGTAGCTTTCATTGATCAGCTGTTCATGTGTATTTTTTTATAATTTCAAGTTATGTTTCCAGTTACAAGTGTACATGTATTAAAAAGACAATGCATATCTACTTGTTTATTGTTCTCATTTATTGGAATGTGTCTTATTTACTAACTGATATGAACAAATGTGATTGAGTAGCAAAGCTCTGTATTTGCCCATGAAGAGAAAATATAAAGAATTAAAAACTAAATTATTAAAGAGTTTCATCAAGATGGTTGTAAGACTGGTTTGAAAGTTCTGTCTGTCTGACGTATACGACGCAGTAATCGCCAAAACAACAACTACTGGCGATCAAAAAATTGGCGGCTTACTTCAGTCTGCCAATTCGTGTCTAGGAACGATGTCTGAACTCTAGACATCGAAACTGTTTCAGATAATTTTTACTTTTGGGATGTGATATAAGAACTTTCAAACCAAGAATTAAAAACATTTTCTATTTCATTTTGTTTTCTTGACCTGTGACAGGGAGGTTGATCTACAGACTGGATATGTCACCAAGACAATCTTGTGCATGCCTATCTACATCAGAGGAAAGTAAGTTGACACAAAGAATGTTTTTGAGCATCCGAGATCATAAATACCATGTTTGTACAGCATCTTGCATGCGTGCTTGTTCTTGTTTTCAATTACAAGATCAAGCATGCAGTCTTTATTTGCTTGGTATAAGCCACATTTAAAAAAAATTATTTACAACGATTGAAGCTTCTCCAAGGAAGCCTAACATCCACAGCTCTTGTCCTAATGGCAGACTGATGAATATTAATAAGTCAGAATAAATAAGGTGAGCTGAGGTATTTGTTTCCAGTTCATCATGATTGTACGTGCCATGGACCAGTGATGGCCTGGTGGTAGAGTCGCTGCCCAGCAAGCAGTAGATGGCAGGTTCAGATCCCGCTGGTTCCAAAAAAATTCTGACTTGTTTTCAATTACAAGATCGAGCACGCGGTCTTTATTTGCTGGGTGCAAGCCAAAACATTTTTTTAATAACAAATATAGCTCAAGGGTTTGAAGAAATGTATCTCAATAGAATCCCCTGTGGAATTGATGTTGTGGGTGCGTTTGATCTGCCTCGCAGATCAAATCTATGAACTGTCTCATCTATATTATTCCTCTAAGTCTTTCGCTTCTGAAAGCAAAATTAATATTCAAGGGGATTTCCATTTAATTGCTATGTACTGGACCTTCCTGTTAATGGCAGGGATATTTGTTTGCAAAAAAATCAATGTGTATATGAAATGGGCATGTTGCTTCTGAAGGCAAAATTTATATTCAAGGGCAGTTACATTGAATTTCTACGTACTGGACCTTCCTGTTAATGGGAGCAATATTTGTTTGCAAAAGATTCAATGTACTATATGAAATGGGTATGTTGAATAAAAATTGAAGAACTATATAACATTGCACCACATTTCGTTCATTATGGTAAACAAACGCATGTAAGAAACAAAGATTCTGCCTTGTGTGAACACACTGAATAAAGCCTCCCTAAACCAATCCTTTGTCTTCGCAGTGTGATAGGTGTAGTTCAGATGGTGAACAAGAAGCATGGTCTGTTCACACGAGCAGATGAACAAGCGTTTGAGACGTTTGCAGTCTACTGTGGCCTGGCATTGCATCATGCTAAGGTTAGTGTCATAAAATGATTCATATACAGTGTATTTTTTGGATATGAAGTTGCAAACAGACCGATTGATGAAAATGGCATAATATAATTATATCCTTTAGACTTGCATACAATGTATATGTTAGTACGAAAATATAGTGAATTATGAAATTGATAAATGGTAGATACTAGACATGCCAGTACACAGAGTGTACAAAGTGTACTACATGATCGTGTACATGTACCATACAGTACATGAACAATTAGCAGTTAGGAATTAAAACCAAAAAAGCTGCCTACTTCTAGTTTGTGATAGTGATGTACATGTATACAGATGTTTTTTTAATGTTATCTACATATACGACTTCAGTAGATGTGAACGTACTCTAATTTTACATTTTGATAATTTTGATTAAAATTTAAAAGATTATGATAGAATTCCTTTACTTCAATCATTACCTTGGCTGCTCAGCTAAATGATACTCATGGGACCCGTTTCACAAAGCCTTTTTTCAATGACAAATGACAAAAATCAGTGACAAATCTGCTGATAACCAATCAGAAGCAAGGATTTCAGTAGCTTATAACAAAAACTGTCGTTTGTCACTGATGACAAGTTTTGTGAAACGGGGCCCTGATGAACAGCCTTTAATTATAGTGACAACAATATATATATTGTATCATTTGTATCTTCGGTAGATATGAAAATACATGGAATATAATCTGTTTTTGTTGTAAAAAAGAGTGATAATACTGACACTGACTAGGACCAATATGAAATTGTAAATTTGGCTTTGATTAAGGCAGGCTTAATTCAGTACATATTCATATCTAAAAATTATAAGTAATTTGATAACATTGAAATAGTAAACACCAACGGTTATTTCATACATTCCTAGTGTATTTTTATACTCATCAGTGTTATTATACAATAAGAACGCTAACAAAAAAAAAATCATTATTTTATACAAAATTAATACTACATGTACCTTATTTTTTTAAGTGTTCCAAGAATGATTGTAACTACAGTAGACATATAAAAGTATATGTCATTTAAAAGAAAATTATTCCTAGCCCCTGTAGATATGGTTTTTAAAATTGATAATTGTCTTGATATCTGAATAAAAATGGAAACAGTGAATTAATATTACAATGTATTTTACGCCTCTTTAGTAGTAAATATAAACCAATTCAAGGGATTATATTTTAGCAGTAAACAATATATCTTTTCAAAATGAACAAATCTTTGTTTATTATTTGGTATGTGCCCAAGTGAGAGGTTTATTTTACTATTATTTACCGGTAGCTGAAATAATGTAAAGGTGAACTTCAATTATGTGTAAAAGGGGTAGTGAATTTCATCTCGACTGTTTTGCAAATGAAAATAATGGCGAACAGACATGAAATTTCATTTCACACTTTTTTACCAAAATAATGAACAAAGATTTGTTCATTTTGAAAAAATAATAAGTTAGTAGTGATAGAAATACTATGAAATTCAATGACATTAGTTTGAATTATGTTGTCTACCCATAAAAAATACAAAATAACTTGCATTCTCGTTCTATTTCAGTTGTATGACAAGATCCGGCGTTCAGAACAGAAGCATAAGGTAGCTCTGGAAGTATTGAGCTACCATGCTATGTGTGTGGATAATGAGTTCAAGGGCCTCAGGAACATGCCTCTTCCAGACCCTATGCCCGACATAGCAAGGTAAACCAAAAATCCTTCTGGGCCCTGTTGTATAAAACTTACCATTATTGGTAACTTTGCCATCAATATTAACTACCATGGCAACATCACTCAACAGCCAATCAAATCAAGGTTTCCGTGGAAGTTACCATTAATGCTAAGTTTAATGCAACAGGGCCCTGGTGCCACAGGCACCTCAAAGCACCATGAATGTTGATGTGTATGTATGTAGTACCTACCATACCTCACAGTTCACGTATTGGCTTGTACTAGACTGAAATAATGAGTTGAGGGTCCGGTTTATAATGCATTTTAGCCAATTATGGTTTATTGTTACAGCTTAAATTTTCGATGAATCCCTACATCATTTGATTCGGCATAATACAAAATTGAAACAATATGGCAATACTACCGCGCGCTTTCTCAGTCAGATATAGGTTGCTAAGAAACCATCTCCCTTAGAAATCTGAGGATGTGCACTCTTTTAAAACTATGGAGATGATGATGGATAAAATTGTTTGGGCACCCGCTTCATTGTTTTATAAATTACGTAGTAAAGAATCTTTATGTTGCTTTGAAACCGACTGGAGGGTATGTGCTATTTGCAGTGATAGTGATTATGCAAGACAGGTGTAGTACCTAATATTTTGGACAAAGAAAGGCTTGTGTTTCTTTTAAAAGTTATTTTTTCTTTAGCTGGACAAAAAAGTGCATGTATTGGTTTGAAAGTTCTTATACATGTATCACATCCAAAGTAAAAATTACCTGTAACAGTTTTGATGTCTAGAGTTCAGTCATCTTCCTCAGACACGAATAGGCAGACTGAAGTAAGCCGCCAATTTTCTGATCGCCAGTAGTTGTTGTTTTGGCGATTACTGCATCCTATATGTCAGCTGATATAGCTGATATGTGACCCCGTCCAGGGGGGTGTTTCACAAAGACTAAGATCGACGTTAAGTTGGACTTAAGTATAACAGGCCATTCGTGCCATTGTTTGCTCTCACCGTTATGATCTTTAGAAAATATTTTTTCCTTCAATAATGAATTATCAAAAAATGTAAGTTTTGTAGATTTTTTTACCATGATTTGTACGTCCCTTGAGAGACCAATGCCAGTAAATGATGAGAGAAAAAAATAGCATGAACGGCCTGCTATACTTAAGTCCAACTTAAAGTCGATCTTCGTCTTTGTGAAACACCCCCAAGGTTCATTTTTACTTTGGGATGTGATTTATGAAATTTCAAACCAGTATTACAACCATCCTGATGAAACTCTTCCATAATATAAAGTATATGTATTGTTTGTTTGAAAGTCTATCAACAAAATATTATGGGTCTAAAGCTGAATAACTGTTCTAGTGCAGTGCCCGCGTCTTCCATGCATTAACATAGTCATGTAAATACAGTCAATGATACCCCTGTTCCTCTTGTGCTTTCCTCAATTCCTACCAGGTACCCATTATGTAACCTCGCGCTGGTAATAAGTGGCAACTGTAGATTCATGGCTTGCCAAAGGACGTTAGTGCTGGCTGGGATCAAACACTTAACCTCTAAATTGAAGGCCAAGTTAATGAATCGCTAGACCACATCGCAATTCTTCGATAACTATTTATACATTCAAATGTGCATTTTTAATGTACCTTTAATGTAACGCATGTGATGTTCATGTACATATACATGTATCTTATTTCTTTCTTTTTTTTTTGGCTCTTTTTCTCTGTTCAATTCCACAGATATGACTTCTCACCCTGGGGTCTAGATGAAGAAGCCAAACCTTTGTATGTTCTTTGTATGTTCAAGGACATGTTTGAACTTAACAAGTAAGTCACCTGTATCTTGATTGTCTTTTCATCATCTTAAAACACCAACAACACCAATATCAACACTATAGAACATATATTCCTGTCACCAACTTAAACCAGCCAGGGCAACACTATAAAGCTTAAGTATTTTTTAAACATTTAATTTTTTTCCTTCTTTCTTTTATATCTTCTTTCACTCTATATCTTATGACTTTGATCTAATGTCACTACTAAAGATGTCATGGCTAAATGTATATCCACACTCTTTAAAAAACATAGAATTTGTGAATTTGTGAATACTTTGAATTACAATTATGTAGCTGTACAAAGATGCTGGATCTATTAGTAGTGAGGCTTTTTTTCTGACAGATATCTTGAGGAATCTCAATTTCCCTCTTTTAGATAGATCATCATGCTCTTGGTACTAAAGAGTAATACAGGTGGTTATCTGCTACATGTAGGTGTAGACTTTAAATTCACATTCATTTTTTTTGTTTTAATCTTAACTAGTTGAATCATTGTCTTAGAAATTAGAAATGTCACTCAAACTAAAACACACAGCCGATCTGGGTCCCACCTGAGTAACTCAAAGTAGAAGTTGTTTGTTTTAAGAATAGAAAATGAAAAATATATATACCTTCTTTACGTTGACTTTCATTGTGTTCAATTGCCATCACTCTTTTAAATGCATAGTACATGTTGTATTTTTTATCAATGTCGCTACCTTTAATTTATTTTGTTAACATCTTATCTTGAGTTCCATTTATTCACCATCACTCTTTTTTCTTAATGTTGTTATATACAATCTCTCTTTTAACCTATATTTCTTTCACCTTCATTTAAGTTACATGTGTCTTCCATCTCATGAACTTCATCTTTTCCATTCACCATGAGCCCTTTATCTTGCATGTACATGTACAACTTTTTAATTCTCAATCATTCCTTTACCTTATCTTCAAATAGTGTCTTGAATATGAATAGCTACATACAAAATCACTTCATTCTCCTTCTTCCCCTTATCATTTTTAGTTTAATGCTCTAAATTTACCATAACTTTTTTAACATATGTATCATCTTACCTTGAATTGCAACTCGAAATTCACCATCTTTATTTACCATCACACTTTTATCTTGGATCCCTTTCACTCACCACCACAGCAGAAATTTATCTTCAAATTCTTCTTGTTCATTAACCATCTTTCACTGTAACTTACCTTTCATCGTATTCTGAATTTCATCTTTTCCAGTCACCATCACTCCTATCTATCTTACCTCTTTTTCATTCACCATCCTTTCACTTCCATGTTATCTTGAATTTCATTTCTTCCATTTTACCATCACTCTTTTTACTTATCTTCCACTTAATCTTATCTTGCATCTTGTTCATTCACCATCACTCTTTTTTTATACTAATCTTCCACGTAATCTTGACTTGCATCTTGTTCATTCATCATCACTATTCTTACTTATCTTCCACTTAATCTTATCTTACATCTTGTTCATTCACCATCACTCTTTTTACTAATCTTCCACTTAATCTTATCTTCCACTTAATCTTATCTTGCATCTTGTTCATTCACCATCACTCTTTTTTTATACTTATCTTCCACTTAATCTTATCTTGCATCTTGTTCATTCACCATCTCTCTTTTTACTTATCTTCCACTAATCTTATCTTGCCTCTTGTTCATTCACCATCACTATTCTTACTTATCTTCCACTTAATCTTGACTTGCCTCTTGTTCATTCACCATCACTATTCTTACTTATCTTCCACTTAATCTTGACTTGCATCTTGTTCATTCATCATCACTATTCTTACTTATCTTCCACTTAATCTTGACTTGCATCTTGATCATTCACCTTCACTCTTTTTACATATCTTCCACTTAATCTTGACTTGCATCTTGTTCATTCATCATCACTATTCTTACTTATCTTCCACTTAATCTTGACTTTCATCTTGTTCATTCACCTTCACTCTTTTTACATATCTTCCACTTAATCTTATCTTGCGTCTTGTTCATTCACCATCACACTTTTTACTTATCTTCCACTTAATCTTGACTTGCATCTTGTTCATTCGCCATCACTCTTCTTACTTATCTTCCACTTATCTTGACTTGCATCTTGTTCATTCGCCATCACTCTTCTTACTTATCTTCCACTTAATCTTATCTTGCATCTTGTTCATTCACCATCACTCTTTTTACTTATCTTCCACTTAATCTTATCTTGCATCTTGTTCATTCACCATCACTCTTTTTACTTATCTTCCACTTAATCTTGACTTGCATCTTGTTCATTCACCATCATTCTCTTTTACTTATCTTCCACTTAATCTTATCTTGCATCATGTTCATTCACCATCACTCTTTTTGCTTATCTTCCACTTAATCTTGACATGCATCTTGTTCATTCACCATCACTCTTGTTCTCATTGGTATTGAACACAGTCCACCACCAGGCCATCCTGAACATCAACAAAGGTATTCAACCAGAGAAGTAGAAGAAATTCAATCTTCAAAACCCTCTTTTTTGCAGTTTGTGTGGTTTTAGAAAAATCATATCATTTTTATTTCATTTATCAGAGACCTGAAAGCTTAATGATATTTCAAAATGTGGAAGGAATATTAAGTATACTCAGTAAGGGAATTCAACTCGTATACAATGTAAACGATAATATGCAATGTAATTCACCCCTGGTATTGCATTTGGAGATAGATAGTGGACAGTCGAATCTTTCATGAAATAAAAACTTTGTTCTTTAAAATACAGCAGATAGTAGATGCATGTTTACTACATAAAATGTTGCATTCTTAGAAAGTAAGTTTTTGTAATTACTTTTATTTGGGGGAGAATAGGATAAACAAAAAATAGCATGGTCTTTAAGCGTTAGAGAATGATTTACTGTTAGATTAATTATCTTTACTTGGCTTCTTTTAAATCATATTGTAATTGAGCCACTTTACAATTTTAACATGTAGGTTGAGATATAGCTAGTTGCTTAGAAGTATCAGGTCTCTGAAATTTTGCTATATAATCAGTTATCATTAGAAACTAACATAGTTTACAAAGTAGAATAGAGCTTGGAAATATGAATGAGTGTGGTAATGCCGTGACTAACATGTTTGATGATACAGATTCATGTAACCCCGCCATCCAAAGACTTTATTGGACATCTAATGATTCTAGGATTAGCAAACTGGAGTAGACGTTTGACCAGACCCTGGCCCTGTCAATATGTTTCATTTCATTTTTTTTTCCATGTGAAGATAAAAACAATATTATATAATCTTCAAAATACAAACATATATAATGACTTATCTGAAGTGGAAGGATCATGAAAAGCACATAAATGGCTTGTCAAAATTGACTCTTTTCACTTGTATTATCAAGAATGACTTATTCTGTATCTCTGCACTCCATACCCTTCTTTAATACAGTTTTAAGCTTCCACTCTTGTTTAGATATATACGCTTGTAATCTTGAAAATGTACTAATTTAAAACTGGTTTAGACTAGGTATTCATTGAGTCCCTGGTATTAACCTCTGCATTCTCTACAAATTCTGTAACGATTTGAATTAATGAAAAGAATTCATTCACGAGATAGAAAGGAAATTGTATGAATACATGAATTTGTTCATACATTTTGTTCCAGAATTACAATAATTTGGGAGGAACAAAGAAGTTGCAACAAGATATTCATAAAGTCAAAAAGTAATTTACTTACCCCACCCCTTTTTACAAACTTTCAAGTGAACCAAATGGATCACTAACTATTAAGAAAAAAAGAACTGATGCTATTATACCCAGTTTAAACAGCTTTTCCCGTTTGAACCAGACCAAAAGATAATTGACTTTCAAGAATACTAACGACATATACCATATGCATGTATATTTTACTTTTTCCCAAGCACATTATTTTGAGATGCTCTTAGAAGCTACATATCTGCAGAAGTACATTCAGTTCCTATCCTCGTTTTTATTGAGATGACTTAGCTTTGCTTTGTTGATTTGCTTTTTTGTTGCACTTGTCTATTTTTCAACAGTCTTCAGACCCCCTTCTACCATCACCTCACAGAAAAACTATGAAAAGAAATAAAATTAAGATAAAACGTTATTTATTTCATGTTACTATTTACAATGATTCTTTAGTCTTATTGAGTCCACATGCAACAGACCCGCTTGATTCATTCTTGAAAGAAATTATATAAATAGGCTAATATAAATGATGAAAACTAGGATGCATGTTTAATAGTGAGCTAAGAGTAAATATTTCATAATTCATTTGTCTGGTGGAGGCCTCTTTTCTTTTATTTCATGTTTTATTTATATGGCAAATATTCAATCTTCTGAAACTAACCTAACAACTTGGCTTTTTTCCAAAGATTTCATTCTTATTTTTAAAGGATATGGATTTTAGAATATGCATGTTTGATTGCGGTTTGGTTTGGGCTTGTGGTTATATCGTACTATTATAACGTATCTTTCTTTCGTTGTTCAAAATTATAAGTGAAAAACAATAGAAAATGTAATGTTCATTAAGACAAGAAATTAAGATTGCATAATGAATTGATGTTGTCTTAGGAAACTAGATGTGCCAAGATATCAGTTCATGAAATATGAAAAACTATTTAGGCTGCTCTAGCCAATTTTCTTGGTTGAATATTTATATTGTAAATGATTTTTACTGATATTTCAAACTTGGAAAGGTAAGTACAAAATGATGTAAATATACAGTTGTATACTTTATTTGTTAATATCGAAGAAAGTGTAGTAGATGTGTGGAACTCATATTTTTCTCTTTTTGATATTAAAGAGAGATATGAAATGCAAGTTGATAAGTACTTGATAGTTTTGTTAAAGCCTGGTAGTATGATATTCAGATCATATACATTAAATATATTTACATGTATCCCCTGAAGTATATCTGTGAAACAGTCGTGGAAAATATCATCGGAGCATATGCCATACAATTCATGTGATGTCCTATTCTACAGACAGTGAAAATCTTATTAAAAAGAACATTCTTTGAGTCATGTTTTAAAAGGATGTGATGCACAATGACTCTATTCTGTGCAGGAGGGGCAGATCTAACATTTTGTATGAAAAAGGGTCAGAATTTCAAGAAATATTTGACAAGCCCCCAACCAAAAATATTAATCAACACATTTTCATGGGTTTTTTTAGTCAAAAATTAAAAGGGGTGACAACGTATTTGTGGTCTTAAAGTATGTTTGTAATTAAAGTATGTCAAATGTGTTTTTGAAAAGTGGCAGGGGCCGGTTGACACCCCCCCCCCTCTCCCTTCCCCCCATTCACCAGTGCTGTATAGAGTATCCACTATATTTCCAATGTTCTTTGTATGGTTTGTGGGTAGGTTTGACTATGATGAGCTGTGTCGTTTCATCTTAACGGTGAGGAAGAACTACCGCAGAGTGCCCTACCATAACTGGACCCATGCCTTCTCCGTTGCTCATAGTGTATACACCATGATCATGACTGGACAAGGACAAGTCTTCAATCCATTAGAGGTAACATTATTGCTTTCTTCTTAAAGCCCCACTGCACTACTTGTAGCTACTTGCTCCCTCTATATAGAAAACAATGCCTAAGCGGTGCCCATTGGTCCCCATTATCCTCGTTTTCTTATGTTAATTGGAGCTGAGTTGATGAGATAACCACCTGTCAGTGACCATGCTGGGAGGTCTAATCCCTCCTGGCCAAACTAGTGCAGACTGGCTTTAACCCATGCAAGTTTAGTAGAAGTTTTGCACACTTTTAAATAAATGAGTGTTGCCTCATAGAGTTGGCGCCAGATATTGGAACCAATTTGAAAAATCATTCTTACAATTCACTTTTACATAAATGAGTGTTGCCTCATAGAGTTGGCGCCAGATATTGGAACCAATTTGAAAAATCATTCTTACAATTCACTTTTACATACATGTGGTTAAAAACAAATCAAAATGTATTGTGAATGAACTAGTGTGAATAACAATCCTAAAAGGACTAACAAAACAAGCTAATTTGTATATGAAAAAAGTGAATAAATATCCCACTCTATATTGCCAATTTACAGATTGTAATTTTTTTCTTCAATTGAATTGTTCTTATTTATGATCAGGGCACAATGTACCGATTAGAAGCGAATTGACTCAGATTTCTCTGTGACTATTGGTCATTTTGCTCATTTAGTATGTTTAATTCATATACTTCTGGATCTAAAGATATTTTGTTTTGTTTACATTTTTTTAACATTCCACTGGCCTAAACTCTACCATAACACGATGCATATTCATAATTATTTTGAAAGATGTTTCCTGGAATAAAGCGTTATAGTGCAAGTATTCAAATTTGTCTTTGACTTTAATTGCTAATTACCCAAAGTATTTTACAATTTTGCATGTACACAGGTGTATTTCATACATCATAATTGTTTCCTTTGACCCTATGTTTAACCTTTGTAGCCTGTCTATGCCATGATCTTGATCATAATCATAGGGGTAAGAACAATGCTTTGACCCTATGTTTAACCTTTGACCCCTCCAGGCCTTGGCTCTATTTGTAGCCTGTCTATGCCATGATCTTGATCATAGGGGTAAGAACAATGCTTTGACCCTATGTTTAACCTTTGACCCTCCAGGCCCTGGCTCTGTTTGTAGCCTGTCTGTGCCATGATCTCGATCATAGGGGTAAGAACAATGCTTTGACCCTATGTTTAACCTTTGACCCCCTCCAGGCCTTGGCTCTATTTGTAGCCTGTCTGTGCCATGATCTTGATCATAGGGGTAAGAACAATGCTTTCATGGTGAACACAGCATCACCCTTAGCATCGGTGTACTCTACCTCAACCATGGAACATCATCATTTCAACATGACCATCACAATCCTTCAGGTAGGCACGTGTGAAATGACCACCACAAATAAAGTTTGATAACCCGTTCATACCAATAGGCTATTTTCGTAATGAAACCATATTGAATTCATACATCTTTGCGAAGTGCCTCTGTACAAATTTTGTCATTCACCTGTTACAAATAATCGTATCTCAATAGTCAGAATGTAAATTGCATACAGTGTTTGTTGCTAGGTAGGACAAACCTCATGGCTTGCCCTACCTAACAACACATAATATATGCAGTTTGCATTCTGACTATTGAGATACAATTATTCTTAAGAAATGAATGAAATAATTTTTATGGAGGCACTTCACAAAGACGAATGCATTATTAAAGTTTGGTTACATGATGAAAATAGCCTATTAGACCAACACCAGGGGGGTGTTTCACAAAGACTAAATTCGACTTTAAGTTGGACTTATCTATGGCAGGCCATTCATGCCACTGTATGCTCTCACCATTTACTGGCGTTGGTCTCTCCAGGGATGTACATATCATTGTCACAAATCTACAGAATTTACATTTTTTGATAATGCATTATTGAAGGAAAAAAAATATTATCTAAAGATCATATTGGTGAGAGCAAACAGTGGCATGAACGGCCTGCCATAGTTAAGTCCAACTTAAAGTCAATCTTAGTCTTTGTGAAACACTCCCCAGACTAAATATGTCAGATTTAAGTCAGGGTAGAGTGGGTTTAGCGGTGTGACTGATGTATATCTGTTTAATATTTAGCCTAAAAGCTCCTTCAAACCTGAGGTGATTAATCAGTGGCTCAATTTAAATGGAGATGAATATCAAGTGATGTGAAAAAGGGAGCCAAGCCAACTAAGGACCCTTGCTTACCTACTTATATCTGTGTGTTTAAAGATGCAGAAAATTTTGGTGAGATAGATTACCGGATCCTGTGAGATAAGGCCTCAATCAAATGAACCAGTCACCCAAACAACTCATGTATTTTATATATATATATATATATATATATATATATATATATATATGTGTGTGTATGTGTTTGTGTGATCTTTAAATAGTTCTTTCAGCTAAGCTAAAGATGCTTAAGATGTTTTCATATTCCCTTTTTTTTTGTTTGCTTATTGGATTAAAATATACATGTAGATATAGAGTGTGTATCAGCCTCTGATTAAAAATGACAGATACATCATAAATTATATATACGCTCCCTGTATCTAAGTCTCTCGTGATGTAATGCCACTGTCTGTCACATGACATACACCGTTTTCCTTAGGTTCTCAATCCCTCAGGAAAAATAGAATTATTTTTGTCACCTGTGGTACCATAGTTTCAACTAGTTTCAACTCTTATTTATGTAGCCTCTCATACCTTTTCATCTCTTCCATTTACCTTCACTCTTTTTTTTTTTTTTTTACTTATCTCCCACTTAATCTCGACTTGCATCTTGTTCATTCACCACCACTCTTTATACTTATCTTCCACTTAATCTTGACTTTTCACTACGCTACAGAATGATGGTCATAACATCTTCAAGCACCTGTCATCGGAGGAGTACAAGCAAGTCCTGGGTGATATCAGACATGCTATCCTAGCTACCGACCTAGCCCTCTTCTTTCCTAACAAAGCGAAGCTCAAGAAGATTGTGGAAGAGAAGAACTTCTCATGGGATAACCAGGAACACAGGTAAGAAGGGAGGGTCAAGAGAAAGAGGGAGGGTGTCAAATCATTGTTTGATGGAATATTGATTCCACCATTAATCAATGGGTGATTTGAAGCCATTTGTTTTCCTTCATACCACTTGGATGTATTTTATTCTAAGGAAATCACTTTCCTAAAAAGCTTTATACAATATTCAAGCAGCTGTAAACAATTCGGTTGCACTACATGGTCCATATGAAAGGCCTAAAATGTATCATTTTGATCAAGCCAAGCCAAACCAAGTCTTTCTCACATTTAAAGAGGGAAAAATCACACAAACACCTCTAACTTACTGATATTTTCATGGACATGTACATGTAGCTTTTCAAAAGGATGCCTGGAGAAAAAGGTTACATCACAATCGATGAAATCAACAAGGAAAGAAACCTCTGGAATATTTTTTCTGGGAGTGCAAGATTTGAAAAAGTGCCCTTAAAATTTGTACAAAAGCTTTTTATGCCTCCAATGAAAGGGGGTGCATCATTGTCTAAATTGCAACAAATATCAGAAAATGAATTTAATGATAAAATGTTATAATTAATTCATATTATGTGAAAACTACAAGTTGAAATGGACACTTACAAGTATGCATTTTTATTGCTGTTTAGTCTTGGGTTGATTTCTTTGAATGAATTATAAATATGAAATATTTTGAGGCTTCTAGAGTTATGAACTCAAGGCAAATGGCTTCAAGTCTCGCATGGATAAACATTTTTTTTTCTAAGTGAATAATACTAATACTGCTGTCAAAGAAGATGAATTTTACCAAGTGGTAACAAGTTGAGAAAGACGTGTGATGAGAGATCAAACTCATTTGAGTTGAGTGGCAGAAAGTTATACTTTCTTTCAGCCGGTTTCACCAATGGGGATGCCCTTTAGTGTGACCCATGTGAAAAAATGGGGTGTTGTGAGATGCAAGGAGGGGTGATATCAAGATGAGTGGTGGTATGGATGGGGTGCTATGAGGGCAAGGAGGGGTGATATCAAGATGAGTGGTGGTATGGATGGGGTGCTATGAGGGCAAGGAGGGGTGATATCAAGATAACTGGTGGTATGGATGGGGTGCTATGAGGACAAGGAGGGGTGATACCAAGATGACTGGTGGTATGGATGGGGTGCAATGAGGGCAAGGAGGGGTGATATCAAGATGACTGGGGTGAGGATGGGGTGCTATGAGGGTAAGGAGGGGTGATATCAAGATGACTGGTAGTATGGATGGGGTGCTATGAGGACAAGGAGGGGTGATATCAAGATGACTGGTGGTATGGATGGGTTGCTATGAGGACAAGGAGGGGTGATATCAAGATGAGTGGTAGTATGGATGGGGTGCTATGAGGGCAAGGAGGGGTGATATCAAGATAACTGGTGGTATGGATGGGGTGCTATGAGGACAAGGAGGGGTGATACCAAGATGACTGGTGGTATGGATGGGGTGCTATGAGGGCAAGGAGGGTGATATCAAGATGACTGGGGTGAGGATGGGGTGCTATGAGGGTAAGGAGGGGTGATATCAAGATGACTGGTAGTATGGATGGGGTGCTATGAGGACAAGGAGGGGTGATATCAAGATGACTGGTGGTATGGATGGGTTGCTATGAGGACAAGGAGGGGTGATATCAAGATGACTGGTGGTATGGATGGGGTGCTATGAGGGCAAGGAGGGGTGATATCAAGATGACTCGTGGTATGGATGGGGTGCTATGAGGACAAGGAGGGGTGATATCAAGATGACTGGTAGTATGGATGGGTGCTTTGAGGGTAAGGAGGGGTGATATCAAGATGACTGGTGGTATAGATGGGGTGCTATGAGGACAAGGAGGGGTGATATCAAGACAACTGGTGGTATGGATGGGGTGTTATGAGGACAAGGAGGGGTGATATCAAGATGACTGGTGGTATGGATGGGGTGTTATGAGGGCAAGGAGGGGTGATATCAAGATGACTGGTAGTATGGATGGGGTGCTATGAGGGTAAGGAGGGGTGATATCAACATGACTGGTGGTACGGATTGGGTGCTATGAGGGCAAGGAGGGGTGATATCAAGATGACTGGTGGTATCGATGGGGTGCTATGAGGACAAGGAGGGTGATGTCAACATGACTGGTGGTATGGATGGGGTGCTATGAGGACAAGGAGGGGTGATATCACGACAACTGGTAGTGAGGATGGGGTGTTATGAGGACAAGGAGGGTGATATCAAGATGACTGATAGTATGGGTGTGGTTTTATGGGGGTAAGGAGGGATGATATCAAGATGATGTCAAGGTGGAAATGAAATTGTAGTCAGGGGACAGTTGATTTTGGATGGATATAGGATTTTGACATGGACATGTAAAGATGTATTCTAAAGTGATTGTTGAGAGATATATTAATCCAGTTTTTTATCCTCTAAGAATCTTGATGAGGCCAACACTCCTGCATCCAATCCTTATCTCCTTACCATTATGTTCTCCTTGCTTACTAACCCTGCACCTCTTCCAACAACCTCACTCCTTGCACTACCCACATCTCTCTCTCTCTCTCTCTCTCTCTCTCTATCTATCTATCTCTATCTCCCTCTCTCTCTCTCTTCCATGCTTGTATTGCACTGTTCTGTTAAGTTCTACTTTACACCTAGTTGGTTGGGTTTGTCATATTCTGTACTTTATCACATTGTCTGGTGATCACTTCTGTATTCTTATCACATTTTACCAGCTCTCTTAAAGGGAAAGCCCACTCTGACATGAAGTTGATTTGTTTGTTTGTTTTGTTTTTATTGATTTGAAAGAAAGTCAAAAGTGAATGACAGTCAAAAGTGATTGGAAGTGAAAAGTTATCAAGAAAGTAAAATGTTAGATAAGGAAACCTTTAATCTTTGAAGTCTTTAAGATCATGACACAAATTTCCAACTCTGATTTTCTTTTCAGAATTTGATCAAACTTTGTTTATGTCAGTGCGGACTTCCCTATTTAAAGGTAGTGGCAATTTTAAGCAATGAATGGAATACATAGCACTTGAAAACTTTGCTTTAAAATCAATTAAACATTGGTGACAACTTTACCATGGATATACATGAAAATGAAATGGAAGATATCCCATTGGATTATACATACAAGTTAAGATCATTTGTGGATAATTAACATCCCGAGGCAATTGATTACATTTTAAGCAAATATTTTAGGGGAGAAACACAGCAAATAATGATTTTATCATATATGTTTTGTCATTTAGGGGGATGGTAGTGAGTTACTGGTATCTGGATAAAAATCTTACTCTTCCCTCTACCCAACATGTTGTTTATACTCTTTATGAGATACAGTACTTTAAATCTTCAACTGCTGCTCATATAATATCCCTGTGCCACATTGTATTTATGGTATTAAAGATAGATATACAAAAGGCTTCAAGATTATTAGCTGTTCCAGTAAATCTATACCGGTGTTTAAATAACGGGTTGTCATGGAGCTAATCAAGACGGGAAATGGGTACTCCCCGCCATTGGGCCCTAATATTTTGTGCAAAATTGCATGTGTGGCAAACGAGTGACTGTGCAAAGATGCTAAGAATGCAACTAAAGTGTTAACGATATTTAGCAAATGCCACTACCTTAAAACAAGTGACATCTTTCATGTGAATGTGCTCTTTACTTGTATTTGGTCTAGTGTGGTTTGCTTTTTACTTTTTGTTTTTTACTTTTTGTTTGTTTAGTCACAGAGTCCAGATTTCTCTCTTAATTTTTTGCATTGTTTGTAGTCTCTACTCTTTGAGACACATACATGTACTTGTCATTGTCGTTTTGTGAGGAATCACACTCAAGCAATTAACTCAAAGTACTATATGAAAGTGTCAAAAAGTATTTCATATTAAAAAAAAAAAAATCCTAGGGAAAGGATTTTAAAGCACATAAAGATGGATTAACTTGGCATTCTATGAATGACAATTGTTAACATTTGAGGTACATTCAAGTAAGTTTTCTGAGTGCAGTAATGAAGAAAAGATGGAAATTTGGACTGAATATGACAGTTTGCTGTGTACATGTATATATTTTCACCACCTTTACACTTTTAATGCACCACATTTTCTGTCTTTCTTTCTCTTTCCATCTCTCTCTCTCTCTCTCTCTCTCTCTCTCTCTCTCTCTCTCTCTCTCTCTCCCTATCTGGGTTCCTGGGTGGCATGAAAAGTAATTTTGATAATTCACTCAGTTCTGAATAACATTAGCTCAAAGTGGTTAAAATGTGCATTTTTGGCATGAAACATCCCTTCAAATTTGAACTTTGGTTTGGATTCTGCAGCTTTGTATTTCTGATGCTTGATAAATTTATTATTAAAAAGAGAGTAGCTGATTCTTGGTTTAAATGATTGCTTCTTTGAGTTGCAAAGATTTAAAGGAGAAGTACATTCAGATTATCTCTTGTATGGGTAGCTTCATATACATGTACATATGAATGATGACAGTTCATATCAGTTTTTGATTTGAGACTGAAATGCATATCATTAAAGTTGGTCACTTTTTCTGAACAGATATTGTATAGACAAAGATTAGGGCATTAAATTTCACATTTGTATGTGAACCTTCTGGAATCTTAATATTGTTTTTTTTTCTTATTGCCTAGTATCATTTTTTTTCTTTTCTTCTTCATGAAAATATTTTCATTATAATTTATAACTGTTTCATTTTTGTTGTCCTCTCTTTACCTGGAGAGATTTCCCAATAATACTTCTTGTAACGGTTGGATCTGTAATCTATACTTTTAGCACTTCATACACATCTGGGGAGTGTTTCACAAAGACTAAGATTGACTTAAGCTGGACTTGGTACTATGGCAGGCCATTCATACCACTGGTTGCTCTCACCATTCCTGGCATTGGTCTCTCAAGGGACGTAAATTTAATTTTACAATATATGTAACTTTTTTTTTCAACAATGAACTATCAAAAAATGTAAATTCTGTAGATTTGTGACGTTCCTTGAAAGACCAATGGTGAGAGCAACCAGTAGCGTGAATGGCCTGCCATAGTTCACGTCCAACTTAAAGAGAAGGTTGAGTTCTGGTCATGCGATTGCAATGTGAAAGAAACAGTGTGGAATCGATCAGAAAAGGTTGACAATCTAGCATGTAAGTATTGGTGTGTACTGCAAGGTTCTGGAATCATCAAAATGATAAGAAATTTGGCCCAGTCTTTGTAAAGTTACAAGCACTGTACACAGAAAGATGTATATGGGACTACACGAACATGTGGCATAAAAATCCGTCCCGATTTCTATGCTGTTACATGCCATATTTAGAATATTAAGGCATTTGAAGAGCCATGCTTTTCAGGGAACATTTTTAATCTGATGTTCTTCCACATTTGCATAATAACAATGATAACGTTCACAAATTATTTTTCACCTCTTCCCAGAACTCAACCTTCTCTTTAAGTCGATCTTAGTCTTTGTGAAACACCCCCTGGTTTGATTGTGATTGTTGATGTGTATTTCTCTTTTGCATGTTATTTTTTTATTTTGATCAGAGTTTGCAGTGACATTTTTAAACACTTTTTACAATTTGCACAAAGAAGTGAAATGAGTATAAGAAAATTATTTTCAAAAATCTTTCAAGTAAGAGACAAAGGAAAAGATATAAAATCATCTGTAATTGCATTTTAAAAAAAACCTTAAGTTATATCTGCAAAGATTGAAGTGCAATTTCCACTACCCATCATTTATTACATAGTAAATATATATCAACAGCACAATGACGTGAGGGAAGGGTAGTAAGTTATATATATTTACAAGTAAATTAAAATCGTTTCCTAGTTATCATATTGTCATTCTCACAAATGAACTGTGTAAGCTTAGGGTGCGTTTATGCTCAACTTTTTCTGGCCAGAATGAGGCTTTTGTTACGTGCTTAGTTCAAAACACGGTTGCGTCCTTTCACATTTTCGTAGAATCACCGATAAACGGCGATCATAATCGCCGATCGTAAACTCACAAAAAGGCGCGTTTACGATCGGCGATTCTCCAAAAAGACGGTTTCTGGGGAAGCATAAACGCACAATCATTTGTAAAGCGTTTAAATGACGTTCCCGGGGTCAACGTAGCATGCGCAGTGCAGGTTTGCTAATCCAGCTGCAGAGCCCGAATTTGCCTGGAGGAGCCGGAGAAGCGGAGCATAAACAGTACACCTACGATGAGCGTTTACGATGAGCGTTTCAAATCGCTCATTCTGTCTTCAAAAGTGAGCATAAACGCACCCTTAGAATGACAGACATCTTGCATTAATGTGTACACATGTTATGTATGTCAGGGTACACGTACAAGTTCTCTATCATGTATTTCCCATGTTGGTTATCAGTCACTATCAATTTCTACACATTGATCTATTCCACTGTTTCTGATCATATCACCTCATTATTTATGTATTGAAATACTGAATGTCACTAACACATGTGTACATGTACAATGCAATCTTCTCAATTTTCCTCAAATTATCATACATTTTGATATTCAATCACTCTCATTCACTTTTCTCCATCAGTCTATAAACTCCTTTAAATTCTCAACATTCCTAATGTCCTTCGTAATCAAACCCTTTTTTTCTATATCTGTACTCACCATTCTGCAAAGGACATTGCTTCACATTCGTTCTCATGAAACTCACATTTTTCAAAATATTCTTTGTACAAATGACTATAAACCAAAGTCTTCAATTTCTACCTTTTCTCACAACCACATTCAAGTCAACTCAACAACTCTTTTTTTTCTCTTCTTCACTTGCAATAAGTTTCAATATTCCTTCAAAAGCAGCTCTCACCCATCTATTTTCCCAACAACATTTTGCCAACCAACACTCTCCCCAAAGTGTTTCTTTCAATACTTCTTCTTACAATTGTTTCCAACAAATATTTCCAAATTGCAGCAGCAATATGAAATTTTCTCCTCTCCATGCTATTCATTTCACATCATTTTTTTTTAAATGAATATCATTTTGAACTTAAATTTAAAAGAAGTTATGTTTTGATTCATTTCAAAATGAATGTTATCTGTTAAGAGCCAGAAGGGAATTAACTCATATACTTCTACAGAGTCTAGACCTTTCTGGCTCTCCAAAAACAATATACAGTACAACAGAAATCTCTTATGAAGTATATTTATTAATCAGGGCCGATATTCAATTCAATACTTTGCTTAAGTAAAACTTTTACTTAGCATTTGGCGTAACTAAGTAAAATGTATTAACTCGTGTTCAGATCACATTTAAGCAAATTACCTTGCAAGCTGACTTTACAGCAAAATACTTACCGATAAGCATTGTGACATCACACGGTTAATCAAAAGTAATGCGCAATTTACATGTCGCATTACATACACGTTAATATAATTGTGCGCAGCTTATGATGACTGCGTATGAAAAACATTAAGCCTGCTAATCAATATTTCAAAATAAGCTGAAAACTGAGTAAAATACTCTTATTTCTGACTTGAGAATTGAATTGAATACTGTCCCAGTTCTGTATTCATGGAGGAATCAGATATATTGTAGTGTGATTATTACATTCTGTAACAATGCACACAATACCGGACACTGAAATGTACCCAGAATACTGTTATCTTTAAATTCAAATGACATTGATGAACATAAAGTGTTCTTTATTGTGCTCAATAAGATACATTGTAATGCTAAATGCTGAGCACCAGAAGACATTAGGGTAAAGTTGATGCTAAATCTTGAAATAAATAATTCCATGAAAAACTCTTCTTTGGACAAACTGAACAAGTATTGTAATTCATAAACATTAACCTATTTTTACATTTTGTACAATATATATATGCATATCCATAAAAATTAATCTGCCCTGAATAACATAAAACACATTTGTTTCAGTTGTTATTCAAAATATTGAAAATAGTTACAATAAAGTCTCCCTATTATATGGTTATTTCACCTCAATACATTTACATGTATGTATAAAACATGAGCTGTACATTATGGGGAATGATATCATGTTTATCATATATGTATATGTGAATGATGAGAAATACCTCTTATATCAGTAAACTCAATCAAAATTTAAATAATGGTGTGATTAATGTGTTATTGTTGGTCATATTTTACAACAATGAATTCAATTGCACACTTGTCTCTTGGTGCCAACGTGACATTAGAAATGCCATTATATAGCCCTTTCTTTGCCACAGCAAGCAGTAATTGTCATGAACTTATAAGAGCTGAATTTTGAACGTTGTTCTTTGTTCGATTGTTGAATTGCACCACGAATATCTTCTATAAGAATGAAGTTTGCCATTCTTTCAAGTTTTTGCTTCAGAAAAAAGTGGCATTTTGGTGGTTTCAGAACACGGTAATAAGTCATTCTTGGGCATTATTTCAGCTGATGGCAAGGAAAGGTTAAGTCAACAGATCCACTTTGTTTTAGTAAGAGAGATCATCTAAATCTGCCCTTGACAGCATTTCTCTGTGGAGTATAACCACAAGTGATGCCTTTTTGACTAATTATCATTACAGATGTTTTGTGTGGTGATATTTTTGCTTGTTTGCAGTGAGATTTGCATTGATGCATTATTTATGTAGCATACTAACATGGATTGCTTGGTTTTCTCCCCTCTCCCTTTGTTTTTATTCTTGTTTTTATCATCCCTCTTGTGAAAATGGTCCAAATTGCTGCCCATAAATGCATATCACTTGCTATAAAATGGATGACTGCACGTGCATGCTTTGTAATTTCATTATTTCACATAAATCGTTAATATTTTATGTTGTGTGGATTTGTGCATGCAATGATGTGTATTTGATGGCATGTATTGCTTGTATATATTTGAATGTTGGTATTTTTTTGGTTTCTGTTTGATGAATATGTTCAATGATTTGTAAATATATATGCCTGCATTTTTAATATAATCTCTGTATTGAATAATCGCTTTATGTGTATCATGCTATTTCTGCTTTGCACAAATGCTCTTTCCTCGTTCTCTCCCTTTCTGTTCTCTTGTTGTAAAAAAAAAAATTGTGATGTAATTGTTAATAAACCCAGACAATGCGTCAAGGCATTGTCAATGACGGCATGCGATTTAGCCGCAAACACCAAACCCTGGCACATACAACAGCAGACGGTAAAAGTGATCTTCGATGAGTTCTATCAACAGGTAGGAGGAGCCTAATAACATTATATGAATAATGCAAGATGCTTATGAATATATGAATATGTATGTCATGCATTGTGGTATATTATATACTAATCTGTGTTAATTCTCTAATTCTGGGTTGATGTGTGTTTATTATGAGGGTGTGTTGGGTGTGTATGCGAGTATGTGTGGTGTGATAAAGCACTTGGAAGTATGATGTACATGAACATGAATATGTATGAGGAATCATGCATATTCATAGCCCAAGCAGTGTTCTATCCCTCACTGTGTGTATTCACAAGATCATTTTGAATGTCTGTATCAATACTAAAAATGTAAATGTTTGTTAATCATAATGTGTTTGTTTTTAAAAATTGTTAATGTGTATCACTGTGGTATCAAATTATTATCCTCTTTCTACACTTCTAATTTGATTTCCTTTATTTTTGGAACGCTTTCTTTTTGTCTTTGGAGAAAAAAATATTGTAACAAGAGGGATGGCTTTTTGATAATGCCTTTATTTACCTTTAGAAAGTATGATGTATTTTTTTTTTTATATATGCTCAATATGCTCATAAAGGCCATTTTTAATTCATGGAAGTTAGTTATTGGTTTCCTCACATAGGAACCTCGATTTTTTAAATAAATGAATTATAACAGTTTCTACTATTAATGATATTGAAAGTATTATTGTACCACAATATTTTGATACCCATGTAGATTCTAGGCTATTCCATTCTAAGTTCTTGAATAACTAAAAATGCAGTTGTTCTTTTTTCATTTATGTTGAATTTTTGGTTCATTCTTCTGAATTCTAAAAATGAAAATTGCAGATTTTTAATATGCTTTTAGTATTTAATATTGGAAAAAAATTTACATATTTTTGTCTAAATGTCAAGGCATTTTGAGTCTGTCTTTCTTTATTTTTTGTCCTTCTCTCTGTAAATGTAGCAAGAAAACACAGATCAATTTGCTGCCTCTCACTCTCTATGCACGTCTTGGTATATACAATTAATTGATTTATAAATTATTTCCCACCCCCTCCCCCATTTTGTACCCCATATGGTCACTTCTTTTCCTATATATCCCCCCTCTCTCTCTCTTTCTCTCTTTCTCTCTCTCTCTTCCTCTCTCTCTCTCTCTCACTCTCTTTTAAGTATGTCCCTATCTCACCTTTTACATGTACCTTTCTTTCTCACTCTCTTACTCTTTTCTGTTTCTTGCTATCTCTATTCCACTCTGTCTATCCCTTCATTCTCTGTATCTGTATCCCCCTCTCTCTCTCTCTCTCTCTCTCTCTCTCTTTATTTCTTTCTCTATGTTTCATTGTCTTCCTTGCCTATAATATACAAGCTACATGTACCAATTTTAAAATTTACACATGAACAAGCACATAGGAGTTCACATGAATATTCATTCTCGCAATACACACAGATAACGCACTGTTCATATTGATTTATTATTATTGCAGTGCCTGATTATGTATGTCTTTCTACCCTATACCTTTGTAAATTATATAGTTTACTTGGACCATGTCTTCAGAGTTCAAAGATCATTATAACATCATTATAATCCATTGTCAGAAACAAAATAAAATGGACAACTGGTCTCAAATTATTTTATTTTTTAATAAAAACTAATATGAAATACAGAAAATGGGTGTTTACTTTAAAACAAAAAAATTAATTAGTCTCCACCATCCCTGCCCCAAAACTTAATGCATTCTCAAGAGATAGAGAGAGGGAGGCAGCAAAGTAGGGGTTTGCCGCCCTCTGTAGCTGCCATTGTCAAAAGATATTTTAAGGGATGATAGTGAACCAGTGGAGGAAAAGAGTGTTTATCTTAATATTTCTGTAGAGGTCTGTGCCGCTCTATAGCAATGACAGCGTGTGACCTGGTGGCCGTTGTCAAACCATTTGATCTTCAGAAAAAGGTTGCACTTGAAATCTTCGAGGAATTTTATCAACAGGTGCCACTCTACACTTTCCTTTGTATTTCTTGTGTTTTTTTTCTGACTTTTTAATCACAGAAAACTAGAAGGTCGCAGAAAGGAAGTTTAAAAGTATCTATTTTAGTACCTTTATATTAACAAAAACATATGGTTTAGAACATTTCATTTTTCACTAATGTGTATCATGCAGTACTCATACAGGCAAGTCTATTGTGGAGAAGATAATATTTCAAAAACCAATTAGCTATCAAAAGTAGTAATAAAAAGCCTTTTAGATTTCTGTGATTAAATGAAATTTAACATGTGCCCTTTTGTTTCTATAATCAACCTTTTAGTGTATCGTGTGTGTGTGTGTGTGTGTCTTTCCCACTTGTGTGCTAGAATGGCTCATGTGCATGTTTTGTTGAAAGTTATTCAAATTCAATGATATTTCATGTGTAATAACATTGCTACATGTATATACAATCCACATAAATGTATATTTTCGTGTTAATACTTTAGTACCAAAAGGACTTAATTACTATAAAACAAATAATGAATTTGCAGGATGAAACTTTTGAGACTTTGTTCATGATGGCTTGTATGCCACTATATACGAATTGCAAAACATCTCTGATTCAATTATTTCTAAAAAATACTTCTTTCAGAAATCCCAAATTTCATAGATTTTGTATTTAATAAGTCTCTGGTTCTTGATTCAGAATTTATCTACATGGTTTACATTTGATCTACATGCACTTCCTTCATACTGCTCTAAAATCTCTGTTGCATAACTTGTCTATGTACAGTTAACATTTATATTATTCATACCCTTTCCAAAATTTTAAATTGTTTAAGTATGTGAAAATTGATTTCTCTTGATTTATTTTTCTTGAAAATGGGACATATTAATACATCTTATCTAAAAGTATTCAACAAATGCCCCAATTAAACAAGTCCACCTTTCATTCTTGAATTATGAAAAACACCAAAAACATCAAATTTACAAGGGAAATGATTAATTTGGTTGTTCACTGTATATTTGAGGAGTACATTTGAAATGTTTAGTTACATTTAGACTGTAACCGTATAGGAAAGCAAGGCATATTTCTAAATGGGATATATTTTGCCTTTCCCAATCCTGGACATCTACATTTAACTAAAATATAACATGAAATGGTAACCACTTCAGTTATGGTGTTTTTTTATTAAACAAGTAAACCCAACTGATTAATAAATGTCACTTGGTATGGTATATTACATTTCCCCTCTCATTATAAGATGGCAATGGTGTCCTCAAAGCCAGGAATTTGTCAAAAACATTACAAAATATGATGAGCCTTCTTCCGAAGCTTGTAAAATGTACAGACTTCAGATCTTCTCCCATTATGCAAACAGTTTTCATCATGTTCAAAAACAGTACCACCCAAGCTCGTGAAGTTCACATCTCCTGTAGATCATGTCGTTCATTTTCAAATTAAATATGCTACTCGAGTACCACCTAAGCTGACAAATTATTTTCATCTCAGTGGTATTCTATTAGGGTCTATAGTGTTTAAGATGATAAATGACACATATCCTTTGACTTGAGTCATATTCAAATATTATCAATGCTACATGTACATAATACTACTCAAAGTGGTAATTACACATCTACTTTCGATTCTTTTCAAATATGGAAACATTAAGCTACTTGTGTACTATTTTGGTAAATTTCACATCTGTTCTTTGATGACACGTGAGTTTAACCTGAATACATAAATTTGGCATCTACATGTACTATAGGTTTGATTATAATCCAATCACGTTATGATTGAGCTTAATGGAACCAATAAAGAGAGAAATGTTCCGATCTGACATCTTAGATCCAATATGGAACCTACTCAAACTGATAAAAGAATGTAAGATAATCAGTAATCACTAAGTTGATGTCACTCTGCAGAACAATGATTTACTGATTCGTGAAATATTCAGGTTTAATGCTAATTTGTATCATTTCTCAATCGTCAAAATGCGTATGTTATTCAAACATTCCTCACAAATGAGATTTTCTTTTTTAAGCCAAATGATTCTTACGATAGATAATGAATCCAGTAGATTTTCCTCATTGCTTTTTACAATCTCTGCACCTATCCATATCAGTTTTAAAATTGTAATTCCAAAATTGAATGGGGTTAATTTACTTTGCAATCCATTTTCTGTAATTAATTTTCCATCAAATTACATTTCCAGGACCACTTATAAAGAGTATACATTTTTCATTCAGTTGACATTTATTTTTTAATGGACAGAATCCCAGATTCCAGACAATATTACATGTATACAGCATCAAAACAGCTATTATTTTTTGGGGGAATATAATTTTGAACTTGCAGGCTTTGTTTGTGTGCCACCTATGATTTTGTTAAATGCATTAAGATTTATTGATTGTAATTCATCTTTTTTAATTTTTGATAACTTTGAAATGATTTATGAATACAATATCTTCATTCAAAGTAGGTTATGTTGCATGCTGCATGCGATTGGGTTGAGTACATTAAGATTCATAATTTATGGCAATACAATTTGTTTATATTTGTCTAATAACTTTCTAATCATTTCTGAATTTAATATTTTCAATGATTTTAGGTTATGTTGCATGTTGCATAGGAATTGGTTAGGGAAATAAGATACATAATTAATAACTTATATATTTTCCCCTTTTCTAATAACCCTCTAATATTTACTGAAATATTGTTAAATTTTTGAGGTTAATTTGTGATTTTGTCAAGGAAATTAAGGTTTTTAGTACATATTTTATAAATATTTCATTCCCCCACCCCCCATGGCAGGAATACCATTTTCATACCTTAGTCTGATTTCAGGCACAGACGTACACCTTCCCATTTCAGGCTTTCTCAGGCTTTATAATGTACAGAACATATTAGACTCCAAACCTGTTATAGCCATTTCTCAGGCTAATTGGATGAAATAAATTGGTTAGCCCTATAATCATTTTCTTATTAATTATCAAACAGTAAGTTTAATCCCGTTAGTGTTATATGTTTCATTTATTTCATTTTTTTGTTTCCACGTTAGGATAAATACAAGTTACATAATATTCAAAATACTACAGTAGCATATATAATGAGTTTTCAGCAGTGGGAAGATCATGAAAAACGCATAAATGGCTTGTTAAAAATGATCCTAAATGAAATGAAATATGCTGTCTTTGAGTTTTTTGTTGTTGTTTATTTGTTGTGTGTGTGTGTGTCTGTTTGTTTGTTTAATTTAATGTTGTATGTTTGCTGTTGTATAGGGTGATGAGGAGAAGGCAGCAGGCAGGAATCCAATCCCTATGATGGATAGAGACAGGGCTCATGAACTTCCAGCAAATCAGGTAAGAGCACTTTTAATATGTCTTTCAAATTAATTGAGATGGATTGACCATTTGTCACTTTCAGTTAGTCCAATAAAGGCTCTTTAAAGATCATGTCCAGTTTTGGTAAGCCCTCAAAAACTTCTTCTGATTCAAACCCAAGACTGCCACAATGTTTCTATACACACAATGTCCATTGTTTATTAAAGACAAAGACCAGTTCTGGTCATGCGATTGCATTGTGAAAGAAACGTTGTGGAATCGATCAGAAAAGGTTGATCATCTAGCATATAAGTATTGGTGTGTACTGCAAGGTACACGTGCGCGATATCTATTTGGTCCCAATAGATATAATAATTTACCAAATATATCAATTAGCAGGCGGTTTCCTGGCAAAATTTGTATCATCACGTATTAGTCAAAACATATTCTTTCACATGATTGCTAATGAGAGCTTCCATTTCATTTTTTGAGAGAGGGGCGTTTCCAAAACTGGTCTTTACCTTTAATACAGACAAAAGTTGATTGTTGCAGTCCACTCTTTGTTCCAATAGTCTATATTAAGCAAGTATATAGTTAAGTCTACCATATGGAATAGGCCATTTTTGTAATGTAACCAAATTTATGCTTAATAAGTGCCTCGATACTAATTATTTCATTCACCTATTACAAATGAATGTATTTCAATAGTCAAAATGCAAATTGCATATATTACCTGTCGTTAGGTAGGGCAAGCCATAATGTTTGTCCTACCTAGCACTAACTAATGTATGCAATGTCAGTTCTGACTATAGAGATACATTTTTTTCTAACGGGTGAATGAAATAATTTGTATCAAGGCGCTTCACAAAGGCATATGCATAAATTTTATTAGATTACTTAAATGGCCTATTGTGAGGGCAGTTACCTACATGTGTACTGAGCTACGTTGGAAAGAGAAAATTTCCAACTTCGATATTTGAAAGACCACCAATGAGTACCCTGATCAGAAATTTTCTCCTTAAATAGGGTGATGACTACATAGTAAGAGGCGTAATAAACAATTACCTTTGTCCAGAGAAGATTCTAATGATATCAATATTCTATCTTTGACCCCTAGGTATCTTTTATCGTTGGTATCTGTCTGCCGTGCTATGATCTCCTGGCCCAGCTAGTGCCTTCAGCCAAGCCTATGTATGAAGGAGCAGCGTAAGTCTTTTCTTTCAAAGTCAAAGTATTAGTTAACCCTCCATTGATGAATGCTGTTGAGTCACTTTTTACATCGTGTAATATTTTTTACTCACTTTTTACATCATGTAATATTTTTTACTCTTTATTTCTCAATTTGTTATGAAAATCTGAAGTTTAAAACTGATTTAAATACGTGTATCAGTTAGCTATAATTTAGGGGGAACAGCTGCTGAATACCCGGCCACGCAAGTAATCCTAAGCGAAACCAAAACCAAAACCAAAACCAAAATTGTAATCCTTACCCTAACCCTAACCCTAACAATAGCCCTAATCTTAACCCTATTACATGTACTTAACTCAAATACATGCAGGAGAGTATTCTACTAAGCCAGATTTTTCAGTTGTGCACTTTCTTTTTAGTACATCAATTAAATATACATTTGTCTTGTGCCCATGCACAGTTGCATTTTACATCAACTTTAAACTCAGTAAATATTTTCATAATTTGGCAGATTGCCGTGATGAAGATATGAATCAAACTATGTATTGACCTTGCCATCAACAGTTAAACAAGAGAGTTGTTCCAACAAAGTAAATGAAAGCTTGATTCTTTTGCTGTTTCATGTAAAGTAGGAAGAAGGAATTTGAGATTTCAGAAAGCATTTCAAAATCCAATGCCATTCTCTATGTTCAAGGAGACAGGCATTATCATCATTATGCTTACATGTAAATGTTAATCTGATAATGTGATGAATAAATAATTTAGTAATATATATGTAACTTCATTATTTATTCAGAATTCTAGTAAGAAATTAGTGTATCCTATGGGGTATGAACCTTAAAGTCAATTTCGAATTTATTATTGAAACCTTCAGGAAGAATCTTCAGAACTGGTCTGCACTGGTTGCCAAGCAGAAATCTGAAGAAGAAGATAAGAAGAGTGTGGATGAAGAGGGCAAGACGGATGGAGACCACAAGAAGGAGGAGAAGAAGCCAGATAAGCCTCCCCCTCCTCCTGCTAAACCTCCACCATCTCGTACAACCAGTAGCATCCCAAAAGATGTACTGGAGAGTGATGATGGCCTGGAGTAGATCCTGTTCCTCTGGAAAGCATCCATTTAAATACAGCCACACCCATAGTAAGCAGGTTCCAAGAATGACTAAATCCTGTTCCACTGGAAAGCAACTATTCCAATACAGCCACACCCTTAGTAACCAGGTTTCAAGAATGACTAGATCCTTTTCCACCGGAAAGCATCTATTTAAATATATCCACACCCTTCATAACCAGGTTTCAAGAATGACTAGATCCTGTTCCACCCTGCGCTTAGTAACTGGGCATCACTCACGGACTTGATGTGAAATCTTTTTTGAAAATGGGCCTTTAACGGTTTGACAGTCAAGGAACTGGCTATGTCAAGAGGATGGTGGTTGGTTGAAGGCAGAATGTCATCCAAAGTGAAACGGACAAACAAATGACTATGAGAAGAATTAAAGCATGAGGCATGATTACAAAAATGTTCATAGCATACATGCACATGGACAGGTGCAAGTATATGTAGGTGGATGGACACATTAACATCAACCATTAGATGAAGGGTTTTAATCTCTGACATGGTACTACCATTCCTTGTCAAGACGCTTATCTATATCTGCCACTCTCCACCCAGATGAAAAAGGTACTCATTAGGAAGTAATTCCTAGAATACATCTTATCTGGGTAGCACGACGTAAGCCGGTGAAGTACAATTACAATTGAGCACTTTACATCCTATATATGGAAAAGTGCTTTATGAATCCCACTCTTAGTAGTATATTTATATATACATTGAGTTAAGTCCTTGCATCACCTCCATCATCCTTGAATCTGTACCCATGGCAACCATTGAATACCCATGGCAACCATTGAATACAAGGGAGAACATCAACAAGTGAAAACATCAATTGAAATCAGGGATTTTTTTCTTCATCATCTCCGTAATCATTATTCCTAGCTTGCTTTTCTGCATTGTACATAGATACATCTGTACAATGAATGCTGAAAAATGTTAATGTTAACAGTTTATTTTTAAAGACATTTCACGTAAGCAGAATTTTGAGAGATTCTGAAATTTGGTTTTTATGCCATTCATAGCATTACAATATGAATTATTGTAATAAAGCTCTATTTACAGGCATTCTATTTATGTCTACATGATTCATAAGCATTAAATGTATTTTGTGTTAAGAAAATTAAAATGAATAGATGATGTATGAGTATACTGGTAGCTATGCATTTCATAGTAAATTTTTAAAAGCATGTTGATTTTCTTACAAGAGAAACTTGTACAGTTTGTTTATTCATGTGTTCACATGTTTATGTTGTACATGTACAGATATAGAAGCTACCATTGATGTGTTTTAACTCTCAATTTTTCAGCATTCTATATTTGAGGGGGAAGAAAAACAGGTGCATTTTATATAAAACAAAAGGTAACTGAATTTTACATGCATTATGAAAGCAATATGAATCTTAGAAATATAAGTATAGCACAGGTACATTGTAGATGTAATGTGAAATTATACTTTATTTTATACACTGTTTACATGTTTGAATATAAGACTGCAACACTAGCAAAAAGCATCATTTCTGTCAAGAACAATAATAAAACGATCACCGGTACATATAATTACGTTATTGAACTTGGCCTTCAATTTAAGAAAATGTCTCTCCACAAACATTAGCAAGGGACTGTAATGATTATTTCCAGTAAGAATAATGGTTCTACTCATAACGTGACAGTTTACTCAGAAGCATTTTCTGCCACTGTCATCAATTTTGATTTGAATATTCTACCTTTGACTTGCTTTTTCTTCAGCATCTATTATCTAGAGTTAAATAGTACCTGTATAAAGTGTTCAGGAACTCCAACCTTGATTTAGTATTTTTGGCATATTTTTTCAAACTTTTTCTCTTTCTCCTCTTTTTGAAGTCATCGAAAGGAATGCGTGGGAATGCATTGGACAAAGTCTAATTTATTCATGACAACATTTTTGCTATTAATTAAAATATTATTGTATCTGAAGAATTGTTTGTGGGACATTTTTTAATCAAGTTGGGATTTGCTTTAAATAATTTTTTAAAACAAATTCTGGTCAAAGGCTCAAGACAAGAGATTGAACAATAATTTGTGTTCACACATTGATTAAATCTCCCTAATTTTGTTAGGAGAAAATTTTCTGGCATAAAAGTGGTCATTTGTAAATACTTTTGGGAAAATCATATTGCAAAAACATTTTCAAAGATGTTTTCAATCCTATAGTAATATACAATATAGTTCAAGTGTATTACTTTACAAGAAACTTACATGTAATGTACATGTAGACAAAACAGTTATTATCATATTATATAATGCTCATTGATACCACTGCTATACATCTGCATAGGAATTTACTTTTTTATCCCCAGCACGTGCTTTTTCTTGTAAAAATAAAGAATATCTTTCTGTCAGATGTGTGAATGTATTTTTAACTGTAAATAGGCCTTCTTTCGTATCATTTAAAATGTACATAAAATACTTTTTCTCGACCAATTCTGTGCCAAATTTTTGCTGCTTTTATTCCTGGACTTTGGAAGTAAATTGCTTTTTATTTTTATTTTTACTCTATCCTACAGAATAGTACAACAAACAGCATGTTAAGGACAATAATAATCACTAGTAAAACCTTGAATTAATGTGATGAATGTACATGTAGCTTGCTACACTTGTGCTATTGTTTAAGGATTACTCCATTAGGAATACATGTATTGTCGACTCTCACATGTATTTCTGTAAATCCGATGGTCTAAACTCTAGTATTCTTAATCCTTTCACCTATGGGTAATCGATTACATCAGTTATGGGTTACATACATGTATATTAGGACTACAGTGTCATTATTTTAAAGATTAAATTCCATGCCTTCATGCTGAAAAATAAGATAATATATAATTCATATTTATTATTTATAATTGTGAATGCTCATTTTAGAGAATTTAAGAGAATTCAAACTCCACAAGATTCTAACATATAGTGTATCATCTTTCAAAATTTTGCTCCAGCCAATTTTTTGGTTTTAAAAAATGAACTGAAAAATGGATTTTGGCAGTTTTTCAGTCTGCCTGATTTCAGTTAAAAGTGCATTGCTTGTTTAGTTGAATTGATGAATTTTGTATCAGTAACCAAACACCTACCTGTACACATTTACATATATCACATATGAAATATTTATGTACATCATATTGTTTAAAAACCAGAGTAAAGAAAATATCCAGTATGAATTTCAAAATAATGATCTGAGGGGAAAATATTTCTATTAGTGTAATAGCAATAAGATGAATAGTAGGCAAAAGGATGTACATGCATTCATTTTAATAGTACTTGTACATTCAGTTGTTGAACTGTTTGTAATGTACTTATAATGAACTTGTACATGGGGATTAGTGTAAAAAAAATTACTCTGTTTCATCTCTCTCTCTATATATATATCTCTATCTCTCTCTCTCTCTCCCTCTCCCTCGATCACCCTCTGTCATGAGTGCTACCAGTAGCATACAATGCTGCTTACAGTTATTTTACTGTAAAAATTTTGTTTTACTGTATTAAAAATGGAAATAATATGAGATGTACAGACCTCTTCAAAAGCATCATACTTTTTCTTGTTATTGTTTTTTTTTTCTTCTGTAAAAGCGATAATTGTTCTGTTGGTGCACAAAACAGAAGTAAGCATTCATGCTATTTTTTTAATTTCAACTGTGAAGGTGGATTTGAAAGTAAGGAAAAGATTTTCTTATGTAATTCACTTCACATCTAAAGTTAGTGAATGTATTATTATCATGAAATGATGTCTAAGGTACATTGTAGGAATGTAAGATTAATAAAGTGTTTTTATGGAACAGTATTAAGATATAAGTTTGCTTCTTGTTCGTACTGCAACCCCCCCCCCCTCCAGGCCTGCCCCCCTCCCTCCTGGCCTGCCCCCTCCCTCCTACCCAGCTTTTTATTGTTGAAAATATTAAATGCATTGTGATGATAAAATCATACCTAAAGGCTCAAAAGTGTACATATAAAGTAAAGATTTAAGGAGATTTTGAAATGATAGATTAAATGTAGATACCGAGTATCATAATTATCTTCTGTTTGTTTTTATATGTATATGTATGTTTTTATCAAAAATAGATGGCTATAAATTATGATGCAGATTTGGCGCATTGTGAACACCAAAATGTACATGTATAGTCTTCACATGAAATTGGCCTAGCAGCTTTTTAGCAAAATGTTAAAGAAGTGTATTATGTAAATAAAAGAATTTCTTTTTAGAATAGAATTGAAAGGTTTTAATCCCTGTAGAGGGAAAATCGTTTTAACCATTGAGGTTGTGCTCAGTTATACCTGAACTTTAACTTCAAACAAAGTTTGTTTTAGTCTCTTTTATGTTCATCATTGTGTATAGAATATCCTTTGGCTCAGGTTGAATTTGCATGTATCAGTGAAGGTTGAAATCAATCTATTCGAGCATACCGGGTAGATATATTCCTCATAAGGCCTGTCCTCATCAGACCGAAGTTGCAAAATAACGGCTATTTTCAGACTCGGGATATTTTCCCGAAGCTCAAAATTGCGTCTTCACCAGACCGAAAGGCTCATCACAAACTAGCTCGGACAGGCGCAAATTAGCCTGCTATTTCCCAAATAGCGGGCTATTTTGGAAACAAGACCAAGATTTCTCTGGATATTTTCTCAACCAAATAGCCTGCTAATTGCAACTGCGGGTTGATGAAGACGCAAATTAGCTGGCTATTTTGAGATCGGGCTAGTTAAAATAGCGGGTTATTTTGCAACTTCAGTCTGATGAAGGCAGGCCTATACTGTCCTCAACATAATATGTTCTCATCTGCTCTCATCTCTCTCAGAGTAAGAAGGACTATGTGTTAGTGTATTGGGTTATTAAAGCCTTCTGGCTCCATACAGACATTCTCTAATAAGTAATTAACGTAAAATTAATGATACCAAAAGTTCTTAAATTCCACCCCTGCAGTGAGAAATGTACGCCATGCGTGGTCTGTGCATAGTAATTTGACATGTGCCTGATATAATCATGTACATGCGCATTCATATTCTGTGTGTAGGGCTCTTTATTTGCTTAATGGGAAGTGTGCTATTCTATTATTAATCGTTACAGACAAACAATGTGACAAAAGGTTAAAGGTGATTCCATGCAATGTGTCCCATGTGACATATGACTTTTATCAATTTATTTCATCCAAAAATGAAAACTCTCTGGATATGACCATTTGGTAATAGTAGTGATACCAACAAAAAAATCATATTCAGTAGTCAGATCCAGAGTTTTTTTTAGATTTGGATGAATTTACAGGATGCAAGTCATATATATATATATATATATATATATATATATGTATGTCGTACATGACGCATTGCACATAACCGGCCTACATGTATTTTGCTTTTTATCCCTGCCGTACATTTAAACATATTGAATACTGTTAGTGATATCAATTTTATTTGATTGTTAAACAATCCATATAATGCCTTAATTCTCTATGAAGTTTATCATTGTGCTCATGATGGATTTAGTGCCCTAATACCTTACACTTATGGTAAGTTTATTGTTTATACATCTTCCGCCCCGCCCGCCCGCCCGCCCGCCCGTCCGTTAACCAATGTTTTAGACCTAAATCTGCTCAACTACCTTGTAGTACGGTATATAATGTACACATGCTAAATATGGGTTAGGGTTATGTACAATATATTGTCATTTTGGAGCGAGAGGGACGTTAACTCAATAACATTACATGTACTTTAATAGAGCGTTAACGCCCTTCTGGCCCCGAACAGACGATATCTTGTTATATTTTACAATCAATACATGTACATGTATGTCGCAATATAAGCCATATTGAGTAAATGTGCTGTGCTTGTAAAAATTATTTGCCTGAGCAATAGATTTGAATAGATTTTATTTTGTTTCAGAGATGCAATACCATTTACCTTGTTTTGATTTGAAAATAAATGACATAGACTAATGTAAGCTTTGAGTTTGTTTCTCTTCATTATGGGTAATGTTTTGATTTAAACAACATCTTACATACATTTACTTTATGAACGTAATGAGCTTGTAATATACATGTAAAGTGTATTTACTTTTTGGCAATCTTACATACTTCAGTAGAATAAAATTAAAATAGACTTACACACACGCAAACAAAAAAGTTCTGCCTACCGGTACTACCCGATTTCATGTCTGATAAGTGCTCCTTTCAATATGAATCACCTTGTCATTTTCGCTAAAACATTTTTCGTCTCTCTCTTTTTCCATAGTCCATGCTCTATTGCTCTCTATCTCTCTTTATCTCTATCTCTATCTCTCTCTCTATCTCTCTCTTCCTTCATATTCCTCTCCTCTCTTTGTCATGTAGTATGTTTTATTCATTATCGTTCATTTTCCATACAGTATTTTGCGTTCATTGGCTTATTAATTCTGCTTTTCAGTTAATAATGTAATAAGGGCCATCAGCTTCATTCCTCCAGTGATATTTTTCTGTTTCCCTCTAAAGTTTCTCTCCTCCAAATCTTTGTTATTTTTGTTATTTTTTTTTTAGTTAGCTTTCCTTTTGTTGTTGTGTTGAATTGATCCAGGGGCTGAAATAGAGAATAAGGGTAGCGACATATCACGCCTGTGTCTTGTAGGTCCATGCATGTAGTCAGAATTGCCAATATTATGGAGTTTGTGAGGTCGGTTAGAGGGATAAAGTGTGACAGCGTGGAGGTTTGAGATGAGTTGCAATAATTTCATGAACAATATATACTCATCTGCCTCTCATAACTGAAAATAACTTTCCTAAGATTTAGGTAGAAAATAAATGACACACACATAGATAATATGAATACAAGCAAGACACTATTTATTCAGCAATACATTGTATTTTTAATATGATTAATGCAACATTAGGCATGTTAAAGGTATACTAGAATGAATTCTGGAAAAATTAGGTATGTCACAATATGCTACGAATACAGATTTTTTCCTAATCCCTAAACATCGACAAGAATTAATGTGTCTTGATAATATACTGCCTTATATCTTTTCAGATATTTGTAACACAAATCATCAAATAAATAGGTTTTACAATGTATCACCTATTGTACAGTATAACTTAACCTTTTATAAAAAGCAGTAAAATTAGTATCAAGTCATGTTAGAGGGTGTACCCATCAAAACCATGTTATTGAAATTCAAAAGACTTCCGAATCTCTATGACCCGATTATTGCCAATTTCGTCAGAAAGGTCAATTCAGGTCACATGGCTGTAGCTGAAACTTTATCTTTCAAACACAAGAACTATATTGTTTGATTACATCCAAGGATGGAAGATAATACTGGTATTTGAAAAAATCATTTCTAATAATAATAATAATAATAATCTTTTAAAGTCCACTCCAAATTTTTTTTTTATTAAGTTAAACCGAAAATGGAAATTCTTTTTGCCCAATTGATCGTGGGCCCGGCAGCCACTGAGCAGCGCCAGATCGACATTGCTCTATCCCCTTATTGTTGAACGCCAAACAAGGTAGCAGCAACTCCCATCTTTTAACGCCTTTTGGTGTGACGCGGCCGGGGTTCGAACCCACGACCTCCCGATTGTGAGGCGGACGCTCTACTGACTGAGCCAACACACCAGTAGGCACGTAGTCTTTAAGAAAAACAATGAACAGGATTTTAAAATATAAAAGCAATAAACTAGATTGCAGTTCTGAAACTTACAGTTCAATTTGGGAAAGAGAGAGAGAGAGTCATAAACACATCATTTATTCATGCTTTGAAAATGTTACAAATTGTCTGTCTGGAGCCATAATGGCATTAACTCATACACATGTACTTAAACACTGACTTTAATAAATGCCCTTTGGGTTCTGAACAATTGATATGCAAAGGCAGCAACACTTATTTATTATACATGAATATATGCATTACCTTTCTTTTCAACTAAGAACATTGCAGACAATGAGATAATTGAATTTCATACACTAATCAGAATTCCATAAAATGTTAATCGAAGTACCACCTTAAGATTATTTCAAAATATTCATGTTCTTTTACTTAACAATATTCTAAGGCATTTCTATCGAATGATCAGTAAGCCTGATCAGTTATCCCATTGTCGATGTCAACAATTTGCAAGTATTAAATATAGTATTAAGTCATGTGAACTGGTACAGTATGTAATATTTTAAACAATCAAGAATCATACATTATTGCTATCAAAATTTACAATGTTAGAAGTATTTGATTTAAAGATATTTTTAATGAACATTCATTGCATTCATATGAATTGGAACAAATGTTATTGGCTTGCTCCACCAAAATAGCAGTCTGGTCGCTTTTTTCGCCTCTCTCAACGGTTGCTCCTTTGCCACACATGCAATTTGGGACAAAATAATAGGCACTAATTGCCGGAAGGATCACTTGCGCAACACAATGGCTTTTTCGGGCCTTGATTAGCTTCATGACAACCCTTTTAACACCAGTATACATCAATGTTGCACATGTAGATAATGCTTACATAAGCATGGCTTTCTCAATAACTTAGCAATTTACAAGCATTTTACATGAAATTCAATAGTTCATAGCGCATCATGCTGGCTATATTTACATTATTTCAACAGGCTGTGTCAACCCCCCCCCCCTCCCCAACAACAACCCCAAAAAAACCTACTGTAATACAAAGTACAAATAAATATTACTGATAGGAGGCCCTCTCTTGTTTGCACTGGACATAGTGTACTTATTAAATGGCCTTGAGTGGGATACATTAGTATATCCCACAAAATGATGAGCGTATTTCACAAGTCAGCACGACCGACGGGTAAACTATTCTCAAATCAAGGGCAATACATCCTTGTATCTCACAAAAGGAAAGCCAATCAATATTATTAATACTGTATCAATTATATGAAGTCTATAGTACTCAAATCTTCCTCAATCCATCCTTATGTTTATTAATTAATTTCAACATTAAAAATAGGGCTGAACAGAGAGAAAAATATTTTTGTCCTCGCCCAAACATTTTTCAAAAGCTGCATGCATGCATCCAATTTTTTAGCCTTTGCATATTTAAAGGGATTAGGTATCTTTGCCTCAGATTCTAAACAAAATCCTGGATTTAGCTCATGCTGCAATCATAATTATAAACCTTTAGGACAGTCAGGAATCCCAAGACTTTTACAATCGCCTGTCTGATTATCAAGATATTTATGATTGGAATTCGAAATATCAAAAAACGTTTTCACAACGATTTTATAACACTACAGTCTATTGGGGGAAATGAGTATGGTAAAACCGGTCACTCAAAGATATTTACTTTTTTGAGGCACTTCATGATCATTTTGAAGCGCAATTTATGTAGGGCTTCAATATTACACCATATCACAGACACTGATAACATGTAGGGCCATGCATCTCAGATTTGTAAAACTGGAAACATTGTTAAACAATGTCTTTAAACGCCTGTTCACCATTTCAAGCGTTCCCGCACCCGAAACCATGAGATGTGGAGAAATACTACAAGGTACGTCATCCAGGTACTTTTTCACAAACCATGAGATATGGTTTTTAAAATGCAGTCATCCCGGTACTTTTGCACGAAGTGTAAGATACATATCCACTTATTTTTCTGGTCAGCGGAAAACCCTTCAAATAAATAATACTTCTTTAAACCCCAGTCACTCATGATGAGCTCACTATCAGACTAACAACAGACTAACAATACCTGGAACAAAAAAAATGTAATTACCCCAAATGGCCAAGATTTTGTGGACTATTGGTTGATTGATTTGGAGTCATTTTCGGGGTGAGACTGGGGTATTATGTTTCTTTAGATGACATCCTATTGACAAAGACAAATGTTACTTGCGTGCTACACCCTTGGCGGTTTTGGCTTTGGGAACAGCATCCTAAACCTATTTTGTAAACATGACCTGAACATCATGCATTAGAATGGTTCTATGAAACGAGATCCAGCAATAACTGCTCTGTGATCTATTTCTAACACTCAACAAAACAAAAACTCCTAAATTCTACTTCTTAAAAAATTATGTAATCTCTGTAAAGAAGGACTAACTACATCACTTACAATTTCCATGCTGATATATCTTAAGTGACACCCCCCCCCCTACATGAGCTGCATATAAAACCATTGTCAATAACATACAAACTCTTAAACACTAACACAAAAAGTAAAGGCCTACGTAATATTTCAATGGGGTTTTTCATTCAGAAAAAAAACACTAGTTCTTTTGTACCACAACAAAATAAGGCCTGATTTCTAATCTCAAGACTAATATAAAAGCTACAAAGTACTGACAAAGCATTCACAAAATTTAGCTTAGTAATAATTCCTCTGGTCTTAGAAGAGCCATGCTGCACAGCATTATGTCTATGGCAAAAGCAAAACATCTACATATAGTCTTTTAATTCTAAATGCATGATTACACTAAAATTGGCAGTGTAACTCTCCCTACTTCATCAATAAAGATATATAAAAAGTAATATCCAAGTGCAATATTTAGCATGACTAATCTGCAGATATTATGAAAAGTCGTCTATACAATGGCTCCTCAATTTCAAAGGCATGATAACTTAAATGTGGTATACAAAAGAATGCTAGTACATTTGACTGAACTACAGCTAATAATATCAGAGAAAGAATGGGGGAGAATAAAAATGGAGAGAATGAGAGAGAGAGAGAGAGAGAGAGAGAGAGAGAGAGAGAGAGACTGGAAGAGAGAAAGAGAAGAAGGGAAGGGGGGAAGGAAGGGTGAGATAGATAGAGAGAGAGAAATCACATAGATAAGATATATACAAAAAACATATTTAGGGGGAATGCATTATTTAAGCATTCCCCAAAAGGATATAAATGATAAATAAATGCAAAGAAGATAAACAACAATGACAATTAATTACTATGAAACAGAAATGCTTAATATGACCACATACATCGTGTACATGAAGCAAGAAAAGGCATTAAACCTTTTATATTTGAGTCCTACAAGCTCTCACACATTGTATCATTTTTAATGCAACCATGCAAAAAAGAAAAAATCTAAAATGTCTATTCATTCCTAAAATATCACTCTAACAATATTTAATGAGTAATAATACATCAGCCATAGAAATAGTAATGACTATTATCATCATATTATTACATGATCACACAAGTTACTTCTCCGACCCTTTCAAGTTGTGTTCAATAGTTCAATAAAATCAATAGTCTAAGGCAACAGCAATGTCCAATTGTATAGTTTCTGCACTTTTACAAAAGATTATCTCACAATATTCTTATCTACGCTCTACATTAAACAGCGCATTATATGAGGTACATAGCACATACAGACATATTTTAGTATTTATTCATGGATGTTGATTGAGTACAAAATAAATAATCATGCAATGTTATGTGGTTGAAATAAAAGAAACATATATGGTATCATTTCAAAGAGGAGCAAACACAATCTCTTATGATAATAATCAAAGCGATGATTATGCCACGACATGAAAGCTTTTATTGGTTCAACTTGAGTTTCCAAACTCTTTTTGAGGGGTTTACATGTAAAGTTGCGCAATGTCAGGAAACCTTCATGTCAGCAAAGCCTGCAGCTTCAAAAAGATTAAAGAAAATGAAATGAAGAAGAACAGAAAAAATGCAAGCACATATTTTCATTAAAGGTAATGCAAAGTTTTGGGGGATTCTGAAATTGGATGGATAGTAATTCTTTAAATGTTTGATATATTTGGATGCCCCTGTGGATGTATTATAAGCACTAAAAAATTTAGCGCCTAAAACACTTCTGCTTTCGAGCAAATTGAATAATAAAAATTTACCGGTGCTCCCGGTAAATTTCAAATATTTCAAATAGCGCCTAATGTATTAAAGGCCATGATAGCTGTGACCATGAAAATCTCAGAATATGCAGTTCTGATATATAATTTTCAAACGGGAATAGCAAATCGGTCGATTGTAGTCAAGAAACTTTGTTTTAAAGCTTAAGTAATATCAGTCTTGAGAGGGCGCTATACAGCATAAAGAGTTTATTATTTACAATTTCATCACTTTAGACTCGATTTCAACCACGGCAACGATCATGGAAAATTGTAAAATCTAAAATGCTTCCAATATGTTCATTTGAACCAAATTCATGACCCCATACCAAAACTTTGTAATACCTTTAAAACGTTATTATTATGTAACAGTCAATGTTGTAAGGTTGCTTAATGGCGTGAAAAGATGAATCTGGAACGCAAACTGCATAATTGTTGAAAATCGTAATTTCAACACACAAGAGGTAAAACCATATTGTTAGGATATGGAGCTGGTAAATACATATACCATCTCAGTGAGGCTTAATGTTAGCTAATCTTTCATTCAGATATGTCCCCACCAAAAAGAAGTTAATTAACTAACTTCACCAATGAACTATTATGCATTTTGTATCCGGATGCGTCTTTTCACTAATACCACTACATTTCATTTTTAGAGCTACCTAATACTATTTGAAAAGATGAACAATTTACAATTACTGACATACAAACTTAACTGTAGAAACTGTAGTCAATATTAATATGAATACTCTTGATTATTCTAAGGTAGTAATATAAAAAATGGTGTGCAACTATTTACTTATTAGCTTTGGTATTTCTCACTGTTAATAATACTCTATTACTATCATCATAGTCGTCATATCTATAATTAGAAGGTACATAGAAGGTCCATTATATTTCCACTACTACGATTAGAATGTCATGATTAGTATTTGCTACCCAGTATGGTGCGCACCAAAACTAAAAATCCTCTTTTATTATTAACATTCCATATAAATGAACCAATAGCTTATCATCATACATGTAATCAACAGCGTTATCAACAATAACAACCTGCATTCTGCAATGTTACATTGGTATTATTATAGCAAATTGAATTACAATATGTAAATGGCTTTCTGATCAGTTGTTAACACATCATTTTCATTTCCAAACAGTGAATTTGCCCTTCTCAACTGCACATCCAACATATCAATTCACTGCAAAACAAATGGCAGTCCTATGCATGCATTTTTCTGTGAGTGATTCACAGGGTCTTGATCCACGCTCCTATCCTCGGCTAGTACAGAAGAATCCTTTTCTCCACAGGTTTTCTACATATAGGACACTCCGACATACGATCTCCGCAGAGCTGACAGGTGCCGTGACCGCACAGGAAGATCATGTTCTTGATGCGATCCAAACATACGGGACAAACGGTCTGGACATTGACAAAATGGAAAACAGATGAAAAACAATCATGATAATGATATGGGAGAATGACATCCAAAAATCAAAACTGGCAACTTTTGGGGCCTTTTTGGGGGAGAGGGGGCCACAACAATAATAATAATAATAATCTGGATTTATATAGCGTTTAATATGAAATACAGTCTCTAAGCGCTGTGCAGATATTATTATCCCAGTCGTCGGATTCATTCACGCACAATGTGCACCATCTCCACTCCCTGGGGACCATATGGTCACGGTGAGGGCATATGGAAATTACTAACATAAAGGCTTACGTCATCTTACCAGGTCCCCATTTCTCTCCTGGGTATGGAGTGGCAAATGTAGATTAATGCCTTGCCAAAGGACATTAGTGCCGTGTTGGGAATCGAACCCACAACCTTTGCGTTTTAAAGTCAAGCACTTAAAACCACTCAATTACGACACCTCTACACAACCCCCCACGAGACAAGTGCCCCTAAAAGGCTGGATCCATGCTATGCCACTAAGCAGGAGATTGATCTCACCTGTTCTTTGATGTCATGTAGTTGTTGCTTCAGCTTGGTCACCTCTAGGTTGGTGTTGTTCATCTTCACAGGTTTCTGACTGGATGACATCGCAATGTTAGCATTCCCGCTGGTAGATCCTGTGCTTGGATTGGTGTTAGTGCTGGTGTTAGTGTTGCTAGCTGCAGTGTTGGAGGGTGGAGACGGGGCTGTTGGTGATGATGGTGGTGCTACAGAATAAAGAGCACGTTTGAGAAGAAATATTTATATGTGTACACCTGTAGTAATAACACATGTCTATCTAATGCTACATATCCAACATGTTTCCTTCCTTTACTGTATCACTCATTACAAACAGAGACAGTCACTGAGATTAATAATGATAATAATAATAATAATATTTCATTTATAAAGCACCTTATCAAAAGATACAAAGTGTATAAAACAGAACATACTGTCTAACAAACAAGAAAAAAAAAGTTTTATCCAAAGGTTACATCAATTACAAAGAGGAATACTAAGAGAAATTAGAAAAGATGTATTTTCAGACACCTCTTGAAAGCTGTGAGAGTAAGGCAATTCTTTTATACAGGGGGTAAGGAGTTCCAGATTTTAGGGGCAATAACTGAAAAAGCCCTATCACCTCTTTGTTTTCTGGTTCGAGGGACGGTAAGTGTATTACTAGTGGCTGAGTGTGTATTACACATTGACGTCCATCATCATCATCATTGCCATCACTATCAACATTTTTTTTATTTTTTTTAATTCGGTCAAAACTTCTCATACATAGTACAAATTAATATGAAACACATGTATTTCAAATATATAATTATCATAATAAAAAATGATGACAAATATAGTATGAGTGAAACCGAAATTATGGATAAAAAACAAAGAAAAAAAAAGACAGAACAGCATAAATAATCATCATCATATCTTCATTATTATTATCTTAACCATGGTCATCATCATCATTGTAATCATTATCATTATTATTGCTGTGATTATCATCACCATCACCACTACCACTATAACGACCTTCGTCACCATAACCATGAATACCACCTCATTTTAATCATTACCATCATCACTTTCATAACCATCATCATCATCTTCACTTACATAATCATCATCATCATCACTATCATCACAATCATCCCCATGACCAGTACCATCATAATAAGCAGCATCTTTATTGCTATCATCACCATCATAATCATCATCACCATCATCACCATCACCATCACCATCACCATCACCATCACCATCACCATCACCATCACCATCACCATCACCATCACCATCACCATCACCATCACCATCACCATCACCATCACCATCACCATCACCATCACCACCACCACCACCACCACCATCACCATCACCATCACCATCACCATCATCATCATCATCATCACCATCATCATCATCACCACCACCACCACCACCATCACCACCATCATCATCATCATCATCATCAATATCACCACCATCATCACCATCATCATCGTCATCGTCATCATCATCATCACCACCACCATCCCCAATACCAACGGAATCTAGACCTTTACCTTTCCCTCCACAGCAGACCACAAACGGTACAGTCTTCTCGATGTCCGAGCGGCACTGGACACATTTCTTCATCAAACTTCCACAACCTGAAAGAAAAGCACAAACAATTCAAAAAATAAAAATATCAATAACAGTTAACTATCCAGGGGGTTGTTTCACAAAGACTAAGATCGACTTTAAGTTGGACTTAACTATGGCAGGCCGTTCATGCCACTGTTTGCTCTCACCATTATGATCTTTAGATAATATTTTTTCCTTCAATAATGAACTGTCAAAAAATGTAAATTATGTAGATTTGTGACCATGATTTGTACGTCCCTTGAGGGACCAATGCCAGTAAATGGTGAGAGAAAACAGTGGCATGAACGGCCTGCCATAGTTAAGTCCAACTTAAAGTCGATCTTAGTCTTTGTGAAACACTCCCCTGGAATAAAATGTAGGCAGATAGCTTTAGGTCAAACCCATTGAAATATGAAGGGGATGCAATGTACATTGTGACTGCTATAAAACTCATGTTCATGTATCCGAGGGTAGCCTATTGATAGAGATGTTCATTCACCTCTGAAGTTGTTTAAAAAAATACAAAAGAAATGATAGCAACATAATATCGAATTTAAGAAGTAAATGAAATCAATAAAACTATGTAGTGCATGTTGTCAGTACAGGCTGTAAATGTTTGAATGGATAATTCTATATTACCTAATTCCTATGTACAAATGTGGATAAAATGAATTTGAAGTTAGCTGAGCCAACAACAAAAAACAACTCCGAACCAGAGAATGGAAATGTCCATGAATAAACATCTTTAAAAAATACCAATTACCTCCAATTGAAATAGGAATATCAAACTAAATTGAATTCCAAATTGATTATTCCCTCCACTGCATTAAATTTCATATTAGATAGAGAATGTGTTCATACCGTCACAAGCACACATATGACTGCAGGGGTGGAATAAGACGGATGCCATCTTGTCTGAACACACTACGCACTCCTCAATCTAGAATAAAGGAAAAGACAGATAAAATTATTTTATTAATAACCACAACTGTAGTATCATAATTACAAAACTACAAATAATTGTTTCCTTCGTTCCGTTTCAATTTACTGTATCTGTCATATGAACAGAAGATAAAATAATTCTATTCCAGCAGCTATAAATCTACATGCAGCGAATCAAGAATTTCAAATTTACAATTTGGTCAGGGGATTGTGACGTGGTCGCGGATAACTCTCCTGTTTGTCGTGTACAAAAATATCATTAATTTCTGTTTTTCTCCAAAGTGCCTTCTCCCTTGGGGAACTAACTCAAAATATGTTATGGATAGCATATTATTACAGGTCCTCCAAAAAAAAAAAAGGAAGATCCTCCTGATTCATACATTTTGAAAAAAAATGAAATTTTAGTAATTTGTGTGTTGGAACAAAGGGGAAAGTTGTCTGCCACTACCGCATCGAGACATTACAGATTTAGCCAATTTGAAGAGCCCATACCTATATAGTGATTACAACTTTAAACAAAATTAATAACTTTCTCATTTTTTTTGTCCCGAATTTCATTCAAACTTTCACCAGTCTACTTCTCTAATTTTTCTGCTTTCTTCTAGAGTAGTCTGCTATCAAGGTTCGATTGGAAGCAGTCCTGGGCCAGAATACAAAGATCAAGAGCATCCTCAGTGCGGAGCCCTGATAAGAATGGTAGGGTACAAACCTTGGTTCTAGACTGGACCGGTTCTTTACAGATGAGGCACTTCTTGACCCTGGGAGAGCAGAGTGAACAGGTGGCGATGTGTCCACACGGACCAAACAACGTATCTCGTTTCATGTCTGAACACACCATGCATTCCTCTAGAGATTCCTGTTCACCGGTGTCCGAACCATCCATCAATAGGTTGGATTGACTGAAATGAAAAATGATCATTTAAAACATAGCTTTAGGTGGTTAGACCATTTCATTGACAGACTCCTGAGAAAGGTGGACAGACTGTGCCGAATTTATCTGGGAAACAGTTGCAAGATTCTTTAGCTCTCCTTTTTACTAACTCGATTGATCAAGTAAGTAAGATCTGCAGTGCAGTCTCCTTCTCTCTATATAAAATAGGATTTTATTTAGATGAGAAATTGACAGAGAGACTAGTTCATAGCCGTGTAATGTGCCACAATGATAATCATTGTAATGCCCATCTCTACGATCTGACTGATATTCAAATGAACCGAATTCAAAGAATAAAACATTCTGCTGCACAGCTTTTAAGGCCCAATTAAGGCACAATTAAGGCCCGTTAAAATGGATCTATTTCTCTCACATTGAAGAAATTACACTGGTTATCTGTTTGTGATAGAATCAAGTTCAAAATCCTTGTCTTAACCTTAACGTGTCTGAAAGGATTGGCTCCTACATATTTGACTGAACTGCTTACCCAACCTAACAGAAACTTCAGGTCTCCCCAAAGGTCTCTTCTTACTATCCCTCAAATAAATACAAAGTTCTACAGGACATGCTCTTTTCGGGTTGCATCAACAGTTGATGCAAGCTGAAATTCTAGGGTAAAGAGGAAAGGGTGAATGGTACAGAGGAAGGGGGGAGAAGAAACAGTTGGGTCCTCTAAACTCACCTATGCTTTTCCTTGTGGCATTTTGCCAGGGCTCTGCAGAGATTTGGATCAGGACAGAGGTCCATAGGAGACTGGCCTTTCTTGTTCTTGACGTTGAGGTCTGCTCCATTGGCTGCAAGGAAACAGGCAATAGAGGCACTGCTCTTCTTGTCACCAGATTGAGTGCCTAGACCCATCAGGAGCTGAAGAATAAAGAGCAAAAGTGGATAGTTGGGTTAGAGAAATAGACGTTTACAGTTTTATATTGTCTAGGTTCTACGTCACGATGCTCTCATTATACAGGCGCGATGTACCTACATGTCCATGCAAACCTAACTGTTATGGGATGGTAATGAAGGTTCTGTCTTATTGTCAGACAGGGTGCTAAGAACCAGACACTCAGAGAGTTACAATAAAATGGATGGCTATTTTTCTATGATATACCCTCTACAGTCCTGATGACCAATGACCCATGACCCATGCCAGTGACCCATGACCCATGGGTCTACATGATCCATGTCACATTGATTCATCAATTGTACTTAACTTTAAGCCTACTTTTGGACTTAAACATTACTCTCCTTGATGCCAGACAGGGTGCTAAGATCCATCACAGGCTTAGATAATCACAAACATACAAAAAAGGATTTGGTAAAAATGATGCAAAACCAGCATTGGCCATTCATACTCCTACCATTAATTTGTTTATTGTAAACTAACCCTAATCATAACCCTGATTGGTCATATAATAAGCCTGCCTCATTGGGCCTTATGCCCCACAAGTCCCAAACTAATTAATGTTCAATAAAAAGTACTGTTAGAATGAGAGGGTTGCACAAGGGATCATAACGTGTGTTGAGAACTACAAGGGTATTTGCCACTCCATACCCAGGAGAGAAATGGGGATCTGGTAGGATTACGAAAGCTTCCCAGGTCAAAAAAACAGTTGAAACCAGTTGGATTTTCAACTGGTATCAACTGGAATCAACTGGTACCAGTTGAATCCAGTTGACGGAACTGGAATATGTGCCAGTTTATTCTACTGGTTTCAACTGGATTCAACTGGTACCAGTTGTACCAGTTGAAACCAGTTGACACAACTGGTAAACTTCACATGCACCAGTATATCCCAGTTGAAACCCATTGACTCTACTGGCACATGCTGAAAACAAACCAGTTGATTCCAATTGAAACCAATTGACCATACTGGTATATTGTTACACCAGTTGATACCAGTTAAAAACAATAGGCGTTACTGGTACACCTACCAGTTGATTCCAGTTTAAAACCCATATACAACCAAAGTGGACCATTTGAGACCAGTTGTTTCCGATTGGAACATATTGAAACCCAATGGGTGTTTCCAGCTGATTCCATTTGAAAACTATAGGCGTATACTGGAATATTATTAGCCTAGTTGATACCAGTTAAAACCAATGGGCCTTACTGGTAAATCTACTAGTTCTTAACTTCATTCCAGTTGCAGCACAGTGGCCAAACTGGACCGTTTGATACCAGCTGATTCCAGTTGGAAACCAGTAGATGATTACCAGTTGATTTACCAGTTGAAAACCAGTAGATGATTACCAGTTGCTTTACCAGTTGAAAACCAAAATATGATTACCACTTGAATTACCAGTTGAAACCAGTAGATGATTACCAGATGATTTACCAGTTGAAACCAATTGAAGATTGCCAGTTGATTTACCAGTTAAAACCAGTAGAATACCAGTTGAAAAACCAGTTCAATGTATCTTATGCATATTCATGATTAATTTGCATGTTTTCACAGAAAATGTAATTATCATGATCTAACAAGCAAATGTGACAATGCACATCAATTTTGTGATTTATAGTTTCTTAGTCAATCATTGACAAGTATATTATATATGTCTGATCATGTTTTACATCTAATTTAAGACGTAAAAATATATAAATACTGATATATGTAATTAATAACCAGTAAAAACATGTACAATTTTGTATATATGTATGTATGAACTCTTCATCACTCATTTATATACACAACTGTAATTCACTTCAAATGATCTATGTGATGGAGCAATTGCAAGAGTCTATATAAATATGGTTCAGTTGGTCGCCAGATGCCATGCAATAAAGATTATTGATTATTGATTGATTATCAGTTGATTGCTGGAAGTTACAAATGATCAACTGGTTTTCAACTGGTAAATCAACTGGAAATAACTCACGGTTTTCAACTGGTACCAGTTCACAACTGGTAGTTTCAACTGGTCCTAACTGGTACCAGTTGACAACTGGTATTCCAACTGGTACCAGTTGATTCCACTATACCAATTTCCATATTGAAACCAGTTCACTTAACTGGAATCAACTGGTACCAGTTCAGAACTGGTGGTTTCAACTTGTCCTAACTGGTACCAGTACCAGTTGATTCCAGTTGATTCCACTATACCAATTTCCATATTGAAACCAGTTCACTAAACTGGAATCAACTGGTGGTTTCAACTGGTCCTAACTGGTACCAGTTGACAACTGGTATTCCAACTGGTCCTAACTGGTACCAGTTGACAACTGGTATTCCAACTGGTACCAGTACCAGTTGATTCCAGTTGATTCCACTATACCAATTTCCATATTGAAACCCGTTCACTTAACTGGAATCAACTGGTACCAGTACCAGTTGCTTTCAACTGGTCCCCAACTGTTTTTTTGACCTGGGTTTTGTGTTAGTAATTGCCATATGCCCTCATGGTGACAATGTGGTAGGAATATTCCCTATATAGGGAGTGGAGATGGTGCACATTGTGCATGAATGATGACTAGAGTAATACTATCTGTAAAGCACTTAGAGACGGCGTTTCGTATTAAGCGCTATATAAATCCAGTGTAAAAAGATAAATGTCAATGATATTCTGTCTCTTAGCATATCAAAATTAATATTAGCTTATGAAGCCATCCTACCTTGCCAACATCTTGCATATCTTGTAGTTGTCTGAGTTGTGAGAGGGTGTGGTGGCGTAGTGCTTCGTGAAGGGGCGTGTCTCCATCCTTGTCGGGAAGATCGAGCTTAGATCCCGCTCGTACTAGTAACTATACATACATACATGTATGAAGAAAAAATATGAGATCAAATCAGCGTAAATCCAGCTTGGAGCAGAATGCACAGATCAAGAAGACAAACTACAAACATCATCTTGAAATATAGTAAACCAATTTGTGATCCTGAAGTAGAATCTTGGCAATATGATGCAATTGAGGCAATGTTTTCATTGTGATGTTCTTTCAATGCATGGATATCTAAAAGAATACGGTAACAGTAATTCATCATGTACATGTAGGTGCAAAATCATAGACTATTTCTTAGGACTCTAAATGTTTAGCTTGTGCCTTCATATATTCTAGCACTGTGCTTTTTTAATGACACCAATCAAGACATTTGTATCTACAATTGTCTCTTATGACCCAGGAGAAGTGATCTTCTTTTAATTCACATATACACAAATAAATGCCAGATAGTACATGTGCATGTCGCTGGCTCAATGCACTTAATCTGTTCCGATTGACATCTAGAGACATTTTTGTGTCATGATTATCTTACAAAAACCTGAACAAACTTTCTCTCAGAGTAGCTGGTTATTGGTGTTATGTTTTAGATATTTTCTCTTAAATCACAGAAAACATTTACAGATAACTTTACCAATCCTTCCTACTGCTAATCTACACTTCTTTCTGACATGGATGGACTGAAGATGCCACAATAAATGGTGAAAACAACCCTGAACACACCGCGCCCTCTCTTGAACATTTGGTGTCAGCTTTTTTTTCCCCCAGGGTTTCACAAACTACACACTGTCATTGAAGTAACTGGCTCATATCATAAGTATAGAGATATTTATCTTAAAATCTCTGACATATCATAATTTTATTTCCCTCTCATTTTTTCTGCTTCAATCAACGATTTTCCTACTGGAATCAAAGTTAATGCATAAATCTTCAGTTTGTTAAGTGTCATATGTTGCAAATTATTTCAATCACTATAGCTTTCATGAATAAATGTATTTCAATAGTCAGAACACGAAATGCATACATTAGTGTTTGCTAGGTAGGACAAACATTGTGGCTTGTCCTAACTAAAACACGTAATGTATGTAATTCGAATTCTAACTGTTTGATTACATTACGAAAATGGCCTATTGAGGCACACTTTTATGAAGGTTTACTTCTCCTTTAAAAGCTAACAATGATTGTATCAGGGGGCCTGTACAGGTTGTATGATGGACATGTATGCTCCACAGGCTACTGCTCTGTGGTTAAAACTAATCTTGAGCTCTGGTATGGGAATCATATTTTGAGAGAAAATTGCATGATTTATTCTGGATTGTTTATCCTGCAGTATAGATTGGTTGTATGAACTATCTAATTTGAACTAGTGAAATAAAAACAAATGCACAAAAAATTACTGGGCATCATCTTCGATAAAAGCCACAATCCCATTTGCACATAGTGACCTGTGTTAAGCACATGGTGTCGGGCCTACTTACCTTGACTTCCTTATCTTTCTATGCTCTTTACTCAGCTACTATACATTTTCTACCAAAATTGTTTGGCACACATGTCATTTATTTGTAATCTTGAACATTCAGTATAAGTTTTGTTGGATTCTGTGAGAATTTATCTTTTATATTTACCAGAACTCAAGTTTATCTTTATTATCCTATTCTCACAGAAATCATAATTTCACCTTGGACTAAACACTATATCTAACCCTAAACCTAAACCTAAACCTAATTTCAATCCAAATGACAACCCCGAATCTTTGATGAAATAAACCGGGAATACTCGTCGCCAGAGCATATCGTCTTTTCAAAGCCAGAAAGATGTTAACCCTGTATTACCCTTTAGCAACTAAACCGCCCGAAACCGCCCGAAACCGCCCGAAACCGCCCATCCGTTTTCATCCGTTTTCAACGCGCTATAGTATCCGTTCTAGGGTCTACCGTGATAATGTTATACGTGCGTAATCCTTACGATGTCAACAGTAGGATTCTGCATAGAAAAATAGCGCATGTTTCATATTGTTCAGAACAATGTCAAAATGAGAGCATTATATTGCAACATCTTCCAGTGAGTAATAGGCCATTTTTACAAAATCTTTAGTTGCTGATGGGTTAGGACATATGAGCTGACACCCTTTTGCCTCCAAACAGACGATATGTTGTGGCATTGCCATGAATGTGCAATGACGGCCAAGAAATGCGTTCAAGAGATACGGGTGCAGTCTTACTCTGACAATCTGTGTGTGTTGACGCTCCACAGCTAAATGAAGGGCTGACTGCTGGTTGACGTTCTGAATATCTAGATTAGCTCGACCCTGTGAATGAGAGATAGAGAGAGAGATGGCAGCAAGAAAGGGGGGGGGCAGTTGAGGGGCAGAAAAGGGGGAAACGGGTAAGGGGAAGGTAAGAAAGATACAGAGACAGAGAGAGAGAGAGAGAGAGAGCGAAATCTTGTAAACTCATAATCATAACACCTTGTGAGACAAGCTAGTCTTTATCCTCCACACTTAGTTAAAACTCTTTTTCATTTTTTTTTTGTTATTAATTCTCATCAGAATTTAGGTTATTTCTTTTAAGTAAATTAAGTTACAAATCATCCCCATTCTACAGTATTTGAGGTTATATTGAAATCTCGTAGCTGATGACTCTTGATACAGTACTAGAGGGAACAAAACATCCAACTAAATCCCTATCATAACTCCAGATTCACCCTTGACCTCCATATTACTATGATTATACTTCAAAGCTCCATCAATCTTTAAACTCTGGTAATTTCAATACAATCTAGCTTAGTTGGAACTATTTGCTGTTTATCTATTTTTCCCTAGAACTGTGTTTTGCTAAAATCAACTGGTATTATATGTACAGTTTTGTGAAATATATAGAAACTTTTTAGAAACAAAAATCAATCCCTTTAAATCATTTCTTCAAACAAGTAATTTTTGGTGAAAAAGGCTTCTCTGAACAGCCTAAGTTTTTGACACTCCATCCATTTATCACAATATCAAAGTTACTGGAAAAAAAACCCACACTTCACCTTGAATTAAACATGAACATAAAATGGAGGTTGGAAAACATCACTGGAAATAAAAGCCAGTTTCAATATCAAAAGAAATTTAGAAACGGCCTTGTATACTTTTAATCAAGGAAACGTTTCATGAGGCTTATTTTTGGCACTCAATTGCTATCTACCAACGACGTTGCGCACTTTACTAAAAAAATGAGGGCAGCATATTTGCTTACCCAGCACCGCAATGTGGGGATTGGAGCTCTGAGCATTTGCCGGTAATACTTGTCAAAACTAATTATCAAATATGTTATGAATGGAATAATCTACGGACAGCAGTTGTGGATACATTATAACCAAGCATTCCTGAGGGTAAACCAAAAATCTCTTTTCACAATATTTTTTCTTTCAAATGAAAACTAAAAAGGGGGTATTAGGGGAAAATTTGTATTTTGTTAATCTTCTCTGAATGTGAGGTTTAGAGTACTGTCAAAAGAAGAAAATCAAAGCTAAATTGATGATTTCAAATAGAACTCCCCCAAAAAATCAAACATGGAAATAGCATGTCTGCATGTAGCTCTCAACCCCTAAGCTGCTTTCTACCTAAATCGATAATCAGACCTTACAACATTTGGAATTCGAGAAAACACTGTAGTGATAATAATGATGAGTTACATATAATGAATTCACAATTAGTACTGATATTTACAAAAACAAACTATACAGCGGTAATTGGTGTAAATATAACAGTTATACATCAAATCAATATTTTGCTTGTATTAATTTATACTCAATGGGGTGGTATTCTCGAAAGCGGACTAACTTTAGTCCATGGTTTAATCCTCCAACTAAGTATGGAATGCCAAGTGTCCATATGAATATATTTTTGAATAATTTGATAGTCCCTAAATCGCCATGATAACATAATATTTCATAGTTATATTGTTGTTTATTAATTATGTTATTACATTTTATTTTAATTTAGTGACAGATTAAATTATTCAAAAACATATTCATATGGACACTTGGCATTCCATACTTAGTCGGAGGATTAAACCATGGACTAAAGTTAGTCCGCTTTCGAGAATACCACCCAATGATAACCAAGTTCTCTAATTCCCACAAGCTTATAATGCAGGGACCTCCAATTTCCTGCATGCCATGGGTTTTTAAAAAAACTGGGCTAAATCAAAGAAAGCAAACTCACACATAGTTCACAGGTGAATTGCTGTTTGGTCTACAACCAGTTCGTCTAGCTACTACCCAATTAGTCTATTTCCGTATGGTCTACACCAAGCTGGTCTACACCAAGCTTGTCTGCTATCCACATGGTCTAATAATCATTTCGTCTACTTATAATTTGGTCTAATAGCCATATGGTCTAATCTCCAATAAGCTAATACCCATTTGGTCTATTGCTCATTTTGTCTAATTCCAAGTTTGTCTAATGCCCATTTCGTCTACCATCAATAAGGTCTAATAATCATTTGAAGATTATTATCATTTATGATTTCAATGATTATTAGACCATGTGGATGGTAGACGGGCTGGGTGTAGACCAAACGGCAATAAGGAACTACACATACCTGGTTGACAAGAAGCTCTGCAACTTCTACATGGTTGTTGAGGGCGGCAAGATGGAGGGCGGTATAACCATCATCTTTCTTTTCATCTACGATCCAGGGACGAGGCAGTCTTGACAGCAATATTCTCATGGCACTGTGGAGATGTTTAGAGAAAGAAAAAATAATTCAATTCAATTTATTTGGCATGGTAAACAATTACAAATCATAAATACAGAATACGTAATAGGCCAGGACCTCTAAGAAGCAACTTGTGCTTGTATATGAGGCCACTTATGAAGGTAAACACAATATTAAATTAAATTACAAAAGAAATAAACTTACAAGGTACATATATAAAATGCTAAATATATTACTCATTGCGGATGTAGTATCGAAAATAATATCGCTAGTGATATTCGTTTGTCTCGCAATGTGGTCAATAAGGGATCTAAAAGATCACAACGTTTCGTGCGCCGCTGCAACACTTTTAGATCCCTTATTGACCACATTGCAAGACAAACGAATATCACTTGCGATATTATTTTCTAAAAGATCACGACGTTTCGTGCGCCGCTGCAACACTTTTAGATCCCTTATTGACCACATTGCGAGACAAACGAATATCACTTGCGATATTATTTTCGATACATATATGTATATGTAAGCGGGAAAAAAAGAATGACCATTCACTTCAGTAGGTATCATTAATGCACACACCAACAAACACACCAAAGCAATACAAAAAAAAAAGAGAAGAGGTTGGAATGAGAAAGAGAAGAAAGGGGAGAGGTGAGAATGGGAGAGAATAGATAAGTAGAGAATTATTGTTATGAATGTAAATGGGATTTTTTATTTTTCAGTTATAAGCACAGAGGAAGAGTGTTATTTGTAAAAAACAAACAAGGAAAGAGGTGTTTGATCTACAGGTGGTTGAGCCGAGATGTATTTCGTATTGAACATATAATAGTACAGGACAGCCTGACACAATAGAGGCTTGCCAAAAATTCTTCCTTTGATATCATCGAATGAGAGCTAAGAAGGCATTACCTCATAAGGTAATAAGGAAATTAGCCCGAAATTACAAATCGCGTCTTTATCAGCTCTAACTCGAGCTCGAGAAATTTGCTCAGTGTTCATGCGTAGTGCGATTCTTCGGGCTGGTGAAGACGGACCACAAATAGCGGGCTATTTTACAAACTAGCCCAAGATATCTTGGGAAGATTTCCCGAGCAAATAGCCTGCTATTTCGATATCTGGCTAATTTCCCAGATCAGAAATAGCGGGCTATTTGGCCAACTCGGGCGGATGAGGACAGGCCTATATACTTTAACACAGAGCTAACCCACTGGCCTGCTGACTTTTAACAGATGATAATCCTTAACCATCCTGTCAAAAATCACAGTAAAAGTAGTCAGACTGGAATGAGAAATAATTCTTAACCCTTCCAGTGCCATGTACAGGTCATTCAAACTTGTCTTCCTTCTCTAAATTTGAATTAAATGTGTTCATGGGAGGTTATAGTTAGATACCATGAACAAATATTTTTATCAAGAGTCAAGACGAACAATTAGTGAACCATGATCTAAAAGTTGCCTCACAAAGTCTTACTTTTAGGATACTTATTTGTACATTTTGGAGCACAATACATGAAAGAGTTGAAGAAGAAATTTAGATTTCAATACATTCATAACTCCACAAGAATCTGTATGAGACTCCATACAGATAGATACCATGGACTTGTCTTATCACATCACTTATTATCAAGAAAATGTTAAACAAACAACTTTTGACAAACAATTCAAGACAAAAGAGCAATTTAGCCAGTCCATCGGGAGAAGCTATCCTGGAAAACTGAGTTTTTTCAAAACAAAGAAAAATGATTGTTATTAGACAACATCCTGTGTTTTAATTAATACACCAGGGAGCTCTAATCTTCTCAACACAGATTCCTATTTGGTTGAAATCAAAACTTCATTCAGCTTATTAGACAATGGCTATGTTCACATGGCAGTGCTGTAGTTCTTAACTTTAATTTTGCAAACCTCAAAGTTACAAACAACTATCCAATAACAACAAAGAGGGTTCACATGGGACTGTGAAACAATGAGTATTCAAAGTTAACTAAAAGCCAGGGAAAGCATTCATGTCAACTACGAACTGCATAACCTCAGAGTTAATTGCGTTCACATGGAACATAACTTTAAGTGAGAACTCCTGCTATTCGTAGTTATGGAGCTAACCTTGAGGTCTGTCTTTGTTTCTAACTTTGAGTTTACTATGAGTTTCATAGCCACGAGTGCGTTCACACAGTTCTCAACTACGAGGTAACTTCGAAGTTTAGAAACACAGCCTAAACTTAAAGTTAACGGATGGTCGTGTGAACCTCACTCGAGAGAGAATCAAATCAAAGAAGAAGGGGATTGAGGCAAAACCGGGAGAATTGTGGTTTTTGGCAAGACATTGCGTCTGTCTATTAGATAACAATCTACTTATCATGCATGCTACATTCTTTTCAAAAGATTAAAGCATAAGATTGATAAGAGAAACTTGCCTACCCATCAAAATTACATCTTTAGTTTTGCAATGGTGCACAAAGCCATCCTCAAGTGGACATTTTTGCTGAAAAGGCAGACGCTTTTGCCTCAATCAATTTTTCTTCTAGGTCTTTTGATTAAAAACGATAACTAGTTTACTGAACATAAATGAAAAGTTCATTTATAGTTTGCAGACTGAAGCCTACATATCCATGGGGCAAGGGGAAGGGCAAAAGTTTTAGTATTTTGATGCTATCATCTAGTCCACTGCTCGGACTGTTTCTGTGTCGCCCGCCCAATCAGCTGAGAAAATCACATACCCTCAACGTTTAAATGGAGACGGTCCTTTCATTCTTTGACGGGTAGATTTTTCGGGGATCGCACGATTAGTGGAGACTTTGTTCTCAGTGTGGGATATAAGGGAGGGGAAAAATGATAATTGAAGAAAAAAAAGGAATCTGGATGGCTATCATCTACCATATGGGCCTCAAATATAAATAGTCCCTGTATGTTTATCTTGGATTGTGAAATAGGAATTCTATTAGATAAATCAAAATGGTGAGCAAGGTAACTTTATATTACTTTAATATGATAAAACTTGTCATTTCTGTACAAGGTTTTGTTTTTTTGTACCCACGGAAAACCAAGCCTCAGATTAAACTTGATGTGGACTGTTTTGAATGATCTATTCTTACACGGTTTTCTGGCAGCCAGTAAAGTTCCCAGGGTGTTATATGCAAAATCATTTTCATGGAAGAACTCTAACAAATTTCAAATACGTCACATAATACAAATGATTAATGCTTCTCTGATTTAGGTAATGAAAAATGAAATGAGCACATGCATTTTTCTTGAAATAGCCCTAATTATAAACTTTATATAAAAAAATATAGTTATTCCCAGTTCTTTTCTCATTGTTGACTAAGTTATATGTTGAATAGGATCATTAACATATAAATCATCCATCTTGTACAAGTTTTATCTGAGAGAGTGTCAAGCATTAAGCTCTCTTACTCTGATATCAAATCCAACAAGATTTCTACTTCTAAAAATAGACTCAAGAGTCTTCAGAATCCATCCTCATCTATCTCTCTCCATCTATCTACCATCTCATTTGTCTCTCTGCCACTCTCTCTCTTATTCTGTCTGTCTATCCATCTCATTTGTCTCTCTGCCACTCTATCATCTCACTTCCCTCCTCTCTCTCTCTCTCTCTCTCTCCCTCTCTCATTCTTTCTATCTACCCATTTCATTTGTCTCTCTGCCACTCTCTATCATCTCATCTTATAATATTCATGCTCCCCTCTCTTCCTATTTAATCCAACTACCTCTTTACTTTCATCTCTCAGTCTCTCTTGTTTTCTCTATTTCTCCATCTCTCATTTTCATTTTTCTGTCTGTTTTACTCTCTCTGCTGCTGTCTATTCCTATGTCATCAGCTGCACGCAAGAAGGCCATAACAGTAAGTTGTCATTACCATTATTAATGGCCTTATTGCTGGAGCTGGCTATTTCTCATCTTTCTGTCTTTCGAAAACCCACTTGCTCTCTCCATCCTTCTATTCCTATGTCATCAGCTGCATGCAAGAAGGCCATAACAGTAAGTTGTCATTACCATTATTAATGGCCTTATTGCTGGAGCTGGCTATTTCTCATCTTTCTGTCCTTCGAAAACCCACTTGCTCTCTCCATCCTTCTATTCCTATGTCATCAGCTGCATGCAAGAAGGCCATAACAGTAAGTTGTCATTACCATTATTAATGGCCTTATTGCTGGAGCTGGCTATTTCTCATCTTTCTGTCTTTCGAAAACCCACTTGCTCTCTCCATCCTTCTAGCTATCACTCTCATTTTCTATCTCTCCCTGTGTCTGCTGTAGTCTACATGCATTTTCGTCCTTCTCAATCTTTCTGTTTGCCTCCTTTTTATTTACATCTAAGATCGTGCATTTCCCTTATACAATTAGTAATTCCATATTTTTCATGCTCATTGTAACTATTTCTCTCTATTTTTGAAATGTTAACATGATTTTCAATATTTCACTGTCTTTTCTCTTTCTCTCTCTCCCCTTCTCTCTCTGATTTTCACTCTCTCATTCTACCTTTCACCTGCATGTATGCATTAACCCAGTATAAACAATCCCCTAAAAATACGCTTACATTATAAACATATAAATCTCAATGTGCAGTGGCAAAACTCTCTCTCTCTCTCTCTTTCTCTCTCTATCTTTGTCTGTATATTTTTGCGTCACTGTCTCTACATCCTTCTCTGTCTTATGTGGTCTAATTCTCTCTGTCTTTTTGCCTATCTTCCAGATCGAGTCTCAGTTAATCTGAATATAACCAGGTTCCTTTAAAGGGGAGGTCCACCCTACTATTTAGTTTGTTTTGATAAAAGCAGAAAAAATGACAGAAAAAATAAATGAGGCTTATCCAATTAAATATCCAATTAAAAAGGGGAAAGTTATGAATTTTTAAAGTTTTCTTCATTGAAACACAAATTGGCAACACTGTGATATATCTTGCGAGCTTCCATAAACTTTCAATTTCAAAGTTATCAATAGATTCATTTCATACAAGGGTTGCATAAAAACAGAGTTAATCATTAATTGCCAATTTGTGTTTGATTGGTAGCACATTAAAAAATGCATAACTTTTTTACATTTAATCCATTTTTGTTTTTAAAAAATCGCTAACCTCTTTCTCTCACGTTTCTGCTTCTATCAAAACTAACTTAATATGAGGGTGGACTAATTCTTCTTTAATTTTCTTGAATGTGTCTACAGTCTCACCCTGTCATCATTTCCTCATTTTTCACTTTCTATTTTATCAATCTCCCATTTTGTCAAAAAAAGCATTGAAATGTGCATGTATGAATTGTATCCACTCTTTTTCAGTCTTTCTCAAGTTTTCTCTTTACCAGTCTATCTGTCTGTCTGTCTGTCTCTCTCTCTCTCTCTCTCTTTCTCTCACTATATGTATCTCTGTTTCTATCTCTGAGCACATCGTTGTGTATCTTAAAATAGCCTGTTCATGGAATTTCTCGCAATTGCCACTCTCCTCTACTCCCATCTTTCTCTCTCTCTCCCTCCCTCTCTCTCTCCTCTTACTATCTTTTTGCATCTTTGTTTCTATCTCTAAGTACATCTCTCATTAAACAATTCAAATCTCTCTCCAATCTCTCTCTCTTCTTCTGCCCCTCTCACATCTGTCTCGGTTTTATTTCTTTCAAAATCACCACGTCCATCTCCTTTCCATTAACATAAACCACTTCATGTAGTTCATTATCTCTCTTTTTTTCTCTCTCTACCTCTCTTACCCACTCATCCATATCTGTTTGCGTCCCGACTCTATCTCTAGCACATCTTCTTCCTATTCACATTAACCAGTTCATGTCATTCCCCCATCTCCTATTTTCCTCCCTCTCTCTCTCTCTCTCTCCCTCTCTCTCTCCTCCTGGCTTCCCTAATCCCATCCTCCTCCTCCCTTGTTGCCGAACGGGAGTGCATCATCCATTCAGAGTGCGGCGTCTAAAAATAGCTCTTGAGCGTGCTAAATTAAGACGCGGAGATATCCGCCTCTCCCTCCACAACGGGCCTGCATGTAGGCAGGGGCCCTCGATATGATGATCATGCTATGTCTATGTGCAACGCAAGGTGGTTTTCAGGAGGAAGCCTGGGAGTGGTTTCTGTACGATACACCGAGCATCTCCATGGAGCCATCTCATCGGTATGTCATCCATTCTTCATCTTTCTTCCATCAATCCATCTCTTCCTCCTCCAAGCAACATCCGATCCAATCTAAGGATAAACGTCGCTGATATTCACCCTGGTTATGGAGTTTGTCATTCATGAAGTCAATGCTACAAAAAGGTATCAGTGTTTTTGTTTATATATAGCTTGAAATACCCAATGAAGGATGGAGATACTATCTGCTTGTTGTTTAAAGTGTGATTGTATATCGCTACAGCTTTCGCAATGCAAATGATACACCCAATGTCATGTAAGTATTGTGCTACGGTATACACCATGCTTTGATATTTCTATGGCATCTCATACTCTGACACTAGCATAATGTATTGTACTGTATGGGAATGCTATACATTAATCAAGTTGCATAATTACTTTTTTGCTTTTACATGGCAATGTCACTCTAGTTTAACCAAATTGAGTACTGACATCTTGCAACTATACAATATTTTAAACCCAAACCCTTGTAATTTCATTCCATATAGGATAATTACTATTATATAAGGATCATTAAGTCAAACCTGCTTTAGTGACCACCTGTCTACAAAGACCACATTTTTTATTTCCCTTGAAAATGGTTTCTAATTGAAACATGTACTAAAGGAACCGGAACCTGTCTACAAAGACCACTTTTTGTGTTTCCCTTGGGCGGTCGCTATAGACATGTTTGACTGTAATTACAGTAACAATCTTATAGCATATCAGATTGTTATTTAATACTTTACTCCTATAATCTTTTTCCAAAGACAGATTGCAGGCTATTTCATCATTGATTATCCTCATGGCAAATGCTACATGAAACTCTATAATGGAGTAAGAGTAATTAATGACAAAAATAAATGAAAGAAAGATAATTCACCCATAATGAGACTTCCAGGTATACTAATTGATAATTATCCATTACACGTGCCATTACATTTCATCTACAAGAAACAACCTCTCCATTTCTTTTGATAATGCCTGAAGACTATATTTGTCTTTTTTGTTTTAAAAAAATCACACAAAAAGCTGGTATTAGTAAGAAATTAGGTAGTGCACAAACCTTTGCTCGTTAGTGGACAACGTAAAAGCAATAAATCTGCAGTTTTTTAAAAAGATGTATAACATGTTATGAATTTTAAAGGTTGTCATCAGTGAAACATAGATTGGCAACACTGTGACGTATCTCAAGTTGCGAGCTCCTCTCCAATTTGCTCTGTACAGAAAATGTTATAAACTTTTGTTTTCTTAGTTATTGATGAAGGTATAGATCTGTTTCATACAGGGGTTGTATAAAAGTATATTTGCAATAATATTAATTAGGGTGAATGTATGATTGAAAATTTTCTTAAGGGAAAATATAAAGTTTTTTTTTTCCGGGCCAATGGGACCTCACAAGATACGTCACAGAGTTGCCAATTTATGTTTGATTGATTGCACACTCGAAAAAAATTAAAACTCTCTTATTTGTAACGTTTTTTTGCTCAAACTTTTACTGACTTGTTTCTCTCTTTTTTTCGCTTCTACTAAAACCAACTCAATATCAGGGTGGAATTTCCCTTTAAAGATAAAGACCAGTTCTGGTCATGCGATTGCATTGTGAAAGAAACGTTGTGGAATCGATCAGAAAAGGTTGATCATCTAGCATATAAGTATTGGTGTGTACTGCAAGGTTCTGGAATCATCAGAATGATAAGAAATTAAGCATACTAAATACTACAATATTGTGGAGGCATATAAGAAAATGGAAATACAGCAACAGTGTTATGTGATTGTTATACTGACTTGCTGATGTGAACAATGGCCAGGGAAAATCCCTTATGGATGAATATTGGCAATATTGTGGCATTCATTAAGGGTTATATCAAGAGGACTTATGCCTGGTGCAATTCTTCAATTTGGTTTCATCCCTTTCCCCCCATGTTCGAATGACCATATCCTATATAGCATATTGGCTATCCTCTTAAGAATTAACTGCATTTAATTGTTAGGCATCAATCTAAATCAAACAACCCATAGCACATACACATATATGACATGTAGTCAATTCAACAGGGCAATGCACACATATTCTAGATCAATATTGATATTTAAATGTTTAAAATCTCCATTTTGAAGAAAGAAATATCCCAAGCATTGATCCCTCTCTCTTTATATGAATCATTGAAAATATCGTACATGTCATAGAGGTAGTTACTTTCATCTATAGGGGAAGTTTGGCCATACAATGTTGTTAATACCAACTTGATATCAACCATACCACCACCATTCTTTGGATGTTTATTCCCCCTAGCAGGTGCATTCTGCTTTTTAATTACATGATGACCTAGATATCATAAGGTGAGTTCACATAATGGTTAAATGTATGTTCAAGGGATGGCTTTACCTCCAGTCTAACTTATCGAAAAAGTAAGCATGATCAGTTTATGTATCACGTGTGAACAGGGTTCTTGTGTGTTGTGTTCACCCAATGGCTTTACTCTCATTACAGCAAGTGTCATTCACACAGTTTAATGTTTGAGTGCTTATTAGTAAGTTGCTACACCAACTGCTGTTGAGACAGGAGCTTACTAATGATCGAGAGAAGCAGCAGTTAAGTTCCAAGATTTGTAAGTAACACACAAACAACGAAACAAAAACAAAAACAAAAAGCAAAAGTAATAGGAAAAACAAAAACAAAAAGCAAAAGTAATAAGAAAAACAAAACAAAAGGACAAAACAACAATAACTAAACAAAAACAAAAAAAAACATTAAAAACTTGAATTAATGTTGACTTAGAAGGAGCAGGAAAACCTGATTCACAAAACCTCTCAGACATCTTTATTCATGTGAAGACTGTACCTCTCAGCTTGAATTTAAGTTTAGCCATAATCTAGTAAGATGTATAATACAAATATTTCATGAATCCAAAAATTACAGGAAGATTTCACCCCTATTCCAACAAAGGCTAGAGCCTTACACAACTATCACACGAGGAAGGCAATAAGGTGTTGAAGTATTTGTCATTTGTCATCTTACATTATCATCACTCTTTATCATTAATCATCATCATCATACATGCATAACTCTACATCAATCCAATCCAACCCGACATACCCCTATCTGCATATTTCCTTCATCTAGTACCGACCCCCATAGGTATATCAATGCACCATTGTTCCCCATCCCCGCCTCCTACCGGTATCATGCCTTGCATTCCCCCTCCACATGCACCATCCCCATTCACAAAAATTCCAGTAATTCTCCTTCCAGCAGAGGCAAATCCCATTTTCTCCAAACTTGGTCAGGGCACGTGCCGACCCCAACGGGTGGTAAGAAACAGAGGATAACATGTTCTATGCTCATTGTACCTGTCAAATTTCATCTTCAATTTGGGCAAAAAGTGTGTGAAGAATTTACAAGGTTTTCAAATTCTTATCCCCCCTCTACACCCACACTTTATTCTGAAAAAGAAAAAGAAAAAAAAGGGGCGTTGCCACATCCTTCCTCATTCTCTTCTAATCTCATACTCCCTGTTCTATCATTCTTTGTAGGTCCATGGTTCTATTCCGTGGCTATACCAAAAACATATGGCTATACTGGTTTGGTTTGGATTGCTTTTAGTTTCCATATAAAACATATATGAACATAAAAAAATCCATATATAAAAAAAGAATACATCTGGATTGCTCTTTTCAGAGCCATTGATATAATGGCTCTGATATAATGGTTCTGTTCTTCCTTAAGGTCTAGAAAGAAAAAAGAAAAAAGAAGAGAAAAAAAAAAGAGTATAAGAATAAAGAAAGAGAAGAAAGAAAGAAGGAGAACTTTCTATAACATGCTTTCTAGTCTGAATGCTGTATAATGAAACGTCATTTAGCACAATCCATGTCAGAGCATCATTTTTAACGTAAAGTCAATAAAGAATCAGGTTCCGTTCTTGTCTGAACACCATACCGTACAAAAACCATATACATGTATAAACTAGGTGGAGCTTAAGCACGCCCATAAGATCGGCTAGCTGCCATGTCAACTGACTTCTGTAAAACTAGTTTCTTTACATGATGTTACTATCCAGTGTGTTTGCCCCTTTTGCTACAATGATTCCTTATACGAGATTTCTGTATATGAGATGCATATAAATTTCCTCTAGTCTAAACAGGGAAGATGTGAGTTGGTCTAGCACTACACTGTAAAAACCAGGGTGTAGAAATTCTTACACCAGTATGGTATTGAATTTTTTGACATCATTGGTGTTGATTATAATCTTAGTGGTGTTATTTTTAACACCGGTCAGATTTAAGCATGCATTAATAATTACTGGGTGTTAAGTAACATGGTGTAGTTTTATGCTCGGTGTTGAAAGTATCATCACGTGATTTCGTTTAAGGCGGTTGATTGGTCGAATTAGTTTTCACAAAGTGTACGCGCGCTTAATGATTACTATACACGTGTTCACAGAAAAATACATTTATCATGATTTGTTAAGCAAATTATGACAATGCACATCAATTTTGTGTTTGGTATTTTCCTTTGGCAATTATTGACCAATAGATTATTTGTCCGATCTTGTTACAATAAAATTAACGTTTTAGCAATAGATATATTGATTATATGATTACTAACCAAGAAACAACATGCATGTTTATTATATATTCGTGTACCAGCCTGTATCACTTAAATGTTAATCTTGAATTTACTTCAAATGATCTAACCTAAGTGATGGATTTAATGCGATGGAGATTAGAATATACCTATTGGTGGACAGTTGCCAACATCGATTATGAATTATCAGTTTACCACTGGTTCTTAATTCTACCCTGGTCGATAATGGTCGATAATAGGGAATATGTAATGTGGGACCATTAGAAACCCATAGAAAAATCTCTAATGGATCAACAAGAATATAAACACCAAAAGTGGAATTGAATTTGTTATGATTCCAGATATTGGTGTTAATCTACACCAGTAGGAGTTGTCAAATATTAACACCAAGAGTGGAATTGAATTTGTTATGATTCCAGATATTGGTGTTAATCTACACCAGTAGGAGTTGTCAAATATTAACACCAAGAGTGGAATTGAATTGTTTAATTCCAAACCCTGGTGTTAAATAACACCAGCTGGTGTTTTCCGATATAGATACCGGGAAAGTGTTAAAATTAACACCAATGGCATTGAATTTAACACCCTTGTTTTTGCAGTGTAGTAGCAGTACGTTCACTTGGTGAGCTCTCTGTCTTCGCCTACAAACTGGCCCAGGCGGTCTGGTCGAAACTGAGTCAAGGCTTTGGGATGGTGATGTTGAAGGTCGGTCCCCAGACATTAATAATCATATCTGATTGATACATGTCTGTAAAAACCCAATTTTACACACACACACACACACACACACACACACACAGGCTATGGAGGTCAACAGTGTGAGGATAATACGATGCATCTATCTGGTTAAACCAGGGAGATACCCTTCATGTCATGTCTAAACGCAGACATCCTGAGGTCAGTCATGAATAGGCTACTCTGATTGGCTAAGGGTGCCAGCCAATCAGAGAACATCACACTACTACACTCACTATGATATCATGATTTCATAGATAATGCTTTGTTTGGAGAATCTATGTAGGGGACATCTCTAAGGAGGAAAGAATACAGAAAATTCTTTACAAGCCTATATATGGGGATTGTAAGGTACTCATACTCCTAGTTTGAAAGTAACTTGAGATACTATTCAATATTCTTTTAATAATATGGAGAATACAAAGACAAAAACCTGTCTGTTATAGTTTCATTGAAAAGTTAAATAAGGAAGGAAAAGAAAGTATTGTACTCCATCATCACTTTCAACTCAATAGTTCATAGTAAAATACGAAGTTTTGTACAATGAACTACTCAAAGTTTTCTCCATAAAATTTGGTGATTCAATGTTTATAACAACAAAAGCTCTTTGTATATTACTTTGATGATAATTTTTGTATTTTATAATATCTCACTCACTGGTACTCCACTAACAAGTAACAGATATTAAAATGATTGAAGATATAATCACTCCATTGTAAAAATCGATATGTTGACCCAGTGCAATCATAAATATGTGTAAGATTATAAGATATGTTACACAAATTATTGGGTTAAATAACAAAGAGCCCACTACTAAACCTTTTAAAACTAAAGTACCAGGTTCCCTCTTTTCATTTATTTACATCAAACTTATTTATTTGGTGTTTAAATAAGTGAATTGCACACTTAAATGACTAATCAAGTCATTCTCCTTTTGCACACTTTCACATTCTATGTATTCAGGTTTCTTTTTGGGGAAAATACTTAGTAAATACTAAGGGGAGCCTTCCAAAGTTGCGACTGTGCCCGGACGCGTCGGGGCGCGATGAATAGAACGGTCGGTTCTCAAGAGACGCATTCAGGCGCAAAGGGGCGCGAAAGGGCGCGATCGCCACCCTCACCTGATTCTTGCATATGAAAAGAAACTGTCTATTGTTGGTATAAACCCGCTCTATTCTTCTTGCGCCCTTTCGCGCCCTACCAGGCGATGGAAGATTATCTCTCCGTCATTGTTCTCGCTCGTGATGCGCGATGCACAACGCCTCGGTACAGCTTAAACTTGCTATACAGAGTGTATTTGTCAGTCAAATCCTCCCCTCCTCCTGTTCTCGTTCTGATAAACATCCCATTGTTTGTAAAAACTTGATGTATTCTTCTCGCGTCGCGATCTATTCTTCCCGCGCCGTTTTGCGTCGTAACGGGCGGGGTATTATCTTCCAATCATCGTGGAAGCTTTGCGATGTACATTGCTACAGCACAGCCTGAACTTGTCTGGTGGGAGCGTTTTTGTTTTGGGGGGCAATCAACACACTCGTTCATCTTGATCAGAATAAATTGTGGTTTTTTTTTTTTTTGGTTTAATACGCCTCCTTTTAATATTTGTGACGACTGTATGAAATGTGAAATAAAGATGACTATGTGCGATGAATGGTTGTTTAATTGCGAGCTTGATTGTCACCAACAACAAAAAATAAAAGACGAATGATGTGAATGTATACATGTATGCGGTTATAGTCGGCAAATTGATTACTGTTTGGGACGCTTGTGTATGTTTGTAATTTGAATGATTATCAACATATTTGTATAATTCCCACGTCGCTATATTATTCTAGCGTCGTAATGGACAAAGTAATTATCATTCTCTCCCGCCATTATTCACGCTACGCGTTGCACATCGCCACAGCCTGAGCTTGGAACAATTTATATTTTGTCAGTTAAATCCTGTTTTTGTTCTCCTCCCTTGACTTGGTTCTAGTAAAAACCCATATTGTATTAAAATAAAACTCGATGTATTCTTTTTGCGTCGTGTCTTTTCTTCTCATGCCGTTCTTTGCAATAGTCAGACGGGAAAGTTTGACCTTTTTTTTGTTGGTAATCAATGAACTCACGGTGCGTCATGATCAGTAAATGAAAATCTTTCTAAAATGCATAATAAAAATACTAATGGTAATAATAACCATATTTCTAAAGTGACTTTTTTAACACTGTTCCATACCCTCCCCCAAGTTAGTATATAGATATGAATCGACGAAAATCTGAACGGATGTTTTTTTTTTATATTTCAGCTGTTTCTGAACCGATTTTGATCAAGTTACGTTAATTCTGTCATTAACAAAAATTGTATACTCTTTCTGAACGTAAATCATGATAAATGAAAACTAAAGAGGAAACCAAAACGGGTGGGGGTCGATCGGAGAGACAAATAGCATAATAATAAATGACAATACGCCCAACTTTCTCTCTCGTTTTCTCAATGTCGTTTTCAATCTTCATCTCTTATAGTGTTTTCTGTTCCGCGATTTTTAATGAGATCTCGTTTCCACGTTTTTCTCTCTCTGTATGTCTCTTTCTCTCTCTCTCTCTCACTCTCTTTCTTACTCGCTTTCTCAGCGCCATTTTCCATCTTCATCTTTGGTACTGTTTTCCATTCCATTATTTGCTTTTATTCCGAAAGTATTTCTTTCGATCTTGAGATAAATTATTATACCATAACCTCGATATGGAGGAGGAAAACACAGAGCAAGCGCCTAATGATTTCAAAACAGTAAAACAGTAAAACAGTAAAACTTTTGAATGTAAATCTCTGTTGCATCAAAATGATATGAAGAAGATAAATTATTGTAACATATCCCTGATGATGTACCCATTATACCTTATATTTATTATAGGGGACGAAAATAGAGAACGAGCGGCTGATAATGTCGAAATGAGAAGAATGTTTCGAAAATAATGTTACTGTACACAAATAATAGAGAGTAAAAGTTTTGATTTTGAATGTAAATCTCTGTTGCATCAAAATAAAATGATACGTTCATTATATGTTATTGACAGAAATAATATACATCGGGCATTATACACTTTAGCACAAAAGGGTTAGCTAAAAGAAGGTGGACAACATTATAAGAGAAAGTGAAAAAAATAGCATAACCCTTGAGAGCGAGCCCACGCACGGCGAATAGGGACTTTTAGATTTACACGACGAGAACGTGGACTGCCACGTGTGCCATTCTTTCAAGGCACTGGCCCGTGCCCGGCAGTGCCTTAAAAGGACGTCACATTACCTTAACCCTAATAAGGCCGGGGCCATCATGGCCCCCTCCGCAATTTTTCTGATTGTTCGGAAACGCATACGGTTGACGCCCCGCAGCTTCATGACTTTATTCTTTCGAGTCTTGCGCATCTTTTAAAACAATTTTTTGAAAATCGGACCTACCGTTACAAAGTCACGTGACCTTTTGTCTTTACATGTCGGCCCGAAAATCGCTCATTTTCGTGATTTGTGTACAAAACATATGGAAATATCATTTTTCCTAAAAGAGATAAAACATTGGTTATTTGGTCTTGTTTAAAGTTTAGGTGTTTGTTTTGGGGTCAAAATAGTTGAATTATAGTTAGAAATAAAATAAAACAACAAAAACAATGAAATACATAAGTTAAAAAAACAATGAAATACATAAGAAATTATCAAAACAAGAGATAACATAAGGAATAACGTGGCTCTTCCAAATTTTCTTTGGTATTATTATTCCAAATGGTCTAACAAATATATGTAGTGGAAAAGAAAGCTTAAATATGAAGAATATATGATTTATGGGTAAAAATATGAATTTTTGGACCTTATTTGCATAATTTACCATAAATATGCAAATGAGTAATTTTTCAAAAAATTGAAATTACTATAGTATTCTATACACTTCACTTGACATGCATGCAAATTTTCGCGGCGATCGGCCGTTTCACGGCCGAGATCTTAAGGGGGGGCCATAATGGCCCCCCCCCGGCCGTATTAAGAACTCAAATAGCCCGGCCTTATTAGGGTTAAAAGGATACACCGTGGCAGTCCACGTTCTCGTCGTGTAAAATCTAAAAGTCCCTAACGTTTCCCCTGTGACGGAGCGACTTCGGTTACATCGCCAGTAATTGAAAATTTGGCGGTGCTTTCTACTTTCATTGCTCATTGCGCCTCATTCAGTCATTTTCGTGATTTTTAGTAAATGTAAAAATTAAAGATCAGACTTTTTTCTTTCAAAAATATAAGTTTTGTTCATCAATACGAAAAATAAGGTCTGTTATTTTTGAGGGAAATTGCCGTCTTATTTTGCTGAAGCTTCACGTCTTTCCTTTTCAATACACTCACAACACAAATTGCGTAAGCACCGCCGCACGCGCAGATCGATCGTCGATACCTCCATTCATTTCCCCATTGTCAATGATTGTCGTCTGCTAAAGCTCGGCCGATTATCAACCGAGCCATACATAATAGGCCTAAGCCTTCGTTTTACATGGGTTTTCGACACATTTTGTAACTATATTCTGACCAACATTATGCCATGATCTACACTTAATGCCCTTTCTTTTAAATGTGCAAATCAAATATAGGACTATTTGGGAAATGAATTTTGAGATGAACATTGTTTTATTCTCGAAAACAAAAATAATATTTACTTTGAATGCTTTCGACTTCGTTTCTCATAATTTGAAATATTCATTTTGTTTTAGTTTTTGCCTCCCGCTTAATTTTGTTTATTTTTTCTCTATCTATACATCTCTTAGAACCCTATTTTGATGTGAGGTTGCTGTATCAATAAAATATTTATTGAATTTTTGTACGCATATTTGATTTGTTTTGTTAGTAATGGAAAGAGCTAAATGAATGACAGAGATTAGAACAAAATCATAATTCATCACAATCATCTCTCTCTCTCTCTCTCTCTCTTTCTATCTATCTATCTATCTCTGTCTGTCTCTGTCTGTCTGTCTCTCTCTATCTCCCTCCTCCCCTCCCTCTCTGAATACGTCAGGATTTTCGTGAAATTGGAATTGTGCTTCAGTGTGTTTTATTTCCGCATCGCGTTCTAGTGTTTTTTTAAAGGGTGTGGCTTATAACGAGTTAATCGCCGTAGTCTTGGTAGTCTTTTATTTATTAGAAAATAAATGATATTGAAAATATAGTTAATTCATTATATGTTACGAAACAATAAAGAAAGAAGTGCAAACAACGTGAGAATTTAATTTATTTGTCTTCGTCTCCATCTGTGTTCTCGTTCAACCTATCATGTCAATAAAACTTTGTTAACCCGTTCCTTCCGTTGGAGTTTACAACCATGACAACGAACTTTACCCTTGGCCACGTTCATTGTTCCTCTTACGTAACTTCCGTTCCGTTCTTCTATTGTTGGAGTTTACAACCATGACAACGAACTTTACCCTTGGCCACGTTCATTGTTCCTCTTACGTAACTTAGCTGTAGGGGTCTAAGACATAACTCTTTTCGTATATTCTATATAGGTCTAAAATACTTTCAAATATTTCTGTGTCATATTTGTTTGTATATACTTTGTCAAAATTTGCCAATACTTACAAAATATTACGTTTTCCCTATCATTTTCCGCTTTAGAATCCTATTTTTTTTTTTTTTTTTTGGGGGGGGTAATTTGTTGTGTCCTTTTCATACTTATTTTTTCTTGTCTCCCTCTTCAAGATTTCTTCGGTTTTGGTAGAGTATTTATGCTAGATATAGAGAAAGACATACAGAGAGAGAAACAATCATTTCTCATGTCATCTTTTCGTCTGTGACATTTTACTAAGTCACATTTGTATTATTCCTTTATCTTTCAATGATTGTTATATATTTGAATGAATATTTCAGATAGGGTCAAATCTGGTTCTACGTTATAATTATGATCATCTAATTTTATTTAGAAGTAAGTCGAAACGCGATCTCATCAAAAATCGCGGAACAGAAAACACTATGAGAGATGAAGATAGAAAATGACATTGAGAAAACGAGAGAGAGAGAGAGTTGGACGTATTGTTATTTATTATTATGCTTATTTGTCTCTCCGATCAACACCAACCGCCCCGCTGTGGATTCCTCTTCAGTTTCTTTTTTATTTTTTATTTTTTTTATAATTATTGTACAGTAATATTCTTTTTATTTTGATATCATCAGGCGCTCATACCGTGTTTTCCTTCTTCATATCGAGGTTATGGTATAATAGTTATCTCAAGATCGAAAGGAATACTTTCAGAACAAAAGCAAATAGCGAAACGGAAAACAGTAACAAAGATGAAGATGGAAAATGGCGCTGAGAAAGCGAGTAAGAAGAGAGTGAGAGAGAGAGGTTTACGCCGCCGCTCATGACAAACAGGAGATTACAAAGGAACATAGCATTGTACGATTCGTAACAACGATTAGGAGTGATAAGTGATAAAGGGCCCTCAGTTATTATCGTGCCGTAGTGCCCAATGCTCGTGAGTGACGTGCCCACTAAATTACAACAGCGATGTTGACGCGTCTACGTCTCATAACGTGCAACTGTATAAGTTTTCAGAATTCTTGACAAATTGCGCAAAAAGGAGTCCGAATACGTGTTTAATAATAAATATTTCATTATATAGGATGTCACCAATAATTGTGAAAAACCTCTCATAATTATGTAAAGCTATAGAATAACTAACATCGATAAGAATAGAACAAGTACAATACTATATGTTTAATGGACAAATAAATAGATCTAAACGCAACGATATGTTCACAAATTTGAGCGCAGCTCTATTCGAACGCATTTTCTGCAAATCAGCAATTACAATGGAAAAAATGCACTATCGAAGGGATCAAGTAACTACATTATTGTGAGCTAATATGCCCACTGATAAGATAATGTGAGAAAATCCAAGTTAAAGGAATTTAGTAACTTTGTTGACAATTGCAAAAAGTGATGGGTGATTAATAAAATATGTATTGGTATGATCCGATATGTCCACAAAGTAATGTTACTAAATCCCTTTCATTGGATGAAAAAGATTGCCTATGGGAACTCAGTGTTATATTGCTCTGGCTCCAAATGTTATGAGCCAGAGCAATACTATGAGTATAGTGCAATCTTTATTCAGATGTCATATCTCAGCCAATACTTAACCTATTCAATTGGTTTTCGACATTTGGTGATTATGTTTGGTGGTCTTTCGGAAAATGAAGTGCTATTGTGATTAAAAATAGCCTATGATGACGTCACAATGGGCGCACAACTATTAGCTGCTCAAAGAGCTGTCTTTTGTCATTGTGTTGCAATAACAATTAAAGTGCTTGTAAAAGTTACATGTACTATAATATCCGTATGCTATATAACACCCAATGTGAACATGACGTGTTCAGGCGTTATAACTATATACAGGCACGTTAAAAAAGACTTTACTAGCGCTAGCTAACAAATATGAAACGTCAAAACCTCACGAGCAATTGATGATAACAAATTGTTACGACAAATGCCACCATCAATACAGTTTCTTCGCAAATAAATATTCGATCGAATTTCATGTTTGGAACAGATAAGCGATTTCGAATTGTTCGAGGTGGAAATAACGAACATCATGTCCGATAAACACTGTTTTTTTCTTCTGAAATCGGTATGCTCTGTTCATTCAAGGTCCCATACGATTCAAACATAATTTACAATGTTGATTTGCAAATGATAATCTCGCTGGGAGTATATCGATTTCCCCGATGATGCAGATATTCATTTTTTCGTAAAATTAGTTTTATAATTTTCAATCAACACCAACCGCCCCCGCTGTGGATTCCTCTTCAGTTTCTTTTTTTTTTAAATCATGATTTACACTCAACAATTTTACTTTTTATAATTATTGTACAGTAATATTCTTTTTATTTCGATATCATCAGGCGCTCGTACCGTGTTTTCCTTCTTCATATCGAGGTTATGGTATAATAGTTTATCTCAAGATCGAAAGGAATACATTCGGAATAAAAGCAAATAGCGAAACGGAAATCAGTACCAGAGATGAAGATGGCAAATGGAGCTGAAAAAGCGAGAGAGAGAGAGAGAGAAAGAGAGAGAAATACAGAGAGAGAGAAAAGAGAGAAAAGGAGAAAGGAAAAAAGAAAGCTATAAAGAGTGAGAGACAAAGAAAGAGACAGAGAGAAACAATCCTTTCTCATGCCATCTTTCGTCTGTGACATTTCACTAAATCACATTTGTATATTATTTCTTTATCTTTCCATGGTTGTTATATATTTGAATGAATATTTCAGATAGGGTCAAATTTGGTTCTACGTTATAATTATGATCAACTATTTTTATTTAGGAGTACGTCGAAACGCGATCTCATCAAAAATCGCGGATCAGAAAACACTACGAGAGATGAAGATGGAAAACGACATAGGAGAGAGGGAGAAAGTAGGGCGTATTGTTATTTATTATTACGCTATTTGTCTCTCCGATCAACCCCACCCGCTCTGGATTCCTCTTTAGTTTCCATTTTTTATCATGATTTACATTCAAAAGTTTTACTTTTTATAATTATTGTACAGTAATATTCTTCTTATGTCGATATCATAAGGCGCTCGTTCCGTGTTTTTCTTCTCCATATCGAGGTTACGGTATAATAATTTATCTCAAGATCGAAAGGAATACTTTCGGAATAAAAGCAAATAGCGGAACGCTGCAATATGAGAAATAAAATATTGCAAAACATATCAGGCAACCATTAAAGGGGAAAAAACAAAATAAATGCAATATGAAACAAATAATGTGTCAAAACATACAGAAGGAATACAATTATACATATCGTTTCTGTTTTGTTCGTGAACAAATTAATATAATACAAGTATTAAACACATTCATGAACAGAAATGAACAATCATGCCAACGTTAACGCCTACAAAACTTCGATGTTGGGAGAGAAATAGACAATCAGAACAACAATCTAAATCAATGTCATATTCGTCAAATAATAATTAAACAAATCAGTAGCCAAAGTGAATATTTTTAGAGTCAAATCTTTCAAGACGAGAGCGGACACACGCGGGATTTAACACAGGAATAACTAATGCGTCGGAACGGGCGCGAAAGGGCGCGAAAGCTTTTCAAAGTGGTTTCCCATTCATAAATGTCAAGCGCTTCGCCGGTAAGTGCGCGGCGGGTTATCTCGTGACAATGAGACTCAAACAATAGCCAGATTTTATATTCATATTGTGAGCATGTGCTTAAATAGTTATATCAGGATTCCCTGGTTATATTGAAGACGTGAGCTAATATCGTGTACCTGTTTGTCCAGTATTTCTCCTGATTGTTCGACCAACATTAAATTGCTATTGTCCAGCTGACTTTTCTATAGGCTTTTCTACCTTCGGCGCTAAAGGGATTGCGGAAAATATCAACACTATTTGTGTTTCTCGATGACCTAGTAGAACTCGAAGAAAGGGCTAGCCCCCCAAAAAAAAAAAAATCAATGGCCCAAAATAACGCAATCATTATAAATTCCATCTACTACTGTCTTGATACCAACACATGTCTGATGGATCCCCGGGATGGATCCTTATTTAGACAGCGAGACAGTTCTGTAACAATGTTACGAGAAGCAATTCAACGAATTGCCATGGCCTGTATTTGTTCTAGAACGCACTACGCTCTTTCGATACCACGTGGCCCCAATTTAGCACAATATATACGTATTTTAATTCTTCACAACAATGACCTAGATCTAAAACTGGCCGCGGCTGTAACCCCTTCTTCACAAAGAAATATCCGATAAAATTTTTGGAACAGAATGATAACCTAATTTCTTCTTGAGATGTTCGAGGTAAATTTCAAACATCATTTCCTGGTAACGCCTTCTTTTTAATGCATGCTCTATTCTTACGATTTAGGCATAATTTACTATGTTGATTTGCAATTGATAATCTCCTGAGTTTTGCGATTTCCCCGATGATACGGGTACGGTGTATTTAATTTTGTTCGTAACATTAGTGTTTTGCAAAGAAACAACATTTGAATGAGCGTCTCTCCTTCTAACGAAACAAATTGATGATGAAGTTCCTGACAATACGGATATCATTGTAAAAAATCAAGATATATAAAACGCTCTGTAATTTCATTTAAGAGATAATATTACGCCCATTATATCATTTTCAAAATCACGGATTTAAGAAAACAAAACAAGAAAACTGAAACATGCGATAACATCGCTAGAAAAGGAAATATACACAAATTTAATGTAATATGAAACAAATAAAGTGTCAAAACATGCATGAGGAAAACAATGTCAGAGAGAGTGGGGTAAG